>OY735234.1:18466119-18603619 GCA_963457665.1 Thysanoteuthis rhombus | reverse complement strand
CCCAATCATTTTTTACGCAGTTGCTCATCGCCCCACCAAGAGTAGAAATCGCCCACCTGTGGGCAATATCGCCCAGGTTGAGAACCTCTGGCCTAACCCCATGCCTAACGCTGTGAGAGACTGGCGACGGACAGAGTGGGGGACGTGTTCCGGAAATGTAAGCTTAACGGGACTCTGGTGAAAGTTCGAAGGGGCTTAGCAAGCCGGAAGTGGATTATTATTATCATCATTGCTCATGCAAAAAAGGAGATTAAAAACGAACGAACGAACGGACGAAATAACACATTGAGTGCTAATGGAAGACTTTTTTTGTAAAGTTACCAATAAATCTTTGCTTTTTTTCCCAGTTTTTTTCTACCTGTTTACATTCCATTCTTTAACCCGTTTTTCTTCTTCCTTGAACCGATGAATATAATATGTTACCAATAGTCGGTAAATCTCGTTCATTATTTAGACTAGGCAGTGGCTGCACCAGCGTTTTGTATCAGCCCGGGCAAGGTTCGACCAAAAGACCACTAGGACGCACCAAGTTTTCATATAAGTAATAATATGTTGAAATTAAATTTCGCGAACTGGGGCGAATTTTGGGCAAGGCAGGTGGGCCTGGCGCCGTCAGAGTGGCCAGGGTTTCTTAAATTTCATTCACTCACACCCCCTCTTTTTCTTTTTTTGACAAGACGAAATTTTTCGTAACTCCCACTTACTGTTATCACAGCAATGGGTAGGAAGACTACATCTAATTAGTCTCTAGCCATAATCTAACAGCGTCTAAACATAGAAGCAAATAACTACAAAAAACTGTCACAAATGCCAATCTAGATTAGGTTTTATGATTTTTATCACGAGAAAAACATTCTTCCATTCCCAATAAATGAGTTAAACGTATCAAAAACAAAATTTATCTAGAAAATAAAATAGTGAATAGCATCGAACCACTTTTAAAATAAGCACCAGAAAAGTATATTTTGTATGAAAATAATTTTCAAAAAATACTTGTTACGTAATTGTTCTTAAATTTTCAATTACTTCTGTAGCGTCTCAATGATTATTACGCGACATCCGGATGGGCCCTGACTCCTGTGTTGAGAATCCATGCTTTGGGACAATTTCATTATACTCAACACCAAATAGTTTTTTTCCGGGAACTACATGAAAATGATTCAAGTCGAACTAACTTTCCTGCTGATTCGCCATACAATACGAAAATGAGACATGTTTGATTTCATGAAAGACGTACAAAGAAAATGCTTTCTTCCACCTGTTACAGTATTACTTCAAGTAAAATTCCTTGGAAAATGGAATCGGCGGACGTAAGCCGCGGTTGTTCTTGTTCCCTTTGCACTAATGCCCTTGGAAAAGTTATAAATCCACCTCTCCAGCTATGGGCAAATAGCAGGGCAGAGTGTGTATGTGTGTCCTGTGTGGTAGTCTATCTAAGCCAGTGGTTCTCAACCTTTTCAAGGTCATTCCCCACTTTTGTTAATAAGATTACTGGTTTCCCTCTTTTCTCTTTAAGTTGCAACAAAGGAATTTCAGATAATTTATTGATTTTGCTTGTATTAAGACAGCTTTATATATATATATATATATATATATATATATATATATATATATATATATATATATATATATATATATATATATATATATACATATATATATATATATATATATATATATAAGAATTCTGCTATCGTTAATGATGTTCACATCAATATGATCTTTATTCTTATTTTTTGTCAAGTAGTTCTTCGATGTGTGGGTTTTTCTAGGCTTGGGCCCAAAACATTCACCATGACTTTCATTCTTATCTAATAACCTACTAACCGTATCCTCCTTGGACTACCTAAATTATCCCTTGGAGGAAGTACATTCACCGTCGGGAACCACTGATCTGAGGGAAAGTTTCTTTGCAGAAGAAAACCCTACTGTTTGGTAGTTGCTATAGCCTGGGCAGAGAAAGAGGGTGGGGTCTTAGGGTAACAATCCCTCCCCATAAATACCTACTTGCTAATGAAACCGTAGCAAAATGCTTGCGACAAGGAGTATACAAGACTAATGTTTATTCCTGTTTCCCCGGGAACAGTGGTTCGCAACATGTGCACTCACGATCCCTGGGGCATTGTTTTGTTTCAAGGGGGGGCGTCGTCTTGTTTCGAGGGGGTGTTGTCTTGTTTCTTATTTCAAGGGGGCGTTATCTTGTTTCAAGGGTTTATTGAAGTGACTAAAGACCTTGAAGGGACGTTTAGGCTTCAAGAGGGGGCGTTGTGGTGATTCGATAAACATCTGTGATTCCGATTAACAAATGGCTATTTTTTTAATAGTATCTGCTTGTAAATTTATTGACATACTTACTACAATATTTTCTTAAGTAAAACCTTGGAACTCAATGTTGATGCCTTTCTTCATAGTGACAAGCTGCCACATATCTCTTAAAATCTGTGTTGAGTACTTTCCATGTCCAAACAACAATGGGGGGAGCATTGAATGAAGCTCGGTGGGTGGGGGCTGAAAAGGGTTGAGAAACACTTAGAATTAACAAATAAATAGCTACAAAGAGTATGAGAAACAGAGGTTGAAGCTATAAAAAAATGAGAAAATAAGAGAGAAAGAGAAACGAAGAATGTATTTCTATATAAGGCCATTTTCGGCAGGCATGTGAATTGTGTTGGTGCTGGAGGTAGTGGTGGTTGAAGAGTTTTTCGGCTGACGAATTCGGAATTAAATTCTATAAGACAATAGAGACGGAAATGGATAAGAAGCGTTATTTGTGTAACCCAGATATTAGCATTTTCATTTCTTGTAAATGAAAACAGTCCCATTAATGGGGGTTCAGTGTGCTTGGAATGGTCGCAAGAGAAAGGCAACGAGAAGGAGGCTAAGCTGAAGAGAAGGCGGGGATCTCGTTAGGGAGCAAAATAAGGAGTGTGGGTGTGGATGTTGGTGTAAATGAAAACACGTGTGTATCTATTCGAGAGTGGGAGAGAACTAGGGTGAAGGATATTATACAAGCAATTAAACAACAAAAATGGAGATGGGCAGGGCAAATGGTGAGAAAAGGGGAATATAATATGAAGGGGAAGGCTATCTGGTTTGGCACCCGTCGGATTGTAAATGCTGCAGGAAAAGACCACGTGGTGGACTCGTGATGGCTGCTGCAACAGGGTAAAGAAAGAACCTGAAATTGGCAGCAGCAGTTGCCTGCTTACTTTCAGCGGACATACAGACAAGGAAGCAGCCTATTTTTTTGTCTGCGTGTTCCCATTACTCCTTTCTCTCTTCTCTCTTGTGTATATATATATATATATATATATATATATATATATATATATATATATATAAATTTGTGTGTGTGTATATATATGTTTGTGTGTATGTGTGTGTGTATATATATGTGTTTGTGTGTATGTGTGTGTGTATATATATATGTTTGTGTGTATGTGTGTGTGTATATATATATATGTTTGTGTGTATGTGTGTGTGTATATATATATGTTTGTGTGTATGTGTGTGTGTATATATATATGTTTGTGTGTATCTATTTAATCACTGTCCCACTACAGCAATATTTGACACAAGGTCAAACTTAACGTGGGAAGAAATAGGAGCAACCCTTCCAAAAATAGCTCCAGTCGACGCAATTACCGTTGAAAAGCTCATCGTAGTGGCTAGACAACGTCACCCGCGAAAGCATCCACCAGGGGACCTGCTCCTTTAAGTGCAATGGAGCAGTGCTGCCCCGGGGAAACTGAGACCCTGCAGCTGGGCCGAGTAATAATGGGAGAGCCGAAGGACGAGTCCAAAGGCTCCCCAATGCGCTTAGCAAACGCAGCCTCAGTAAAACCTCATTGGCTAACGCTTGCACCGGCGCACTCGGTCTTTGATCTCAACCCACACACAATCTCCGGCCCATTCGATGGGCAAGTGTCAGTACCGACTCCTCGGTCTCTGCCGTGGAACAGATATTACACTTTGATCCCGAAGACAAGGCCAGAAAAAGTTGAAGGTATGTGTGTGTGTATATATATATGCTTGTGTGTATATGTTTGTGTGTGTATATATATATGTTTGTGTGTATATGTGTGTGTGTATATATATATATGTTTGTGTGTATATGTGTGTGTGTATATATATATATATGTTTGTGTGTATATGTGTGTGTGTATATATATATGTTTGTGTGTATATGTGTGTGTGTATATATATATGTTTGTGTGTATATGTGTGTGTGTATATATATATGTTTGTGTGTATGTGTGTGTGTGTGTGTATATATATATGTTTGTGTGTATATGTGTGTGTGTATATATATATGTTTGTGTGTATATGTCTGTGTGTGTGTATATATATTTATATGTTTGTGTGTATATTTGTGTGTGTGTGTGTGTATATATATATATGTTTGTGTGTATATCTGTGTGTTTTTGTGTGTGTATATATATATATATATATATATATATATATATATATATATATATATACTAGAGAGAGAGGAGTAGAGGGATGGAAACAGGGCCTGTTTGTTGGTCAAGATACAGAGGCAACATTCATTTCAAAAGAAGAAAAAAACAGAATTAATGTGACGTAATGTTATTTTGAGATTCGAGAAGAATATCAGTGCCATAATGTCAAACGATCTTTTGAAGGAGAGTTAATCTGGTCAAACTAATTTGGTTTTAAATGCAGTTTCAGATGCAGAACTTGGAACTCGGTGGAAATTGATGTTTACGAAACGTTGATTAAACTTTGATTAGCATACGCGCAGACCAAAAAAACGATTTCGGTCGTGGAAACATGCATTTAATTGGTGAGGTCAGATAAAGTCGTTAACGTTTTGTTCGCGTAATTTGGCACAAATCAAAGACACGTGATTTTCTCCTTCTCTGTTCTGCCTCTCCGTGGCGTTGCTTTCTTCAAAGCCACGAACTTATGCTTCTACTTCCACCGAATATCACAATCTGCTAACAAACGAATCAATTCTTCAGGAACTGATAAATAATTCTCCCAAGGATGAATGAAATCATTTTGAGAGGTGAATGAAACTGGAGGGGTGAAAGAAACATGAAAGGTGAATGACTCAATTCACTCAGATGTTCACATTTTTTTTACAGTGAAATAAGGTTTTTAAAGATTTTAGTGAGCTCTTTTTGGATTAACAATGGCAGTGAAGTTTAATGCTTTTTTTTCTCTCCCAGCCTCTTGTCTCCTTATTTCAAAGCAGTAAGATATTTACAAAATTCAGCCTGGTAGACCAGGCGAGTTCATGACCATTGAAAACGTTAGGAAATTTAGTGGCAGGTTGCTGTGGTTTCTAAATTTGGTCATCATAGTTTTCAATTTAGTTGCAATACTTTTTAAAAAATTTGCATGGGAAACGATTAGGTAAACCTTTACTAATGTATTTATGCACTTTAAAGAAACTGGGTTTCTTTTCCTTATCACGTCTTGGAGATTACGGGAAAGGAACTTTCTGAATCTTGCCCAGACGGGAGAAAAGAGATAACAGGCAGGTTATCACACAGATTCAAATTGTTCAAGCAATCCACAAGGAACAGATTTTAAAGTGTTGAAGGACTTTATCTAAATTTGCAACGGGCGACCTGCCAATGTAATAAATGCTCTCTCTTTCTTGGCCTTGGAGAAGAACCTCGAAGGAAAACTGGTTTAGATGTGATTACGACTGTTTTTGTGAAAGAGAAGTTTCGAAAATGAATAACAAAAATGAAAGCTGTTCAAAAGGTCAAACCTTTCAAGTGAGGATAAAAGTTATCTTTGAATCCTAAAAACAAAGAAGGTTAAGTTAGAGAAAGTAGGAGTATTGGTCGTAAATTTATTTTTTTAATCCTCACTCATATTTGGTTTTCATTCTCTACCCCTGCCCGTCAGATGACAAAAGGTAACGGTCTATGGTGGTATGTATCCTCACCTGTTTTAATCCCAAATCATTTTTCGTCTAGTTAACTACTATTTCGCCATAATTAGATTGTATGGGGACCCATACTAATTTTCCATTTCATAAAAACATTGCTGCAAATATATGGACTGTATAATCACGTAGGAAATAAGCACACAACGATAAAAATTGAAAACGCAGAACTGGAAAAAGTAGACCACTACATCTACCTGGGACAACGAATATCCATTGAATCCAAAAGAAGAAGAAATCTAGCGAAGAATCACTCTGGGATAGCAAGCCTTCGGTAGAGTAACTTCGACTTTCAAGAACAAGAAAATCAAACTAGTCCTAAAGAGAAGAGTATACAACCAATGCAGCCTCTGCTCCTATGGAGCTAAAATATGGAACGTAATAAAAAGACTGACCCTCAAATTGCACAAAAGAGATTCATGATCAACCTCACATCGGGAGATCACAAGACAGCGCAATATATCAGTGGAAAACAGGAGCCCGAGACATCATAGAATCCATTAGGAAACCCAAATGGCAATGGATTGGTCATGTTGCAAGAATGGCAGACAACCGATGGACATCACGACTCACACTATGGATACCCAGAGATCATATGCGAAACCGAGGCTGGCAAAATGCAAGATGGAGAAACGAAGTAGACAAATTCAGGAAGTCTCAACGTCCTCGGCATGCAATACTTTTTTCTCGTTAGGTCGAGAATATTCACCTTTTCACTTAAAAGAAGCATTTTAGGGCTTCTCTCTGGCATATCCGAATTCTCAACATCACTTCTCTTGTTTCTGTCTAACCATTATTGAATAAAACATGCCTCGTTCATTTTTTATGTTGACGGCAGGCAACAAAAATAACGGAAAGCGAAGGTGATCCGCTGTTGATACAGGCACAGACACTCACACAAATACATATTTATGATTAACGCTCCCTCCTCTAGGGTTGAACATTGTTAAGTCGGGTGCCTGTCTATTACTTCTATATGCAATGCTCTTCCAACTCTGGAATAGAGCACTTTGGTAGACGGGGAATTATGCGCAAGTAAATATAAATTTCTAAGTTTGGCCCTACTGACCGTCCAGTTCCGCGTTGGGCAGGCATAAAATGTCTGCCTCTGGGTCTGAAGCGAAGGTTCCGATCCAACCTCGAGGTACTGGATGTTGGGTAGTCAATTCCCACACTGAAGAGGTGTAATACAATGAAACAGCTGTCTGTGAATGACACAGTTATTAATTACTTTATATAATTACACACATATATATATATATATATATATATATATATGAACAAGCCTGAAATTCGAGCCTTAGATGTGCTAAAAGCATTTTAAAAGACGTGTAAATGGTGAAATTTCCAGCCTTCTACCTTCATTCGTATGGAAGATTCTTTCTTATCGTAGTTCGTGGCAACGTTGGTGTACGCATTTTCCTCTCCTTATTGAATCAAGAATTTTCCCTTTTTCAATTAAAGGAAGTACTTCACGGCTTATCTTTGAAATATCCGGATCGCCAGTATCTACACTAATGCTCTGGGGGCATTACCAAATTAAACTTATGAATGAATTGTTTATTTCTGGATTTGGCCGCGGGTAACGGAAACCGCAGATAATGAAACCAAAGATAAGGGGTAGGGGCATGGTCTATCACTACAACCTGCTGCATAATTCTCATTTGGGTATTAAATAAGAAACATACTTTCTTCTCAAATTACTCAGCGGCCCGATGTACAAAACAGGTAGATCGCCGCCATAGTCCGGGCCTCAGGAAATCAAGTCAGCTTTTCAACTCTCCACACCCCCTGCTCTCTGTCTATCTATATATCTCTCCCTCTGCTACTATAACCCACCCAGGTTCCACCTCTAATTATGTTATAGTGATCTACAATTCTACCTTCCCGCCGTGGCTGATTTACCGCGTGAGATATCTCGGTGGTGGCAGATATTCATTAACCATTCCCCAAACACGGGGTAAAAGGTAATTTCAGATGGGTTAAAAAAAAAACTTATACAAAGAGAAATACTCATATGTTTTACATTTGATTCCCGGCAGTATTTTTTGCTCAATCTTATGGGGAAAAATAAAAATGTTCTTGTTTCCAAATTTTGTCAAAATCCCAACTTTATTTTTAGAACGCAACAAGGACAATCCTCACTTAAATTAGGAATGTAAACTAATATGTAAAATTCACGCTCCCCAACCGTGATTTGAATAAACAATCAACCGATTGCCAAGAGGCTGTCTTACTGACTGCGCTAAATTGAAAAATCTTTCATATAAATGAAAATGCATCATCCAGGTACGCCTAGGCTTATTTCAGTGTAAAAAAATAAATGATTTTACACAAAAATGTATTTTTATATATTTTTTTAATTCATTACTAATGGAATACAAAAGTTTTAGTATTTATCTTCAATCGGAATAGAGATTGCAGTCTTGTATTCAGTTGTTTATTGTTTTGTTTGTCTATGGCTCGTGCGGGTCACAGGTCGACGGCCGCCAGCCAACCAATGGTTGCATCGTCCAGTGATCCAAATCAAGGGACAGACCTGCTAACTGAGAAGCATGCAACGTGCACTTGAGAGAATCATGCTCAACCTCACATGGAGAGACCACAACACAGCACAGTATATCAGGGAGAAAACAGGAGCCAAAGATATCATAGAATCTATAAGAAAACTTAAATGGCAATGGGCCGGTCAGGTTGCAAGAATGACAGACAACCGATGGACATCAAGACTTACAACATGGATCCCCAGAAATCACATGCGAAACCAAGACCGGTAGAATAGAAGATAGAGAGATGAATTTGACAAATTCAGAAAATGCTGCCTCTGCGATGGCCACGACAGATAGATGTGGCGAATCCTGGGAAAGGTCAGTGTCTAACGACGGATGATAAAAGACTGATGATAATGATGATGATGATGATGATCCACTAAGAGAATTCTGATCTCGGCGTGACGTGCACAAGGGCCAGCCTCAAACCGCATACGTTGGCATATGTGGCCTCAGTGCCAACTTTCTTCCTCTTGTCAGGTAGGACCTTGTTTTAGCGAAACCTGATCTTATCTTATGCGGTTCAAGTTGACCCATACGCTGCGCAGGAGAATGTGTTCGGGAGAAGATAGGACCGTTTCAACGATGTAATTATGTACCCCTGACTATCGCTGTTCCCACCGGTCCATCATCGAACCGGGGCCTGGATCTGGTGAAGGGAGGTTCTCGACAGAAGAGAGAAAATGATCTCTCTTCAACCTTCGGATGTAGGATGTTGTTTACAAGACTTCGGAAAACCCTGTAGCTAGAGAAAAATTGATTTTGTGTGACCCTAAGAAAATGAGAATAGGTCAAGGTTTAAACGCTGGTCTTTTTCTTCTTGCTAGGCACAGGAAAAAGTTATTTATGGACGAGATGGTCCCCGTGATAAACAAAATCGTATTTTACGACGTAAAAGACTTGCTTTTTTTTGTATCATCCAGCCACTGAAGAGTTTAATGTAGATTTGAATAGATAAGGGTAAAATAGAATAACCCGATAGAGTGGGGTGCTTAGAAGATCAGGAGAAAAGAAGTTGGGTGATTTTTATTTTTTCCAGCATATGTCTTCGAATGAGGTGCGTCTTATATGGTCTTGCATCTTATACGCCTTAAAACACGGTATATCTATTACGATAATCCAAAACGAAGAAAGTTAGTCAAGAAACATTTCGGCCTAAATGGAATCTCTTCGGGAAATGTACCTTGCGCTTTGTGGGATTCTAATGTATGCCTTTCCCAGGGGCATTGACGTGAATATAAACCGACAGTCGAAACTCCATTCGCCAATACACACATACACGAAAGACGCACATAACCACACACATATAAATTACAAGATGTATGCACACATTAACACACGTATAAAGGTGTACATACGAAATGTAATACCCTACGTAGGGCAATGGTGCACTAGTTCTTTAAAAAGATCTTGAGTCTTCTCACGCATATCCCTTGGCCTTTCGGCTTGCTAAAACCTCACTATCAACAGCGATTTTAGCTCTGGAAAAAATATCGCTGGAGGCCAAATTTCAAGGATGGTGATGAGGCCTGGGTGACATTGATGATGATATGCTCTAAGAAAAAGACCTTTCAAGTGAAGAATGTGTATTGTGAATGCGACGGTCATACAATACGCAAGCTCAACCTCCATTGTTGCATTTCACTGCTGACTGAGTAAGCCCACTGGAGAGTTTGTGTTCATGTATACGCGGTAGGATCCCCTCTATTGGCCAAATTATATCAAATCCACGCAACCGGTTCTTGGGATATTCAAAATTGTTTTTTTCTTTTCTTGGTTGACCTTGTGTGTGTCAGGATATCATAGGATGATTTGGGGAAAAATATTATAAAGTTTCTAAAATTAAAATTACTTTTGAGTCAAGCATGCAAAATGTATGAGTATATATATATATATATATATATATATATATATATATATACACACAAGAAATTAAACATATATATATGGCAGACGCGTTAGTGACTTTAATTTTCAAGCATAAAACTCATTCTTTATTCTGTATTTCCGGTCTGTGCTGTTTTTACTCTCAACCATGGACCGACGATTGAAACGACTAGAACATTCAAGATGAAAGAAAATCCTAGTCGAAAATTAAAAATGGTCGACATCAATCTTATTTTCAAGAATCTCCAATGGCTTTTTTTTAATTAAGAACTTACAACATGAAAAATATTAGGTTGCTCTATTTGAAATACCCATTTTTTTGCATTTTTCTTTATGATTGTGATTTCGACAATTTCTGAAGCAGAAAATGTAGTTATACATATTTGACTGATAATACGAAGTTGGTTTTTTTTAAAAACTTCAACTGATGATTCGTCACATCAGTTTTAATAAGATAATCCCTCTCTTCCAGATTTTATCCTCAAGGGAAATCAGAATTTTGTTATTGTATGAATTCAAACTCGGTAAAAATACTATTCAAAGTCTCAAGGACATCAATATTGCATTTGGAATGGAAATTTGCCGTAAAAGAACAGTGCGACGTTGGTTCAAGAGATTTTGTTCCGGTGATATGAGCCTGGACAATGACCCTCGAGGACGACCTCAATCAGTTGTTGATGAGTATTCCAAGGATGTGGTGGAAACTGATACAAGGACAAACAAATCACAGAGTTTCAAAACTGTACGGTGTCTTGTAGCATATTTTTTTCCTTTCATAAACGGCTGTTTCATGTGGGACAACCCGACACTTACTAAAAAGTCGTATAATTGAGGAGGTGCAGAGCTGCACTGGAAGCGGATTCGGCAGACTGTGTTCGAGTTTCGGCTGAGGCTGTTTACGCTCACTTCGCACTAATACCCTAGGGAAAGGTAAAAATCTTATCCCAACTATGGGTGAATATCAAAATAGTCAGTGCCCTTTAACCCTGTAATGCAGTCTAAGAGAAAGTCACTCTGATAGTGAAACAACCACTGCTAGCCAGTGGCCTTAGGTAGTCTCGAGCCCTGATGAAGGTGCAATGAGTAATCCATTAGTAAATCGGAAAGAGGTCAAGGATGGTTAGTTAGTGGCTAATAGTCATAAAACCGGAATGTATGTAAAGCTATAATGAAAAGTACCAACTGAAGAGACATCGGACTGATGTAATAAGGTTTGGCATTCATAGTATAACTGTTTTCGATTTTTGTATTTGTGTGATAATGCTAGTTTTCTTTTGATTTGTAGTTTTTGAATATGTTGATAGAAAAAGAATTTACTGTTTCGTCTGATAAGGAGTCCCAGTATGAAATGAAACCTGATTTCATAAATAACAGAAAAAAAATTTCCCCTTTTTAGGTAAAGTTATTAAATTGCTAAATTTCCTTTCATTTCTATTTTATCAAAGGAATGCTTGTCGACGGTGAAAGGCTCCTGCTGACTGGAAATTGGCTTTATTTTACAAATGTTGAATTCTTTGATGCCGAAGGAACGAAAACCGTCGCGCAACCCCTTGGAAATGGTAGGGCGTGTCTTACTAGCCGGGCCCTACTCCTGCTGTGCGCCGAAGGGACTCTCAGTAAGTATACTTTCTTTTATAAATAAACTGGTACACCCTTGCCATTAAAAATGACGGATACATTCAAGTAGTTTTGTAATTGAAATCACATTAATGCTCAGAATATAAAGAGGTGTGAAACCATTTCAGTAAGAGTTATCTTCACAGAATTCCAACATTATTGTGTACAATCATCTTTTGCTTACAAATAACGAAATTGTTATAGTGGTCAAAGGAAAATAACCCTTACATGAAAATAGGAAAGATATTTCCCTTGTGTGACACATGAAACTGATCAACCAACCAACACACATTGCGTATTTCTTAGGTTACGAGTGAGGAAGTAAAGAAGGTCAAGGATTGAAAGAAAACCCTTGCACTTAGCTTATCCTTGTCTGATACAGCTCCATAATCACCCAGTAAGGATCAAATCCACTACATGATTAGCTTAGAAAGTATCCAGACATTTTGAATATCTCGAGGGCCATTTGCACAGCCTTGATGAAATTTGGCAGACAATCCAGAGTAGACATCACTGCACATCTGTGAACACATGCACACTCCCATGTGGTTACTCAGTCAATAGTGAGACTCCATTCATTGAGCTTGTGTACTGTGCGACCGTTGCATTCACACTGACTGAGCTTGCCCAATGTTCTTGTACAATTTTTTTTTTTTTGCAGAACGTTGTATCCCTCAGATTTGTTACTCCCTTTACAGTCCAGATTTAGTTCCCAGCGTCTTTCAGACGGGGCAGTTGATAGCGATCCCAAAAGAGGACTTTGCAAACTGTTTTGAAAACTAGAAGCGACAGTGGGATGAGTGTGTGACGTCTCAATGTGTAGATATTGTCGTACTTTGATGGGGTTAAGGTACCATTGGCTATTTTCCCGTCAATATTAAATAGCTTGTTATTTCTGGACAGTTCGTGCACTAGAAATATATGAAGCATAATTCCTAACAGCAGACGACCAAATATTTACTAAGTTTATCCTCCTGAATAGATGATGTTTTCGGAAGCTAATGTTGTTAATCTAATAACCATTTCCACCCAAAATCAGACTGTGGAATGGGGACATTCTGCCCCTTCACAGTGACAACCTCCTGTCTCTGCTTCTCGAAATATCGTCCCCCATGTCACCCACCAGAAGAAGGTCGTAAGGTACAACGGCCAAAACGCTGTGTTCAGAAGAATGAACCAAGGAGAGGACAACAGCTCGAGTTCATTTGTACATAATTATGATAATAATAATCCCTCCTCTAAGAAATTCAGATCGAAGATAGTCCTCATCAGGCATAGGAACACAATAACCAAGCGAGAATTGCTAACTAACTAAAAATCCCAGGTGGTAAGGGAAAACTGATGATTAAAAAATTGAAAAAGATTTTTTAGCAACTAAAATTTGTTTTAGCTACTAAAATTTGTTTTAGCAACTTTCGACCCTCATTCTGCATACTGCGCATTAAAAATTGGAAAAAAAAAGGATTTCCAGTGGTCAGGAATTAATGCTTTTAGTTGTGGAATAAGGCTGGGATCAGTCGTGTAGCAAGGGTTCCCTGCGCCCATGAGCTAAGACGGCTCCCGGGTTGGTTATGCTATATCATAGAAGAAGGCATAAATATTGACTAACATTATAGACCACAAAAAAAATTAATGTCCATTAACCCTTCTTGCTACCTCTCTGGTTAGGATTACTTGAACATCCCCCAGAGTGACCACTTGAACATCATCCCTCTGAGTTTTGGCAATTAAAGCCCCACCCCACCCCCAGAAGTTTAAGGAGGAGAAATGCTTCGTTTTATTTATTAAGATAAAGAAGATGTTGTTTACTCATATGAATAAACAACTTTGTCAGTCAAGGGTTATCCGCCTTAGTTTTAGCAATAAACATCCTCCCCCCTAAACCATTCAAGAATGATCATATGTGTAGAATAGGAATTAATCTAAACAGAACTAAGAATTCAAAAACATTATACATACATGATGACTGGCACTGTAACTTTTCCGGGGATGGGGGATCAAAGCATATATTTCCGGAGTGTAATACGGACATATTTGGAATATACCTTAGTGGCAACCCTGTTTTCTAATTGGCATTCCACCCACCATTATAGTGTAAACAACTGTATGATCTTGATGTCGGATAGAGCACTTGACCGTTGACGGAGGCGCATGTCCTAACCCCAGGGATGACTTGATGAAATGAGCACTAAAGTATGATAACAATCTTTTTATATGGGAACATTAAATTGGGGTTACCTAAAATAATTCTTCTGCACCATTATCGTTTTTTGACCATGAAGTTCCAACTTTCAAGCTCCTCGCCCTTGGCGACAGGGCCTGATCCAGGGGCGGGAGATGGCTCCGTTTGCCCACCCCTGGTTTACCTATGAAAATAGCTTTAGGATTATTAGTGCCAGTCCATACAAAAATAACCCCGTCATTTTTACAGGTATATGCTAGTATGTATATTAAAGGAAACCAGATGTGACGTGTCTAGTCCTATATAGGCATTCGTTCTAGGGAGTGACTCCACAGTCTAGAACCAAAAACGCCCGACAAATATCGAAGGGTTCATAGTTGAAGTGTTAAGAGTAATGACCAAGAAAATAGTCGTATCATACACAATGATGAAATCCACAGTTGTATGAAATAAAAGTTCAGTAGCCACATATCACTTGGAGAGAGTAGATTTGTCAGAGACAGTTGATTTAACGTTGGTTGAAAAGATTTCGACGCACGAAAAAGCAGAAAGATCAAGAAAAAGATTCAATTTTGAAAGACTAGGCATTGAATGATTCATTTGAAGCAGACTCCAAAACATCATTGTTGGAAGACTTTGGTATAAACAAATCTAACATTGAATGAAAAGGGCTTCTACACACATGATAAAATAGAAGTTATTAAAAATGGACGTATTCTTTATACCCAAAACACAACTACAAAACATGGATGCAATTTATACCCTATAGTCCACTTTCACGTGCGAACTACTAACACCGAAAAAGATCAAATTAATTTTGCAAAATTAGATTTGAAGGGAGTACCATGTCTTTCTGAAGTTGCAGCTGGATCTGCCCAAAGTCGTGTGCTGACACAACCGTTGAGCACATTCTCCATCCCCTCATCTGATATCATAAAATCTCTGTAAAATATAATTTGCTTTCCAGTGTTCTAACATTTGGAGTTATTTTCCCCGGGCCATGCCAGGTAGCTCAGATGATATATATATATATATATATATATATATATATATATATATATATATATAGAGAGAGAGAGAGAGAGAGAGAGAGAGAGAGAGAGAGAGACGCTATATATGTATCTTGCATGTGTATCATTGTTATAGACCAGAATTTCACACATATATATATAGTCTCATCCGAACTCTTCACAGCTTGCCTTGAGATGACCTTCCGAAACCTAGACCGCGAACATAACGGAATCAGAAAAGACGGCAAATGCCTAAGTAACCTCAGATTTGCTAACGACATTGTCCTCTTTGCTAAGAACATTCGTGATCTCTAAATAATGCTTGATTTACTGGATGAAAAAATCAAAACCTCCACATGAACCTTAGCAAAACAAATTTCATGTACGACAAAGAAGTTGCGGGCATAGACACTACGATCTAAATCGAAACTGCCGAGCTGGAGAAAGTAGGCTACTACATCTACTTAGGATAGCTAGTCTCCATGAAATCATCAAAAGGAGAAGAAACCAAGCGATGAAACACACGAGGTTGGCAAGCTTTCGGTAGAGCAAGTTCGACTTGCAAGACGAACAAGACAATCAAACAAGTCCCAAAAAGAAGAGTATAAAACCAATGCATCTTTCCGATAGTCACCTATGGAGCTGAATCATGAGACCTTACCAAAAGATTAGTCCGCAGACTGAGAACCATGCAACACACACATGAGAGAATCATGCTCAACCTCACATAGATAGATCATAAGACAACACAGTATAATAGAGAAAAGGCAGGTATCCGAGGTATCATTAAAAAAACATTAGAAAACTCAGATGGCAATGGGCTGGAGATGTTGCAAGCATGCCAAGCAACCACTGGATAACACGACTTACGACATGGATCCCTGAAGATCATACGTGGAATTGTTGCAGACAGATAGTAAGCTGGCGTGACGAGCTAGATAAATTCAGAAAGAACTGGCTCTGCAACGCCCATGATAGAGAGGTCTGGCGAATCTTCAGGAAAGTCTATGTCCAACGACGGACGCTAAAAGGCTGCAGCTGTTGATAATGATGAATGTATCATTTGGCCTAGACAACCTAAACAGAATAAATAAAGAAAATGGGGCTGCTTTAGGAATCGACCTTGCGACCATTAAGGTAGCCGCTTCAACGGAATGTTGCTCTTACCATTGAGCAAAAAACAGCTGCTGGTAATGCAAAAGACCAAATAATCGCTTTAAATTCGAACTCTTACTTTGTTCATTCATTGTATATATGTATTCTATTTGTTTCTCAGTGCAGACAATTGTTTCACTGAGAAATGGCTATGTTCTTCGCCAAAAATAATTATGAATGCAGTGAATGTATCATTTGACTTTAAATTGTTTGTTCTGTGCTGTGTAGGCCAAATGATACATTCAACTGGTCATAACAGGAGATTATGTCAAATAGAGTGTCAAAGTAATGTAAAAAAAATTTTTTTAAGTTTTAAAAAACCAAACACATGTTAGACGAAATGGCGTAAAGCGAACAAGCAAATACCATAAATTAAGTAAATACGATAATGATGGTATGTTAGGCCGAGTGGTCGGAGGTTAGGAGGTTGGGAATTCATCTGACTGAGGTATAGAAGAGAGATGAAAGGATGCGCACTGCCTCGATAACGGCTCACTGCAAAATCAACGCTGAATTCTATTTTCGCTTTCTTCGTAAAAATGGCGTAAAGCGAACTAGAAAAAAGCAGGGGATATCTGCATGTCGTGACACCACTTACTTCTCGCCCATCGAAATATATTCAACAAGTATCTTTATCTCTGTTGTTATTTATCCCTACCAACGAAGTTGGAGAGGTATACGTGAAGAATAAAAACGAAAAAAATAATCCGAAAAGATAACATGCTTTCTTTGAATAGCCTGTGCGTCGCCAAAACTAATTATCTAAAAAATATCATCTAAAAATATCTAAAAATGAAGAGAAAAGAGATTTTTTTTTATCTAAATTCATCTTTAAAAGAAAATAAATCTTTTATCTGAAATTATATTAGAAAATATCTGCACAAGATTTTGGCATTGTTGGTCCATTGTGAGACCAAAGAAAACTTTTTAAAAACTGCTTTTAGATGGTGCGTAATGGTGTGCTCGTGTACATTTCCAAGGTTGTAGCCCTAAAAATGTGACCTGGGGCGCCAGGAGACACACAGAAACACAGATGAGCAAAGATAGAAGAATCTGTAGCTCACTGTCTGGTTGATCAGGCGGGCTAGGGTGATACGAAAAGATGAAAGAAAACATAGATGTGTGAATAGAAAAGAAAATCAGAATTAATGGATAACGAGGAGCGGAAAAAGAAAAAAGAAAGATGTGGAGGAAAATTGTGGAAAAAAAGAAAGAAAGAAAGAAAAGGGATTGAGGGAGGTAGGAGAAGAGATAAACAAGAAAGTAAAAAAAAGATTAAATAAAAGCAATAAAATTTAAGAAAAGAGTAACGAAGGCACAAAGAAGAAGAAAGGTTGGGTGGAAGAACGAAAGAAGGAGAAAGAAGGAAAACGTGGTTGAATTAAATAATGACAGAATGAAAAAGAAAAAAAAAAGGAATAAAGGTTCAACGAAAGGAGAAAAAAGAAAGAAAGAAAAAAGAAAGAAAGGCTGAACGAAATTACGGATGATAGGGAAAGAAAAGTAGAATGAAAGATTGAATGAAAATCAAACAAGAAGGGATCAATCAGCGAATGAAAAAAGAGAGAAAAAGGGAGGGAGGTGAAAAAGATAGAATGAAATAAGAAGGAAAAAATGTATGAGCGAATGTATTAATAGAGGAAGGAAGATAAAAAAGAAAGGAAAGAAGAGAGGAGAGATTTAATAAATAAGAAAGGAAGAAACAAGAACCGAAAGTTCAATGGGGTGTCCATAATAAAGTTAAACGGCGTTATTACCAGATCAAGTGACCCCAAGTAAACGATAATTCTATGTAAGAAGCATCTCATCAAGGAACACCTTTCTATCAAGTGTCAAATGAATCTGACCCAAAACAGCTGAGAAAAACGATTTTAAAACGAACTTAAAACGCTACTTCTGTTAGATCACGGAACTCTGAAGGTTTTTTTAAGTAAGAAGCATTCTATCGAGGAACGCCTTTCTGCCAAGTTTCGTGTAAATCTGACTTGAAACAGATGAGAAACATTATGGGGACATCTTTACAGGCCGACGGGCCGACGATGGACGAACAGGGCCTTTATAGAGAAACGAGGAGGCCTCTAAACAAGAAAGAAAAGACCTGCAGCGAATGCATGGATAAAAAAAAAAAAAAAAAAAAAAACGAAGCCGAGGAAATAACACAATATAACCTTTGAGCAAAGCCATTTATATCGTGTGCCGTCGTCATTCAATCCGACACTTTGAGTCCCAACAGCAATACTGATTAGAATCAAGATTTTTACGCCAAGTAAAAACAAGCTTTCGATATATCCCGCTCGGGGTGCCGGTGTATTTTCTTTCAGGGCTACAAATGACAGAAAAAAATCTTTACGAAGTGGGAGGTGATTAGACTATCAGATAAACAAACAATGTTTTTACAAGGAGTTTTGTTTCAGCTATTTCCAGACGATCTTTTTTTTCAGGATAGACGCCATTTTAAAATGCATTCTCGTTTTTCTCGAGGCGATGCTAATCGTCCTATTCGACCGGTGGGGACCACAGAGTAAATAAAGAAACACAAGTGTACAGGGCTTATCTAATTATGAGTCGTGGGTTCGAGAATCGTCCAAAGCTATCCATTTATTCCGAAGCCCTGCATCTTGATTTTGTAGCCAAATAATAGACCTACAAACAAAAACTGTGATAAACTAACAAAAAGATAGACCCTCTAAGATTCATGCAACGTGCAACAGAGAGAATCTTGCTCAACCTCACATCTGAATCCACTTCAGATGATTTCCCCTTCCACTCTTATCCCAGCGTCCGCAAAATCTTCGGAATAACCATCAGCTGTCTCATCGGGCTCTCCTTAACCCATGGTCTGAAATCTCCGTGGGGAAATATCATCATTAAGAGTGAATCCAAAACTAAAATAAAAGTGTGAGCTTCCAAAGGAACAGAGGTACCATTGGATTTTTGGTTGGTACTCTCCGGACAGAACTCGTATGATTACAGCTAATGAATTTGGTGTTGCGCAGTTAACTTTGGTAGACGTTGTTCCGATCGGGGGCGAGAACTCCGGGATTGGTCATACAACAATTTCGATTTGAGAAGAGATTTTGGTGGAATAGTGGAAACAAAACATAGCGTTGTCTCTGTTGGTTTATTGGATGGCGTTGACAAAATGAAACAAGGATAATCGCTGTTAGATGGAAGAAAGAAAATACTCTTGGTCAACAGAAGGTCTGGCTTGATAACAGGAATGGATATATCAATCTTTTTCATATCAATCATTTCTCTATCTATGTTGGTTCAGATCAGTTTGTTTATATACGTGTTTATATAGGCGTATGGCAACTCTTAGGTTAGGAGGGGCAAAGGGCTTGATTTGCCCGAAATTTTACACTCTTTTGCCCCCATTTTTTTGAGGGGGAGGGACTTGCTCTCTTGACACGTACGCATATGTTTGTTAGTTAACCTCGGTCTGTTCATATATATTTCAGTCTGGTCTGATCTATCCACCAGTTTATATATGTATGAGAGTGACACACACACACACACACACACACAAACACACACACACACACACACACACACACACACACATATATATATATATATATATATATATATATATATATATATATATATATATATATATATATATATATATATGCCCCTCTGGCAGTTGAAATACGAGATGACTACGGGAGAGATACGGACAAAAATATCGTAAATAGGATTCAACATGACCAATTCTTTACTTCCTTTGAGGATGACCAACCAGTTGAAACTGATACTGAAATTTTCATAAAAATGAAAAATGAAATGAAATCATTTTCAAACTCACTACTTTCTGTGCGTCTTCTATGTTCACCAATCTTTCTTTCTCTCTCTTTCTTTCTCTCTCTCTCTCTCTCTCTCTCTCTCTCTATCTCTCTCTACATATATATATATGATGTGCTCTACTCTAAAACAACTTGACTTTCGAAGTATAAAGTTGAATGTATCGAGCACTATATGAAATAAACCCAACACATATCTGGCGTTGCTTTATATTATGCTATATTGCTACCCTGATCTGTACCATATGTATTATATATATTCACATATACAGACACACACACATACACACATTATACTCACACAAATTATATATATATATATATATATATATATATATATATATTCTAGAAAACTTTAAAGCAATAAACTCTCTATACTGAAAAACTTTCCAAATATTTTTTGTGTCTCTTGAGTCTCTTCCAATGACTTGTCTATGTAATTTATGTAATTTCCTCCAGTGTTTTTCTCCTGTTTTACATATACTTTGTTATTATGGTGCAATGTGTAAAATTTGTTTTGCTGGGATCATCAGTTGTTTACCATGTAACCGTTTCGGGGATTTAAGAAACAAAACAGTTATATTAACATGGCACCCCAGCAGCTATGATTTTGATTTATAGCTTATGTCATGGATACAGCTTTTTTTGTAAAGGGTATTATCATGATGTATTGTATATGGATGATATATATATATATATATGAAACATGTTTTTAAAAGAGTCTACTCAGCCACAATAGTCGACATTCATTTTCCAAGAAGAATTTGTTGTTTTCCAAAGACGTACGGTGACTAAGCGAAAGAGAAATGCATTTGGCATATTTTTCCTCTGGGTAACACGTGGCACTTGGGTGTGGTCGAAGAAATGGTTTACATCATGCTTTTCCTTGTGTAGCCTCTGTGTACATAAGTATTTCCGTGTCAGCTTATGTATACTATGTGTGTGTGTGTTTACGTATGATAGATAGATAGATAGAAAGACAGACTGACAGGCGTGAACAGACTAAAATAGATAGATAGATAGATAGAAACATGCGCACGCATGTATACCTACATTCATAGCACGCACCTTGGGTAAGCATCTTCTTATTGAAAATAGCTGACAAAATTATGTTTTTATATATCTTCCCAATACGCTTCAAATCAAATATATGAATCACCCTAAATTTGAGTAATGCTGTCGAGTGCTCTCTGTCAGCGCTTTCTGTCGGGCTCTCTATCAGCACTCTCCTTTCCTAAGTGTCAGTTTGATTAGTGTAACTTGCTGTCCATTCTTATTTCAACACTAGCGGTGTTTGCATAGAGGGCTTCATTGCGTTATGTTTGAACCGACACTCTCCTGTGCAGTTACTCAGTTGGCATTTCGACGCCACTGAGCGAGCTTATTTACTGTGAGATCGTTGTATACGAACGCATGTACACATATATACTAGTTTAATCCTTCAGAATAGATCTGTCACTACTTGGGAACCCTTTCCGATAAATACATTTCATAGAAAAACTTTCTCTTCTATATATATATATATGTGTGTGTGTGTGTGTAAATATTTGATTTGGGGCTTGTGTATGGAAAAAGAAAATACACATTCGAATGGAAAAGTAAAAACGAAGCTTACTGAGGAAAAATAGACTTATTAACGGCTACTGACTGTAGAACGTCTCTGTATCAAGTGAACGACCAAATTTTTTTCAAAAAATTAACGTAACTATTGAAAATAAGTATTTGTAGATTAGTTAAGAGTCAAAGCATCAGAACATTGTAAACAATTGATTATCACACAAGATGAATAAAATACGAAGGCATATGTGAAAGCAGTGAAGGAATCGTTAATGTAATGGAGATTTATTCAGTATATTGCGGAAATGTCTTTTTGTTACACGGAACCCCTGAGAAGGTTCCGCGGAACAAAGTTTGAATACCGCTGGATCAGATGATACCGTTAATGTCAATCTTCACAGCCAATCAGCATTTCCGGAATCTTCGTTCCGAACCAACAGACTGGGAACCGGAAGTCAACCCCTCTGCTGAGAAATACATGTCGACAAGGGAAGATCCTTCTTTCTCGAAAAACCTTCCAGGGGAGTACGTAAAAAAAATAATCCAAAATGCGTGTGTGGATCCCAAGGTTGGGATTTCAGATTTCGTATCGACAAGTCTATGGTTAATGAGTTGATACGAATATGCCCTCTTACCAATAGTAGTCATATTTTTATTGCCATAACCTCTTCGCAATTAAGTATTTGAACAACAGTAGCCATCAAATATGGCAAAGGGTTCTATCCTTTTTTTTTTTTAAATAAATGTATATGTTAGTGTTGGTTCTTGTGTTTGTGTCCTCCAGCGCACCCGTTTGTCCTCCAGTGCATTCCTGTTTGTCCTCCAGTCCATTCCCGTTTATTTACATACTTGAAAATTGGTACCAGAACTCCATCAGACCCATTCTATAAAGGTTTTTTTAGAAGAAGATGGCATCTATGGGGCCGTGTATTGACAGGTTCATTATCACATCTAGATTCTCCAGAATTTAAAAGTTTCTAGAAGTATTTTGTTTTTGTTTTTTACTCAAATTCAGATGTCTTTTACTCTTCTCTAGATGTTTTCCTGTGGAAAACGCCAGCAATTTGATAAATAGAAATTATTCAGACCACATCTATTAATCATTCATTTTTTATACGTAACTTCAAATTTGGATGCTACAGTTGTTCAATAATTGACTGTGACGCTTTTTTTTTCTCGTGAAAATTGAAGAAAATAAAAATTCTTCATTCCATGTTTAAAATGGTTTTATTTTCATACAAGACAATGAAGATGTACAACAGGATATCTAATGAATGTGATATATACATATATATATATATATATATATATATATATATATATATATATATATATATATATATATATATGTATAAAGAGAATAACACTATCGTAAGATGAGTTATCTCATCAGTGGCACTGGACTGACGACTTGCTAAGACGAGTTATTTCGTCCCTGGCAACGAACTGTTTAAATTAATCAGTGGAATGGATGCACATGTGTATGTGTCAGAAGCAATACGCAAGGCGCCACAACAGGCACATGTGCGTCGTGTATCAGTAAAACATGGTCATTGGGATTTAAATTTAACAGAATTTGAGTGTAGAGCGTAAAACTCAGGACTGAATCAATTTTTCCATATTTTTTTTTTATTGTAGACTCCACCGTACAGCCTGCCATGTCCGACAAGGACCCAGCGGCCAGCGCTTACCGATTGGACGTGAAGAAATATGAACAAATTTACTATCGGAGTATCCCGCTGACCTGTGTGAGAAGCGTTGAGTTGAATGTAATGACTGGAACTGTTGCAGAAACGAAACTCACTATGAAAGAACCTCTTTGCTGCGGCTTCTGCAGATGTTTCGGGGTAAGTCTCTTCCTGAGAAAAAAAAAAGAAGAATATTTTCTCTTAACATTTTTTATTCATATACTTGGATAGTGCCTGTGGAAAAAAATGACGGGATTATTCACGTAGCGAAACAACAACAACAACAGCAACAATCCTTACCAAATTGAGGGGAGTAAACCGTTCACTGTTTGTCTATGTTGTCCCGTAAAACCAAACCGATACGTGCAATTAATATCCCCTCACCATGATTTGAAATAGTTTGACAGGTCTTAGATATCTATAAAAGATCTGGTATTAAGTCTTACGAATTTATTTAATCTATGTACAATTCGAAAGTTGCTGTAATCATCTTCAGTCAGAATAGAAGTTATAGTGGAGTTTAACCCTACAGCAGTCAGTCTTGTCTCTTTATATATTGTCCTTCCTGGAAAAAAGGTAGCAATGGATAAATCGGTTTCCATACGATCATCGAAGTTAAGAAAGGTCGAGTACCAACATGGGTGACCAACTGATTGAACCGGGTGCTGTAAACATCATGTAGAAATCCTCTCGTAGCGATTCTGTGAATGCTCCTAGGAGGAGACCGATCTGTATACTATACTCGCTGACGCAAGCCATAGGTCCCCTCCGCCATACACTCTGACTGGCCTGGCTGTGAGCGGTAGGAAATTAATTAAAAGAGGGCAGTATGAGTTATTCAATTAAAATTGGAACAGACTTCCGGTTCCTGATAAAAAAAAGAGTCATTGTGAGGAAAACAAAATCTAATATGATTTCCAAATAAGTTTTCCGCGAGCAAAGATAAGCGGAAATTGGATTGCTCGTTATTATATGCGTGACTACAGATTAGTCGTTATAAGAAAATATAATCACATAGAAAAGAAAGTGATAATAATAACTAGTCCGAGGAACGGTCTTGTGGTTGAGAGAGTTGGGTATTTCCCTGCCATTCTAGATTCCAGATCAACACTCCACTGGTACATTTGAAAGATTGTGTTACGCCAATCTTCGAATATCTCCTCTACTTTTTGGCTGTGTGTCGCATTACAGTCTGCATCGTGAAAATTGAACCACCGTGGCCACCAAAGGTGTTTTATCTTTTTATGCACACATTTTATATGCACATGTATTCGAGTGTGTGCTTGTCTGTTCCATTGCTCCTGGCCGTACTGTTTTGTCTACAGACATGGAATTTCGTAGCAGTACTCCATTAGACCAATTTCAAAAAAAATTTTATTTCTTATTTTTGGAAAAAAAACTATTTGACCTTTTGGGGTTATTTTGACAGGTTTATTGATAACATCTGGACTCTCCAGATTCTTGATTTTTTTACACCTTTTTAGACGTATTACTGTGGGAAACGCCTGTGATGTCATAAATAGAATTGATTCTGACCATATTTATTATTCAATAAATTTTTTTTAGATGACTTCAAATTTTGATGCTACGGTGGTTCAATTATTGACTGTAAAAGCAAGTTCTTTTCACGCAGTTAAAAGGGCCTGAGTTCTACGATCCATTCTTGTTTTTACCTTTCTTGTTCAGGATTTAATCTGAAAATTTGGACCGTTGACATGAATAATTTCCAGATTCAACATTTGATCCGTCTATTCTTATGTATGTATCTATCAATCTATCTCAGTCTCACCCTACAGTAGTTCAACTGACCCCACAGTTATTTAATCATCTCAGCCTGACCCCACTTATTTGATAATCTCAACGTTTTCTGTAAGGATCGAACTCACTGTAATGCAGGAACGATCTGCAAGCCTGGCTTGTTAACGATTATTCCACGACACCCAGTCTCTTATGTTTGTAACCAATGAGAGAGAAAGAGAGACTTACCCACTTCTCCTTTCTGAAACCATGCTTCTCATCTTACCATTCATCTGGAATATCATTTTCGTATCTTCCAGACGTGTTCATTTTCAGGGCCCCCAACGGATACAAAGTGAAGAATGGGGTTGGGGAGGCTTCTGAATGCAACAAAGCAGGAAGCTGAGGTGGGGGAAATTTCACCTGACATTTGTTCCTGTACCTGACGCAACAGAAACCCATTAAGCATTCCTGGTCGTGGCTGCTACAAAAAAGTCTTAACCTTTGTGATTGTCTACACCACCCCTTTTTAAATAAACTCTCGTCCCCATCAGAGATAGATGGGTGTGAATAGACTGATATATGAATACATATATTTTGTCTATGAAAATGGTATCCCCACGTTTCGCTATATTCAGGATGAGACTTGTGGTATATATTTTACCAACGTACATCCCCCACCCCTATACACACATTAATATATATATATATATATATATATATATATATATATATATATATATATATATATATATATATATATATATATATATATATATGTATATGTATGATAGATAGATAGATATTAACAGACTGAGAGATAGATATGTAACAAAAAAAAAAAACAAACCGTCAAGCATTCCCGGCCTTCGTTGTTGCCAAAAGGTCTTAATCATTATTTTCCTCCCCTACCCGTTCTGAATGAAACCTCCACCCACCTAAAAAGGTCCACAATCAGCCTTCAAGCATAGAAGAGTAAAAAAGGGGCGTTCCGCAAACTACTCGGATAGTCAGAGAAAAAAAAAACTCACTTAGTTTTTTACATAACCGTAAAGATCCACCCTTAAAGATTTCCTATCTTGGCATCCTTTTATCTTTATGTGGATCAGTTTAAGCATAGTTTGGCACAAGGCCACTAACGAGTAGTACTCAGTGAGGATCAATATAATTACTGTAGTAGTTGTATATCCTCTCTGTGGGTGCTTTCAATCTGTTTCAAATTTGACCTGAAAGAAAGTGAAATTGACTGTCATAGAGCTTGCAACAGTTGTCGCAGGTAAAAAGTAGTTATGAGGTTTTCAGTAATAGTCTGTGAGATTAACTAGCTAGTTATTGCTCTACGGTAGGACAAGGTGGAAATCATTTACCAAAATTGGGTTGGTACGACACAACGCCACAGATGTAGGGTTGAACTCACTTCAGTAGTAATGGTCTCTAACTTTAAAATCATTGTTTTCATGAGCAGTATTTACTAATCATGACTCAGGCTGGCACAAGGCCATAGTCGTGGGGCACCTGTGAGGATGGAACTCTCAGTAACTGAAGAATCGGAGACTAGCTTGCTAGCCATCGCACCATAGTTAAAAAGGTCATGTGGCAGACAATTAGTCAAGCAAAGTAAGTTCAAACCTTTCAGTTACTTTGGCGTTTTGCTGCACTACATAGTCCTACGCATTTTGCAACCAGTGCATTAAGGGTATTGATGCGTGCACAAAAGATTTCAAATTCTGTACATAGCTTACAGAGTTTTTGTTGAAAAAATATTGATTCACTATTCCGAATTACAAAGAGCACACATACTTTTGTCACTGGAAAGATTTCGCACGATATAAGATGTTTGCTTATACTGACTCCTCAAAATTAGACGGAACATTGTTTTTGTAAATGATGAGTTTATTGAGACCTGAAATTTGTTAAACGAATGAAAATAAGCAATGAAAATAAGATATGTGCTACCAGTACTACTCTTGAATGAACAATGACAAATATAATGCTGAGAGAGATCCAGGAAGAATGAAGAGTGTTACCTAGTGAGTCGTATTATTCGAAGTGTACATAGAAGTAAAGAAATTTAATAAGTAGCGTTAAAATCAATTATCAACAAGTGGCAATTCTCTCCCTTAAATAAAATCACTACGCAGATTATGAAACCCTAAAAAATAGTGCCCGTCACATTAACCCCTCTAGACCCTATATATAGTCACCAGACCTCCGGTAATCCGTTTGCTATTGAAAAGTAGTGATTTCCGACTGACGTTCTAACATTCGTTTCACACTTCTGGTCTCGTTTGTCGTGCGTGCGAACACCAGTCACCATTTTCGTTTATTACCTCGTGAAACACTAGATCCTCCGAATCTAAAAATGTTTCAAAGAAAGTTCTCTTCATTTCTCTCTTTACGGACTTTATTCATTTCGTGTGTGAAAATCAATCATTTGTAATATTGATATCATTTCTTTCATTTGATTGATTACGTTCTTTTGTTTGTAATTAAATGATTATACCTTAATTGAGAATGTATGTTTTGCTTGTAATTTTTGGTCTGTATTTTAGTGTCATATTTGACTAAATTTATACTCAAAAGGGTACATACAAAAATAAACTTATCCGCATAGTGACCAACAAATACTTAATTTCTACAGAAAAGATATTTCATAGAATAATTCATCTTCCTCCAAAACCAGGCCGAAGCTGATCGTTGAGAACAATACTCAGTCTTGATAAATCATATGATGATCACCATTCCTATCGTCCATGGTTTAAGAGTTGTATTTTATCTTCTGTATAACTTTCAAGTTCTAGTAGCGCGGGTGGTTAGAGCAGCTGGTGCATTTAAGTAGGCTTCCTTCTGGCAAAGGAAGAGAGTTGTGATAAAAATCAAATGAAAAAAATATATGTTCAAAGAAAACACAAGTCAAAAATTATCAATACCGAGAAGGGTGTAGGAGATTTGAGATAAACAATCTCACAGGCTTCAGCAATGACCAGGTATCTGGAATAAATATAAGTATCAGGAAAGAAAGCCGGGGTAGTACAAACCATAGAGTTGCTGTGATCTGCGAGATCGCTGAGAGGAGGACTGGAGTCTCGATGAGACTTGCTGTCACTCAGTCTTCAGTGATGACCACCAGACATCTTGTGTGAACATGCAGATTATAATTTCAATTTCTTTTTTTTTCTTTTTTTTTCTTGTAGTTTCATCGCTGCAACGAGTCCTGGGCCAATAGCCGACCACGCACAGTACCAATCAGCCGACGAACAATCACGCTTGGAGTTAACATGCCCCCATGGGGTACACAGACCATAGTGGTGATCCATTTGCTACCGGAAATGTCTGTCGTCGTCGCCCGTGACCTGGTTGCTAGCTTACAGACGCATGCACCAGCTTTATCCACAATTTCAACTTTGTAAAAAGAGAAGAATGACTTGTTTTTGACAATACGAGAACTGTTGAGACGAAATTTGAACGAAACAAAGAAATAACTGAGCATTGAAATAAGGTGAAAACACACTTTAAGCAAATGAACAAATATATTATTCAGGGCGTTGAAACACCCTCAGAAAATGCATACATATTTTGTTAATGACAGCTATGGCCAGGGCCGATTGTTAACATTGATGGCGCCCAGTGCATAACCTTTCTTGGGGGCCCGTCTATTTTTGTATTTTGCAAATGTTTTTTCAAAAACCTCAAAACAAAAATGAAGAATACATGTTTATTTATTTTTATTAGATGGAATATCATAAATCATTATTTTTGATTTTATGATTGCTCATTGACGAAGAGTGATCGATCTGAGAAAAAGTTACGATAAAAAGAAACTGAAGTAATACATTAAGATGAGGGTAAAAAGTAGTCATACAATCAAAAATAAAGAAAAATGAAATATTCATAAAATTATGATGTTCAGTTTAAGGTAAAGTCCTTTATGGATAAATACTCTACATATGTAACATAAACCTTCCAACAAGTTTAGTCGAAACAATTTACTTTTTTTACAAAGAAATAAAAAAAAATGTTAAAATATTTTCAAGACATTGGGCAGGGGGCTGAAATCTTGGGGCCCCGGGCGGCCGCAATGTTTGCACTGCCTTAAGTACGGCCCTGGCTATGGTTATTACCTGGATCCAAATTGAAAACTTTCACAATAATAGTGATATATACATCAATGCACCGTTTATGCCGGTATATAAGACGGACATATTGAAAAAATGAAAATATTACACTGCGTATAATACGCTGGTATAATGACAAGGTGGTCGTCTACCGAAGCTCAACATGGATAGTTAAGGGGCTTGGATGAATTACAGTGAGCGGTGGTTCCCCAAATACTATTGTAAACCAGTCGTCTTATAGTCAGGCAAATATGGTATCTCTTCGAATTGTGCAATAAATCTCCGATTGAAAAAAAATGTATGGACAAAAAATTTATACAGTTTAACTTTGTATCATTTTTCCGAATTTTTTGAAAATTTTAAAATAAAACGTAATTTAAACATAAAAAAAAACAAATGCTTTTCTTTGTAAACTTTATCATAACACTCTTTATTATGAAAGTGATTAACACACAAAGCGTATTTGGATGGGTATATATATATATATATATATATATATATATATATATATATATATATATATATACACACACACACACACACACACACACATTGTATTTGCCGGCTTATAAGGTTTTGTGGGAAACAATTACTCCATAGATATCCATTTTGAGCCTGCTAGTCATATTGCCAGCACACTGGACACAGTATGATTTTCGCATAGTTTTATTTTTTTTAAAATTTTATACGCCGGTAGATATGGTATATATACTGTTATATAAAAGGCAGCCAAGCGATAATTACAAACTCACACATAGGATATCATGATATTGAGACCGTATATGTGTATTCGTATATTTCATACACGCAGCGATATAAAAATATATACTTGCACATAGATTTCCATACACACGGTTATGAACCTGTCTACTCCACCATTTGTGTTCGAATCAGAAATTAGGGCAAAACTTTGTATACTGAATTTCATGTCCAGTACACCTCAACTTTGGAAGATTGGCACTAGTCAAAGCAGGGTCGAACTGACGGTGATCTGGGCAGGGTTGAAGGCCCCGTAGACCCTTTTGCTGCTTGAGCGTCTTGGTGCTTTGGGCCTTTGGGTACTGTCCGATTTCCCGACCACTCAATCCGCCCCTGGATCAAAGCAAAGTCTTTAGTCGAGACCAGTCGATAACTACAGGCATGCGCACATATCAAATAACAATAAAGATGCCTAGATAAAAGTATAAGCAGAAACGAATCGATAACAACTGCCTGAAGATCGGAATCGAGGTATCTTTTCCATTAGACCACCGTATTTAATGGCATTTAAGACTTCCTCCCTTATTTCAGCCGGAGATATGGAGAAAAATGCATTTCCCTGGATTATTCTTATATATCACATTGTTTTTTCTAAATCACTCCCCAAGTCCTGGCCCTTGTTTGACTAGAACTTTGGTCTTCAAAGTTTAACTAACCAGGAACTCTTTTCAATTATCAAATGTTCTAAGGAACCCATTCAGAAACAATTTTCCTGTCTACTTATATACGTTTGCAACTATTTGAGTTTGGTCTTGTTTATAGAATTATTTGAAAATGTTCAAATTGAAAATTTACACTTGAATGGAAAAGTAAGAACGAAGCTTACTGGGGGGAAAATAGACATAAGAACGACTACAGATTGAACAGTGTCCGTGTCACGTGAATGAAGAAGATATTTTTTAATCAAAAAGGTGAAATGTTTTTCTGAAATAAAAAGTACGATTCGTGTAAAAGAAATAAAAATCAAGACCTGTAAAAGTCGTGAAGGGATCATTCATGTGATGAAGAATTATCAAGTGTATTGCGAAATCGTCACTTTGTTTCACCGAACCTCTGGAAAAAGTCGGGCGAAATGCAGGGGTTCCGCTAATCGAAGAAAGTTATGTTTGCGTTTTGAGCTATTGTGTGTGGGGGGGGGGCTTCTTATATACCGTCAAATACAGTAATTATTTCATGATTGTTGTTTATTCTCATAATTTTTCAGATCACCAGCTTTTTATCAGAAGGTATCTCCACTGATGTAAATTTTCTGAGGAATTTCGAAGTGAGCCTTAATTATCTCCGCCAAAGAAGTTGGAGAGATGCAATATGTATAATCCCTTGTATGTCTTTCCAACTGTTCTTACAACATCTTCAGAAGTTCTTAATGAATTTCATTTGAATTTTATGAGGGGAGGGATCATGGAGTAAGGAAGGACTGATTAAATTTTGGAATAGATCTAGGAATTTGTTTTCGATTTAGATATTTTTCCATATAATTTCATACATTTATATAGTCGCTCATGTCTGTCCACACAATATCTCCAGAAGTTCTCAATGAATTTCAAGGGAATTCTGTGCAATAGTGGGCCATGAGCGGAAAAAGAGATTGATTTTTTTTTCGATTGAATCAGTGCATAGCGTTGGCAGAGATACGCGCTCGCTGAGTGCTTTCGAACTTCTTACTGCATTCTTTTGGTGTGTACTATTCCTTTTCAACGCAACTGGTACTTTCTCCAGGGATTAAATATAGTTTTTAGATGTGACTTCACATCTCTATTTTACGCTTTTCGGTACGTCCCAGTTACGTTAAACAACGGAAATAGAAAGAAAGGAAGAAGTGTGATGACATTATCATGTGATGTCATTAAAAGGGTATCTACTCCCACTCATTTTTTCTTACCAGTTGATATGATGCCATAGTTGTATGTTCAAGGTCTGCATTTGTTTTCTTCTAAAAAGGCTCAAAACGCCCAAAATGGCTATTTACTGTCTTTATTGAAAATAATACTTGAAAAATACTTCATCACAATATTTTACAAGTATGAGGAATTAATTGACTCAAAGAAAGACCGCAGACTCTTCTTCCTTCTCTTTCTACAACCACTACTACTACTACATGGATGGTGGACACGTTGTTGAACTTATGGTTCTTGGGCTTTTTTTCCCATTTAACAATTCACTTCTTGGTGCCACAACCAGTCTTCACTGAGCTGGTCATTTTTTTTTTTTAATGTTCAGTGAGAATTCTAAACTAACCTACTGAAATAGCGTGGTAAAAATAACAAAGATGGGGATGCTAGTCCAAAAATATTATCAAGCTCAGAAACGAATTAAAAAGAAGCAAATCATGGACAAATGGTATTAAAAGAAACAAGCAAAGATTTGTAATATTGAATCGTAATATGACTTTTGGTGCTTGACATGAACAAGATATGAAAGTCTTTTATTTCTATTAATATTTGGACTATCCTCATCTTGGTTGTTTTTCATACAACGTTTCGGCCGTTGTACTCTACGGCCTTCATCAGGTATCATCTGGTAGGTGTGGGAAAGTAACGAACCGAACCTTTTATTTAACCGACGGGGGAATATTGACCGCACTCCCCTCTTAGCATTAGTAGTATTATTATTGTCTCACACTGGAATTGAACCTAGAACCATCAGATTACTTGCAGTAATTTTGTCTGATTCTGTAACCACTACGCTATGTGTCCATGGAATGCTAAGAGGGGATTGCGGTCAATATACCCCCGTCGGTTAAATAAAGGGTTTGGTTCTTTACTTCCCCACACCTACCAGATGATACCTGATGAAGGCCGTAGAGTACAACCAAGATGAGTACAATTGCTTGAAAATCTCTTTGAATGTCTTTTAATCAAGTCTTTGAGACAGAGAATTTTAAGACAAAAAAAGACCCATGTTACACAGAACAGTCTTTCATATTGAATTACCGTAACCTCACAAATGGCCTGCCTGCCGAACCAGCCAAGTGGGCTACAGATACTTCTCTCTTTGCTCATCTGTGTGTGTGTGTGTGTCGTCTGGTGCTCCTTGTTATATTTTTGTGACAACAACTTTGAAAATTTGCTAGAGTACACCACTGAGCACTGTCTAAAAATCCATTTTTTTTTTTCAAAAAAGTGCCTTTTCAAGTCTCTAAGGTCATTTTGAACCAACAATACCCAAATTTTATGCTGGTATTTTTTTTTCAGACAACTTCAAACAAAAGATCTATTAATTTAGATAATTAGTTCTGGTACACAAGGTACACTGATTAATTTATGCAAAGTATGGATATTTTACATATTTTCAAACTCTGAACATTTTTTCCACAGAACAATCAATTGTCAGCTCTAAAAATAGCACATCATTAAATAATGTGTTTTATGGCGAGCATCAAGATTTTGCACCATATGTAGAAATGAATGCACCTAGATGACTTGTCAATGAACACTTACTATGGAGAAATGTTTTTCCACTTAGAGTTATCTGCCATCTGTTGATCAATCCAGATACTAGACAGAATGGTGGGACAGAAACCCCTATGCTATAAGATATATACAGAGATTTTTAAAAAAATAGTGCGTTTAAAAATGACCCACCCTGCAGATACCAACACTGTAAAAACAGTTTGAAATTTAAGCCACAATGAGTCAAAGAAATAATAATATTTGTATACTGGTGGGATGAAATTGATACAAGAAATTCTCCCATAAAATTAATGGTAATTGTTTCCTTGCTTTACACCATTTCAGGTCTAATTCAAATAACATTTTCTTATAAAATAACCAAATGTTACCTCTAAAAAGAGCACATCATCAAAAAGTATGTACATTAAAGGTCTAGGCTAGTTGCTCAATAGAAACTATCAATGTCTTTCGGTAGTTTGCCTTGTTGGGGGTGATCAATTAAAGAATTAGAAAAATCGAGTGATCAATTGATAAGTTTCTTCTATCGTCTTTCGTTCAGGCAGTAATCATTAAGAAAATTCGGATTTTTCTGAAAAAACATGAGGGCACAAACTGAGGGGTCCATTTAGCATACAATTACATTGTAAATTGGAACCTCAATTAAGAACCTATTTGAGGATGGGAGGTTTGAAGAAAATTTTTTTAAAAAGTTTTATGTAGACAGCCTGAATGTGTCATCAATACATACATAGCCAACCAATCAGACTGACTTGAAAACTGAGGGGAAACCTATGTTGACAGGTTTCTTATATATTTCATGACAAACACTGAGATTAGACATCACATGTAGAAAATGAAGGAACTCAGATGATTTGTCAGGGAACACTGAAGAAGGAAAGTTTCTTTTTTTTTCACCTCCTCCACCATCTGTTGATCAACCTGGATTCTGAACAAAATGGTGGCACAGAATATAAACCTGTAGGCTTCTAGATATATGAAGTTAAAAAAAAGGAGTTTTCAAAAATCACCCACCACAGCAGATACCAAAACATTACAGCAGGATGTAATTCAATCCACGATGCTTCAAAAGAATTAACAGGCAAACAGATTATGGCCCAGTAATTAATCTAACGAACAAAGCCCGGCCACGGTTGAGTGCACACAGATACTAATATCCATTTAGAGTTGGAGGTAGAGGGAATCAAAACAATGTATTACAGTCAGAAATTTTTTTTTTCAAACTGGTCTGGTTAGTCACTCAATAGAAACCATCACATGACCGATATCTTTAGATGAGATAAGCAACTGATCCTAAAAATGACCTGCTGTGCAGATACCAACATTTTGAAAGTGGGATGAAATTTAACCAATGATACACTAAAGAACTAACAAACATTTTTTCCTATTTTTGATGGACCCATAAACAAAAATATTAAATTGTGATGATGATGATGATAACCTGAGCAGAAAAAAAAGGAGTGAAAAAAAAACTACATTATTCAAGGGTGTGCTCAGTGGCTGAGATAGTAGCCTTTTTCACCAAAGAAGCCCAAGTTAAAAACTGGGATTTCGAATGCTGATTTTCAAAGGCAGACAAACTCTCCCTCCTTGGAAGATTGTGCTGTGAAAATCTCCCAACCCAATTTGACCTTGTGTCACATAAATTAATCAGTGACACTATTTAAATGAAAAAATGAAAAGGAATACGTACTGAATCGAGATACCTCACCATTAAAAAGTCATTAGTTGGTTGTCTTTGCAAACAATTACTATAGTAATGGGTTCAATCCTTACTGGGTATTCCACTTTTGTGGCCTTGAGCCAGACTAAGCCGAGCTTGGGAAATACTTATAGGTGTGCCAAGTGGCTGAAATAGTGACGTATTTTCGTCTGGTTACAGAACCCAGGTAAAAAGCCAGGATTTTGATTGCTACTTGGAAGATCGTATTACATCAGTCTCTTGCCCACTGGATGTAGTTCCCCCCCCCTACCTGGGTTTTCTACTAAACTTAACTCAAGTATCAAGTATCAATACTAGTGAATCAATCAACAAGGTATGTCCACAAAAGAGCCAACCATTTTGAATATCACAAAAACTGACTTTGATGTAATTTGGCAACCAACCCAGAAGGAACATTTCTGTGCATGTGTAAACAGACATTCTCCAGTGGGGTTACTCAGTCGACAGCAAGACTCCATTGAGTGAGCTTGTATATGATGTGACCATTGCATTCAGAATGTCTATTCTTCACATATCAGCCAAACATCGCATGACCTATGTCAGTCAGCTCTTCAACAGTTCCGATTTGGGCCCCTTACAATTTTTTTATGATCAGGTCGAGCTATTGATATATATTGATTCGTATTTAATAAAATTACAGGCAAATTTTACCAGTTATGTATTGAAGAGAAATACTAGCCTTATCAGAAACTGTCAAAATAGGTTTTTAAGTTTTTAAGCTGATCTCGCTGGCTGGCCAAGTATGTATTATAAATATAGGCCACACTGATGGAGCTAGAAGGCTGAAGATCTACTCCTTATTAAGTCAGCAAAATCTTTTAATTTTGAATAAAAAATCCTTCACCTCTAATTGGTCTTTCAGTTGGGGGTTCAATTTCCAATGTAAGTTTATCCTAAATTGGTTACAAGTTTATGCCTGCTTGATTTTAAAAAATTTTAACTTTTTAGTGATGGAACAAAAGGCGAGAGAAGTAACTTATTCATTAATCACCCCTTATTCCAATTTTTTTTTCTATTGATCACCACCCCATACCATGGCATGCTGCCAACAGACATTGGTAATGTGACAGTTTCCATTGGATTACTGATAACCAGGCCTGTTCAATGTCATTTTTCAAAATCCACTGATATTCATGCATGTTTCGGTATATTTTTCAGTTTTAATGTTGGACAAGTTGCCTTCAATAGTGTTGCACTATGATATAATTTGAATCAACAAATTATTTACCAGGGCCTGATTCTGTAGCCCATTGTATGCTTTCCATCCATCCATTATTATTATTTGATGATTGTTTAACCAACTGCAATTTGCCTCCTATTTTCAATGATATAAAACAGAAGATCAGAAAGACATTATGTCTTTGAATAATCAATCAATCAAATCTAAAGTCAAATATTCTGAACATTGATTGTGCACTAAATCCCAAGTTATACAGCCAACCAATAACATTAGCAGCAACACAAATTGAGACAATAAAATCATCAAGGGGAGATAATTTGTTAAACCAAAGGGTGATATTGTCTATGAGATCAATTGAATTGGGGGCCTTGGGCATCTGCTGAGGAGTGAGGGGGCACCAAAGGCAAGGGGGTTTGAAAGTTGGAACCTTACAGGTCACAAAAGATAATGGAGCAGTGCAATTGTTTTATGGAACTCCAATTTAATGTTCCCATTTAAAAAGACTTAATGTACTAATATTCGCTCCATTGTATCAAGTGAGGTCTTAATCAGTGGTCATCAGACATCTGGATCATACAGTGGGTTGTACATGCTTACACTACAAATAGTAGTGTACACAGCTTCTTCTGCACTGGTGGAATGCCCATTGTGTAATAAGGTTGCTACTAAGATGTATTCCGAATATGCCTTTTTGCAACCTTCCTACACTGATCTATCTGCTTTTGCACCTCCCTAGAAAAGTGGTAGTGGGGGCATTTGGGGAGGACCTTTTGTTTTTTTCTGATTTTTAATTGTATATTTTGTTGTTGAGTTAATTTTGAAAAATTGCAAAAAAAAATTTACAAATTAATCTTTTGTCTCATTTGCCAACACTTGTTCTTGAATTATATGAGATCCACGTCCTTACACTGGCAATACAAAAATGCTTTTTTTCTTTATAATATGCTGTAACCCGAATGCAGTTTTTGTACATATATACATATCTTTTGTTCTCCACATTTCTCTTCATTTTCCTATTCTTCTATTTTCTACCGCTGAGAAATAAAATAAAATAAAACATTCTAAATCCACAATTTTCGTGTCATTTTTTTTCAATAACCCGATCTAACCATTTGCTGTGGTTATTCGATAAGCAGGATGTCCGATGAGATAGCTGTTTGCTCGTACATTTTGTCATCAGCTTGCATTCCTTTTAGGTGCTCATCCAGTTCCTGCCTCGATGTTTTCAAGTAAAAAATGATTTCACAAACTTGAAGTGGTCTTTGAAGGAATTTTGTTTGTTATTTCTTTTTCTGTGACTTCAACAGGTTCTCTACCCTCAGGCTTCCCAGACAACTTCTGATATATTCCAGAAGAATATTAATGCCCTCGAAGTCACAATCAGAAGCCGTTTTCCACTGCTACTCCCTATTTCCTATTTCCTGTTCGGACTTGCTTGGTGGTGCCTATTCTCTTTGATTCCTTGTTCCATACCATTCAGCTCGCTAGCCATTCATAATGTTCTTCAACAGGCTTTTCTCTCAACTGAGCCTCTCATCCCTTCCAAGACAGGGGCCAGATTTGCATTCGTGGTCTCCCATTTTTCCTTCTCTGAGTCTCTAGGCCATTTAACCCAGGTTTTCTACCGCTGATCTTAACTCTTCAACTGGTCTTCTTGGCAAAGTGGGCTTCACATGTTTCTATGCCTCCATTTGCTAACTGAGAAATTACAAAGATTAAACAGAATTTTAAAACTTAACTTTTTTTTTTCAAGAGTATTATCCAAAGTTCTGAAGTCCAGAATTCCATGAGTTATCCTGTATAGTATCCTCATCTTTGTTGTTTCAATCACTAAGCTTTGATGTATGTGCTCTCTGGCCTTTCTATGTATTTTCTTGAACGAATTAAAAAATATAGCAAGCAAATTTTTAAAAAAAGCAAACTGAATCAATGAACAGAAATAGTCACATAGTGACAGTTACTGTTACTTGGCAATACTAATTAAGATATATCTTTTGCCACGGATAGCTGAAAATATAAGTGGAAGCGAGAGGCATATAAACAGTGTCTTTATATAACACCACTTGACTCTCTCTCATTTTCCTTCAAATAACAGAAAGATGTCGTAAAACATAGCCTAAATATTTGGTAAGATTATTTATACACTGGGATCTAGTTTTTCAGAGTGTTTACCAAATTTGAAAAAAGAAATAAACTAGACAACACTGCAACGACCTGGTAGCACATTACCAATCTAGTATTTAGGTACCACTGTTTTAAATAACTTTACCAACCATGATACTAGCTCAAAATACAAGTCAAGGTTATTAATCTTTCAATTCAGTGATTCTCAAACCTTGTTCATCATGAATCCGCTTAATGTTCCCAAAGCATATCCTTGGACCCCTAATACCTTTTAAAATTCTCTTTTCCCTTTTAAAGAATGGCCTGGCTGACTTTAACTGAGACTCCTTAGTGGTTCTCCCTTCAAGTGGTACCCAGGAGCACATGCTCTGCCTGCCCCACCCTACTTATACCATTGAACATGCTACAAGACACCCACATGTATCATGTGGCAGTAAACGTATTGACAATAGCAAGAGAAACATTGCACAAACCTCCATTTTTATTTGTTCATTTTACCATTCATGCATCCTTAATTTGAGACCAATCTCACAACTTGGCTTCAAACAACTCCCTCTTATGCAGATGAGTTAAATTATTCAGACGAAAGTATCAACAAAATTACACAGCAAATTTGTTTTCCTGTAATTAAGATTTTTAGATAATCATGAAAACGAGGCAATGGTCTTGTTGGAAAGGTTACAGGCATTTCAAACACGACTGACCCACATATTTCATATTCAGGGGTGATTGTCAACAGTGTGATGATTAGCAAGCCAATTTTGCTGGCCATAACTGCTTTACAGAGTTTGACCCTTACAGAGGGCACCATTATTGTGGCCTTGTGTCAGACCACTGGACTAATCCTATTTTGTTGCTTCTGTTGTTATATCATTTCAGTTAAAAAAACTATCAGCATAGGTCTCTTCAGTTTTTAAGTTGGTCTGACTGGCTATGTGTATATTTATCCCATGTACAGGCCACACCAATTGAGCTAGAGGGCTGAAAATTTTAACATTTACACCTTATTATGTTTACAAAAGATGTTTTTTTGTTTCTGTCAGAATTTCCCCTTGAAATAGGCTTTTAGTGGGCAGATTAAATTTACAATGTAAATTTCAGCTAAATTGATCCCTACTTTGTGCTTAGCTTCATTCATGCTTGAGTTTTGAATACTTAATGATCTCACAAAAAGCAGAGAGAAACAAATTATTCGTTGATCACCCCTTTTCCTAACTTTTGATTGAACACCTCTAATACATACAGTCAAAATACGTTGGTCACATGACAATTCCTATTGAGAGACTAACCAGACCTGTCAATCCATTCTGTTTTCTATCATTTGGGAGAAAAGAGACACTTGGAGAAGGCTGTAGAATTAAGTGATCACACAAAACATCATGGTAAAACCAAAATACTAAGGGACACAACTCATCTATATCATCAGTAAGTAGGTTATCACAGGATGACATGGTGAACTTAGAATTTTATGTTCTGATGACAAAGTGAAAATGCTGGATTTAAAGAATAATCATAATCAGGTCTGGTTAGTCACTAAATGAAAAATCACATGTCTTTTGGCAGCATGTCCTGTTGGGGATGGTCAATTGAAACATTGGATGAGGGGGGGCATGATCAGTGGATAAGTTACTTCTCTCGTCAAGCAGTAATCACTAAAAAGTCTGAGGGTTTGGGTGAGTGTGCAGATTTGAGTATCTGTATCTGTGGGTTTGGGTGAGTGGGTTTGGATGTGTGTGGGTTTGGGTGTGTGTATCAGTGGGTTTATGTGTGGGGGCTTCTGTTTGTGTGTGTCTGTGGGCTTATGTGTGTGGGCTAGTGTGTGTGTGTGTCAGTGGTTTTGTGGTTTTGTGGGGGAGTGTCTATGTACGTGTATGTGTGTGCGTGTGTGTGTACATACAAGTTCAGTGCAGATATCAAAGTGAATGATTAGTCATTTTTCTCATTAATTGCTTCCAAAATGGCTCTTAGCCAGAGTGTAGTGCCCACAGCTCCGGGGTCGGGTTTGGTCAAAAGCTCACTGCTCACGTAACTGGCCCGCCCAGCTTTGGCCTGCATGTTTTTGGTGGATTCTGTTGTTTTTTCTGCAGCCTGTAAACATGAAGAACCAAAACTTGTTTTCAGATCAAATTTGGTGTGTGTCTGTAATTCCTATAGGTAATGTGATCGAAAACGACAACCACTGCACTATGGAAAAATAGTATTGTGGTGGTGGTGGAAGGAGAGGGTGATCCTTAAAAAACCATGAGCTTATTTCAAATTTAGGGATCTGGTGGGGTCAATTGGCCCACACCAGTTTTGATTTTTTTTTTTAAATTAGGATCAAGTTTTTACATTAATAGCATTTAATAGCATCTACTGTTAAAGATTTGTTTTAACAAAAATCATTTCAAAAAGATTATTTTCAATGAAATATAATTTACAAAAAAGAAAAAGATTTCAAAAAAGATTATTACAAAAAATGTTTTAAAAATTGAAAGAAAAAAGAAGATATTTTCTAAAAAAGTGTTTTTTCAGAAAATATTTTAAAATAGCTATTTAGAGAAAAAAACGATAAAAAAGGATATTAGAAAAGGTCATATCGTATCAGTTAATACTATAACAACCAAGATGAGGACACTAGTCCGAATAAATTATTGATTTATAATGATAATTCCTCATCTCAGAAATTCAAACAAAAATTATCAATTTTGTTATTCTTTTGGTCAAGTTATGCATTAAGATGTAAAGAAATGTTCAAACACAAACCTCAACAGCTAAAGTGAAGGTATCAATTTTCTCTTTCTGGGTCAGGTCTTTCTCAAAAACATTTTTTTCTTTGAAGATTTCCTGTATTTTGTACAGCGGATCCACCTAAAATGATAACATGGATAAAAGGGTCTTACAGATCTTCTTTTACAATTTTGTGGTCAATATGTGCCTTTTTTATGCCATCATTATGCTTGTCCTCTGTGGTCAAAGATGACCACAGCTTCAATTCTAAATGGTGCTGTAGTTGCAGTTCAGAGTCTGATGACTTGTGTTTGACTTTGATTATAGTGAAGGATATTTGCGCATATCATCAGCCTCACTCCCTTGTCCTTGTTCACTTAACAGGACAACTGGAGACAGAATAGGACACAGTGGATGACCAGGGCACCCTGTGTGTGTCATGTAGTTCTCTATGCACTTGACAGTGCATTGGTTTGAAAAGTTGTAGTGAAATACAGCTTCTTAACTTAAAATCTGTATTTAACATTGTCTAACAATGAAATAAAATCCTTATTAAGTGAGCGGATTTTTGCTCTGAACATTATTTCCTCTTATTGCTTTGCACTCTTGATATATATATATATATATATATATATATATATATATATATATATATATATACATTTATTTTTTCTCTCTCGCCCAAATCCTGATGTTTTTTAATTTGTTTGAAGCATATTTGAGAAGAATGACCTGTATCAATAAGTGGATGGTGAGTCATCTACAGATGTCATGGAAAGTCTGAAAAGTTATAATTGATTCACTTCGAGTGAACCCATCTGAATGATCAGAGAGTAACTTACCATAGTTCGGTCACCTGGTTTTGCTCCACCATACCTGAAAAATTAAAAGGTTTTACCAGTATCAAAAAATGGTAGGTGTATCGATAATTGACTTAGGTTACTTCCCCTTAACAAAACTCTCTAATAGAACCTCAATAAATGAAAACAAAAATACTATGAATAACTGCCTTATTAGGTACAGTATAGACCTCAGTCATTGTAAAACCAGAATAAAGGTTTCTAAGTTCCATCCAAGCAAGTAGGCAAGTTTAGACACTTATAATAGTCATGGTATTCAGATATTATTTTGAACTGGACTGAAAGGGCTGGGTCTTAGCAGAGGTTTAGTGAGGAAAAATGATCAAAATAATGATACTTGATATTGGAATATGAAGTCTTGTGACATCCTCAATATTTACTTTCCAAGTATTCTGAACTTTGTATCCGTAACAAAAGGTTCAATAATATGGAAGCATTAATTTGTGCTTTTGCTCAATTTGAGATCAGTAAACCAAAAGAATGCATGTTATCATTAAAAGATAGTTGGAAAAAGGTTATTGCTTTAGATGGGTCAGATTTTGAGTAAATATTTACTATTTCTTACAATTCAAAAAATAACAATCTAATACAAAGACTGAAGAACAAAAAGTTTTACAACAAATTTGTGAAGGTGAAAATGGTTCATAAAAGCAAAATAAATAGGATCAGTTGACCTGGTAGTGTTTATATAGATTATTTTACAATGGAGTCAATAATGCTCTCTTTTCTCCAGTAAAACTTGGTGCAAGACTATAGATTGAGAATGATGTGTCTTCCTGAAACTGAGCCTAGAAATGTGTTACTCATTCGAAAGAGCTAAGCTCATCCACTTCATTGGAAAAGTGACGTTAAATTGAATGAAATTACTAACAAATACTAAATGTTTATTGTCTGTTCTATAGTGATGCCTGACATTGTTGGCAACTTGTTTAAATTCCTTTGATCCAAAATTGTTGCAAAAAAATCTATATTCTCAAGAAAATAATCTAAACTATGCCACAAATATTTATAATCAAACTATGCAATTTCTCAAACCCTTTAAAAGTAGGGAAGCCATATTTGAATTTTTTCATATATACAACCTATTTGGAACCTACTGAAACCGTTTTTTTGCTATTTGACCAACGATTCGACGCATAGGACATTTACAAGCATGTAATACAGAGTTGGATGAATAGGCAGGCATTAAAGATTATCACAGAACAATGAGGAAATGAATAATAAATCAAGAAAATTATGTACTCATCTAAATTTGCGGCAATTTTAGTTAGTCTGGGGACTTCATTTTAGCAGTTGAAAAAGTTTCAATTTTTTTCATCGTTCCTTGCTAAATAATTCGTGCCCGTCTCCCAGCAAGAATTTACTACTGACAATAGATACGGCCTTGGTATATCCAACACTACATTCGTTTGTTTTTTATGGCAAGTCAAAGTTAGGTCGAGGTAGTGGGGAGGGGGGGGTATGGATGTCCAACGACGGACGCTAAAAGACTGATGATGATGATGAAACCGTTTTAGGCACTGGATAAAGTTAAAAGTTAAAAAACAGTGGTCAACCGAAAATCAACCATTGTAATAAGATAGATAAATAGATAGATGGTCAACATAGGCTTATGGAGAGATATAAAATAAATTTTAATGATAGATTGTTGTCTTTAGGTCTTTTCTCAGATTTTATGTCCCCAGAATGAAGCCTTACTACAAATTTTTCATCACTTTCCATCGTTTACCAACATTTTTTAGTCAATACTGGTTTCCTCCTCTATCTTGAAGTAGAGTGTTTCCATGAAAGAACATTTTGTTAGGCAAAATGGCACTAAGTGAAGAAGCAGTTACCAGTAATCTATATTGGAAAACATTTTCAGAGTTCAACAGACTTCAAAAATGGTGAAGATGATTCTTGAGACTGAGTTGTTAGACCTTGGGTTGGTGGGAGGTGTAGGAGACTACGATGTAGGGGAAAGAGGAAGAGAGTGCACACTACCTCTATAATGGATCACTGCAACTTTTGAAAAGCAGGGTATACTTGGATATAATGATTTGTGACAATTGGATCACTATATTTAATGAAAGTTTTTTTTTTGTTTAACATGGTTCTTCCATTGAATCATACTGAATATTCCAAAAAAATATGCACAATGAACATTTAGAATAAATTTTTACTGCATTGGAATTTGAACTGAAATTTCAACAGTAGAAACCACTGACACGCCAAAACTCTTCCATAAAATTAGAGTTCTTACGCTTCAGTTATGTGACCACACAAATGATTTGGAAGAGCTTTGTTCAATCGGCATCATGACTCACAACATGGATCCCCAGAGATCACATGTGCAACCAACGCCGACAGAATACAAGAAGGAGAGAAGAACCAGATGATTCCAGAAAGTATCGGCTCCGTGACGCCCTTGATAGAGAGGTTTAGTGAAATCTGGGGAAGGTTTATGCCCAATGAAGGATATTAAAAGACTGATGATATTGATGATCTTGCTGGGAAGGAACCAGAGATGGTTACTCTACAGGCATCAACCCGTGTTAGCTGATCTGACTTATGTACGTCACATTCAATCACCACATGGAAAAATCAAACAACACATTCTCTGACTGTTTGCAATGTTGAGTCCAAAGGCAGAAAGCTTACTCTCTTTCAACAAGCAGAAAGAAAGAACCACTTGAGTTTCAGCAAGTTACAAAGCTTTTTCAAATTGTTTGTGTGTTCACACAACTGAAATGTAATAACTCAAATTTTGTGGAAAAGTTTTCGTGCATCTGCAGTTTCTATGGTTTAAATAAAATAAAATCTCAATGCAATAAAAAGTTATTCAAAATTTTCATTGTTGATATTTTTCAGAACATGCTGTATTGTCATAAATATTGTCATAATTTCAGAGAAGACTCAATATCATTATTCTACCAATTATTTTGACCAGTATTCTCTCCCTTACTGTTTTAAACACTAGATTCAATTTGATGCCTTCTACTGCCTCTCCCAAGGGCAAAAAGAGGCCAAAGAACACATCTAAGCCAAAACAGCAAAAAAGAGAACAGTGAGGAGACGAGAATTCAACAAAATAAAAAGTCTTCAAATAATTTTTGAAATATATTTCCATCTTTTTAATTGTTGTGATTATGTAGCACATCATAACAAAAGACAAACAGATGCTACAACTTGATCAAAGATGACTTTTGTCAAACGTTCTCAAAAGTGATAAGAAATAATGTAAAAAAACATAAGGAACTCACTTCATTATTCTTTCAAGACCAGCATTGAAAGCCTTGCACCAGACCTGGAAAGTTGGCTTATCAGAATGTTCACCCAAAACTTTGGCTGCACCATTTAGGAAGAGACTGTATAACTATTAGGAAGGAATTTGGATAAAAAAAATAAAATACATTTACGAAAAGACTGTATAACTATCAAGAAGGAATATTTTTTAAAAAGTACACATTTATGAAGAGACTTTATAACTAAAAGGAAAGAATAGGAAAAAAACCCAATGATGTCTGCAATAAAAAGATCTTGAGAATCTTGGGAGAAAGTCTGAGTCTAACGACAGACATTAAAAAGCTGATGATAAAGTGTCAATCCTACGTGCTAGGAGAAAAAGCAGCAATATTCATGCAGAAAAAACTATGATAAAAAGCAACAATAATAAGTTGGAGTAAAAGTAGCAATAATATTTTCCTGCTTAAAGGTGACTGATAGCACCAGCTCAAATTCCGCACACACCAGCAGATACCTGTGCACTGTTTTGAGAAAGTTTTTTTTTTTTTTGTCAGAACTGCTTATACTTTTACTGTATAGGTGGGGCAGAGTAAGGTGGCCCCACCCAGTTGATAACATTTTTGAGGAAGAAATGTTTGGGATGGGTGCTCCATAAAAATAGCAAAACAATGAATGTAATTTGTTCCAATTCTTACATCCTTTGCTCAATGTTATCAGCTGTTTCTAAAGTGATCACAATAACTGGCTTCCTCATCTGTATGAAGTGAAGACTAGCTACCTCAGCTGGAATTTGAACTCAGTTTGACAATACCAATTTAGGCACGAATAATTGTTTTACTATCTCCCATCCTGTAATCATACAAATGTCCACACAGGAATATACATACACACACCTATAAATACAAACAAATACATACTCAGGAATATACTTACACACATCTATAAATGCAAACATAATTACATAGATACACAGGATTACCCATACACACACCTATATATATATATATATATATATATATATATATATATATATATATATATATATATATATATACACACACACAAACATAAATGCATGTATAAAATTACCCATAAACATACCTATATATACAAACATATATGCATGTATAAGATTACCCTTACACACACACACACATATATATATATATGTATATATATATATATATATATATATATATATATATATATATATATATATATATTTACAGGCATTCACATACATACCCCCATAAATACAAACATAAATACATACACAGCAATACAAATAAACACCTATAATAAAAAGCATAAATGTATACATGGGAATACACATACTCACACCTATAAACACAAACATAAATACATACATGGAAATACACAAACATACATCTATATGTATACAAACATAAATATGTATACAGGAATACACATACACACAACTATAAATACAAACATAAATACATACACTCATACAAAAAATATACATAAACACACACTCAATTCACATATACACAAAGAGAAAATCCATGTTCAGAAAATATACAGTTGCACACATAAAAAATGTGATAATTGTCGAGTTATTTTATCAGAAAACATATTTCATCTGGCACCTAAGTTAACCAAATAGCAAATTGAATAGCTGACCATGTATATGAAGAAAATGAGCATTGTGTGGGACTCAAACTCATATCCACCAGGAAGAAGTCTCAACATGCCTCTGCTCTACCAATTGTGCAAACAGCACTCATGGCAAGCAGGTGTTCAGAACAGCACACTAAAACCACCCATCTCTCTTCTGTTTGGTCATAGGCATAATATATATATATATATATATATATATATATATATATATATATATATATATATATATATTATGTCTATGAATACATAAAAGTTCCCACTTTACCAACAGTATGTACATTATTGGATTGGACAATTTATATCAGACAGAGTGTGATAATTGTAGAGACATTACACAAAAAAAATACATATCTATATCTATCTATCTATCTATCTATCTATATATATATATATATATATATATATATATATATATATATATATATATATATGTATAAAAACAAACACAAAAATATATGTATAATAAATATACATAGAAAATACATGTATATATAAAAAATACACAATAAATATATATCTATCAATATATATATATATATATATATATATATATATATATATAATAAACAAATACAAATAGATAAAATTGCATGAAACGTGTACGTTCATTATCCTTATCACTTACCGCCCCTGAAGATCCTCCCATCTCTCTTTCAACAATGTCGGCAAGTTGCCTCACCAAGGCATGCGGCTGGTCACAAGGCAGGTGACACTCTTCAATTGTATTCAGCTCTTCTTTAATTACTGTTAGAATACAGACAGAAAACACTATCAATATATTAAAACACTGATATGGATCACTCAATGTCCGAGTTACATTCCGGTCAGGTCAGTAGGATGTTAGAAATTAGACAAAAATTGTATAGTACAGTATATTGTATAAGCTTATTTTGGTATCCCAGACTATAGCCACACTACTTATACTGACTAAATAGCCAAAATAATGTACCATATTGTACAAAGTCTCACATAATATGCAAGTTTTTTAATAGAAATTTAAATAATTTGTATAACAAACATCATAGTTATGCATGGGTGAGCAAAGACAAAAATTTACATTCATCCATTGTAATAAATTTGGTAAATGTTTCAGTACCACACATTTGCAATTCTGTATGCAATCATTTTTATATTCAGAAGACGGAGAGTCAAAATTAATTTTATCTTATCAAAAGAAACAAGGGTTGGGTAGGTCTTGCTTAACCCAAAAATTAATGAAAGAATTCAGGAGTAGTACAGTAGCAGGGTTATTGACACAGGATTCTTACAAAATGCAACCAGCACATTGGAGGATCATACTCAGCATCAGATGGAGAGACCATTAGACAGCACAGTATAAGGGAAAAAACAGGAGTTCGACACATCATAGAATCCATTAGAAAAAAACGAATGGCAATGGGCTGGTCATGTTGCAAGAATATCAGACAACCGATGGACATGACGACTCACAACATGGATTCCCAGAGATCAAATGCAAACTGAGGCTGGCAGAATAAGAGATGGTGAGGCAAACTGGACAGGTTCAGAGAATATTGGCTCCGCGACGCGCATGATAGAGAGGTGTAGCGAATGTTGATGATGATGATGATGATGACTATAGTAAATAGCAGTGGGTATGTAATAACAGAAAAAAAATATAAAATGATGTAATGCAAAACTTTATATAATGTTCTTAAATGGAAACATTTTGATTCTCCGTGGCAGTCAATGAAATTCTTTTTCCTTTTCTTTCACACAAAAATTTGGATTTCTTTCTAGTAAAAACAAGAAAAATCTTGACACGTTTTTCTGAAAATTTAAATTACAATTTAAGAATGGAATATTGAAGCTTTCACTAATCGCATGGTCAACCTATGCTGCTGCGTAGGACACATAACTACATTAGACTTTTTAATCATGAGGAGAATTTACATTGAAATGGTAAGAAAATACAGCAGAGTAAATACATAAGACAATAACATCTATGTTCAATATTTTTATTGAGTATTAAGTACAGTATACATTGGTTGATATGTACTGTACCATTTTAGGCCTGGCAGTGTTATCATTTAGTTATGTTTTAAAAGCCACTACATCTGCTGACATCTGGAATGTCCTGTTAGCTAATCAAGGTTTTTCAATTCTACTAAAACCTTATGGGACCTTGGACGTATATGCAGTTGGATGTTAAGCATTGAATATCGATACATATTTGTTTTTACCAATGTACTGTAGTTTTAACATTTCTTACACATGCAAAATAATCATCGCTATCCACAAGAAGAAGGATATATAACCAATACATCCGCCCGATAGTCACCTATAGAGTAGAAACATTGTAACTAACCAAGAGACTGACCAGCTAACTGAGAAGCTTGCAACGTGCACTGAGGAGAATCATGCTCAACCTCACATTGAGAGATCACAAGACGGCACAATGTATTAGGGGAAAAAGCAGTCCAACACATCATAGAATATTACAGAAAACTCAAATGGCAATGGGCTGGTTATGTTGCAAGAATGTCAGACAACCAATGGACATCATGACTCACAAAATGGATCCCTAGAAAGCAGATGCAAAACCGTGGCCAGCAGAATATAAGATGGCAAATTAAACAAGTTCAGAAAGTAGTTGGTTCACAAACCCCATGATAGACAGCTCTACCAAATCTTGGGGAAGGTTTATGTCTAGTGACAGATGCTATGATGATATGTAAATATTTACCTTGTGTTTTAACTGTAGAAAAATGAAGGCTGCCTTATTTGCTACTTATGAATATGTTATATTGACTTTGTTGCAGTAGTATTTTTACTAAATCATTATTTTTGGTGTGTGCTACAGTATTTTGATGTTTTTAAACTATCAATACTATCAATATTATTATATAACTATTCACTTTCTTCTTGATTTTTCAGTTGTTTTTCTTATATAATCCCAACTTTGATACTTCAGTCATCCTCATGGAGTTGCAATGAAAAAGCAACTGAGAAATAAATATGAAAGTATATCGTAGTACTGAAAATTTGATAAGGATGAATTAGGATTCTTAATATAATGAAAAATAAATAATAAATTGATTGCGTTTACAAACAATTTTTATAGTTGGCCAATTTTTGGCCAGAAACGTCTCTAAATATCTGGTAACTCAGGTGTCGACTGAGTACCCGGAGAACTGCAGTTTCCTTGTTTTGCACTATTCACAAACTTGTGCCAATGGATTTACAGCAATTTTTTTTTTTTTTCCATTTTGTGTTTAATATTCAATAAGAATTGATCTCATATCTTAAATGGATTATATAACAGGCTGCAATGACAATGTTATTCTCAGAGCAGACAATACAAAAACCCTCAAAAGATAAACATTAAAATTTAAGTTAAGCCAATTGATATTTTAATTATTCTTTGTTGTCAAACAAATTTTTTATTTGAAAACATTTTAAGCACGTTTTTTGAAAGAGTGATTTATTTCATATCCAAGCTAAATGCCCCAAAGAATTACATTCAATAGATTTAGTTGGCTTGAAGAGATCAAAGAAGCTAATTTTTTAAAAACTCAGTCTTTTATAAACTTATCAAGTATCTATTTAGGAAAAATTATTATAGCCAGCATTTTGATTTTTTATTTTGATTATTTGAGTGGATGTTTGTGAATCCCTTGTAAGACTGTTAATAAATTAGAATTTAAAAGTAATCTAACTTATATTACAAAAAGCAAATACGTCATGTAGAGAGCTAGCTTTACTCAATAAAATATCAACTATAAATAGAATAGAAATTTTCAGTACTTTTGTTATCTGAGAGCCACTACTATACTAAAATAACTGTGGTGATAACCAATATTCAATTGTGTTCCCTTCACCACCACTGCAAGATGTCATTTCCCCTAAAATCCCTGCCTAGCCCCTGGAAAGTGCCGTGGCATCACTTCCTGGAAATACCAACTATAAAAGGAATGGCACCCTTCCTTCTCCCTCTTTTCCCCAGCTACTAGTCTCTGACCCACGTTGGTCAAAAGGTCAATCAGTTCATCTTTTGTTGAGTGTTTTGCATGAAATCCAAAGTGCAGTTCATATAAACAATTGTACTCATTCAGAAATCCATAGATATGGTTGAAAACTATTTTTTCAAAGATATCAATATTTGATGAAAGAGAAACCGTGGTGACAATGGTTTTTATTGATGAAGTTAAACCTTGTTCCTTGATTGAGAGTTTTAGTTCTTTCATACAAGGACTAAATCGTTAACCAGTCCTAATGAACAATATGATTTGTTTTCTCTCAGAAACCAAGCTATGTCAAAGCTCTTGAAATCAAAGACAGGTAGAAACGTACTTGTTGATGACAGAAATCATACCTAGAAGAATGTTGCAGGCACAAAAACCTACCAAAACCTGTGTGGTATGATCCTGTGAAAGAAGAGTACAAGCTTAGGATAATATAATTAAACAAAGAGTTTATGATTATAGCCATGGTTCTTCTCCTGCTGTAATTACAGCGAAAGCTGAGAAGCATGCAACGTGCACATGAGAGAATCATGCTCAACCTTACATGGAGAGCTCACAAAACAGCACAGTATATCAGGAAGGGAATGGGAGTCCGAGACATCATAGAAACTATCAAAAAACTCAAATGGCAATGGGTAGGCCATGTTATAAGAATGACAGACAACTGATGGACATCATGACTCACAACATAGATTCCAAGAGATCACACGAAAAACCGAGGCCGACAGAATACAAGATGGAGAGATGAACTGGACAAATTCAGAAAATACTGGCTCCGCGATCCCCATGATAGAGAATTGTGGCTGATTCTGGGGAAGGTCTATCACCAACGACGGACGTTAAGAGACTGATGATGATGATGAATCTTTCAAAATTGAAAGAAACTGTTACATCCTCACAAGAGCCACCAAGACATTTCAGTTGAACAACTTTATAATCACATGATGAGGTATCAGTGTGATCTGGACATTTCTATATCAATATATGTGTATTTCATAAAAGGTATGAGTTTACATATTCATGTAATTATCTTATCAAAAAGATTTTAGCAAGTTTTAAGAAAAGGGGATCATAATAAACTTTCTAGGTTGCTCTGTATATCACGTGGTATGCCGTCATTAAACAAGCAAAAAATCTATACATCAACAAAATACAAATTCTATCCGTATGTATGTATTTTTTTAAAACAGTTTTGAAACTAGGCAAATGAACTTTGGGATATGGATACATCTTTTCCCATCGGTGGATTTAGGCACTTGACCTCGCTCTTCAAGGTCATCCCAGGTGACATCTAGCTAATTCAAGCAATGGTAGGTTACAATTTTAGGAAGCTAAAATTTGGCATAAGGGTACAACCTCTCATGGTGAAGGTCATGAGTGATGTGTGGCTGACCTCAGAGGTCATTCAAGGTCATTTTTGGTTGGTTGTAATTCTTATCAAGACAAATGTAGGCTACAATTTCAAACCTAGGGAGATTAAATTTGGTATATCTCTATGTGATCTTGACCTCTAGGGACCATCAAGGTCATCAGAGGTAACTTCCAGCCAATTGTTAGTATAATAAAAAAAAAACATTGTTTCCAAGGAATTTTTTCTCTCTTTTGTTACAAAAAAAATAATGATAAATAAAAAAGTAGTTGCAATTCAGTCAAAAGTTTAGGTAATTTAATTAAAACATGGAAGACTACATCAAAACTTTTGTTTTAGTTTTTAACTTTTCTTGATCAAATCGTAACTAAATTTAGTTATGTAACAAAAAAAAGTTCTTTTTTTTCATAATCTAAAACATTATTTTTCAAAGTTTCAATACAATATCCTCCTATTGTGGCATTTTATTAATTGAAAAATTGAATCTGTTGGTCCAAACTTGAAAAGTACGCATGCTGTTGGCAACCCCTCATAAAATAACTCAATTAGTACTCAAGATTATAAGGTGCAATTAAAGAATAAAGTCTATCAACTACATTCTTTCTTCTTGGCTGAATAATAATCCTTTTTTGGTCATCTATTTTCTCCTTTGTGGCCATAGCTTCCTCTTTCCTCAACACACCAAATATTTTCCAAACAGAGCATTGTTGACAAGAGATTGAATTTTTGATAATGTTATGCCGCCCCAGAGCTATTGTTACATCTCAAAAAGTTCTTCATTGTTCGATCATGAACATACCAAGATACAATGGAAAAAGTTCCTTTAATTCTGTCCCCACTTCTACCTCTTGCTTGGCCAATGTATATAACTTCAAAGATGTGATAAAAAGCAACAAGAATTTAGATGTAGGTGAATGTTAGCAAAAATTAATAATAATGGTTTATAATAGTTCATCTCCTGAGATAAATAGAAATAAAATTGGATACAATTAAACTACCAGTTAATTACAAACACAGCACAGAGGAGATCGTGGATAGGGTGTAAATTTAAGGGTTTGATTTGGACAGATGCTTGCCATTAAGTTCCCATAGTTTAGTGGTAAGAATGAGTCACTCTCCGCTATAGAGCGTCGTGAGTTTGATTCTTACCTGGAACTTATTCTTTATTCAGATCCGTGCTGTTAATTTGTTTTCACACTGCTGAAGAATACCCAGCCCAAGTTTAGTTGTGTTAAAAAGCAACAACAATTAAGATGGAGGCAAATAGTAGCAAAAGTTGATGACTTCAAAGTATGCAAGAATTCACTCAATTCCAAAAAGCCTACCCCCATATCATTTACTGAAAGGAAAGCTAACACAGAGATACATCTAATTTTTAAATTGGATTCTTGATCTTTGTTATACCGTCTTGAACTGGGGTCATACATTTTCTTGAAGATGGACACAAACTTATAGTTGTATTAGGGTGCTATGCTGTTTCTGGCTCCTAGTTTGAAATCCATCAACACAGATTTGGGATTAAGTTGTGGTTGAGTCTGCACTAAAAGAGTGAATAGTTGGTCATATTAGTTTTATTGACTAGAAGACTGCTGATAGTTAAATATGTGCCCATCAAAAAAGTGTTAGGTTTAAATGCTAGGTCCGATTGTGCACTAAAGGTTCTGGAAACCCCCCCCCATGCAGTTGCAGAGTCAACTGGGCCCCAAATGCCCCCTCTGAGAAAAGCACCATCTTGGACATGGATGCAGTAATGTTGGCAAAAGATTTGTGGTCAAACTTTAGAAGTGCCATCTGCTGTCCAAATCTGAAATCATATCAAGTCATTCAAACCCTCTTCAGTAGAGAATATAAGCATTCTATTTTGATCATGTATAGCCAGTATCAATTTAAAGAAACTTTTGTCCAGTAGGGAGATTGCAGTATTATTCTCATATTTCATAACCAAATCCTATCTTTGGTATAAGCAGAGTATTTCATACTTTCTGTCTCCAATGACAAACATTTCTCCCCGTTGCTGAGACAGAGGGCATTTTTACGATTCATAACTCATCCTGCGTAATTAAGTATTTTCACTGCGATGTCTTGTTAGCTCTTGCTAGGATGTAACAGTTTCTTCTAACTTTGAAATAGATCTGTTGGTTCTAATTGCAACAGAACAAGAACCCTGATAATGCCTATAAACTCTTTGTTTAATTACCCTAAGTATGTACTCTTCTTTCGCAGGATCATACTACATATCTCGGGTAGGTTTTTGTGCCTGCAACATTCTTCTTGTGAAAGTGATAGGTATGATTTCTGTCATCAACAAGTATGTTTCTACCTGTCTTTGATTTCAAGATCTGTGACATAGCTTTGTTTCTGCAAAAAACAAGAGTTAATCAAGGAGCAAAATTTAATTTCGTTAATGGAAACAATTATCTTTACGATCTATTATTTATTAAATGAAGCTAACTATACATTATTTATTTGTTTTGATCAATATTTCTTCATGATTAAATATATTTTAAATTCTACTTCATTAGCATTTTATATTATAAGTAAGATTGCTTCGAATTCTGATTTATCAACGTTTTCATAAAGTATTTACAAAACCCACCTCAAATAATCAAAATAAAAATTCTAGAAGTTAACTATAATAATTCTTTTGGTATTTGTTGAGGAAATGAGTCTCAATTTTTGGCTAGCCTCAAATTACTACCATTGGTATACAAGCTACCCAATTTAAAGGAGTTATAACAATCAAGACTGAAGACGGAAAGATCAGTAGAGTGAACTTTTGACAACTCGACTCATTTTCTGCTGATGATATCTTGTGAATTTTGACATGGTTTGTATGGAAGTGCATGTGTTTGCATGTGTAGGCAGACACGTTAGCGTTAGTTTGTATGCGTGTCTGTGTACTTATATATGTGTCAAAATGGATAAAAGCATTGTTATATAGATAGAGAAAACTCCTTATATCTACCACAGGTAGAGGTGAGAAGTGTGGGTGGCTTTTATTAAAAAAGGTATTTGTGTGTGAGAATGTAAATCACTGGAATACAAGCTTTTACAGCTCGGTTTTGTCACACATATACATAGAAACATTTCTTCACGCTGTATTTAATCCATTATGTGAAGATCCTTACCATTGATATGTTTTTTTTTTGTTTTACTCCCAGTTGAATTTGAAGTTCTGATTTTTCCATTATTCATTCAGTTTCATTTCAAACGATTCTACATTTTCAGCTGCTACAATTGATTCAGACATGTTATTCCACATTTTTATTATTCTTATACTGAAGAAACTTGATCTAATATTCAGACGAGTGTGTCTGTGAGGAGCCAGTTTATATTCATGTTCTCGTGTATCATGAGTTAGTTACGATAGAAGTTGAAATTTCATTCAAATCATTAACGTATTTACCAGCCATCATTTTAAATGCTCGGATCATATCACCACAGCTTCTCCGGTAAACCAGAGTAGGTAGCTGATTGGAGGCTAAAAGATTCTAGACATTGCAAGATCTTGCATCTACAATGAGTTTCATATTGCACTATGTGTTGATTATTTCAAGCAATGTCATGAGAAAAAATTCTGTTTTCTTCAATGTACTTGTGTGTGGAGAAATGGTGTTGACCTCAACTTAACTCGAGTGTCCAGCAAAAATGTATTTTTATTGTTTTGTTTTTAATTAAAGACCAAAGATGATTTATTTTCGGATTCACTTGAAAGTGATACGTATCCTGTTATTAGAGAAAGCGAGCGAGCAACACATCCTTTTACCTTTCTAGTCTCGTGGAATTATGGGAAGAAGCCATTGACGATGGTTCAACTATTTACGGCCACCTGATTACAATCTTTCTTCTAAATGGAATCAGCCACAAAAAAGCAAAGTATATATTTAGAGTACCTCCAGACCAGTATTTTTATTTTTCATATCATATTTAATCAAACAGTATTAAACAGAATTTATTTCTCAATGAACCTATCTTGAATATGTGTAAAAATCATTAATTGTACACAATCATAAATATAATTGGTGAGCAAATGAATTGAGGGGGAGGGTATATTGGGTAATCACGAGAAAAAAATATTTTGTGAAATTTAAAAAATTAGGTGTAAAAATATAACAAATATTCTAATGCAAACTGATTTGTATACCATATAAATTTTGTCAAAACTTTTTACATTGTATTTATGATTATTTTGAATATTTGGGGTTAATAAAATACTGAAATAATGTTAATATCAGATTTTTCTTCAATCTTTATTCCAATAATGGTACAAAGATTTTGACTATAAAACTAACTTTTATAAGAGTTTTGCATTTTTTTTGTCAAGTGTTGATTTCCTGCAGGTAGGTCAATGCAGTGCAAGAGAATACCTGCAAACTAATCACAATGGCAAAATTGCATGGATGATAAAAAACACAAGTGGGTTTCATCAACCTTGGTGATATTTCAAAGAGCTGAATTGAAGTCACATTCATGTAGTAAAGGAAGAAACAAAAATTGACAAGAAAACAAATGATCAAATTAATTTGTTTTGAGTTATCCTTTCACAGCATCTTTCTCTCATTCTTTCATTCCTTCCTTGTTTTCCTCCTCATTCCTCCTTTCTTTTATTACCCGATTCGCCTTGCTGCCCGAATTGGCTTGGTAGGCTTGGTACCAGCTATGGCCCTGCTCAGTCTCGTTATTTAATAGCCACACCTGGTAAATAAAAACAACTCACCTTTTGCACCTCTGGCCAATGTACTCCCACAATCCCCATCACCACTTCCTGTATCCAAATTATTCAGTTGCGTTTCAGCCTTTTTCAGACACTCACAAATATTTTCAAGTGCTTTGAAAATCAAAACATTTTTAACTGTAAAAGACAAGAAAAATAATGAGGTTTTTCCTTAAATTACACCAAGTAAATAAAATCATTTTAAAAAGTAACATTAACTCTTAAATTCATGGACAGCTTGCATTGACAGTGGAACTCTCCCTTGAATAGTATTAAGAATCGAATTACAAATTCAGATCTACACTGGTGTTAGAAAAAAATTTCTTCTTGGTTAGTGTAGCAAACATAAGGAACAGCCTGAGTGATAAAGCAGTCACATCCAAGAATATCAATAAATGAAATAAAAAATATATAAATTTTCAAAAAACAAGCATGAACGCTGCTGGGCGCAATGTAAGAGATCAATTTAGAATAGATATACATTGTGGCCTGTAGGTGAAATATATACACAGCTAGCTAGCCAGCCAATTTAAAAGACTGAAGAAAACAATGTTGACAGATTTGGTTGACAATTTCTAACTATAAATAGTAAACACGATCAACATGTCAATAAGCACCCCCCCACTCCCTAGAGAAAGATATTTCGGTAAAGTAGGTTAAAGCGCCAAGACTACAATTTCATCTTCTTTTTCTTAAATTTTTAAAGTCAAAATTGGGGTGCCGCCTTGATATCAGGGCCTCCTCAAAGCCGAGAAATACAGTATCTTTATTTGTTTATGTATGCACTCCAAGGCATATCAAATGGTTATAATTCATGAGAACATACATTTTATATGTATGTATATGATCTTTATTCAAAGAAGTTTTGTGAGATCCTAAAAGTCTTTGAAACTCACTCGGGAAATTCTTTGAAGTTTATAGCAGTCTAAAATTACTGACATGGCCTCTTTCTCGAGTGAAATAAAATGTAAACAAAATACCTTGATTAGGACACAAGCTTCAATAAGAGATGAAATTTTATTGGTTCAAGTTGGACTGGTTTCTGCCAATCAAAAGTGAATTTGTATAAGTCTACTCAGGCCAAGAAACCCTTATCTGATGTTGATGGTTTAACAATCGGGATGTTGAAAAGAGCCTAAACAACTGTGACATTTAAGTCAAAGGCAGCTATTGATAAAACCAATACACATGACAGACATATGTTTGTAAGAATTTGGAGTTTTTAATACTTCTTGAAATTTAAGATTTTAAATACAATCTTTAAAATCCAAGAACACGGAAACAAGAAGAAGAAAAAGAGAAATTATTTCCATTTTCATGATTTATTGTGAAATACCTTGAAAAGTCTCTTTTGCAGATTTTACAGAAATGAAGCCATTATCCTTGCACACTGGTGTTTGCCTATCAACCAAACCTGCAGGTAAATAGGGACGTGGCCAGCTAGGGGCACTTGTGGGTGCATCTGGAGGGGAAAAAAATGACCATAGACAAATACAGAATAAGCAGTTTATTATGATTATGGACAAGCTTATCAAACGATTGTTATCAAAGTAAATAGGTCCCAAACACTGTATATGAAGTGAATTGAAAATGATGAATTTCAATGAAAAATTAATGAATTTTATACAAAATGAAAATTTTCTCTGATAATCAGATGTAATCGACTCTAATAAATGAATAATTGATAAATAAATGAACAGCATTTTGATTACAAAACTAATTTTCTCAGAGCTGTGAAGATGAAGTCCATTGTTGGACTCAAATATTGCAAAAAATACTTCATCTACGACTTAAGCATATCAACAGTAGTTTTATCAATTAACAAGAACTATAAGTTCAATGATACGTCCACCATCTATGGTAGGAGGGGAAGCAGAGCAAGTAAATTTACTTTGAGTCAATTGATTCTCATATTTGCAAAAATATTGTGGAAATGTTCTGCCAGTATTATTTTCAATAAAAATCTTAAATGGCCATTTTTGGCGTTTTTTTTGGCCATTTTTGGCTTTTATGCAGACCTTAGATATTCTACATTTACATCATTAGCAGCTGGTAAAAAAAAAATTGAATGAAATAGATGTTATACATTCTAATGACATCACACCTCTTCTTCCCAGTCTATTTCTGTTGTTTGATATAACTGTGACCGACCGACTTATGTGTGGACACATCTAGAAAAATTTACCGAAGAAAAAAGTTTGGTGTCAGTGAATGCTGTCTTTGATAATGAGTGTTACTTACCCAGGCATCTTTTAAAGGTGTCGTTGAGATGGAGAAGAGTGATCGAGAAGCCTCGCATGTTGAGAGAAGTGACAAAAGGTCCACAATAAGCACGACTCACTTTCACACCTTTCCGTTCTGAAAGAGATATCAATGATTTTAGAAAAACAAGGACAGAATTAAAATTCATGCAGAGATTCAATTGATATCACGAGGGTTGAGCCCATCCAAAGGTGCATATTTGGAAGTGACCCAACTTCACAATGCATAGAGCAACCTGCCATAATAGCCACGTATAATAAATTTCTGTCCATTATACGAAACTACTGCTCCAAAGTATTTCAGCTACTTTTCTTCAGTATTGCCTGTTTAGATATTTTGTATCTAAATTTAGATCTATAATTTTAGATACTTGATCTATAATCTAAAACTACTTATTTATTTCTTATAGATTTCTCGCGAACCATTGATCCAAACTTTTTAACTCAACACTGCAATGGCTGGTATGCTGACTTATATATATGGGGAATATCAACTTAGTACAATGGCCAGTTGCAGAGTTATCTCAGTGCACACATGCAAACACACTGATTCATTCAATTATAGTTGGATTATCACACCAAGGTTTGTTCAAACTATTTTAGTTGAGCCATTCTACAGCCTTCTTCAAGTTTATTTTGCACATGTATTTCAACACCATTTTGCATGAACAGGAATATAAAATTTACAACTACTTTAAGCTCATCTTTTATAAACATTAGACCTTAGAGCCTCTTTGATGTCAAGATATGAAGATCCAGCAATCATGTGGCACAAAGTGGACCTAACTACCTTTTGATCAACATGATCAGAGTTTATTTGATGCTTATTTTAGAATGAAGTATTATTTAACTATGTTCATGGAATATACCATTTTAATGGGTGAATTTTGCTCTATTTATTCAAGCTGAATGTTTTCTTTTCGCTATTTATTCTGGTTTATTTGAGGCTGTCAAATCAAAGATGAGAGAAAAGGAAATTAAAGCAATTTTGTTGTATGAGTTCCAAATGGGATGTAAAGCAGCAGAAATTGCTTGCAATATCGACCAAGTATTTGGCCAAGGACTGTTAATGAATGTACAGCTTAACACTGGTTCCAAACATTTTGAGATAAGAGCCTTGAAGACCTGGATGTCTTTCTGTGATTGACAACTAGGGCCATTATAAAAGCGGACCCAAACAAAACAACTTGACTGCTTGCAGAGGAATTAGCCCTTGACCATTCAAGTTACTTGGCATTTGTACCAAATTGAAAAAGCAAAAAGGGCTCAATATGTTGTGCAAGTGCCAAGCAAAAAAGCTTACATGTTGCACAAATGACCCCACAGAAATTGAACGAACTATGTTACAAAAAATACCTCAACCAGCTTACTCACTATACCTCTTTCCAACAGACTACCTCTTTTTCAAATATTTCAATCATTTCCTTCGAGGGAAGTTTCTTCGACAACTAGGCAGCAGCTCAAAACACTTTCAAAGGTTTCATTGGTTCAAGGACCCCAAAATTCTATGCCTCCGGAATAAATGAATTTATTTTGTAGTTGGCAACAAATGTGTAGATTCTGAAGGTTCTTATTTCGTTTAATAACTTTTATTGTAAGCTGAGATATACTGCTTTAAAGTTGATGATGAAAATCCACAATGATTTTTGTGCAGACCTAATATTTTCATAACAAACTTTTTCAACAGATGTTTTACTGGGCTGAACATACTTTTCAGACATTTCCTTCAGTTTGTTTTCTTAATGGAGTTATGTCATTGCATTTTTGAATTCAGTTGGGAATTGACAAAAAGATCTTTTACATGAGTTACCTCTGAAGCACATTGTCTAGATTTGGTTTTCCATAGCATTTCAGAAAAACATGATTATTACATTGGGTCTTTTTTGTAGGTCACAACTAAAATATTCATATTTTCAAAGCACCCAATCCCAAAGAAAAAAAAAAAGATCTAGTTGCATTCTTGTTTTCTGGCTGAAAAAGACCCTAAACACTAAGTCTTTTTCTTTCTCGTTGCTAATGATTGGGGCTCTTGTTTTTTTGCTGAAAGAAGAACCCCAACTATTTGCAACAACTGGAATTTAGGACGAATTCTGGGCAGGGGAGGAATTTGGGATTAATTTCAGCCGGGGAGGAATTGCATATGAATTTCAGCCAGGGGAGGAACTGCAGACAAATTTCAGCCAGGGGAGGAACTGTGGACAAATTTCAGTCAGGGGAGGAACTGTACACAAATTTCAGCCAGGGGAGAGACAGTGGACAAATTTCAGCCAGGGGAGAGACTGCAGACAAATTTCAGCCAGGAGAGGTACTGCGGACAAATTTCAGCCACGGGAGGAATTGCAGACGAATTTCAGCCAGAGGATAAATAGGGGATGAATTCCAGTCAGGGGAGGAATTGCTGACAAATTTCAGCCAGTAATGATGAAAAGTTTATTAAATGACAATTTGAAATGTTGAAAGTATTGAGGAAACCAGAGATCACAAAGGAAGGAATGTGATCTCTGGTTTAAACAACAGGATAAACTACATGGAACCCATGAGCAGGGCTGTATATATTAATTCCTATTGGTGGGTGTAGGCCTCTAATTTGCTGACAAAAATAATTAGAATTTTAAATTGAACACCAAGAAAAGTTGAAGAAATTGGACATAATCTACGAATGTGTACAGAAATCTCATCCACTTTGAAAATCTATTTCAAAGATATTAGAAATTTACTAGGTTACTTAAAATCAATCATCTCACTAAGGGATGAAATTTTCGAATAGAAAGAGCATTACTAGGGTGCGGGATGCCACACCCGCTATTCCGTACACCCCAGCTATTAACTGAGAGGAAGAAAGGGAAAAACAAAATAAACCAACCTAAGTATGAAATGGCTTCCTTGGCAATCACATTCATTTCCAATACAGTCAGGTTTCCCAAATTGTTGATTATGATGGCTATTTCATCACCTGCGGACGGGAAAAGAAACCTTTCATTTTCTTACCTACAGAATTCATATCCATAAAGAAAGTTTGTTTTTTATTATTTCTCTCTATCCATAACTTTCAAAAAGCAATGTCCTCTGAGAAAAGTCGATGGCATTCCAAAATTTTCAGAGTTTTTTGAACAATTGAATTCCTTATTGTATGTATTCTCAACAAAGCATTTCAGACAAACCATTCTATGGCCTTCTTCAGGAGTACTATTTGAATGTGATGATGGTAAACAGAATTAGTCATCCTAAAAACTCTCTGAATGTTAATGACCCTTCTCAAAACTATTGACAGTACACCAATTTTGTTCTGACAATCGAATATATTTATTGCATCTTTGATGTTGTCAACACAATGTTTTCGATGATCCAACCTTCAGTCCTCAACAGTTGTACAATTCGAGAAAAGACGCCAATCTTTTTTCCTTCCGGTCAACTTGAAGTTTTGCCTCATTCCTTTGATTGCACACCTGACGAGGGCTGGAGAATGGATCAGCCAAAATGTTGTGTTGACAACATCAAAGATGTGGAGATGAGATTCGATTGTCCGAACAAAATTCGGGAAGCAATGTCGTCTTTTCAGTTTATTATTCTTCGCACCAAATGAAGAAGGAAAAAGAAAAAAGTAATATCAGAATAGAAGAAAAGATAATGATTATATCATTTGGAAACATGGATAAACAAGTCTGGTTAGTCATTCAATAGAAACTATCGCATGGCCAGCATCTTTTGGCAACATGCCTCATTGGGAGTAATCAATGACAAAATTGGAAAAAAGGGCAATCAATAGATAAGTTACTTCTCTCATCTTTTGTTGGGCAGTGATCTTTAAAGAAATCTGAATATTCAAAAAGCAAGCACAAAAGCACAAACTAAGTGACCAATTTAGCATAAATTCAAACTGTGAATTGATGCCCCCTCCCCAAAAAAAACTTATTTGGTGGACAGGAATTCTTTTTATATAAATAAATATTAAAATACATGATAGGTTCCTACATAACCAACCAGACCAATTAAAAAACTGAAGAAACCTTTGGTGACAGTTTCGGTTGACGATTTCTAATATTAATATCCAATCATACACACAGTTCTCTCATGGTTATTCAGGCATGTTTCAGGGAGTTTCAATCTTTCTTTTTTAAAATTGCAAAATACAGCCATTCTCAACATGAGCCATATGGCCCCAAAGGACCATGGCACATTAGAAGGGGGCCTTGGACTGGAATGGTAACAAATGAATTTCTGTCTATCTGTTCATGCTGTACCCCAGTTTGGGAGGTGCCTTGCAACCAGAGAAGAGCTCTTAACAGGGGGCTATGGTCAAAGAAAAGGTTGAGAATGGCTTGTCTGATAGGCAAAATGTTTTGAGTTAATAGAAGATGTATCATACTGCATCCAATTCACTGATATCATGACTCGGGGACCATCTATCAAAGATCGAAATGAACAACTGCAGGGCTTCGATAGGTTGCTATGAGTGGTAGAATTCAGAATACTTGAGTAAAACGTGTCATTCAAAGTCATTGGAATTTTTTCTGATACAAATTAACGATACTTGCATACTCGCTTTAGAAGTTGGAGGAACCTAAATTAATGTAGGGCTCCTGTAAAAATGAACGGGATTAAAGTGACCTTTTGAAAAGCAGTGGATACCTGTATCAGAGAAAAATTATAGTTTGGAATTAGATATTTTGGGTCTTACCCGCATCCAGGGAAAATGAGTTTGGGTTCTGTGAGTCAGTCATGTGGTCAATCGTGATTGCAACAGCTTCATTAGCAGAAACAAACTGTAAGTAGAAAATGTCAACATTGCATAATAATTACTTTTGAATAAGGCACACACACACACGTATATATATATATATATATATATATATATATATATATATATATATATATATATATACATATATATATATGCATACACACTAATATACACACACAGATATATGACATGCACACATAAATGCACATACATACCCACGTACACTTTATCTATCATGATTGCAATTTTTATTATATATATATATAATTTATTTTCAAATATGGCACAGACACATACACACACAAACATATATATATATATATATATATATATATATATATATATATATATATATATATGCACACACACACACCTACATGGTGTTCTATGATGACTGCAACTGCTCATTATCAAGACAAAAGTAAAAAAAACAAAATGTCACCCTTGCACAGTAATTACTCTCCGATATGGCAGTGTCAGCTGTAAAAGTCATTGGTCTGCCTGTAGCCCTAAAGATTACGAAACTCCTGGACAAAATTAGAGATTTAATGGAATTTCAATTCTATCTCGTTGTAAATGAGAATCGAGATATTTTCCAGGGTATAAGATACATCGTCATTTTCAAAGTTTTGTTTTCAGTCAAAAAGAAAATCCAAAGGACAAAATTACAAACTCCACGACCTTGCTGAAGAAGGCACTAAAAACAGTGGTTTTAAAACTTTGAAAACTAAAGAACCGTTTCTATAAAGGAAATATTCTGGCAGACCCCTATTTCCAGCATTTAGTTTTTAGACTAATCAATGAAGTACAATAAAACACAATTTTTGACCATTAAAAAATCATATTCATTAAAAAGGAACAACTTTGTTTGAATTTTAATATATGGTACAGGTCTGTGTACAATAATTGTGTTTTTTATTAGGAATGTGATCAGTAATGTTTCTTTGCCACAATGTCAGGTTCAAGGGAGAGTATTGCTGTGCCCCCCCCCTACATTATTTGACAAACCCCCAGTAGTGATCTGCGGATCCCAGTTTTGAAACCACTGCACAAGAGGTCTCGTATTTTGAACTGTCTAGGGAAAGGAGAGAGGAAACAGGTGCATCTTATACATACGAAAGATTAAAAGAAAAAAAAGCAAACAGTACTCTGTGGGTTCAAGTTGCAGAGTAGCAGAATGGTTACTGGCATGGCAGATGGAGTTCAAGTTTCAGCCCAGACAATTTACGGAAAATTACAGGAAATTCAAGACTAGCCCCCAGCTATTGATAATCAATCTAAGAGAACATTACTCAGAAAGGAAAAAAGCTACAGCTTGGTAGTTGCCACCTGGTCCCGAGCCTGGGTAAAGAGAGTGGTTTATGAGTGGAACCAGTGGTTCCATTCCATAAAAATCTACTTCCAACTGGAAAAAAACAAACCCAAAAACAAAAATCTTTTATTGTAACTCAAAAACAAAAAATAAACTATAAGTAAAAGTAGAAAGCACACAGAGTGCATACCTCTGACAATGTCATCGTCAGGGGAAGTAATTGCGCATGGATCCGCCCCAAACCACTTCTTCCTTACCGTATGGCCCAGCCCTCCACAAAATTTCATGGGAATAGATTGAGTACTTTCAGAGGTATCGGTCAGACCCACCTGACTACATATACCTCTCCAACTTCATTAGTAAAGGTAAATAGGTATACCAAGTAAAAGATCCAAGAGATGTACTAATGAAAACTAGTCTATTGTAAGATAAAAGGCAGACTGGTCTGGTTAGTTACTCAATAGAAACCGTCATGCAACCAATGTTTTTTGGCAGCATGCTATGTTGGGTTGATCAATTAAAAAAAAGGAAAACGGAGTGATCAATGAATAGATTACTGCTCTCGTCTTTTGTTGGCCAGTGATCACTAAAAAAAAGTCTGAACTTTCAAATATCAGGCGTAACACGAACTAATGCAAACCAGCTTGAAAACTGAAGAAACCTATGCTGACAGCCTATAATATTTGGTGAGCTTAGCTAAGTCTGGCAAGGGCAACATGAAGGAGTAAGAAGATTGTGTAGCACCATTCTGGTTGAAGACCAGCCTTCTGTTGAATGTGGTAGTGGTGGTGGTGGTGATGATGATATTTGTGTTTCATGGTCAAAGATGACTGAAGCGTCTGTCCTGAGTGGTGCAGACAAAAAAGAGAGACAGACAGACAGAAGAGTAAAAAGAGAAGGATTCTAAAACGAACCTTCAAGCGTTTGACACCAGCTTCACCATGGATTCCTAGATGACATATAAAAAATATTCAAAATTAATTATACATATATATATATATATATATATATTTCTTTTTAAGTGGAATAATGCTTCAAACAATGTATAATCTAATGATTTGACATTTTGGATAAACTAATTATTTTTATTTTCATATATTTATTTCCGATCATGCATTTCGATCCGAGGACACTACTCCAGTGAAATGTGCAATCAGAAATAAATGAATATATGAAAATAGTTAGTTTTTCCAAATTATCAAATCATTAAATTATATATGTGTATATACACACACACACACATTATATATATATATATATATATATATATATATATATATATATATATATATATATATACCAAAGTACCCATCAATAATACAATATCTGATATGTTATGGGTTTATTTCATAAAATGCTCAATACATTCATCATTAAACATTAATTTAAGTTAGAGTAGAGATGGAAATATCATGAAATTTAGGACGTTATTTAGGATTATGGTTAATCCAACAATATTAGAATGAAATGACAATGTCAGAAGTGTTGCTGTACAAATGATTCTTTTATTTAGACATTTCACCCAAACCGAGCTTCTAAGATGATCATAAGTAGTTTTCCTCTGTATATAATGACAAAGTGAATCATGTTCAAGTTTGCAGGAAAGAAAACATTACACAGAAATCCTCAAAGGGTAAACAAATGTCAAAAACCTTGCCATTAAATTAAGATCACATTGTTCTAGTTTCACAAATGGACCTCCAAAATGCAGGCAATTACAGCAGATGGCCTTTTATTGCACAATATTCAAGAGTCATTGGTCTAATTTCCCACAATGGTAGTTAAGTTGAACACAATAGCAATAACAAACAGTAGGAAGAGAAACAGGAAGACTGTATAGCTACATTAATTCGGTCTCCTTTACAGCAAAAGACAGGGCTTAATCAGCATATTTACCCAGCAGATGTCTACAGGTGCTACTTTTCACCCAAGCCATCTCAACCGATAAGCCATCCCAGCCAGAAGTTTTATTGTGTTCCGGCAGTTTAATCAAATGACCCGCATCCAATCACATACTCTTCATTTCCGTGATTAAACGTCAGCCTCCCAGTATGCCCACATGCACACATATTCTCATCCGGGATTAGCATTCCGAAAGACTAAAAAAATACGAAATTGATCAAATAAGACCAAAAGGTTTCTGAGAAGTGCTATATTTCAGTCAATTTCCCATTTTTTTTTTTTTGTAAATAGCTGAATTAAGATATTTCTACAGAGCTGTCTCTTATTTGAAAGAAGTCAACAGAACTTATTTCTTTTGAATATTTAAATTTTGAAGATGAAGGGAAAAAGTGGGAAAATAAGATTGAACAACAAGTTGAATTATGGAATTACCTGGTTGGGATGGATGGCTGAGATGACTGGGATAAAAGTAGCTCTGTAGGTCTATTGAATGGCATTACAGATTTGATAGCAACTAACCAGAAAAGCACTAGGAGAGTTCATACAGTAGCCAATGCCATACATTAAGTAAAAACTGAATGAAAACTTAGTTAATACATAGCTACAATGAAGGGGAGGTAACTGTGTAAGTTTCAATTTTCCATATGTCTTTGGGAAAAGGCATGAATCTATGATTTCTTCCCCTAGCTATGAGTAAATAGCAGGGTAGGTGGAGCTCTATGGCTTTGTTTCACAACCAGCCTAGGAGACTGACGATTCTGAATTCAAACCAGGAATTCATCCAGCATTGTGAGAGGCTTGCAAAGGACAGAGTAAGGAACATGATAAAGAAATATGCAGTTAACAGGGTTCTCCTGAAGCTTCGAAAGGCCTAGCAAGCTGTAAGTTGATTATAATAAATTTCTCAAGTAAAATAAAGAAGGATTTAACAAGGCAACCACAACTTTGGCTCCACCTTGTTGTGGTAGTATTGCAGCACGTATAATCAGTAAACAATTCATAACCTTCAATGAAAGTCAGGATTTATTCGCAACACAATTCTCTAAATAACCAGACTCTCCCTTATAAAGTGACAGTTCCATTTATAACAAAGAGGCGAAGACAACCGATTTCCATGAATTTAATTTCTAGAACCTATAAATTTGAAAGGGAATATTAAAAAAATAATTATCTCAACACATTGAAATATTTCAGTGTGCTTAGACCAATACCATCAGAAAAATGGTATTTCAAATTGTGGTAACTTGTTCTAATAAGAGTTTAAGAGTTCACAAAACTAGACACAATAATGAATTACTGACTTGTATTTCTTGCATCTTAATTCTTGTTACTATTATCAGTGAATAATAGTGTCCAATCCAAATTTTGTTTCTCTTTCATTAATTCACTTATTTCTTTTTAATTCTTTTAATATCAAATGAGCAAGAGCGTGAAACTTTACAATTCAAAATCGGGACCACCTTATCTACATTGTGCCAAAAAGGCTTCAACTGTATATTGCTTTTTACAGACCCTATAATATTTTTGCATTTTTGTCCATCCATAACATATAGCATACCCAGGATACAAAGCACAGCACCACTGATGATATTACAACAGACGCATTATTAGTCTACCTGCTCAAGTTTTTCATAGAAGAGGAGCATTATTGTTTCTCATTTCAATAAGAAATTGAGAATTAAATAGTTCCTTGAGAAATTAATTTGATGATATAATAGATTGATTAATTAATAAAGATGACAAAAAGCTGAATACGTGGTTTGGGAAAGGGGTGACAGATCTGGTTTTTGTGAAATTCGAGCCATCTTATTTTAGAAAGAAATCAACAAAAATGGTTCCATTAAATATGTCTGGAATGGGACAGACAGAGTTAAAGGGAGACAATCGATCTTAGTTTTATTATTGATATTTACTCGGCTTCATTCAGTACAGATTCTACCTCTTTAATCTGTCTCTCTTGTCTGGCACGTTTGGGATCTGTTACCGTTAGTTCGTGGATCTGCCACTAGAGTTCTTCAATTAATTTTTAAACCAGGATTAACTGGTTTATAAAATTACTCATTTAACTGAACACATAAAAAAATCCTAACTTCGGTTTGCAACAGGTTTCAAAAGTGATGATGCAAAAGTTTCCTAACCGAGACCAAGTTCCATTTCATCAGCTGCTAGCGTAACATGGGGGCCAGATCCTGGGAGGCTACAAGCACTCAAACCGAGACCAATCGTTCCTTGAAAAGAAAAAGAAAAAATTATTTTTGCAAAGAAAAAGGCTGAATTTTGGAAAAAAAAAAAAAAAAGCTTGAATGCTGCCAGACACAAAATGAGGGACAATACATAAACTTACATTGCAAATTAAACCCAGCACTAATAATCTGGGGGAAGGATTTTCAAAAATGGAGAGTGACATAACAAGGAGTAAAGGTTTTAATTTTTCAGCCCTGTAGCTCTATTGCTGCAGCCTCTATGCATAATACATACATAACCAGCAAGGCCAACTTGAAAACTGGAAAATGTCGACAGTTTTGATTGTTTAATTCTAATGCAAACACGCACAGGAACATTACACATATTTACAAACACTGGTTTGCGTACCTAATTTCTGTGTTCAGGAAATAACTACACGTATGCAATCATGTAGGCATGCACATACGCGGGAACAGGTGCAATCTGGACTAGGCTATTTGGGTTTTTTTCACTCTGGCAGTTAATCATATAATGCTTCAAGAAAATTTGTAGATAGATGCAACGAAGCAGGTATCAAACTAATAAAAAAACAGAAATCTTTCCTCACCCATTCGTTCAATGGCTTCTTTGCAGACAGACATAATTTCTTCAAGACTTTTGCCCTCTTCAGCCAAGGCACCTGCAATCTACAAGGGAAATAAGTTACTGTCTAGAGTTTCAAGAAAGGTCATCAACATTCTAAGAGGTTTTTTTTTTGATGATTGAACTCCAATGACTAACAAACATAACTGGAGTGAGAAAGGTGAACACTGTCCTTTCTGGGAAGAAGTCTGTGTTATAGACGGGGAGCACTGTTGGAAACTGAGAAAAATGAAGGAGGCAGCAGACATCAACATTTCAAGCGAGTGTACGAGTTGGACAAATGCAGAGTTCAACCAAATGTGCCTTCTGCTGCTCGACAGAGACAAGGTGTAGAAATCCAGGCATAACAAGGAAAGAAAAAGATTTCACTCAAAATCCAATGTTGCAACCATTGGGAAAATCTTGTTTACCACCATCACATTCGGATAGTACACTTGGAGAAGGCTGTAGAAGGGATTGGCTGAAACATTGTTTAACAACATAAGCAACAAGAAGGAGTTCGATCATCCAAAAAAACACTTTGAATTGAAAAATAGATCAGATTTAATGATTTAGATATTGTTATAGAATCAGGGTTCTCAAAAAGGTTTTGGCGATTAATCATCCAGCAACAGTCTACATTCATTCAAATCATATTTTTGTTTTTACAAAAAAAAGCAAAAAGCAAAAATAGCATTCGGCATTAGTTTTTCAACATGTTATAGACACACTGAGTACATTTTCCAACAACCCAGTTTCCTTTATCTTCTCTCACCCAAACTTTTGATGACTCAGCCTAACATACACTCATCAGCATTTTGGGGGCTTGGGAACACTCAAAAAATTTCACCATATAAAATAATTGTAATTGCTTCTTCACTTTACACCATTTCGGATTAAAAACTCTTTTCACAGGAACGCTCTACTCACTGATAGTGGAGGGAACCTGTGATTACAAAACTCAGTTTATGCTGACACAAGGTCAAAACAAGGATAAGATTGAAGGAAGAATGTTATGTTGCACCAATCTTGGGAGGTCTGGACTGCCTTGAAAAGCAACATATAAAATCCTAGTTTTTGGTATGTTAGTATATTAAAGAAAAGTAAACAAATAGTCCATCTGCCCCTAACGAACAAAAATCATTATTTTGTGGTTATACAAGGTACAACACAAAAGTCTTGGCAATTTGACCAAATTAAAAACTGGTCTGGTTAGTCACTCCATAGAAACTATCATGTGACCAATACCTTTAAGCAGCATGCTGTGTTAAAAATGGAGACCACTTTCCCAACATTGTACCAAAGAGGTTTCAACTGTCCATTGCTTTTCATAGACACTAAAATATTTTTATGTTATTGTGAATCTGTAGAATACAGCACACCCAAAATACAAAACATCAATGTCATTACTACTCTATCTGTGCACGGATTATTTTTTTTATGAGGGATTTATTTCAAATCTAACCATCAAACAAATGCCAACAGACCAAAGAAAGAGAGAATGCACAAGATGATCTGGCAATAGACAGTGAAGAGGGATCTCCAAATGGTAAATAAAAGTTGGAACAGCATCACCAGAATGGTTGGAAATTATAAACATTGGAGTGCCTTGACTGTTTTATGTGTCGCACAACAAAGAAGTAACCGAGCCTTAGTCAGAGTGATTCATTTCATCTGAACAGAAGCTTTAGTTAATGTCATCTTCATGAACCGAAATTCTGCAACATGGACCTTATATTGTTGGATTCACTTCAACAGCTTTGATGACATTTTACCATGGGTGAGAGCAGGAAAAAAATTGCCAGGTCAGAAACTCAGTGTTGCCAACTACAAAAATGCTAGTTCGACCGCCAAAAAGCACTGAAAAGCATGGAACAAGAAAAAAAGCCAAAAAAGCTAAAAAAACACTAAAACAGCCAGAAATGGCAAAAAAACACCAAAAGATGCTAAAAATAGTCGAAAAATTGCCAAAACCTTTAAGCACTCCTGAATTATTATTGCATCAATTTAAAAAACTCATATTTCGTTTGTCAAAGATGGAGATTTAACATTTATGCATCACTGAAGAAAGTTAGAAATCCTATTGATGTAATAGCCAACAGAAGCATCTATCAGAGCAAACAAGCATTCACCACCACATACCTTGTGTACAAGAATGGTCCCACAAAGGCCCCGCCTGCCAGGTTTAGCCTTTTTACCAATCATGCAGTCATCAGCTACAACTACAGACTCCACCTTGTAACCCGCATTCTTGGCTCGTTCTATGGCGACCCCAAAATTCAAGCAATCACCAGTGTAATTCTTCACTATAACCAACACTCCTGCCATTTGAGAAAAGAGAAGTGACACTTAATTAGAACAGAGAGAAAAAAAAGGATTTTGAAGGCTGATTTTCTTGGCAAGCAGTCTCCTCCAACTTGAAAGGTTAAAGCTACACGATCTTCCTTGAACCATTCCCACCCTTATTTGACCTTGTATCATATTCAGCTAAGCTTAGTGAAGTTGAAGCTGATGAGGCCCAGAGAGGGTAGAAATATGAACTTGTTTGTGTAGCGAATTCACTCTCTATTATATATATATATATATATATATATATATATATATATTACGCACACACACACTCAGAAGATCTATCAGGAAGGTATCCAGCCATTTTGAATAAATCCAGAAGAACTAGTTGTGCAGCCTTGATACAACTTCGTAACCAATCAGAGGGGACCTTACTGCGCATGCATGAATAGACACTCTCCTGTGAGGTCCCTCAATTGGCATTTAGAAGCCATCAAGTATGCATGTGTACTGTGTGACCATCTCATTCACGAGAGAATGATTGTGCAGCAAGGTCCCACCTGATTAGTTGCCAATTCCCCTCAAGTCCACATGACTAGTTCTTGAGACATTCAAAATGGCTGGACACTTGTCACAAAGACCTCGTACGTATAATGAAAGAAGAAGAGAAACAGAAGCACAGCTGATTTATCAGTCAAAGGGTCTTAACCATGTCATTACAGGAAAGATTATTGTCATTTTCAGGTCTGGGAGGTACAAAATGCAGAGAAAAATCCTCTTCCAGCATTGTTGCTCTTATTGCTTGTTAAGTACAAGCTGAGTGCCCCTAATCCAAAACTCCCCAAATCAAAATGTTACAGAATCCCCAAAATTGGAAAGTCAGCGTAACGTCACAAGCGGAAAATTCCACACCTCACGTCACTATGGTATAATTCCAAGACAAGAGAGGAAACTGATTTCCCAGACATTTAACTCATTCTGACAACAGTAAAAGTTTCCTTGTCTTTGCGTAACAATTTTAGAAATTTAAAACTATATGTAAATTACTAACAACAAAAGACAAAATAGGATTTTATCAAAATAAATTGATTAGAATAGACCTACATATGTTTATTCAAATTTTTTATTTTTTTTAATTTACTGATCAATTTATTTAATTTTCCTTCTACTTTTTTTTCACTACGGTCACCGTCTCTTTTCTCATTCAATTCATCAACACTTTCCCTCGTTGAGTCTGATCATGAAAACATTTCAGTAAACAATAGAAGGGAAATGAAATCGCTTTCAAAACAATCTGAAAAATTTTCATACCACAACACCCCTCCCCCCCCCCCGCCAAAAAAAAAACAGGGTTTTTTTTAAAGTGTAAAAAAAGTTTTCATTTTGTACACTATCCAATTAATTGATGGGAGATAAAGATACAGCAAAATATCCAAAGTTACCTCCCTTACATTACAGGTCCCACCCTAAATATACCTCCTTACGTACCAGCAAATATCCCTGAATCCAGAAAATTCACAAATCCAGGACTCTTCTGGTCTCAGGTATTTCATATAAAGGGTACTCGGTAAAGGTATGCTTCAGGTTAGTAAAGTAAATATCAAAGGGAGGTAATGAATAACGCTGACTTAAACAGCTGCTATTAACATATCACGGAATAAACAGAAGCAGGAAACTTGAACATTAAAAACTGTATTTTATTAAATTGAATTAAAAAGGATAATAGATTAAAGGAGAAAAAAACAGCAAAATCGCCATCAGGGTGTAACTGCAGTAAAAAAAGTTTAAGCAGAGATGAAAGCAGGTAGAAAAAAAAAAAGAATAGATAAAAAGCAGGTTCCATGCAGGGAAAACAAAACTAGTTTTCCCACCTTGCCAACAAGCACCTGCCCGCAAAGGCCCCTACGTCCTGCAGACTGGGCAGACGGTAACAAAGCACAATCTTCACCCACAACCAACATTTCAATTTTAAGATCCGGCTGTTCTCTTTTCATTCTTTCAAACGACAGACCAAAATTGAGTCTATCACCTGTGTAGTTTGGTACTAACAACAAGCAACCACCTACAAAAAAAGAATTAAAAGTTTCATTTCGACAACTGCATCGCAGCAAAACCCTGAATAGTAACCAAAATGCATCAAGCCTCTCATTTTGATAACATAATCCTTGAATCTTTCATTTCCACATTGTCGAATTACTACCACCAAAGTTGAATAAGCAATTATTAATCATTATAAACTGATTTACTTGGATAAGTGTACTCATTTTGGTTGTTATAGTCACAATGTTTCAGCTGTTTTACCCTCTGGCCTTCTTCAGATGTCAATCACATATGGCAAGCTTCAGAGAATTCTGAACCAAACCCTTTATTCAATCCATGGGAATAGATTGTTCTCCTTCCATTGTCCATGCAAGAGATATCTTGAATCAATCAATTCTTCCAGCTTAATTAGTCCTTGTGATATTGCTTGACTGACTCTTTCACTGAACAAGAGTAAATGACTTTTTTTTTGGCTACCTCACCTAAGGATTGAACTCATACTGCTAATGCTTTTATCCACTAGGCTATCATTACTAGTCCAAGTAAATCAGTGCATGATAATACACCTATTCTCCAACTTACAACTGCATTCTGTTCTGACTCGTAGGCTATATCTCAAATGGTCAAATTGGCATCAGCACTCTATAAAAGACCCTCTGAAAAAATCTTATTTTTGGAAAACAAACTTTTGGACTTTTTGGGGCCTTATTCTGAAAGGTTTATTACTAACATCTAGATTTTCCAGAATGGGTGTAATGATGATTCCTCTTCTAAGTAATTCAGACAAAAAAGTCAAGTTAGGTAAAAACTGATTCTTATTGGGAGAGAAGTGGGAAACTGGATACAAGTTATTTACTTATTTTTGTTCCTTGTATGGCTCCCAATCTGAGTTCCTTTTAAGCTGTATGCATGTGCACACACGCACATACGTTTTGCAATCAGTACACAAAAGAAATCAATGTGCTCACAAAAGATCTGTTACCTATAATAATGTAGTAGTAAATGATCATCTTTATATCTATCGAAAATAACCTCTTTGCTAACTGTCACTATCAACTAGTCAGTTTTCCAAATACCACATTTACTTCGACATTGCATCACATAATAATAAGAAATACCCAGTGATGTTTTATTTTAAATAACCTAAACTAAGTAGTTCAAAATATAAAATAAAATACATATGTTACATCATAGACTGTTACACTTTATTGTATTAAAACATGCCAATATAGTTTTATTATTCGTGAAATATAGGCTGTGCCGAAAATTATCTTGACACAATTTCAATTTTACATTAGCTCAAGTATTCAGTGTACATACTTTTGTCAGGGGAAAAACATTTGCACATCATAAGATTTTTGTGCACACTGACTACTAAGAATTAGAGGAAATGTTGGACCAGACATCCCTTCCTGCTCACAAAAATTAGAGGGTACATTGCCCCCACCTCCTCCGCACATAGACTACTAAAAATAAGAGAAGATATACATCCCAATTCATTGGTTGGTCTGGCTGGAGTAGGAAAAATGAATAGATCTCCTCTGGTCAGAATGGGACTATTTGGAGAAGCTGATTTGACACGGACATTTTGGCTTCAGTATATTTTACGGGTGCATTTCTGTGTTATATCATTAACTTGTCTGATTTCATTGATTTGATATGAATTCAACAGATGAGTTATGTTCAATATTTAAGTAAAATATAGTCATTAATGCAAATGTGTGTATGATAGCAGTAGTATGTTTATATATAAGCGAGTGGTGATATCACTTGCTAGCTGCTGCTGGTTTAGGGATATAGAAAGGCTGATAGTTTACATGCAGGCAAAGAAGGTCCCTTCTTCATTTCTTTCTCTTGGGTGGTCAGTAAAGATGATCATAATAAATGCATTAAACAGTAAATAAAGCTTGCAGAATTTGAATGCAAGAAGCGAATGCAGAATTACGAGCACAAAGATAACAAAATGCCAGCATAAGATTACAAAAATGTATTCATTATGGACATGTTTAAACTAGATCAATACAGTTATAGTTTTCATAAATAGAGAGGTAGAAATATGCTTTTAAAGAAACATTTATAACGTAGCTATGGAATAAAGTTTTTAACATTTGTTGCTATGCAAAATTGAATGAAAATGCATAAAGTTCATATACAATGGTGTATACGTATGTGTAAGTTGGAAATAAAGAGCTGGAATGTTGGTTTGTATTCAAATGTGTGTGTATGTGCATTAATTGAAATGATTGCATGCAAAATTTTGTCTTGGAACAATACCATTTCAGTAACAAAAAGAGAACTGAACAATGAACATAGCTGGTGATGGTCTTTTATTGCAAAGGGTATTGGAAAGTGTGTGAATTGCTGATATCATAGGTTCAGGTGTGGTGTATGTCAAAATCCTTAAGACTTAATCTGAAATCTGAAAAGAAACTAGGCTTTTCCTAGGCTATAAGTTGCCATAGAGTATCATATTACAGATTAAGTTGTTTTGATATATTTGTAAATAGAAAGTTTAGGAACATCAAAACTTGGGTGTTCCAGTGAAATGTATTAAAATGAAACATCTTTACTTGACCAAATTTCTTAGCCGTTGTTCCAGGCAAGTAGATTTACCTTTTCATATTTTACCTAGCTGATTAGGAAAATATATCACATGGTTGTTACGTATGAATAATGAAATAATGAATAAGAGAAAGCATATAAAGATATATGAAAAACATATGTAAAAATGTATTCAAGCAACTGGGGTAAACAAAATAGTTTAGAAATTAGTAATACAATTCCACAAAGACTAATTCCACTCAGACACTAACCTGCGGAATTTGGTCGGCTTATAGCTTGGATGGCAGCAAAGATGCTGGCTGAAGGTGGAGAAGTGAAAATCGAACCTGCTACGGCGGCACTCAACATCCCTTGACCAACATAACCTGGGTCGGAGAGAAAAACAATTGTTTTTTTTTCTTAAAAAAACAAACAAAATATTTTAACAGAGAAGAGAGATTTCTTTATCTAAATGAAAAAAAAAATGTTTAAAAAGACCTCAGAAATCCTTAGAATTCAATTCAGACTGCACTTGTGTGGAGACAAAAAAATAGGTAAGTTTTATTTTGAAGTGAAAATTTTGGGGAATATCATGTGAACAGTGTTTGCAAATAGTGAATTTTTCATTCCTTTTTAATTCATGGAAAAAAATTATCTTTATTAATTCAGGGGATAAAAATCTTGATCGATTATCAAATGAGTTTTCTGATTTTATTATAAATTATTGTGGTCTTTAATTTTTGGAGGCCTCAAAAAAAATGTTAGGCTTTCAAAGGGCCAGATTAGAATTTAAGGCCAGGTCATGAATTTTGATTCTCCAAGTCTTATTCTTTAATTTTTGGAAATCTCAGAAAATGTTTAGCTTTAAAATGTAGTTACAATATGAGGCTGCATAAAAAAAATATTATTTTGTCACCAATTTGATTTTTTGTGATAATTTGATTTTTTGTAATAATTTGCAATTTAAATGAGGGTCGTCTGTCTGAGCCCTTCTTCATGGCAGTTCTCTAGAAAATGGGGATTACTCTAAGTAACATGCAACAGCTTATACTGGGTTACATGGTACACCAGCAGTGGGGAGTAATCCCTGACCTATCTAGAACTGTTTAGAGAGGCAATTATAGCTAGTTGGTTCACCTCAGAGGCCTTATCTAAAAAGAAAAGAACGTAATTGGGTTATTTATCACTTAGTCTAGCCCACTGTCTTTCACAAGGTCACAAGCATTTGAAGAAAATTTTGTTTACGTTTTAATATTTCTAAAAAGAAAAAAAATTTGAATCTAAACTTGAGATAAGATAAGATGAGATAAGACATATAGTGGGAAAAATCAGGTTTATGTCTGTGCTTATATTTTGCTTTATTCAATTTGAGATTTGTTTTTCCTCTTATCAAAAGTTTTTTTTGCAGTGTAATCATGATTATTGTTTTTATTCTCAAAGATGTTTTCTGGTTTAGTTTCGATTAATTTTGGATCTTGATTCACTAATTTGTTTCAATTGTTGACAAATCTTCATGAGAAGAAGTCAGTTATGTATATACATATATATATATATGTATGTATATAATCATTATATATATATATAATTATTATATATATATATGTATATATGTATATATATAATTATTATATATATATATAATTATTATATATATATGTATATATATAATTATTATATATATAATTATTATATATATATATATATATATATATACACATACATAATTATTATATATATATATATACACATATACAATTATTATATATAGATATATATATTATTATATATATATATATATATATATAATTATTATCTATATATATATATATATATATAATTATTATATATATATATATATATAATTATTATATATATATATATATATATTATTATTATATATATATATATATATATATATATAATTATTATCTATATATATATATATAATTATTATCTATATATATATATATATATATAATTATTATATATATATATATATATAATTATTATATATATATATATATAATTATCATATATATGTATATATATATATAATTATTATATATATATATATATATATATAATTATCATATATATGTATATATATATATAATTATTATATATATATATATATAATTAATATATATATATATATATAATTAATATATATATATATATATATATATATATATATATATATATATATATATATATATATATATAATTATTATATATATTTATATATATAATTATTATATATATAATTATTATACATATATATATACATAATTATATATATGCACATCAAGAAATGGATAAACAATCCAACAGAATGAATTATAAATTGCCTTATATTAGAGGTCGGTTCAATTCCAACAGCAGCCCCATTTTCTTCAATTTTTTCTTCAAGTTAACATTGTCTACGGTGAGTGATACATTAACTGTGTAACAACAGTAGATCATTTCAAATAAGTCTCAATATAATACAATGCACTTTATAATATACATATGTATATATATATATATATATATATATATATATATATATATATATATATATATATATATATATATGTGATGCCCCAAATCCTTATTTTAAATGGTTTTGTTGATCTGGATATTTTCTAATTCTTTTCATTTTTGCAATGTGGGGACCATGCTTGCACAGGAAATCCAAATTGGATTTGATGTATGTTGTGGGTAAATGTTTTTATTCAAAAGAAATTAAATCTGCTATTTGCTGATCAAGTTGGCAGCTTTTTTTTAGTAATTTTTGATAAATGGTTATGGATTTGGAGTTCTGTCGGTAAAATCTTACCTAGATCTACTTCTTGTTCCATAGACAATAAATACTATAGTACTGTTTCTAGTAGTTGTTTTTTAAATTATCTGTGTAAAGTTTTATTTATTCGATGCATTACCAGAACTTAGTCTATATTGAAGTGTAGTAAACATATTTCAGACCAATCTTCTAATTTTCTAAGTTTCTAATCTAATTTATATTAGATAAATATTATAAATATTTATCTTGGAACAATGTGCTTTAATTCTATTTCCAGAACTAAGCTAGGTAAGGGAAGTAATTAGACTCAGACGATTTTTAAGCAATTATTTTTATTTTCTAGTAGAAAGTTCAAGTGAAACCGACTTTTGTCCATATTTTATTGTTCAACATTAAGAACTTTCACAAACATACCCCCGCCCCAGGAATACAGATAAGATACAAAGGAAAGTAGAATTTTAAAATTGATTAACTTTTAGGGCAATTGGATAAATATGAAAATTGAAACCAGTTTCAAAATGTATGAAGCGAAAAAAATCACCAAATTCGTTGCAGTTTCCTGCGTTAAATTATTAAAAGTTGTTCAAATTGTTTGAAATGAAAGTTTACTTTAGTTGATTTAAATATCCCGAAGATTGAAGCATAGCTTATACAAACAATGAATTGTTTTGTTTAGTTTTACTTACAACCAGAGCTTAACGAAAGGATTTTTGTCAAAACGATGTTTAAAGATTTTTATTTTATTTCTGGGTACGACATTATTACAATTTTAATAGTTACTTTTTCATAATTTCATTGACAAGGTTAGCTGGTGTTGAATGTTTTGGTAATCTTTGCTTTGACGTACATAACCCTATGGCAGTCTTTAACCAGCAGGAGATTTCTAATAGTTAAACATAAAGGCTCTAAAAGTATTATAGTTCAATTAAAAACTATAATTAAATATATTCATCAGATATCTATGCAATAACGAAATTAAGAGCCATTAATTTGTTCTTTATCAACCAGCAACCATGATTGTCAAATCAATGTTAAGGTACGACAGGAAAATATGCATTGACGTTCACAAATCTGCGGCGGTGTTTAACCAGCAGGAAACTTTAAACAGTCATAAATAAAGGCTCTAAAAGTATACATTTTAAAAAAAAGTATAACTTAACAACATATTCACCATATATTTATGCAATAATGAAATTAAAAGCCATTAATTTGTTCTTTAACAGACTGCAACCATGATTTTGTCTGACTAATGTCAAGGTACGACAGAAGAACATAACGGGACATCCGACGTGCCCAACTGACGTTTTTTTTAATAAGGAACGTTAATTCACGAAGAGAACGTAATGTTTAATTATACGTTTTCATAAATATATATATTTATATATATACTTCTTGGAGCCCAAGGGGGTTGGTATAACAGTCTTTCTCTATGCTGGTTCAACACCGTCAGAAGTTTATATGTACGTCAAAGCAAAGATTACCAAGGTTGTTTTTTTTTAACGAAAAAAATGATTTTGATAAACTAACACGGGAAACTGCCATTATAACTTCTTAATTAAATATAAACCGAACTTTTTCAGAAGGGGCGAGAAGTTTTAAATACAAAAAAAAGTTTTTTGTTGTAAATATAACTGGATGTTTATCGAGTAGTAAACAAATTCGGCTTGTTTATATAAGTATTTATTTATTTATTCATTTAATATACTTGCGTGGGCGTGTATATCTTACCTGCGTGAGCAGGTTCGTGTCCAGCTCCTCCCCCGCACAAAAGAGAGACTTTCCCTTGTTCGATCACCTGTTCAATATCAGTTCTAATGACAACCCTAGGTTCCCCGCTCAGTGTCTGTTGCCCAGGATGGAGACACACCTGACCGGCCAAATTCTCCTCCACGCATGTTTCATGACGATTCAATAGATATTTGCAACCTATTACAGAATTCGTTGTCGCCATTGTTAAGTTCGTTCGCTCGATTAAAAACAGTGTTGTTTTAGTTTCTTTATCTCTCTCTCTCTCCTCTCTCTATCTCTCTTATTCATACCCCCTCACTCTCTGTCTCCTTCTCTTACGCACTCTGTCTCTCCCTCTTACTGATGATCCCCCCTATCTCTCTCTCTCTCTCTCTCTCTCTCTCTCTCTCTCTCTCTCTCTCTCTCTCTCTCTATATATATATATATATATATATATATATATATATTATTTTGTTCCATATTTAAATCCCTTCTCGGCGTGTTCTCTTTTATTCCCATTTCTCTAACAACCCACTCTGTTTCAATCCATATCTATCTATCTATCTATCTATCTATCTATCTATCTATCTATCTATCTATCTATTTATTCCTTCGTCTACATTTCTCTCTGTCTTTTTTTGTCGTCTCCTTTACCCTCTCTCTATTTGTTCTCCTTCACTTCCCCCTCTTCATTTCTTTTCTTCTTTTGTCTTCCTCTATTTTTCTCTTCTCTTTAATCCTCAATTTGTTTTTCACCGTTTCTCCCCCCCCCTCACTCTTTGTTTCTCCTCTCGGTACGGCGTCACCATTTCTTTCTTCTCTCTATTTCTCTTTCTCTCATCTCATGTGTCGTCTCCCTCCGTATCTTTCTTGGCCATTTCACCCTTTCTTCCTTTATTCTTTTTTTCTTCCTTCCTTCCTTCCTTCCTTCCTTCCTTCCTTTCTTTCTTTCTTTCTTTCTTTCTTTCTTTCTTTCTTTCTTTCTTTCTTTCTTTCTTTCTTTCTTTTTTGCCCCTCTCATTGTATCTTTATTTCCTAATCTCTTTTACATCCTCTCTCTATCTCTCATTCCCCTTCTCTTTAAACTCTCCCCCTCTTCGTCTATATCCTTATTCTCTCTTCTTCACTACCTTCACTCTCTTCCTTTTTATCGTCTTACACATTTCTTTAAACTGCTACCAAAACTGTAAAAATAGGTTTCTCCAGTTTTTAAGCTGCTCTGGCTGTCTAGCTATGTATGTATGCATCTATCACGCATACTGGCCACAGCAATGTAGCTAAAGCAGTAGGTATGAGAGTGGGGTCCGTGGACCCCTGGGGTTCCGACATATGATACTCGGAGGTCCTCAATAGTGTTCCTTCTAAACCTAACATTGTAAATCTTGTGGTAGAAAAACATTATTAGTCCAGGCGATCAGGGTAGAATTTGGTCAGAATTGTTCAGTTCGTGTCGAAGGCATAAAACTTGGTATATTGATACTTGAGGGTGTACTGAACAATTTCAGATATGGAGTGATTCTGGACCGCAGTTTACTTAGCGATGGTTGCTAGGCAGTATTTCCAAACTAGCAGGCCTATAAATATCTCCAAATGGAACGCAAGTCCCTCAATCCGCCCTAAAACTTGATAACTCTTATTTACATTGTAGCTCACCTTTCCGTAAAATTTCATTGAAATTCATGGACGACCTTCAGAGATATGGTGTGGAAAGACATGAGCGGATACAGAGAACCTCAGAAAAAAACTTTTTTGAATAATTTCTATATTCGCTCCTGGCTCTCTATACAATATCTCAGAAAGTTCTCAATTGATTTCAATGAAATTTGGGGGTAAGGGTAAGGCACATTATAAGGAAGAAGTAACTAAATTTTGGCGGATCCAATTGATTTATAGATATTTTTTTCGTTTTATCATTTTATACATATATATACACATACATACTATATGGTGTGTATTGCTGTATAGAACATCGATTGAGAACTTTCGGAGATATCGATTGGATAGATATGATAACCCATAAAGCATTCTGTAATGAGGCCTTTGCACACCATCTTGAAAAGTATACCTTTCTAGTGGGCAATCAGTATTATAAGTTTAGTAAATCTTTCAGCGCAGAGAAACAAAACACAAATGTTGTGAAAATTTGAAAGGCTCACTTTAGAGCATTAGCTACATAAGATGAATTCATTCGCAACCATTGCTATGGTCGCACAGTTTGAGAATGTCTGAAAATGATTTGTACCTATCAAAGAATATTTACACCAAATTTCATGCGTTTATCATCAATCGAACTAATTTTGCATCGATCGCCTAGACTACATCAATTGCACAACTATAAAAATATAATTATTATACACAGACTTGTGTTGTGTATTAAAATTCGAATTAACGCAATCCATTTTTGATAAATATGATTTTTAAAGGTCAACAATTGTCTGTAGCACCTCAAATTAAATGAGCATTTGTACTAAAGGGACGTGACCTACTCAATGATAGAAGAGTTCCGTCCCTTGCATCATTTTTTTATCATTTGCACTTATAAAACGCTATATGCTTACATGTTATTTCATCAAAACTTGCATACACGTAAATTATTGGTTACCATAAATATATGAAAGAAGATGCTACTTTTGGTGGCTAAAAATAGCTAGATTTTCCCATTTCTATAATTCCAGCTAACTTTATAGCTAAAAATGTTAAGTACGTCTGAATGAATTTGAATTATTAAGTTTAATAAATATATTATTTAGAAAATTTTAAAAAATAAACATTAATGATTAAATCCTTTGTGCGATTTTTGAGTATACTTGACAATGATCAACATGCTAGAAAATTTATACAAAAGCTCCAATGAATGATGAAAATAAAAAGTATAATCTTCATGACCTTTACATAATATATTCTATTAGAAATTCAAGTATAAATCAGTTATTGAAACCTTTGTATGTTTTTTCAAGCATATTCAACATTTATCACAAAATAGAACAATTATGAAAATAACACAATAGATAAAGAGATCAAAATTAAAATGAAATTCAAACATTTCAAGATTTCATAATATTTTTAGCAAATAAGTTAGCGGGAAAAGGCAAAATGAAAAAAAAAAAAACCCAACTTTCAGCAATTTCTAGCCACTGAGAGCGACAGTTTCTCTTTGGTATTCATACCGTTATTTCAAATGCAGTCATTTTTACAGACCTAGTGCACTCAGTTTTTTTTCACCTGATCTGAAAGAAAAAGTTTTTGGCAATCATAGATCTGTCGTCGTTCGTTTCAGGTAAAAACCTTTTCGGGTCAAAAGCGTTCAAAAATGGTTAGGACAGAGAGTGAGTAGGCAAAGAAAGGGGAATATTTTTTTCATTTTTACGCCATATTCCTTTGGGAAAAGAAATCAATTTTCGTAATGAAAAAATATACCGTACAAGACTGAAAGAAAGTAGACTATACAGTTTTAATAACTATTGTATACACTTCATATATGTATTTATGATTTTTTAATTTCCCAATGAATTATGTTGCGTCTCGGGCGATATTTTTCGTTTAATTTTTGATGCAGTGATATTCATTTGTATTTCGGATGTTTAAATGGGGTTGACTTCGAAAATCAATCGGAAACAAATAGTTTTATTACAGAAACAAATGCAGTCAAATGTTATCAAGAACTGTAAGAACGACGTCGCAGGTTTTGAACAGAATTAATTCTTTCTTTTTATTCAAGAAAAATCTCCAATGTCATTGACAAGTGCAAGGGAGACAACTCTAGCTGATATTGAGCAGTATGAAGTTATGAGATTAATTATTTTCATTATCCGCCTATTTATTTTGCTTATCTTTTTTATGCAGGCCAGTTCAAGCGGAAGGAACTATTTACTTTTGTGAGTAAAAAATTAATAAATCTTTTTCCGGAGCAAACTGAGAAGCTAGGTAAGCAAATTTGAAAATATGGCGGGCATTTCAAAACAAAATACGGCAACCGAGTTGAAAAAAAAATACATACAAATAAAAAAAATATGGAAAGCAAATTTGAAAAAAGAAAAAACAACAAAAAACGGTATGCTAATTAAAAATACGGCAAGCAAATTAATTAGACAAGTGAACTGAACTGAACCAAAAAATCTAGTCTTTCTTATCTACCGAACACTCATTTTTAATATAATTTTTAATTTAATATGTCTTGTATATTTATTTTAGAGAGACCCCAGATCAGCCGAGGTGTCAGATTTTTGCAGCCTTGCCCAAGGAAGAGGCAAGTGCCGTGAAAAGTTTGAATAAAGAAAAGCTAGCAATATAAGGGTTAACACTTACAGACTATTTTGTTTGTCCCCACGAAGCCAAAATAAACGTAACTAGTAGGAAGAGATGTATAGTTTATTTACAGATTTCACTGAAAAAATAACATTAGCATCGATTGCAGCGATAACTGCATATATGTGATTAAACGTAATCATCAAATCAATCCATTTGTCTTTTTAATTTGCTTGCCGTATTTTTTAATTACTTATCATGTTTTTTTTTTAATTAACTTGCTGTATTTTCTCTTTTTCTTGTCGTATTTTCAAAAATTTGCTTGCCATATTTTTCAATATGATGGCCTCATTTTTTAGGATTTACTTGCAATATTTTTAAAAGATTTGCTCGTCATATTTTTTAAACTTTGCCTGTTGCATGTTTTAATTTGCTTGCCGAATTTTTCAATTTGCTTACCGCGTTTCTCTTTAAATTTACTTGCCGTATTTTTTTAAAAAATTGCATATTGCATTTTTTGATTAGCTTGCTGTTTTATTTTAATTGGCTTGCCATATTTTTTAAGATTTGCTTACTTCTTTTAAAAATTCGCTTTCTGCATTTTTTAAATTTGTTCATCGTAATTTTTAACTTGGTTGCCCAACTCTTTATTCTGCTCTGGAAGTGGTGTAGCACAATTGAAGGCTCTTGTTGATTGAAGCAAGCAAGAAATGAAATGGGGAAAAAGTGTATACATTCTATTCCATAGATAATAAATATTTCTATTTCATTTTAGTTATCGAATATGGAAAATTAAAACTTGAATAAAATTATCTAAACATTAAAAAAAAAACAAAATAAAAACATCGGCCTCAAATATCGATTTTCAGAAGTCGACTTCAAACGGTTGAACAACACAAAAGACTGACGTACACAATATGCTAACGTAAGCAGGTCAATATTACCATAAGTACAACTAGTACATCTATGGAACTAGACATAGACTAGTATACCTTCTTAGTAGTCTATCTCGTCTTAATACGAGCCAACTATATACATTTATAACTTTTTTAAAAGGATATTTTGTAACTTCATTCATTTTGGTCGAGATTTTTTATTATATCAGATTTGAATAATAATAACTCGGCTGTATTTAGAGTATTTTAGCGTACTTAGGTATTAGGGGTTTTTTCTTTTCATAGCAATAGGGTTGTAATTTTAGTATTTTAGACTGGCATACCTTCATGCTGGTTGTATCGATGGCATGTGCATATATACTGGGTCAAAGGGGTATTATTAAGTTACTATTACGTGAACACAGTTGGTCCGGCAAAAGGGATAATCCGGCACGGTTCTGGAAAACTAGGGTGCCTGAAAATCGGTGGTGTACCTGTATCGAGCTAGCAACCGAAATTTTCCGATGAAGCCAAGTCTAGACTACAAAAGTTACTTCCCTTGCCTCATGATAAGGATTACAAATTTTAACCTCAATTATGAAATGGAAAAAATGTATTCATGTTTTTGACATTCTCCCCATCCCCGCTCTCTCTCTCTCTCTCTCTCTCTCCCTCTCTCTCTTCCTCTCTCTCTCTCTTCCTCTCTCTCTCTCTATGTATATATACATATATATTTATATATATATATATATATATATATATGTATTATGTTTCTGCTTCTAGGCCTCATCGGGCGAGTGATTGTATCTGTTTTTTGATTCTAAAAAGTGAGGTCAGAAGCATAATTTTGTGTAGCGAATCCATTTCCTATTGCACACACACACACACACACACACAAATATATATATATATATATATATATATATATATATATATATATATATATATATATACATATATATATATATATATATATATATATATATATATATATATATATATACTTCTCCATTGGATATGGTAAACTTTACATTCCATGCTAGGCGTTGTCCGTGGAGAAATAACTGAACATTTCACATTACAGAAGTAAAACAGGTTCTCTGCAGAATGTCTTTTCAAACACCACAACCACCACCACAACCGGGGTAGCATGAACTTGATTTTTCAGTGTATCCAGTGTAGTAACTACCAAGTTATGTAATCGAATCTTTGCATTAGGGTCACACACCCCTGGGTAGGTTTGCACTCGCTCCTGGTCATGCCTCTGCAGTAAGGTGTAAATAAAATTTCTGAAAGCGGAAATTTGCCTTCAACATTTATAAAACAATATCTTTCCATTTTGAAAGTTTGGTTTTTTTTTTACAAATAACGATCTAATTCAACATTATAATTACAATTTAAATGAAAAAAAAAACATTCGAAGGTTCGAAAAATCATCTCAACTTTTTTCGAATATGTTGTTGACTGAAGGCACAAACTTGTAGATTTTGATTTTTCAAAAGGAAAAACATAGTTGAAAATAAAATTTAGCTTCAACATTTAAAAAGAAAAAAAAATCATGTAGAAAGTGTGCTAAATTAAAATGAATGTTGAACAAATACCATTTATATGAACAGCTATCGTAGATTTCTGTTGGATAGATTAAAAAAAAACCAGATCTAACCGAAAACTCTCTCTCTCTCTCTCTCTCTCTCTCTCACAAAAATGGGGCTGTCAAAATCGGTCTCGGGTCCCTTTCTCGCAGCAGCCCCATATTCTTTGATTGTTTATTCTATTTACGTGGTCTAGACCAGATTATGCATTTACTGTGTAATAATGGGAGATCATTTCAAATGAGAGTTTCAATATAATATTACGCAATCACACACACACACACACACACATATATATATATATATATATATATATATATATATATATAAATATATGATAATCAATAATTAAGTCATCCATAGACAGCTGTTTTGTTGTATTACAACTCTTCAGTGTGGCTATAGACTATCCATTATCCAAGAGGAAGGATCGAAATCTTTGCTTCAGACCCAGAGGCTGGTATTTTACCCCTGCTCTACGCAGAACTGGACGGTCAGCAGAACTGAATTTAAGCGATATATTTACTTACTCACAATATATATGTACATACATATTGTGCGTAAGTAATTTATCATTTATTTACGCACAATATATATATATATATATATATATATATATATATATATATATATATATATATATATGTATGTATATATTGTGCGTAAGTAAGTATACACATATGTATTGTGCATAAGTAAATATATATATATATATTGTACGTAAGTATAATATATATATATATATATATATATATATATATATATATATATATATATATATATATCCCTCGTTATATGAAAGTAAGGTGTTCCCATGAAAAAAAAAATCGTAAACCAAAATGGTGTACGGCGAAGAAGCAGTTAATAATCGGAAAAAAATGACTTGTGATCAGTAAAGAGCTTAAACTGATTCTGAAACACGCCTTGTATTCACAATTTGATAGCTACAAATGAGCACCAGTTGATTATACAAAGAATCAGTCGTATGATCTTTATGTAACTTGGCAAGCAATCAAAAGGGACCTTACTGCACATACGTGAACAGACACTCTCCCCTGGGGTTACTCCGTTTTGAAAGTGAGACGCCATTGAGTGAGCTTGTATATTATGCGACTGCCGCAATAAGCAATGATCGGGCGAATCATTCTTCGTACCTTGTTCAAGTTTCTTTGGTAGAACATTGCACCGCTCAGACTAGATTTTGTTCCCCGTGACTTCTGGCTTTTTCCCATGTAGATATCAGACCATTGAGAGGTTAAGTCGAACACAACGAGGTAGTTGATAGCAATCCTGAATGAAGACTATACAGATTGTTTTGAAAAGTTGTAGGTTTTATATGTTGATGGACAAAGTATAGATGAGTGGTGATTCGATTATGATCAAAGATTAAGATAATACAATAGACGTACATGCAGTCAGTTGAAGAAGATATTTAATTCTGTATCATGGGAATGTACGTGACTTCAATGTGAAGGAACATAATTAGTATTGATAGATGTATTTGGTTTTTATTAGCAGTAGCTTTATTGTTCAGTGGGAGTACTAATATGGTTTTATGACAAAAGGGATGCAAGAATAAATTCGACCCTGCGCCGATCACAATTTTACTTATAAATACATCTTTTACCTATCGTTTGAAAACGTTTTCACTTGAAGCAGTTCAATCAATTTTTGATAAAAACTCAATTGAAATTTATATGATGTAAACATCTATATACTCTAATAGCAGCTTTGAATTAGTAAGAGAATGTGAAGGAATCGATATATATCATATGTGAAGGAATCGATATATATCATATGTAAACAAATGGGTATATATTCGATCCGATAGACGAGATGGGACTTCGGTGTGAAAACTGTTATTTAGGCCTTTATATTACCAGTGGTTGTTCAGCTCTGATGTAAAAGCAACTCTATGCTAAAGTAGCAACCCTATTGGTCACAGGTTCGATTCCTGCAGCAGCCCCATTTTTCTTTAATTGTTTATTCTATTCACATTTAGGGCGAGTGATACGTCAACTGTGTAATGACGGGAGATCATTTCAGATAAATAGCTATACAATATAACGGAATTTACCATGTATTTATGTGAGGATTTGTTATCCAACAAATGTATGGATTGAATGACAATGGGGAATCTTTCTTTCAAATAATCTATTCTAATGACTAGTTTCGACTAACGTCGCTATGAAAGTTTTAAATACAAATCAAACATTCTCTTCCAACACATATTGTCACGTGATAACTTCACATGGACATTAGAATAATTTGATGCTTTAAAAAACTGCAATCATGAAAAAAAGGAGCCAATGTATTGGACAAAAGAGACAGGATTGTGTTTGTAGTTTCTGGTGGTTCCTTGTATGAATCCTTTCACGAAATCAGTATCCTTGTGTGTTATTTCCGTACTTTCTCGTTAAACTCTGTGTTCCTCTATAAGCAGTAGAAAGGTTCTTCGTTCATATCGCCTCATTACAGAGAAATAAGAAAGGAATTCAATTAAGCATAAAGCTATTCTAGCCCTGAACCATGTTCATGAAAGTTGTTTTTTTTTTCAAAAAAAATACATCTAATAAATTGAAGTAGAAATAGTTTCTAAAGAATACCCACAGAATATTTTATAAATACATATGGCAACACTCAGCCTAATATGGAGAGATCACAAGACAGAAAAATATATCAGGGGAAGAGCAGGAATCCGAGATATTATAGAATCCATTGGAAAAACCCAAATGACAATGGGCTGGTCATGTTGCAAGAATAGCTGATAACCGGGAAACATCACAACTTATTATATGGATCCCCGGAAATCACATGCGAAACCGAGGCCGGCAGATTAGAAGATGGAGAGACGAATTAGACAAATTCAGAAAGTATTGGCTCCGCGACGCCAACGACAGAGAGATAAGACGAATTCTGGGAAGGTCTGTGGCCAACGATGGACAATAAAAGACTGATGATGATGATGATGATGATGATGATGATGATGATGATTCAGTAAATTATCGAATTGTAAACAAAAACAATCTCGTGAGTTAAGGTCTATTTTAAAAAGAGATATTGTAATTTAATTGTAGATACAAAAACTTTTTTTTTTTTCAAATTAGGTGGCTGTAAATATTTCTTTCTATTTTTATCTATTTATTTTCAAAATTTATTTCAGTTTGATTTTTTTAGTAATAAAGTATTTCCAAAATAGAATATAAAAAAAAAGTTATGCTGTGAATGAAAATAGATAAGTGGATATTGCTTGTAAGTCTCTAAGCCAATTCTGCAACGTCCAAACCAAATGTTTGTCATCATCATCATCATCAGTCTTTCAACGTCCGTCGTTGGACATAGAACTTCCCTAGGATTCGCTACAATCCTCAGGCCGACTTCAATCGATAAAAAAGTTAATTTGTTATTGTTTACTTGGTGGAATGAAAATCATTCTACTTTAGTCAGTATCTGTAAGTCTTATGTTTCTTATTAAACAATTCATCTCATTACAGTTCTTGAGCTGAGACCTTTAAGTATTCTTTGCCACATCCTAACTTTGATATTCATAAATGAGAAGGTATAAAAAGTATCTAAACATGGGTGCAGTCCTACCAAATTTGGAATGTCAACTCAAAGGACTCAAGGAGGGGTTTTGAAATGAAAAAAAGTTTTGAAGAAAACAAATTTTTGATAGTTTCAAAGTGGGGGTTCTATTTACGATATAGCTATATTACGAAAGCGGAACCTTACTTTCTGTCCATATTCATATTTTCTTTTATTTTATTTTATACATGAATTCTTTAATAGGTTCGAACTGGAGGGAAACTGACCCCACCCATTGTAAGGTTTTAAATCAAATTTTCCATATATACGCAGAGTACATGGGGAGGGATTTTAAAGAATTGAAAGTTTCAGACGGTCGAGTTTTTGCTCTTTTGAGTTGTCAAAAAATGAAGTTGTAGCGGATCCTTTATTTCTAGTTATAATCAAATATTATTTTTAGTTATAATCAAATATTAAAATAATTAAGTATTAGCCTATTAAGTATAAAACCCTTAGTTTATCCATATATACTCCCTATAAAAGCTCTGAACGCACGAGTTCACTCGCTCATTTGCACCGGCTTTTTTATTGGGTACTCTATTTCCTTCTCTCTAAACTCACGACCGGCGTAGTTTCCATTATCTAATCGTAACTATTTATATCGTCTTTTGTCACTAATCTTCCTCGATGTGAGAATCTACAAGAGCTCCTTAGCTACTCAACACAAACACTAAAACTATTTCACAAATCTTATTTTTTTTTTTTTTGGTGACTCAACATAAACGCTGTACTTATCAGCTCGCCCCGATAGATCTATCTTACACCCAAACCCGAACCTTTAGATAACCTGGTCAATCATGCCACTTCTCTTAATAGGCACTACTAATCAGGCTCCTATCGATAGATAAACCAAACGGCATTAGATCCGCTATGTCATGTTTCCTTAACTAATTCTTATTCTAATGTGTAGGAATAACCATCTTCACCAAACAAGCCTCTTTGCTTCACGATCGGTCGTACTAATGTTCCTTTGCGTGTATTTCCAAACAGAATGGTAATGTTATAAATGTCTATTTATTAAATGTACGCTTTATGTTAGTCTAAACATTCGTATCTAACATTTGTTTAATCTCCTCATCCACACTCATACTTGGTGCACATATTCTCCATTCTGTCTTAGCGACTATCGTCTCCCTTCCTCCTTGAACATTCCAAATGACGTCAACGTGCGGTGGGGAAAAAAACCAAACACGCGGAGACAAAATCCTTTGTCCTCGAAAACTACACAATCTCGTCGCTACAGAAATTAACAACCATCACAACAAACCCTCACTCACTACAGGTACTACCTATTACTGGTGACTTTTCAACATAAGTAGATATAATTGTACCTATTATTGGTGACCCTTCGACACAAATAGATTCAATAGTTTCGATAAAGGGACCCCTTTCTAAAGAGCAAAAAATAAAAAACTTTCCGTCTGAAAAATTTAGTTCTCTTTTTAAATCTGATTTTTTTCCCCGGCATAAACAGGTACTTTCTCTATCTGTATGTAAAAATGTTGAGGGTTTTAGATGAGGAGTTCTATTTACAATGTAGCTATAATACTAAAGTGGATCATTATTTTCTGTCTATTATTAATACCTCTTATCTTATAGTTTCTGTGTACATATTTAAGCGGGCTTTATTTAAAGGGACACCTCTCTTTTTCTCAACAGAGGGCTACTTTATATAGTAGTTCACCTACCGCATCTGTACAGACATTACGCAATAAATACTGTCATCAAATGTTGGAAGGGCCTCTGAACGAACCAACCGCCAAATCTCTAGCTACAGTTCTGAGTAGAAGGAAATTATTCTACATGACTGGAAGCTTTTGTCTCTTTTACTCGCTTTAAATATTTCACCTGATGTAAATGGGTTCTCCAACTAATAAATATATAAGTAAGAGGTGTCTGTTGGTATGTCTGTCTGTCATGCTAAAAGAAGTACCGAAACATTGGTGCAGCCCAGCCAAATTTAGCATGCCTACCCAATGAGCTTGTAGGTGGGGTTTAAAACTAAAAGTTTTGCGAAAAGTATTTTCAAAGGGATTCAGAGGTTTTTTTTCTGAAGTAACTATATTACCAACGCGAAACCAACTTTTTGCCCGTATGAACATATTCTTATTTCATATGTTTATATGTATATCTCTAGAGAGTCTAGAATTAGGAGAACCCTTTTGAAGAAAAAAAAAAAAAAAAGAGGAGACTTTTCCTAAATCAAAATTAAAAAACGTTTCGAAGAAAAAAGTATTTTCAAATGTTTTAGAGGCGGAACTATTAATAATGTAACTATAATATAATATATATATGTACAACTGTTTTGTTTTTAAATCCCTGAAACAATTACATGGTAAACAGTTGATGATCCCAACGAGGGAAATTCATCCATTGTACCATAATATATAATTCTGAATGAAAAATCAAACCTACTGAAGAAATCAGATAAATTACAATAACAAATATTAAGAAATAGTCGACAGAAATGACATAATTTTTTGTTTTGTATGTGTAGTATTTAAAGCTTTAAAGCTTTTTAGAATATATATATATATATATATATATATATATATATATATATATATATATATATATATATATATGTATATATATATATATATATATATATATATATATATATATATATATATATATTGAGAGAGAGAGAGGGGGCAGACAGACAGACAGACAGACAGATTAGCCGAATAAGCCGCCTTTTTTCGCTCTCAGCAATAGTGGCCAGATGCTGAAACAAATATACAGAGTTAATTATAATGGGAAAATATTTTCCGATTAATTTATTCAATTTAATAATTTATTCTGCTTTTGGTGTCCATACTCAAGCCATGTGATGTTTTCAGGCAACAATGTGAATCGGGAGAAAACGTTTCATTTGAATCCAGTAGAATAAGGCATTTAATAGAATGAATTACTTGAAAAATATTTTACCCTTGCCATTTAATACACACGCATATACGCATACACATATATTATGTATCATTTGGCCAGGATAACGTAAATAGAATGAACAATTCCTGCCGCAGCCACATTTAATTTTTTTACGTCGTCTAGGCCAAATGATAAATTCATCGTATAATAACAGGAGATCATTTCAAATAGAGTTTACAAAATGATATAACGGAATTTATGATATGAACACATACGTATATATGTGTGTGTGTATTTATAAATTGCGTTATATGATAATTGTAGAGACATTGGTAACTGTACACAATCCGCAGTCAAGATTCAATACATGTATTTTATGAAAGTCAATTATTGAGAAGTAGTTATATATTCAGATTATATGTATATATATATATATATATATATATATATATATATATATATATATATATATATATATATATATATTCATAAAGTGCTCGATACATCCAACTTTGAACATTAAGTTGATCTTCTGTTGATTTAGGGTAGAGCTTAAGATATAGTGGGGTAAGGATCCACTTCACAAACACGTTTATATTTTTTCTGAAGAGGTCTTGACAGGACTGAAACATAAACATGTTTGTATAGCGAATTCTTTCTCCATTATATATATATATATATATATATATATATATATATATATATATATATATATACATATATATATATAAATAGGTAGATAAATTCTGCAATAAAAGTTGAACAAATTTAAGAAAAGTGTAAAAAAGGAAAGTCAGACTACTTAGTTATGGTTTTCAGGTATAATAGTTTTTAATCATAAGTTATATATATATATATATATATATACATATATATATATATATATATATATATATATATATATATATATATATATATATATGCAGGGGGATCTATGTATGTACCACTCATACCGGGGGTCCCAATGGATCTTGAGGGCTGAAAATGAAAACATCTACTCCTTATTATGTCTAGAAAAAACATTTTCGTTTGTTTTTTCCCAATGTTAATAGGTTTTTAGAAGCGGACACAATTTTTAATATAACTTCCTGTTAAGTTGATCTTTTAGCTTGTTTTTTTTTTTTCACTGACAGACAAAAGGCAAGAGAAATAACTCATTGATTGATCATTCAATTCATGTTGGTTTACACTGAATGATACATGAGCAGTGTAATGACGGGTGATCATTTCAATGGAGAGTTTCTTTATAACATACCTCAATTTATCATCATTCTGTTGGATCATACTTATCTATTTCTTAATAGATAACTGTAGCGTTGAAATATAAGAATAGATCGAGAATAAACGAGATGAGAAATTTGGGTGTAAACAGTTATTTGGACCTTAGCATCACCGGCGGCTGTTTAACTCAATGATAAGAGCATCACTTCGTCGAAGTGTCTGCCCAATCAGACACAGGTTCGATTCCTGCGGCAGCTCCATTTTCTTTGAATGTTTTATTCAATTCACGTTGTCTGCGCTAAGTGATACATTGACCGAGTAATGACGGGAGATCATCTAAAAAAAAGTTTCATTAGAACATAAAGCAATTTATCATCATTCATAAAAATCGGTTTTCTCAGCAGTTTGGCGTCAAATTTTCTTGAAACTCATTAGAAAAGTGTCGCATGATAAAATTCTTCTTCTCCAAAATCACCTCCATCACGTTATCTGGCAATAACGGAACTTAAACTTTCAAGTGGACTCCTCATTGAACTTTCGGCAATTGTTATTGAATGTAAACAATGAAGATGTTCAAAAACAGTGACCGATTTCCCCCCCTGAGAACGTTCGTGAATGAAAGTCACGATTTTGGCTTGTATTCTTTTTTCATATTGTCATTCATTCCGGGAAGGAAAAAGGAAAATCTCACCACTTGTTTACACTTCACGCATTTCGTGTCTTCAGAATAGAAGTGTTAGTCATGAATTGCTTCTATCCGCTTTTTTTATCACCATATTTCTATATTTAACCAATTTCTCCCTTCCCGCGCCTCACCCTTTCACGCAGTTGATTTAGTATCACACACACACACACACACACACACACACACACACACACACACACCTGAGGCAAGCAAACACAATCTGAATATTTGCTTAAAGCTCTGAAAAACTGCAGCAAAAAAAAAAAAAAAAAAAAAATCAAACAATCAGGTACAGACATCAAAATGCGCTGTTTTGAACGTTGGGGACTTGGTCATGTGCTGAAACGGTGGTTAATAAAGATGTGGTTGCTTTAGTTAAGGGTGGAAATTCAGCATGCCGTCTCTTCTCTTAACGTAAAATCTGTGCGTTTTGATAACACTACTTGGCAGTTAAAAAAAATCCTCGTAAACACTACTTTAAACATAAACCTAATTTGTTAACCATAGAGCAGGTGTGAATGATACTTGTATTTAGAATAAGGTTTCTCTAAATGGCATGAAATTCTAATTGGTTATGGCTTTGAAATTCTTCAAACTTTCAAGAAGCATTACTCTCTTTTTTCTGTCTAGAAGATGCTGTTGGTAAGTAACGTTTAGATGGAGGAAAAACACCCAGAAAGAAAAAAACGTTCGAGAGAAGAAAGAATAAACTCACTAAGACCCCATGTTGAATGTAAACGTGATTTCGATCAACTTGGGGAAAAAAAGTAATATTTTTATTCATATAATTTGTAGTTATAATATAATATTTTTGATAAAATAAGTAAAGCATTCTACTCTAATTTTTTAAAACGAATCTTAACCCAGATTTCTTTACAAACTTGTAATTCCACAACGTAACGGAGAGTCAAACTAAGATAATACATTTTCGTCGTATATTTTTACGAAATTCTTCCTCAATTTACCACAATATAATATAAATATATACCTTTACTGTAAAAGAACGTTATAAGATGAAAAGGGCCCTATTGTCCTATTGTAGTATGGGGGCATCGATAGAGTATAAATATATACCTTTACTGTAAAAAAAAATGTTATAAGATGAAAAGGGCCCTATTGTCCTGTTGTAGTATGGGGTCATCGATATAGTATAAATAAAGACCTTTACTGTAAAAGAACGCTATGAGATCAGAGGGGCCCTATTGTCCCGTTGTTGTATGGGGGCGTCGATATAGTATAAATATATACATTTACTGTAAAAAAATGTTATGAGATCAGAAGGGCCCTATTGTCATGTTGCAGTATGGGGGTATCGATATAGTATAAATATATACCTTTACTTAAATACTTAAATATATAGCTTTATTGTAAAAGAACGTTATAAGATCAGAAGGGCCATATTGTCTTGTTGTTGTATGGGGGCATCGATATGGTATAAATATATACCATTACCGTGAAAGAACATCATGAGATCAGAAAGGCTTTATTGTCCTGTTGTAGTATGGGGGCTCGTTGCCTCACGCTCCAAAAGTGTTTACCTTTTGTTGGCTCTGGTGAAGCTGTCTCTGCCATCTCTAGCGAGACATCAAACATGACAAGTTCTCTCCACGCTCCTCTGTTTCGGCTAGTTCTTTGGAGTTTTGCAATATTTGACAATCGACTTATATACCACAAGCAGCCGCAGTGGCGTCACTCACTTCACCATCTATTTACTCATTGCATGGGAACAGGGAGAGAAAAGATGGATCTATGCCTTTCCAAAGGGCGTTAAGGCGAAGTGAACGTAGACGGTCTCAGTCGGAGTTTGAACTCGGTTCACCGATTCCATCTCCTGTGCTGCTGATCGTTTGGTCAGCGGCACCTCCCCTTTCTACGTTCTTAATTTTTTTCAATTAAATTTAGATTTTCTCTAGGCTCAGAAAACGTTCCTCCAAAAACTCTGGAAAACTAAAGAATGTGCACACAATTGGAGGTTAGTCTCTCTAAAAAGATGTCCGTCTACGTCTGATAACGGCACGCATGCGCACTTATCACCTGCCCTAGAAATGCGAAACAAGATTAACCAAAATCTTTGCCTTATCAATCTCCGCAGTATCAAATCCACCGTTATCTTCTTAATCGGCATGTTTCGCTGAAACACTCGGACCGAAACGATTTTTTCATTCGAGCTCGGAAAAATCACTCCAAGCTGAAGACATGAGGGGAAGATTTTTATTTTCATTTTTCACTTATTCATTTACTTGTTCATTATATATTCCTGTGTACTGTTTGGTTTGGGGGAGAATAGAGTCGAAAATACACCATCCTAACAGACTTGATTCTTGGCACCTCCTATCAGCTGGGCCAATGTCAGCCACCTTTGCCTTTCATCTCCAGGTTCACCTCAGCCTCCCAGCCGATGGCATACCGACGGTGTTGTCACCCCTCTGATGGTATCACCCGGGTCGGGTCGGGTTGACCTGGGTGACACCATAAGACGGGTGACGCCACGATAACTGCTTATCTTTTAAAAGAATCTTTTAAGCAATATATTTGTCAATTTAATAAATTAAAATTGACTTGATCTTGTTAATTCTGAGGTGATGTGCAATAATTTGCTCCTTTGTTGGTACTTTTCCTGTTTAACGGGACGTTACATTTGTGTAATGGTCAAAATTGGAGCCACCAAAAGCCCGGATGAAGAAAGAATGGACACGTCTGGAGGTGGAAGACATTCGGTAAATAAGAAGTAAGTTCGGTAATTTGTTGCATTTAACGAACATCGTGTAGTAAATCCAACGGCAGTTCGGCTACACCTCGTTCTATTTTCGACCTCACCTCACATCGTTCGGTAAATAACAAATAAAGTTCTTGGCACTATCCTAGTTTAAGATCAAAGTGTAGTATCTGCTTGCAGTACATACTTTGGCATGGTAACCAACCATGGCCCACTGAGGCTTGGTATAGCTAAGTGCAAGACGCCTAGGATTGCGGGGACTGGGGTAATTTTTCAAGCTTTACGCACAGAACCCCACATTTAACCAAACTTGTGTCTCGTCTTGCTCTTATTGGGAAGCGGGTAAATACGAATCAAAGTGTAGTATCTGTTCTCACGTCAACGAAACACAACATTAATTTTCCGTTTTCAACTTTGAACGTTATAATATTTGTATTTTGATTGTTTTCTTCATAAACTTTTATTTGATTTTTCTTATTTGACTAAAAAAAGTATATGTCATACTACGGTTTTATTTCGAATGTTTTTTTCAAATATTCATATATCTATAAAACTGTTAAAACAATTACTAATAGTATATAATGAGTTGAATTTAGTAAAAAACGAGTAATGAAGAGTTATGATAAGTAAAAATGATTTAGTGAAATCAAATTACCTGTCTTTTTTTTCTCACATGAGTGGGGTAAACTTTTAAATTTAACACGGGAATGTGGTTTTCAGTGACGAAAATAAATAAAATTCATAGCAACGTTTTTTTGGTCGATTGAAAAAGTATTCAAATCAAATTAAAATTCATGAACAAAACAATCGAAATACAACCATAAAAACGTTTAAAATTGAAAATGGGACATTGATGCTGTGTTTCGAAAACACAAGAAGAACAGATCCTACACTTCGATCTTGATTTAAAGGCTGCAATAGGCTGAGCTACGAGACTAGCATGATGACAAAATCGCCATGGTCTGTGTGTTCGCTGCATTTATCAAACTTTGTTCGGTAAAAAAGCAGAAAGTTCGTTATGGTCCAGATGTTCGTTAAAGCCGAAATTCGTTATATAGAGGATTCATTGCGAATGTACCGGGAAAAAAACAACAACATGGTACCTCAAAAGATACAAATACACTTATTATTCTATATTTTTTCAAGAATGACACTAAATCCCAAACTGATTGTTTTCTCTTGTTCATTGTGTTTATCTTTCCCAGGAAAACTGAACAATTGCATTTTTTAATATTCTATATTAACTTGGAACGGGAAATAACCATTATCAGTGGGCGATTAGGATACAACATAACACATAACCGCTCCTAAAATTTGTGAACATGGAATTAAGTTCGCCAATCAAGGATATTACAAAAAGTAAATATCTCATCATTGCTTCTTTAAATAGATAATCCGTGCAGAACCCAATTATTCATTGTAATCCAATGGTACTCAAGGACCAAAAAAAAAACTGTCTTTGTATTTCATGAGATACGCAGAAAGCCTGTTTATATACGATTATGAATTTCATTGATCATCATCATCATCATCTGTCTTTTATTGTCAATCGTTGGCCATAGACCTTCCCAGAATTCGTCATATCTCTCTATCGTTGACGTTGCAGAGCCAATACTTTCTGAATTTGTCTAATTCGTCTCTCCATCTTCTATTCTGCCGGCCTCATTTTCGCATGTGATCTCCGGGATCCATATAATAAGTCGTAATGTTCCCCGGTTGTCAGTCATTCTTGCAACATGACTAGCCCATTGCCATTTCAGCTTTCCAATGGATTTTATAATATCTCAGATTCCTGCTCTTTTCCTGATATATTTTTCTGTCTTGTGATCTCTCCATGATCTCTTTGTTGGGCCATATGGGGTAGAGACAGCTAGCATCAAGTGTATCATCATCATCAGCAGCAGCAGCAGCATCATCACCAGTCTTTTAACGTCCGTCGATGGACATAGACCTTCTCTAGGATTCGCCACAATTCTCTATCATGGGCGCCGCGGAGCCAGTACTTGCTGAATTTGTCTATCTCGTCTCTCCATCTAATATTCTGCTGGCCTCAGTTGCGCATGTGATCTCTGAGGATCCATGTCATGAGTTGCGATGTCCATCGGTTGTCCACCATTCTTGCAACATGACCAGTTCACTGTCATTCAAGATTTTTAATGGATTCTATGATGTCCCAGACTCTTGTCTTTTCCCGGATGTACTGTGCTGTCTTGTGATCTCTCTATGTGAGGCCCAGCATAATTTTTTCATGTGCACGTTGCATGGTTCTCAATTTGCGGGTCTGTCTCTTGGTTAAGTTCCATGTTTCAGCTCCATAAGTGACAATTTGGAGGATGCATTGGTTATACACCCTTCCTTTTAGGATTAATGGGATCTTCTTATTTTTGAAGGTCGAGCTTGCTCTGCCAAAGGCCTGCCATCCTAGTGTGATTCTTCGTTTAATTCACCCTGTACTATTTAAAAACATTTTGGTTTTTTCAACATATCTAGTGTTACTGAGACAATTCGCGTAGTATAATGACCAGCAAAAAAATCAGTGCACGATGAGAATTAGTCTAGGTATGGATATATCCGTGTTTTCTTTTAGTAACGTATTGAGAGAGAAAAAAAAGAAAAAAACTATTACTAGAAGTATGATTTCTGGTCTTTTAACTTTTAAACCGCCTGAAAGGTAATTTTACTGGGGAGGAGCATATATGAGGAAATCCCCTCGGATTTTATGCAAAATGGAAATTTTATGTATCTTTTGAGGTACGTATACGCGTAGTACAAGAATATCACCTGGATATATATATATATTCTGGATATCCTGGGATGAAATGCTGCTTTTAACCTTTAAAATCATATCTATTTAAAATGGATTAGATTTATTTTAATTCTATTATATTGCGCAGGTCTGAGTACATTTTTTTTCATGGCTGTACCAAGGATGATGTTTCTCTGTCATGTGATCTGTCATGTCAGGTTCAGAGAGAGCACTGGTGTGGTCTACCGATCGTTATCGGACGGACCCTAGGGGTTCCACGGACCAGTTTCGAAACCACTGCATTAGGAAGTTATTCGGCGAATACGCTTTTCGTAGGCTCTCACCACCCGAAGAGAAGTGATAACCAATGAATAAAGTATTTCTCTCTGCTTTTGTTAGACAGTGATGACTAAAAAATCAATAAAGAAGTGGACACAAACTAAGGGATCAATTTAGCACCAACTTACATTGCAAACTGAACCCCCTTCAAAGAAAAGGAAGGAATGTGGTGGGATGTTCGAAAAAAACAAGGAAAGGTTTTCCCAGACATAATAAGGAGTAAAAGTTTAAATTTGCAGCCCTCTAGCTCCATTGGTGCAGCCTGTATGCGTGGTACATACATAAACAGCCCGCCAGCCAGACCGCTTTGAATACAAAAGAAAACTATATTGACAGTTTTGGTGACAGTTTTGGTTGATGGTCTCTAATGATGATGAAATCATGGTGTTTAATTTATCGTAAAGTTCTTTGGGGATCTACTTTCATTTCTTCGAAATAATATGAATCCTCAAACGAGTTTAAACGAAACATTTTATTTTTTTACCTGTATAAAAATATCAAATCTCGCCAGCCAATAACTGAAAAATCGTGACGTCAAAATTTGTAGTCATGTAAAAAGATTCCCCTCAAAGAATAAATATGGTCAAAATAGATTCTATTAATGACATCAGTGGCGTTTTACACTGGAAAACGTCTAAAATAGAATTTAAAAACATCTAGAAATATCTGGATTCTGGAGAATCTTCATATTATCAATAAACCTGACGAAATGAGACGGCCCTCCTATTCAAAAAAGCTTTTTTTCTTTTTTTTTTTTTTAAATATCCTTTTTTTTGTAAAGTAGAAGGGGTTCAATTGAGTACCAATGCCAATTTCCAAGTCTGTAGACGAAACGGTATGGCCGGGAGTGCTGTAACAAGCAAATAAACAAGCACACGCTAACATGAAAAAAAAGGATAGTACCCTGCGCCATCTTTGATGGCCATGGCTATTCAATATTTTGAAGACATTTTGGGGGCCCCTAAAATCCTGGGTCCCTGTGCACTGCTTTCAGTATGGCCCTGGGCTTATAAAATTCAAAGCAAAATAGTTGAATACTTAGTCGTCCGTCTTGTGACTAATGTATCAGGTTGAAGCCACAGTTTCCAGCATTTCATATGGAAAAATCTTGAACATAAAATCTACTTCCGAGTGTACGAAATATATTATACACACAGAGACTTCGGAATTTGAACTTAGAAACTCTGGACCCCAACAGAAAACGAGCAGGCCGTCTGGAAACATTTACAATAATTACTAACAGTAAATTGAGAACCATGCAACGTGCACATGAAAGAATTATGCTGGGCCTCACATGGAGAGACCACAAGACATCACAGTACATCCGGGAAAAGACAAGAGTCTGGGACATCATAGAATCCATTAAAAATATCAAATGGCGATGGTCTGGCCATGTTGCAAGAATGGTGGACAACCGATGGACATCACGACTCACGACATAGATCCCCTGAGATCACATGCGCAACTGAGGCCAGCAGAATATTAGATGGAGAGACAAGCTAGACAAATTCAGGAAGTACTGGCTCAGCGACGCCCACGATAGGAAATTGAGGCGAATCCTGGAGAATGTTTATGTCCAATGACAGACGTTAAAAGACTGAAAATGATGATGATGATGATGATGATGGTGATGATGATGATGATGATGATACACTTGATGCTAGCTGTCTCTACCGCATATGGCCGAACAAAGAGATATCCACTTCATCACTCAACGGACCCACGAGTGGTCACAGCAGGAAACTTCAGACTTAAGAGGCCACAGGTGTCAAGAATGATTTCATCGGAGCGAGAGAAGTCAAACTTTGGGTCAGTCTATTTGAAATAACATCCGAAAGTATGGAGGGCATTCAAAAATAATCTGCAAAAATACATTAGCCGTATCATGTTTGATCACCCATTTTTACGTTAATCTTTTGATCTGAAATATACCATACTATAGCACGTCGACAAAATCTCACTAGACACAGAATAAAATGAGATTCTATCCTCATATTTCCGTTCAAGTCTTTTTCGCTTGACTACGAGTAAGGAAGATGAAGGTAACAGATTAGTAATATCCATACCTTGCATAAATAAATCACAGCTGGGCGTCTACTATAACTCATTATGTAAATTACTATCTTCGACTAATTAAAAAAAAACATCTTTTGTCCAAAATTATCTAAAGAAATACAAGCACAAGATTTGGACATTGTTTGACCAAATGACCAATTGAAAAAACAAAGAAAATACGTTTGTAATCGCTGTCTAGTCGTATACTCATGAAAAATTTCAAGGTTGTAGCCCGGGACACCCGGAACGCCTGGACACGCACACACATGCACACACATATAGACGAGCAAAGAGAGAAGAATAGGTAGCCCACTTGGCTGATTGGTCGGGCGGGTTACTTGTGGGGTTATGGTGATTCGATACAGGTTTTCCCTGGCATACAAAAGTATAGCATTCCTATAAAGATCTTTCAAAAGCCGAAATGGCGTAAAGCGAAGATGTCATTACCAATTATTTGTATAGGGTATTTTTTTTAAAAAATTCCATTAGATGAAACATTGTCAACCATTATTAATTTTTTAACTTTCAAAAACCAGACGATCCCAATAATCCTGAAAAGAAGAGTATACAACCAATGCATTCTCCCGATTGTCACCTATGGAGCTGAAACATGGAACCTAACCAAGAGACAGACTTACAAACTGAGAAGCATGCAGCGTCCACATGAAAGAATCATACTCAACCTTATATGGAGAGATCATAAGATGGTACTGTACATAAGGAAGAAAACAGGAGTCTGAGACATCATAGAAACTATAAAAAACTAAAATGGCAATGGGCAGGCCATGTTGCAAGAATAAAAGACAACCGATGGACATTACGACTCATAACATGGATCCCCTGAGATCATATGAGAAACCGAGGCCAAGAGAACACAAGATGGAGAGATAAACTAGATAAATTCAGGAAATACTATCTCCGCGATGCGCGTGATAGAGAATTGTGGCGAATCCTGGGGAAGGTCTATGTCCAACGACGGACGTTAAAAGACTGAGGATGATAATGATGAGTAATGAACAAGCATAGCCATCAAAGATAGCAAAAATTTCTTTTTATATATATATATATACGCGTGTGTTCATTTGTGTGTGTGTGTCCCGACTCTCCTAGCCCAACCGTTTCGCCGACAATCTTGAAAATTGGCATAAGTTCTTCGCTGTTTTTTTTGGGGTTTTTTTTTTTTTTTGAGTTTTAGAGAAAAATTCTTTGATTTTTGGGAGCATAATTCTGATGGGTTTATCAATAATATTCTGGAGAATCAAGATGCTCTTTTTTTCTAGTCTTTCGATTTTTTTCCGGTGGTAAACGCCAGGGATGTCAAAATGAGAATTTATTCTGACCGTATCTATTCTTCAATAGATTTTAATTTTTTTTTTTTTTTTTTTTTTTACTGTATTTCAAATTTTGACGCTACGTTTGTTCAATTATTGACTGTGATGACGAGTTTCTTCAATCTAAATTTCAGTCGTGTTTCATCGTCTCGTCTCATCGGAAACTGTCCGTCTCCGACTATCAGCGAAGAGCTCAGATCGGACATCTGCTCTTAGTATATAGGGAAGTGGAAGTTATCCTTCTTGGGGGTAGAACCTCACTGACAAGATTGAATCATACCTAAAAATCATCCTGAAAAAGAAAAAAAATATCGATAATTTTTCTATCAATGTTGAGGGCGGACATTTTGGATTTCAAAATAGCGGGCTGGTGATGATCATGATCATTATCATTTAGCGTCTGTCGATGGACATAGACCTCTCCTTAGATTCGCCAGACCTCTTTATCATGAGTACTGGGGAAGCAAGTAGTTTCTGAAATTGTCCAGTTCGTCTCGCCATCTTCAATTCTGCCGCCCACGGTTTCGCATGTGATCTCTGGAGATTCAAAGTGTGAGTCACGATATCCAGCAGTTGTCTGACATTCTCAAAATTGACCAATTGAGTTTTCTAATGGTTTCTTTATCTCAGAATCCTGTTTTACCCCTTGATATACTGTGCTGTCTTTTGATCTCTCCATGTGACGCTGAGCATGATCCTTTCATTGTTAGGTTCCATATTTCAGCTCCATAGGTGACAATCGGGTGGATGTGTTGTTTGTATACTCTCCTTTTCAGGACAAATACGACTTTCCTGTTCTTGAAGGCTGAACTTGTTCTGCTGAAAACTTGCCAACCTACAGTGATTCTTTGCTTGATTTCTTCTTCTTTTGAGGATAGTTTGGGTTGTTTAGTGGTCTACTTCCTCCAGCTCTGCGTTTTCGATTTTGATAGATCTCTGTTAAATCCGATGTTTTATAAACTAAAGTAAAAATATTTTTTTTGTCTAAGTACTTTCCACAACAACAAATATCAAGAACGTCCTTAAAATAGAAAGGTTTGCACGTATTTTTTTCCTTCGCAATGAAACACACCACCGATTGAATCATCATTCTTTTTGACGCATCAACAGCATTTCGAAGAACTCCAAGAGAACACTGCAGTCTCCGCTTGGATATCCTGTTGACAGTTATATCCACTGGTTCCTGGGCCAAACAAACTCCATTATGCAGTCAACATCATCATCAGTCTTTCAACGTCCGTCGTTGGACATGGACTTTCCCCAGGATTTGCCACACTTCTCTATCATGGGCGTCACGAAGCCAGTACTTTCTGAATTCTGCAGTCAGTATCATTAAAATAAAGACGAGTATTAATACATATAGAAATAAAAGATAATGAATGTGTACACCTTTTGTCAGACTATATCACATTCTATAAAAACATGGCGTAAAGTGAAGTCGCGTAAATCATCTCAGTCTTTCATGTTTGTTGGGCATTCGATACTGAATCGGTAAGATTCTACCTCCCCCAACGATAACTCAAAAAATGTACCAGTTATATATATAACTATATATATATATATATAACTATATATATATATATATATATATATATATATATATATATATATATATATATATATATATATATATATATATATATATATATATATCTATATCCATCCATATCCACTGTAAGCTTATGCAATGCTCTTCTATAGGAATTGAGCATTCTGGTGGATGAGGGATTTCTGTGTAATTTAAATATAAGGCTTAAATTCAGCCTTACTGCCTGTCCAGTTCCGTAGTTCAGAGGTAGGATAACGGCCTACGGGTCTGAAGTGAAGGTTTCAATTCTGCCTCGGATCTGTTACTAGGGAAATGGAAAGTCTATAGCCACACTGAAGAGATGTAATACATCGAAACAGCTGTCTGTGGATGACACCATGATATATATATATACATATCAGGGCCAGGATCCTTTTCATTTCTAAAGGCAACAATGAAAATTTATTGTCTCCGAATAAGGAAATCTTAAGTACATTTACTGAAAAATCTCTGTCCTAATTTCATTTGTGTATTCTACTTGAAAGATACGAAAAACTCTGCAAACATTTCAATAACTTTTTTTTAGATTGCTTTTTGCGATAAAACATGGGGCTATCAAGGCCGTAGGAAGCCACACGTGATAGTCTAAAAAGTGGCAAGCAGCCTTAAGGCCGCAGGTTTCCCACCACTAAATCGAGGCGATACTTGGAGAGAGAGAGAGAGACAGAGACAGAGACAGAGAGACAGAGAGAGACACAGAGAGAGAGAGAGAGAAAGTTTAAAGGTCAAATTTGACCTTCAGCCAATCGTTAAGCTCCGTCAGCTCAATCGGTGTTGTAGTTGCCGTACATGGTCAGGATTCCCAAGGCGAGAGGGATGAGTGTCCCTAGGAAAAGCCGTGAAGCTAGCAAATGGATATCACAAACATATCTGTATGGTAAGGCTTCGATATCAAAATGGAGGTTTATATTATGTGCTAATAAGGAGTTGTAATCTTTTTTTTTCTATGTTATCTAGAGGTACAACTTGCAAGATCATTATGATCTGATCAATTTTTTTCTTTTTTCTTTCTCACGATCTCTCTTTCGGTTAGCCTTTCTTTCTTTCTGTCTTTCTCTCTTCTCATATTTTTGGTTTCTTCTGTCTGTCTTTCTTTTTTTTCTTTCTTTCACTGCTACTTTTTATACACATCATTCTTTCTGTCCACCTGTCTTTCTTCCTTCCTTTCTTTCTTTCTTTCTTTCTTTCTTTTTCTCTCTCTTTTTTGGTGTTCTTTCTTTCTTTTTGTCTCCTTCGTTTTCCTTTCTATGTACTTTTATTTCTATAAATGCGTCTCTTTTTTTCTGTTTGTCTCTTTCGCTCTTTCTTTAACCCCTTTACCATTTATTCATTCTCTCCTTCTGTCTTTCTTCCCTTCTTTTCACAAGAACAGAAGGAAATAATCTTTGTTTTAAGAAGAAAAATTGCGACAGAAGTAAGCTGTCGTTGACATGACCATCTTGATCTTTCTGATCTCACAGAAACGAAAGTCGGTCAGCGTTTAAGAATGTTATTCCCTTATTTCACCCTTCCATCTATCTCAGTTTCTTCGGGTCTGTTTAAATATTTCTCTCTATATATTGGCCTGGTCATATCTATCTATCTATCTATCTATCTATCTATCTATCTATCTATCTATCTATCCTAGTCTCTTCATATCTATCTATCTATCTATCTATCTATCTATCTATCTATCTATCCCAGTCTCTTCATATCTATCCATCTATCTATCTATCTATCTATCTATCTTTCCGAGTCTCTTCATCCCTATTTCCCCCGGAATGAGCTCGGAAAAGATTCACGCTCGCACACTCACACACACACTCACAGACATACACACACATACATATATATGCATATTACTTCGCTCGCGTTGGTTTGCAGGACCCTTTCTCTCTTGTCTCAATATTAAGAAGTATCAGAAGAAATACCCGTTTATTGTGAATGTGCCAGCTCAATATGAAACTCCAACGCCTCCAGAAGGAACAGCATTAAGTAAATGTACCTCAACTTAGTCTGGCACAAGGCTATAGGGAGTAAACGGAGGGATGCAACGAGATCGTATATGACCATTCTAAGGGGGAACAACTTGGCTTAAAAATCTGCTACCGAAATCCAGGTTTTTATCCAGACTCGAATACTGACCAATTATGTTGATGGGTAAAACATAACCACCTTAGCCACCAAGCTAGCAATACTACCAACATATGTTTCAACATGTCAAATAAATTCTATGGGGGAGGAGGATTACCCTAACGGTTAGCAGTGAACTAAGTTCGAACTTTGGCCGAGGCAGTTTGCGTTCACTTCGCTCTTATTCCCTTGTAAAAGGCATGAATTCATTTCTTCCGTTCTCTTCGGCTATGGATAAATAGCTGGACAAGCTGAGCTCTTCTGTTTTTGACGGTAATCTGTCTCGGGGATCGATAAATCTGAATTCAAACCGGAAAGGTCCCACCAGCGTCGTTGGAGGCTGGCACCCCCACCCAAAGAAAAATGCATAAAAAAAAACCAACGGGCTCAGCAAGTTGGAAGTGGATTATCCCAAATTATTCAAGTAAAATAAAAGGAAATAAAAACAGACGGACGAAATAACGCGACAGCCGTCTCCACCTCCCCACAACACCTCAGGCACAAATGGAAGATATTTGAAAAAATAAAGTTTTTTTTCTTTCCAATTGTAACAAGCCATCAAAATACCAAGTCAGTTGCTGAATAAAAGGTTAGAATATTTGGGTTTACTGAAAGTAATTACGTATTTTCGTAATTGGAAAATTATATATTTTCAAAAAGGAGATGAGAATGCCAATGCCGGTCAAGTTTAATTAAAAAAAAATTTTCTTAGAAATAATGTAATTACCATCATTATCAACGACAGTTACCCAACGGGGAAGATCATCTTCAATCTAGGTCGAAAACATTCAGCTTTTTTTTTTTTGATTCTGCGTTTTTCGGAAAGATTTCTCTCTTCTTTTTTTGCTCTTTGAAGTCTCTATCCTCCATAGAGACATACTTTACTATACATAATAAACGGCACAGTACCAAATGATGGACTATATCCAGTCATCACTTCGTGCCATTTAACCGTGGTTTTGCCTATGTTGGTTGGCTTATAATCTATAGCAGTGAAATACGTCATTACATTCCAAATACTCGAATATTCATACAATTGTTGAAATGATTGTGTTGAAGTAATTCCTTATAAGTCGAATGCATTGTATGTCAGCATAACAGATCGGTTCCCAACCTTTTTCTCCTTTGAGCCACATTTTTGGAACAAAAAAAAAATTGCTCACGCCACATCGAATTTTTTTATTGATAAGAAAATAAAAAGCGAACTCCTAGCAGTGCTTGACTCATTATTTAAAACGCGACTGCTTTACAATATGATCATAGGACAACCAGAAAGTATAAAAACAATGTCAGTTACATAAAAAACATGAATCATTCCCGAAATATACTTATGTATGATCTGTCAAATTAATAGCCATCCATGATCTAGAAAAAAGAGAAAGAAAATAAAGGAAGAAAAAAGAAAATTTATTTTAATTGTAATATCTAATATAAGTCTTACAAATATATGCTATAATAACACGAACACTATATTTGAATTTCACTTGATACACGGAGGGACAGCCTGAACTCTGGAAAGTCATTCCCAAAATATACTTTTGCATGATCTACAAAAATAGCCACCCATTTCTTTAAAAAAAATTAAAACCATATAAAAATTATTTTAATTGTAATACTATACATCCGTACCTCAAATAAATGTATCGTTGTCGCCTGAGCGTATACTGGAACTTATTATTTACAAAAACTATCTTAAAAAATAAACCTTTAAGTAAAATCATCTTAAATCGTATAAAAGAATTATCGGAAATTATCTTCACAAATGGATTTTTCTCTAAAGCTGAAACTCTATTTTAAAAAATAAATCTTCTATCTAAATTTTTCAAGAATGTCCAAAATGATAGTGACACCCACCCCGCTAGAGCACTGTTTTGGAAAAAAACAAACTAAAAAGAAAAAAAAACAGCTTTCTAGATGACATTCATGCTGGTCTTCAAGGTTGTATCCCTGAAGTTGTGACCTGTAGTGCCCGGGGAGATAAAGACACACGGACAACCCACGAGAGAGGGATCAGTAGCAATAGGGTTTAGTGCGGTGGATTCTGTGTGTCTCTCCTCTGGTGTTTTGTATGAGAGATCGTGGGTATTGGAGTTTTTAAATGCTGGTTCTATATATTTTTCTTCCTCGTGGAATTGTGGGCAGCACATTCTCAGGACTCGTTGATTGGAGAAACCCAAATCTCCAATACCTACGAGCATTCAAAGAAAACGCCAGAAGGCACACAGGGTCTACCAAACTAAAGAAACACACTAAAACGGACAACACCATACCAAATAACAACGAAATAGATACTATCCTCCCAACCAGATCAACTATAACACAACTCGGAAAACATCTTACGAGGCCAGACCTGCACATAACAACAAAAACACAAAAAAAAAAAAAAAAAAAAAAAAACATCGGTTCATGAATGTTGAAACATTCCATTAATTGTCATTAAATCTTCCCACCACACTTGTTACCCTCTCTCACCACATTCTTTGGGAAACACTGGCATGATATATTCACGTGGTCATACGCCAATAGGAGAACGGCGACCTTGAATCGGCCATTTTGAATGGCTAAAAGCTACCCAATATTTCAAAAATGGCCTCGTTGTTCAAATAACTACGTTTTCCTCGATCTAAAGATACTGTTATTTATATCTATAATTAAAAAAAAAAATTTAAAATTCAGTCGGCGTGGTCGTCAGTGGTGCATGGTGCTTTGTATTTTGTGTGCTGTGTGCTACGGATGCATAACACGCAAAAATCTTATAGTATCTGTAAAAAAAAACATTATACCATTAGACTGTCCGTTGCTTCTTACAGACACTAAAATACTTTTACGTTTTGAACGTCCATAGCACACAGCACATCCAAGATACAAAGCACCATACGCCACTGGAGGTCGTTCGTATTTTGAATTCCTTTGTAAGTCTCCAAGACATCCGTCACCGCACATGCAATTCGAGACGATTGTTACCTTTTACCTCGTTAAATTCAAAACATATGGACTGCGTAAATTTCTTTCTCACTGACGAAACTACTATCGTGACAATGATAAGCTGCTTTCATTAGTTCCGTAATTGACTTATATAAACTTGACCCTAAACTCTGTTGTGAACACATACCACAACCCTAACGCTAACCCTAATAAAACAAATTATCGGTTTTCATTTCCATTATTGTGTTAATATCTGATCTACGCATTGCAGAATTATTTTTTTTCTGAGCCTTGTATGAGTCTTCGGAGCTCATACAACATTTTTACCAACGCAGTTACCTGGAAATGATATCCAGCCATTTTCGAACATTTTAAAGGCCATGAAGTGGAAAATCTATTTAGCCATTCAAATTGGCTGTTCACCTACCGGCGTATGACCAAAGAATAGGAATCTGGATAAATACTTTTAGCCTAACAGTCTTAAAGGCAACTTAATGATGAAAGTAAAATCTAGAACTGCAATGGCAGCTACTGACGCTATAAGTTTGACAGACGGAGTAGGACGAGCGATGAGAGAAAAGAGAGTTAAATGGTTTGAAAAGACGGTTTGAGTGGAGAGGCAGGAGAAGAAAGGTAGTTTAATTAGAGGGTACGAAGGGAGAGGGAATAAAGGAAAGGAGAGGGAAGAAAGTGAGATAGTTTAATTGAAAGATAGGAAAGAAGATGGGGCACGAGCAACTATTCCTATTGTGTGTGACAGACACGGCTCTTATAATGATTTTGTCCATTTTTATTGTAAGTGTACGAAAAAAAATGTATGTGATATTAAGTTAAGAACGTCCCAATATGACTTATTGTTTATAGTTGTATTTAAGAGTCAAATCCTAACATAGCACTTCATGCTAAGTGGAATGGTCATTGTCTTTGATCAATCTTTATGTATTATGCTATTTATTCACATGCATATTACGAAATTATTTCTTTGTAAACGGCATTTCTTGTTAGTTTCCTCTTTCTTTTCCTGATTATGCCGTCTACGCACCCCTCTTTTACGGTTATGTATCTAAAAGAGTGAAAAAGAGACGTCTGTAATTTCCTACGCTCAACACTTATCCAGGTTGCTGCTGCTGCTGCTGACTGTTGATGGCGGCTGGTGTTGTCTGAAAACAATAGGCTCGGTTAAGTATGACAGACACGGCTCTTATCATATGTATGATTCTATGCATGATTGTTATTGCATTACATTTTTATTCACATTACCTCTTCCCTCATTGTAAACTGACAGCATATTTTTTAAATATTTCATTTTAATGATTTAATTTGGAAAAAAAGAAGGAATCTCAGACCGTACTACAATCTCTATGCATGACTTTATCTAGTTTTTCTCCCTCAACATATTGAATTTCCCAGTAAGTGTTTGGAGTGGGAATCGAATTCCTAACTCTCTGTATTTAAGACGCATGCACTTACTACTATGGATTATCTCATTTAAATATAAAACAATGCTCTGAATATTATCGTATGGTCTTCCATTTAACAGGTTAAACATTGGAAGATACAGTGGAAGCGTAACGTATGCACACAGGAATGAACGAATTGAAAAAAAAAAGAATTATAGATCATTATATAAATATACTTCGAATATTATCACATGCTATCTCACACTTGGTAGATTATGCAATAGAAGATACATTAGAAGCGTAACGTACGTATTCAGGAATGAACGAATGTAAAACTATGAGAATTAGGAAGTACCCAGGGAGCGTAAACCTCTGCCAATGTCTTCGTCACTGAAAAACTGACCAATCAGGTTACAGATCTCAGACAAACGCCGTGACAAAAGCTTTCAATAATTATTCGTCAGAGACGTCCCTTCGAACCTTGATTCGTTTCAGTACGTGATTATTTCCCTTAGACAGGATAACTTTGTGATTATTTTGCGATTACGTCTGGAAGGGCGAAAAAATTGTCCCAACTTGTAATTTTAACAAAATCGAAAAAAACAAACCTGGGTCTGTCCTCTAGACTTACTCAATTATTCTTGGGCCCACAGCCCATCCTTCCACGAAATGTCATTAAAATTCATTGAGAACTTCTGGAGATATTGGGTGAGCAAACAGGCAGAAAAACATGAGTGAATGCAAAACGATGTTCGACTAAAGTAATGATATCATGGCTGTTTGACTAAGGTAATGATCATGGCCCATTTTTTTTTTTTTTTTTTTTTTCAGAAAAGAAAGCACCACCCCTTATATTTTGAATAGACTGAACTCTGACAGGATTTTCAGTATCTTGTAAAGATCGATGTTAATTCTACACTTATTTTAATATGACAAGTGTTCTCCTTCATTGCACTTTAATAGGATCTACAGTTGCAAGCAGTTATTTTCTGGATCTGGGAACTCACAAAGATTTTCTCTATAGATTGATGACAATTGATTTTTTGCTTTATACTATTTTGACTTCTTGCACCCCTTCAGATCCTGCCTTATTTCGCTTTGCTTTTGCCTTCAATCTGATTTTTCGAAAACTCTGCTTCACGCCACTTCTTCAATATTTTGGGGGAAAAAGTGTAATATTAAACAGCGTTTAACATTCGTTTGACAGCGAGCCGTTACAGAGCAGCGTGTACCCTCGTCCACACACTCTCTCCCTTTCTCTCTCCTTACAACCTAGTTTCCTTACCCCCTAACACCGCAACCTCCGATGTCTGAGCTTAAAATACCACCATCATCATCATTTTGGAAACGTTAAAAAAAAACTTTCGCATATGAATTACTGGTAATTTCCTCTTCGCTTTACACCATTTCAGCTTTTTTTTTCGGTTTCCCACAGAATTTCGCCTTACTTTTTGCCTCGGAAATTGACAGTTGTTAAAGGAGTTACCTGTTCTCATGTGTCACGCCACAAGGTCAGTGAACAGCCCTGATCAGAACACAAACTGTATCTATCATCTGGCGAGGAGCCAAGCCATTGGCTTACATTAATCACCTGCCATGGGTGTCAGACGATATAAAAACGTTACGTCGTACTTCGCCGTTTCATTTCGCAGCCGCTGACTCTCGGGCCTTGTAACCAAAACCATCAAAGCATCCTCCCAGACTCAAACATGAAGAACTGCTCCATATTGTTCACACTCGCTTTCGTCCTTCTTTCGTTCACAACGGTCAATGCTTCTCCTTATCGAAACTGCTGTGAGTATTTTCTACAGACTTTTTATTTCCGATATCTTTAAATTATTTACCACCGTAAACAAATTTGGAAGAGGTATATATATATATATATATATATATATATATATATATATATATATATATATATATATATATATATGCGCAGTATATGTGGTACAAATCAGGCTAGCAGTATAAAATAATATAATAATATATCAATAATATGTGGCCCGAAGAGGGCAGAAACGTGAGCTAGTTTGTGTAGCGAATCCACAATATATATATATATATATATATATATATATATATATATATATATATATATATCCAGTCATGACAGTCTGTTTTTCTACTCGATATATCCGAAAGTTCTTAATTAATTTCAATGAATTTTATTGGAAAGATAAGCTATTGGCTATGAAAGAAATAACTAGATTTTGGGGTTGGATCCTGATTTTTTTTTTTTTTTTTTTTCGATCGAGATATATTTTTTCACATACGAGGAAAATGTAAACAACAGTCTGAAATACGGAAGATCGAAACACAGGCACCTCTCCATATATTGTACATATATATAATTTGATTTTCATTCAGTTTTTACTTACAGTATGGCATAGGCAGAGATATGCGCTCTCTGAGTGCTTTTTATTTTACTGTTGAATTACTCTTTTCCCTGGCCCTGTGAAAAGAAAGATCACACCCTTGCCACTGTCTGTATACGAGTGTGCGCACCCGTGTGTATGCGTGTGCGCGCGTGTGTTGCAGGACTGTCAAAGAAAATTTATTGAACGTACCAATATAACAGCCTAAAACGTACCAAATCTGTCGAAAACATACCATAGCACATACTTAATAATCAATCAACAGGATTATTAAGAGAATATCAACACATCACTTTTATAGAGAACTTAATTAGAGAATTCAAAAGATATACAATTTTAATCAAATCCACTCATTAAAACTAATCCATAAAGTTGAAAAAAAAATTTACGCATGGATTCTTAAAACTTTTTCGATCGCGTCCCAGTTAAATTCTATTCTTCAATCCCACAACCCACTGACATATATCACGTATTTGCATGGTACCAACATCTTCATCTTAGATGAACAAAAAAAAAAAATGCAGTATGATGTATAATTTTCTTACTAATTTGATTTATACATACATGCATACGTACAGTATTAAGGTGATTAGATATATTAATGCATAAAATCTAAATTATTTAATTATCTTGAACATTTCTTTTCTCTTTTCTTATTTATTCGTTTATTTGATGTGAACCTGCGACCCAGTAGAGCAGGACCTTATGATCCAGAAATGGGTAGGGGCATATGCGTACTTAGAAGAACCCTGATTTACGCTTGATACAAACTATATTATATTCGTAAATAAGCATTTTAAGATTTTCCTCTTTAAATCCGAAAAGAGTCGGTTATCTCCAAGAATTTCTTCGTAAAAATGTTGGCGTGTAACAGATATGCATTGACGTGCACACGATGGAAACGTTCACATTACAAATGTCTATTACGTGCCGGTCAAAAGCAAAGACAAGAACTACTAACAGCCCATGTTTAGTTTGTAGCAAAGTCGGCTGGATATTAAATTTCTTTACGTTCTTCAATTTCTTCAACCCAGACTTCTTAATCTTGCTGACAGACTTCTCAGCATAGTTGCCTCAAAGTTGTGCGTGTGCGAGCGCAGGCGAGCGCTGACATGTATTGCAACCAGCGCATAAAGGAAATTAATAAGCGCACAAAAAATAATTCGCCCAAAATGATAAGTACCAAACCTTATCGATTGGAATGAAGTTTTGTTACAAAGACAGGAGAGAGATAGAAATTAACTTAGTGATGACTTGAATGAGTGGTATTCTGTTGTTATTCTGCGTAATCTTATATAAAATATTTTCTACATCTACATAAACAGTGCTATGTGTGGAGATATTCACATCTAGCGTCTAGGTTTGTCATTTAATGAGTTTTGAATTGACCATTTCAAGTGGCTTTAATAATACTGATCTGTGAATTGATGGGTGTTATCATAAACAGTTCATTTCGGCATTGTATATCGTAAATAAGGAACACTACGTGATGTTTTATTCAACGAGACAACGAACTGAACAGAGTTGTTAAAAGTATAGAATAAAATCTTGACTAAATACGTTACTTCGTAGAATGCAATCATATTTGTAACAAATAAAAACATGCCAGCACAAATGTATGAGCCAGGGCATTAGGCTGTGCCAAAATTACCTTGAAACGATCTGGTATTTACATTTGTACGAGCATTCAGCCTGCACGTACTTTTGTCCCAGCAAAAGGATTTGCGCAGCATGTAGTTTTTGCGTACACTGATAACTAGACCGAGGGGGGGGGGGTAAAATTGCCCCCTTTCACCTGCCCCCTGTCCCCTTGGCCGATACGAGCCAAAATCGCGGTAGAATTTTGATGAACGAATATTGAGAGATTATTAAGAAAGCAATAGTAGAATACATAGTAAATAAGAACTCGCCATCGCAGTCAATAATTGAAGAACCGTAGCGTCAGAATTTGAAGTCATGAAAAAAGAAAATTCCACTAAAGAATAAATATGATCAGAATACGTTCTATTTATGACATCGCTGGCGTTTCACAGTGGAAAACATTCAAAATAGAATGGAAAAACCCCACCTAAAACCATCTAGATTAAGTAGAATCTACATGTTATCAATAAACCGACCAGAATAAGCCCCCCCCTCACCCCCCCCCAAAAAAAGTTCAAAAAGATTTTTTTTTTTTTTTCGAAAAAAATTTTTTTAGAAGTGGTCTTGTGGTATACTGTTGCAAATGTTCAAGTCCGTTGACAAAATAGTTTGTCCAGGCTTGCTGGAACACACAAAGATACAAACGAACACATAAACAAAGGCACGAACTCATGAACTTTAAAAAATGGAGAGAACCCGTTCGTATCAAAATAGAATGAGTTTGACAATATATAGCTGTGTTATCTGTGTTTACGTCATATTCGGTTATTGAACGACGATGATTATCCCAGACGACTAAAAAAAAGCATAAACACATAGCTTAACCACAGATAAGGAGACTCCGATAGATCAGTAAACAAATTAATGTTTCTGACGATTATACTTGACATTATTAGTTATACCTCATCGTCGAAAGTATTATTACTTGTAAATACCCATTGCTTTGCTAACGTTATACCTGACACTGAACTCTACGTTAGTGTCTTCACGCAGCAAATTGAAAGGTCCATTCTAATTATTGTTAACTAAAATTCTTGTTTTCACTTGTAAAAAAGTTGAAACATTTAAAAAGCTTAAATGCACACTGGTTGGCCTTGGGCGTTATTGTTATCAGATTGCATAAAGTGGGTTTGGGTCATAATCCCGAATGGAGAGAAAATTGATATAAAAATCATTTCCTTCCGTTAAGTACTGGATTTGATGGTTCGATTCTGTACTTATTGGTGTCATAATATCAAACAATGGGAATTCTTACATGAAGAAATATTTTCAATAATTTCTTTTTACTGAATAACATTTTCATGAATGATTGCAGTAATCAAGGAATGAATAACAAAAGTTTTGTTGAATCAATTCGGAATTTGAACATTAAGAGAAACAGGTCTGGTTAGTAACTGAAAAAAAAAAACAAAAAAAAGTCATGCGACTGTCTTTTGGCAACATACTATGTTGTGGTGAGCAATTAAAAAAATGGGAAAAAACGATGATCAATTAATAAGTTACTTCTCTCACAGGCAATGATCACTGTAAAGACTCCGTTTTTTCAAAAACAATCACAGATAAAAACTTGAGGGATCAATTTAGCATAAACTTACATCACAAATTGACCAGTTTACTAAAAAAAATATCTATTTAACGGGTGATTTTTAAGGAATATAAAAACAGTTTCTTCCAAGGTATGTTAAAGAGTGAATGTTGAAAAATTCAGCCCTCTAGCACCATTGGTTCGGCCTATATTCGTGATATATACATAGCCAGCCAGTCAGCCAGCCAGCCAGACCAACTCGAAAACTGAGGAAATCCATGGTGACAGTTTGGGTTGACGGTTTCTTATAGCACTTATTACGAAGGGTCAACCAAAAGTGAAAATATGTGGTACACTGTTATCTATGTTTGTTTACGTTGTGTTTGGTTATTGAACAATAGTGATTATCTCTTTGGGCTAAAAAAAGCATAAACACAAAGCTTAACCTCAGATAAGGAGACTGATAAATCAGTAAACTAATTAATGTTTCTGACGACTATAATCAACATTATTAGTTATATATCATCGTTGAAATTATTGTTACTAGGATATATTACGACATCTAGAGCTGAGCCCTGTGTTTGTATGTTCACACAGTAATTTGAAAGATTAACACAAGTTATTGTTGACTAAATTTCTTGTTTTCATTTTGTATTGAAGTAAAAACAACTAAAATGGTTATGTGTACGCTGGTTGGCCCTGGGCGTTATTGTAACCAGATCGCATAAAGTGGGTTTGGATTATAATCTTGAATGGAGAGAAAATTGATGTAAAAATTATTTTCTTCTGTTATGTAGAGGAATTATTGTTTCGATTTTATATTTATTGGGGAGTTATGAATTTGAATAAGGAGAATTCTTATATAAAGAAATATTTTCAATGATCTCTTTTCACAGAGTAAAATTTTCGTAAATGAATACAGCAATCAAGGAGTAAGTAACAATTATTTTGATAAATCAATTCGCGATTTGAATATTAAGATAAATTTTGGAATGTTTGCCCCTTCTCTAGAGTTGTGCATCCTTGACTGTGTGACAGACTCGTTGATTATTATGCAATTAGATGATTACTACCAATCATTGATCTCCAGAATTGTTAATGTTGTTGCATATTCCCTAACGATACCAATGGTTGACGTTCATTTCACCCAGTTATGAAGCACATCCTCTCCCAACAGTGAAATGCCCTGTTACGGCTATAATAATAATAACAAATATGGTTGTAGCAATTATCAGTGTTTATAAGCATAGCTTAGAAGAACACGAGACCATTTGCATGGGACACCCTGTGATGATCAAAGTCACTACTTTGTAATGATTTGCGAGACCAGCTTGCTAATGATTACATTTGTAGCTGTAATAATCTACTCTAATTATGAACACTGTGATTTTGCGAGGTTCATTGATCATAACCCTGGACTCTTCCACTAGGAAATTTGATGAATCTTTGCTTTGATAATACAGTCTTTCGTTTCAAACTACGCAATATTTCTGGTGAACAAATTCAGTATTTTTTTTTCTTATAAGCATCTAAATCCAAGTACATCTGCGATTATTTTTCCACTGGGTTTTACGAGAAAGAAATATGACCCCCACTCCCAGATCAGCACAGATGTCATGTTACAGTGATCAGCCAGCGAATCCTGCAGGTTGTTGCAAGTGGGTTGGATACCCATTGGTCTGATACAAATTAGAATTAATGCTGTTACTATACTTAGATAATGAATAGTATGATTTTTCTTGGTTTGTTGTTCGTAAAACTTGACAATTTTACTGATAAAAATACACCCTTTCCCAATCTTTGAAACTATGGACTCTTCAACTGAAACAGATTTGCTATTGAAATTCAGATATATCCGTGATTTTTTAGTATTTCTAATAAATCAAACTTCTTTGTTTCTTGGACACCTGAATGCTTTCATAATTGTTAGTATTTTGCTCAATATTTTGATGTCCAAACATTCTTCAAATCTTCTGCTGACTTGTCCAAATCTTTTAATCGGTCTTTTCCCAACAGCGTTGCCAATTTAGTGCTTTTCGCGCTAAATTCGGCACATTCCTTGTTTTTGGCAGTTTGAAAAGGCGTCAAGTTACTGCGGGCACGCTTAAACATTTTAGTCTTTCTTTACTATTCGTTTTTAAAATTTAGCGCTTTTTCAGTATCTACACATAGATATCAAGCACAAGAGAAAACAGAAATCACTCAGAGAGCGCTTTCCTCTACTAACACCATATACTAAGTAACAAGAACCATAAGTTCAACGATGCGTGCACCATCCGTGCAAGTAGCAGTGGGAGGAGGAGGAAGAAGGGTAGGTCTTTCTTTGTTCCGATTGATCCTTATACTTGTAAAATATTGAGACGTGGAAATATTCCGTGAGTATTTTCAGTCCATTTTTGGCCTTTTTGAATACAAAATCTATGGCATCATAGAAGTTGTTTTATTAATGATGTCACACCTTTAATGACATCGCACCTCTTCTTCATTCCTTCCTTCCTTCCTTCCTGTTGTTTAACGTACTAGAAAAGCGTCTTATGGGAACTGAATGTAGATCAGTTCATGCGCAGCTACGATAAAAGGGAGGGAACAGTGTTTCGATTTTTCATATTTACCCCTTCTTAATATATGATAAGTATCTCCCCCCCCCCAAGTAATTCCTGTATCCGCCCATAAAATGAATCAAACCTCTCTTAGCCCATGGTCCACTATTCTACAAAATTTCCTTGAGATTCATGGACAATATTTAGAGATAATCTGTAGCCAAACAGACAGGCAGGATTGAATACATATACCTCTTCCATCCTGTCAGAGGTGAACTAGCACAGATGGTGTCAATATTTTGCTGACATTTCTCATGCTTGCAAAATCTGAAATATCCAAGTGATATGAAAATTCATTCAAATAGATTTTCAGACGATTGAACTCCTTCTTATTGTTTGTGTTGTTTGATAGGAAGTTCCAGTTTATCCACTCTACGGCCTTCTTCTGGTGTAGTATCCAAATATGATGGTGATAAACAGAATTTTCCAATGATAGCAACGCTATAACGTTGGATTATTTTTCTTCCCTTGTTAGGCCTGGATTTCCACATTTTGTCCTTGTTGATTAGCGGAATCCACACCCAAGGGTCCACCTCAGCACTTGTCTGACGTGCACTCATCTTGATATGGTCCCCCTCCTTGATTTTTCTCAGTTTACAACAGTGCTCCCTGCCTATAATCCGAACTCTTTCCCAGAGAAGATAGTGATCCCCTCTGTCTCTCCAAATATGGCCAGCCATCCCAAATCTTTCTATTTCGCCTTTGATTGAGGCTTTTTTTTAAATTTGTTCATCGAGACGAACTTTGAGGGGTTTGCCTGTTTTCCTGTATTCGTTTTCAGGAAAGCTCTCCATTTATGAAACCTTAGCTAAAGCAAATTGGCTTGAATGGAACATGAAAACAGACACAGCACTAGGAACTGCGCAAACGACTTGAACCAAGTAAATAAATGATATCATCCCAAACCAAAGGCTGTCGTGGAAAACAGGAAGAATAAGATACTCTGTGAATTTGAGCTCCGATCTGCCCACTCCATCCCGGCGAGAAGATTGGATCTGATGGTCGTAAATAAGGGAAAGTTCACTTTTCGGGGGTAAACAAGCCTCTCAAAGCTTTTCCCTCTGAACCAAAAGACTTTTACAAAAAAAAAGAAGGTATTATGATGCTTGAATATCGCTGGAAAGAGGTTTTTCGTTAATGATAAAACCGTTGTTATTGAATAAATTCTATTTGAATAAATAAATTTCTATTTGAACATGAATTTTGGCATTTTTATTACCCGTATTTCGGATGTAACTTTTTCTTAACTATGCTGTTGTTATTGTTGTTGTTGTTGTTGTTGTTGTTGTTGTTGTTGTTGTTGTTGTTCTTCTTCTTCTTCTTCTTCTTCTTCTTCTTCTTCTTCTTGTTCGTCTTCTTCTTCATTTTCTTCTTCTTTTTCTTCTTCATCTTCATTTTCCTCTTCATCTTCTTCTTCTTCATCTTCTTCTTCATCCTTTCTTTTTCCTCTTCATCTTCTTCATCTTCATCTTCTTTTTCATCATCATCTTCATCTTCATCTTCTTCATCTTCTTTTTCATTTTCTTCTTCTTCATCTTCTTTTTCATTTTCTTCTTCTCCATCTTCTTTTTCATTTTCTTCATCTTCTCCTCCCTTTCTTCATCATCATCTTCTTACCATTGTTGCTGTTATTGTCCTCCTTATTTCCCTTCTTGTTCTTGTTCTTTTCTCTCTTACCCTCCTTTTTGTTATCAATGTCGCTTTCTTATTATCACTACAGTCTTATGTATTCTTCATTACCCAAGCTTATTCGCTGTAATTGTATAAATGTCTTCTCCGTATGCATTGGTTTCATCATTGAGGTGATTGTCTTCCATTTTGAAATATTCCCGAATGTCAAACAAGTCGCTATTTTATTTTCCTAATTGCAGCTTCCGTTTTGGGCGTCGCCACTGACGTCAGAGTGAGCGACTGTTCATCCAGCCCATGTATCCTGAAGAAAGGAGGCAGCGTTTCGATTGAAATTGACTTCATACCATGTAAGTGAAAAATGTATTACTACTGCAAAACGTTAGGCCCGCGCAGGACGTTCGTCGTTGTACTGGTTTGAGCACTTTCGGTCTCTATTCAAACGCGTTTTTGAATTTTTCATTGCAAGCATATCATTTTCTGCTTGAAGATAAGAGCTAGAGAATCTTCCTGCTCCTTACCCTACGAATTATTAGGGTATATCAAAAGTATTTCTGTTCATCACAGATCTTTACTCAAAAGCTCATTTCATATACACATCTAAAGACTATTCATGACTCCACGGTGCTATCAATGTTAATTTTTTCAGTGCTGGTGGGTGGTCCGGTTTTACTCTGTTTTGCGTTTTTAACCAGCATAACCAACAACTGATGGTCGCTCACTTTTGTTCATTTAAAAGGACAAGTCACCACCCTAAAAGCTTTTAAAACAGTTCTAGGGAGTACGGTCTGGTATTACTTAATTCTCCTCCACTTCCCGAATTCTACGAGCAGCTTCAGCAGCCCTGGGGCACAGTTTAAAATAATACCTGAAAATTGACAAAATCTCAATAATTGTATCCACTATTATAACATCTTGAAAATTAAAACGGATTAGTATTGATAACGATACATGTAATAATATGAATAATGTGGTGGAGTCAGAGATAGTTTTCAGATATGTACATGAAATAAGCTTTGGAATGAAGTTCGGTATAAAATAAGAATACCTCCAATACACCCTAATATCTGAACTAGTATCCCCATCTTTGCTGTTTTGACCACTAAGTTTCGGCCGATAGGGTCTCTCGCCTTCCAACTGTTTTAGATGCTCATTTCCTCTCAGTGTATCATACGCTTGGCAGTGCTGGGCCACTTGGTACTAGTAGAAGATAGGTATCTTTGAACTGATAATACTAGAAAAAACCGTATGTTTATCTGTTATTATTCAAGATAAGGCTGCGTACCGTCTTTTTTTTTCTCGTTATACGTTACTGCCGGCATCTGGAAAAAAGAGGCTTATCAACTCTGACACGTGACAGATGAATAGGTCAATATAATCACGCGACAGAGCAACCAACTGGGAGAGACGGAGAGACCCCAGTAATCTGTCAAAGAGCGATAGACTGATAGGCCCACCCAAGAGAGTTTGTGATGGGCACACATCATCATCATCATCATCATCAGTCTTTTATAGTCCATTGTTGAACATAGACTATCCCAAGGATTCACCACACTTCTTTATCGTGGGTGTCGCGAAGCCAAAACTTTCTGAATTTGTCTAGTTCGTCTCTCCATCAAGTACTCCACCGGCCTCTGTTGCGCATGTGATCTCTGGGGGCCCATGTTGTGAGTCTTGATGTCCATCGATTGTCTGCCATTCTTGCAACATGGCTAGCCCATTGCTATTTGAGGTTCTTAATGTATTCTATCAATATATTGTGCTGTCTTGTGGTCTCTCCATGTGATGTTGAGCGTAATTTTTCCGTGTGCACGTTACATGGTTCTCAGTTCGCTGGTTAAACTAATGTTTCCTTCCTTAAAACTATGTTGTTTGGCCCCAAGAAGGATTCGAATTTGAAAGAAAGATTTACCAGTGACCACAAAGAATGTGAAAACGAATGTTGTAATATTTTCTTCATACATTGATTCATTTTTACTGTAATAGGAGTAAAGAAAAAGTATCATCATGGTTCATGACGTTTTCAGCCACGATTATTGTTCATGTTTACGAGGTCTATTCGGAAAGTAGTTGGATACCTCGAGAACCGGTTGTGCAGCTTTGATATAATTTGGCTGGAACATTACCGCACAACCGTGAACAAAACTCTGCAGCAGGGTTGCTCAGTCGGTGAGGCGTGAGTTTACTGTGTGTTGCATTCACACTGACCGAGTGGATCATTCTTTACAACTCGTGCAGGTTTTTTTTTGTTTTTTTTTTTTTTGACACAACATTATCACCAAGGTCCACCAGTTCCTTATTCCCTGATTCGGTCCTGATTTGGCATTTTCTTCCAAAGAGATTACCGACTGTGGATGAGATTATGGATGAGATTAAGGTGAACGTAAAGAGGAAAATGTGAGTGATTCTGAAAGAGATGTTTGCAGACAGTTTTGAAAAATGGGAGAGACCTTGAGATAAGAGTGGGGATTCTGAGGAGAGTACTTTAAAGAGGGAATAAGGCGCCATCGCCCTAGGTAGGCGTTTTTACGATATTAAATGACCGGATGCTTTCAGGACAGAACACTTATACCTTCCAGATGGTACCTCAGAAAGTTTTTTGAACGAACACTCCACACTTTTCGCAGGAAGCATTCATCGGCGACTCCCTGGCCAGTGATTTGAAAGTACTTCCAGATTTTTGACATACCAAAAAACTTGACTCCACGAGAAGGTCCAAAGAGAACACAACGCGTGTTCGATTTGATTCCTTAGTAGCGCAGCAAATGGAACACACACATACACACACACACGATTTTATATATTTGTTTGTATATATATATATATATATATATATATATATATATATATATATATATATATATATATATATATATATAAATGGTTAATTATAGACAGTGCATTCTGTTTCACTGGATCTTTTCAAATGAACCTTTAAAAATCTTTCTAAATGAAACAGAATGCATGATCTGTAATCAACCATTGAAAAATCTTTACTCATTTCATCACCGCTCAACAACTGAACACCTTTTTGAACAAAGATCTAATTAATACATGGATACTTATACACGCTCTTTTTGTATATTCATTATTATTCTCCAATATATATATATATATATGTATATATATATATTTACTCTGCGTTGTATTATGTAGCAATGGTCTCATCCTTGAATTAAATAGCCGCTGGTAATTCTACGTTACATGTAACTGCTTTCTACCCAAATTCTCATCTCCGTCTTCTCATTCTTTTCGTTTGTTTTTTCTCAACGCAACACTTATGTATTAAGAAATGGATGTATATGAACTGACAGAATGATGATGAATTGCATTATATTGAATAGAAACATGTATTTGAAATGATCTACCGTTGTCGTTGTTACATGGTTAAGGTATCATTTAGCCTAGTTAGTCTGAATAGAATAAACAATTAAAGAAAATGGGACTGCTGCAGGAAAGGTACTAAAGGACTGAGAAAAAAATAGATGAGAATTCGAGTTGAAAGCTGTTATTTGGGCTTTTGCATTACCGACGGCTGTTCAGCTCAATAGTAAGAGCATCCATTTCTTAATGCATACATATATATATATATATATATATATATATATATATATATATATATATATATATATATATATATATATATATATATATGTGTGTGTGTGTGTATGTGTGTGTGTGTGTATGTGTGTGTGTGATGAAATAAATATGATGAAATTTGAATTAAGTTAATGTTGAATGTAACCAGCACTTTATAAAATAAACACATCGGATATTGAATTATTAATTTGTACAGTGGTATATATATATATATATATATATATATATATATATATATATATATATATATATATATATATATATATATATATATCTGTATTTATTTATGTAAGAAAATTTTTAAAAAGTCCTTTTTGTCGTTCTTGGCGGTTAAAAGTTGGTGATCTCTTATTTCATGTCGGTAAAGTCAAAAGGGACGATAATGCTCGAAAACGTAATATCTTGTGGAAGCAACCATCCTCCCGTGACGAACACGTCAATCTTCCTGGGAGGAAACTGATCTTTACACTACGCTGAATTACGCAAGCCCCGAACCCTCTGACTGGCCTCGCTGCGAGTGACAACAAATGAATGAATTAACCAGAGGAAAAGCATTCGTTTTCTTAACTTTTTGACTTTACCAGTAGAAAATTAAAGACCGTCAAAAGTATTATCAAAAAATTAATGCCCTGAAACTTTTTTTTTTTACAGCTGCAGATATAGCGACCTTGACCGACCGCGTTAAAGGAATAATTTCAGGAATCAAACTCCCATTCTCTACAGATAACCCCGATACCTGCAAAGACAAAGGTTTCACATGTCCTTTGAAGGCAGGACAAAAATACACCTACAAGAGCAGTATCCCAATATCTACTCTCTATCCATCAGTAAGTAAAGATTTGTTAAGCTGAGCCACATTTGGCGTAAGTCACGTTCATGAATTCAATAAGAAGGTGTGAAGTGGCCAAACTTTTAACAGCTTGGAGAATAGAATGGGTGAGCCGGGTTCAAACTCCGGCCAAAACGGTTTGTATTTACTTTGCTCTAATGGCCTTGGGAGAAGGCATGAATCCATCTGTTCTGCCTCCAGTTATGGGTGAATAGCAGGTCAGACAGGGCTCTCTGGCCGTGGTCGACAACCAGTCTGGTTGTCTGACCACTCGGGTTCCAAACCAGCGCGAAAAGGTTGAGCTCATTCAGGCTATTTTACCCTTCCAATACCCATGATGAAATCATGTGTGGTGATACCTACAACCTTACACTGGTTTCTTCTTCTTCTTCTTCTTCTTCTTCTTCTTCTTCTTCTTCTTCTTCTTCTTCTTCTTCTTCTTCTTCTTAACACCCGTCGTTGGACATAGAGCATCTCAAGATTTGCCGGACTTCTTTATCGTGGGTGTCGCAGAGCAAGCACTTTTTTTTCCAGCCGGCCACAATTTCGCATCATGTTCTATGGGGATCCACGTTGCGAGTCGTGATGCTCATGTTTGTCTGTCAGTCTTGCAACATAACCAGCCTATTGCTATTCAAGTCTTACAAGGTTTCTATGATATCTCTGACCCCAGTTAGCTTTTTTAATATCCTGAGCTGTCTCGTGATCTATCCACGTGATGTTTAGCATGATTCTCCCATTAAAAATAAGAAGTGAATGTTTGTTGGGCTGGGCCAACTTTGGTCCGAGTTCATGAAGCACCCACCAAGTAACAATGAGCGCCAAATTTTAATATTAGAAACCAAAATTGTCAGCCAAAACTGTCAATATAGGTTTCTTCAGTTTTCAAATTGGTCTGGCTGGCCGGCTATGTATGTATATATCATGCGAAGAAGCTGCAAGTGTTGAGGGAGAGAGCTGAAAATTGAAACATTAACTCCTTATCAAGATTATAAAAAAGTGTTTTTAAAAAGTCCTTTTGTATCCAAATTCTGGCCTCGCCCCCCACCTCAGAGTGCATAAAGATCCCACAAAAGTATAAGAAATAATTTATTCCTTGATGGGTTCATCATCATCACGAAGTATTCACCAGATAACAATGAGCGCTACATTTTAATTTTAGAAACCAAAATCGTTTGCTAAGTTTTTTTCTAAGTTTTCAAAAGATCACCCCAACACTAAGATGTTGGTCACTTGACGGTTTGTATTGAGCAACTAACCAAGCCTATTACAATATACGTTACATTGCGAACGTTATTCGGACTATTGCACTTATGCTTTATGTTGCTTGCATAGTTACCTCAGCGTTTCGACAAAATTTCGATAAAATCTAATCTATTGTATTTTGTAGTTAAGCTGTTCTGAGTTATTTGCGTAAATCATAGCCGATTTAATAAATTTATCTGTTTGAAGCGTTTGATTAAGAAGGTATTATATCTAATGTCTATGACAGATCATTCCAAAAAGAACTTAGAAAAAGTCTCTCAAGGAGAGTAGCTGATATCAAAAGATATACTACGACTCAGCAAATGTCGGTCCGTCCGTCTGTATGTGACAGCCTTGCTCAGGAACCACACAACACACACCCATGAAATTTTCTGTGTGTACTAATGGGACACCCATGCATGTTTATGGCAAATTATTTTTTGAAATTTCCAAGATTTACTACAACTTGAATTCACCAAATGTCTCTCCGTCCGTCTATGTTAGTATAACTCAAGGAAAGCTAGAGCTATGGCCTCCAAATTGTCTGTTGGTACTCACACCCTGTTGCATGTTAATTTCATTAGATCAACAGAAGTAACGATATAAATGAAAACGAAAAATACCTTAACCCTAACCTCAATCTTCATCTTTCCTTTATTTTCGTTTATTTTTTTCGTTGTTATTGTTCGATTCATTATCATCATCAATCTTTTATTGTCTGTCGTTAGACATAGACCTTCCCCACGATTCGCCACACTGCTCTATCGTAGGCATCACGGAGCCAGTATATCTAGGTCTTTCAAAATTTGTTTAGAAAAGGCCAGATACACCTAATTAAGTATTTGTATTTCAACATGATCAAACTTTGTGTCTCAGTTCATAACAATTAGTCTGTCTGTCCATTAATCCGAGTCTAGTCTTATCTATCTGTCCGTTCATCTATCCCAATCTACCCTTGTCTATCTATCTATCTATCTGTCTATCTATCTATTACAGATTCGTCTGATTGTGGAATGGGCTGCGATTGATGCAAACGACAAGGAAGCCTTCTGTATCCAAATTCCGGCCGAAATACGCGCCTTTGCCCATTAGATATCATCCAAAACAAGTGACCTGTCAAATAACCAATCAATGTTCACGGAGGCAACATGTGACCTGACCTTCCGTACCAATCCTGGCAGAAACTTACCGCTTTCATCAATGATGCTGACATAGATACCAACCATTATGTCGGTTAATCTGGATTAACGTGCGCTGATAAAGAGATTAGCAGATGTTATATTGTTGATTAATGATCTGCTTTTCCTATTCCGATGTTTTTTACACACACGCACACACACAGAATGTGTGAAATAAAGATTGAAAAAAAGCAATATTATCACGATTTTTTGTTTGTTCAGTCAATTTCTGTCGCGCTAAAGCAAAAAGAAAGAAATGAAAGGAGTAAAGCAACCATGCATGCGCATTCACATGCTAACAGCAACTGTGTCTCTGTGCTCGCGTCTACACCACCACCACTACTACAACTACGGCTGCTGCTGATTGCTCAGTAGTAGCACGAAAAATAATCCATTAAATATAGATTTTCATGAATAAAAAGAAATCCGTTTTTTTACCGAATTCTGTTGCCTTATTGTCTTGACATGAATAAAATTGAAAAAAGAAATTAAAAAGAATTGTAAAAAATCGACTGAAAATTAGACTTCATTCAAGGTATGTACTTTTCTGTTTGCAATAAATACATTTACACTAAAATATATACTTGTTTGATTTATTCACACGTAAATTCAGACAGGTACTATGCTAGCGAGAAAAAAGATCAATAAGCAAACTTTTCTGAGTCAGTATTCTTACGATTTTTTTCGAATGAATATAAGCATATTTTTTCTCAATCACCGCCAGCCACAACGTTCCGGTTTAATCCCTGTTGCTGGGTTTAAATTATTCATGTGTTCTAACATATACATCTATCAATATATCTTCAACTATCCTTAACAGTTCATGATAGGAACTTGAAATAATTGCACTTGAATAGCAAAAATATCATTTGTTTTTGTTTTTTTATTCCCCACCAAAATATAAAATAGGTTTTAGTGTGGTCTTAAATATGAAGTATAAGTTTATGCTAAATTGGTTACTAGTTTGTGTCCGCTTGCTTTTTTGAAAATTCAGAACTTTTTTTTAGTGATAACAGCCCAACAAAAGGCAAGAGAAGTAACTTACTCATTGATCACCTCTTTTCCCAACTTTTTAGTTGATCACCCCAAGACACCATATATGGTGATGGTGGTGGTGATTCATGATTTCACTTGGTATTCTAGTTCATTTTATGAATCGTTCATTTTAACGGTTGGAGCTTAGTGTTAGTCCTTGCACGGTGATAGGGCTCCCGAGGAATCTTAGAGATGACCTATGAAACCAATTGGACACGCTAGAGGGATTCTAAGTGGGAAAAAAGTTATTTGGGTTGACATTCCAGATCAGTGGCAAAAATATGTTTGCATCGTTTCCCATAATGGTGGATTTTCGCTAGTCTGAGAAGTAAAAGACCTTTTCGTCAAATACGGGCACATTGTACGTCGTTGGAAAGGTAATTTCGCACAGGGTAAAGTTTACAAAAAATATGCCTCTGAGCATTAATTTTGAGCTATTTACAATCATTGTGCGAACATCACGACTCACATCATGGATCCTCAGAGATCACATACGAAATCGAGGCCGACAGAATACAAAGATGGAGAGATGAACTGGACAAATTCAGAAAATACTGGCTCCGCGACGACCATGGTAGAGAAGTGTGGCGAATCCTGGGGAAGGTCTATGTCCAACTCCTAGTGAAGAGAGTATGTGTATTTCGTCTTGTCTTTCCATCATTCAGTTTGTTTGTTTTTTGTCTGTCCGTCCACACGATATCTCTGGAAGTGCAATTTCAATGAAATTTCGTGGTGGGGTGGGTAATGCAGTAAATTCTGGACCGGATCCAGGAATTCTTTCCTTCGTTGAGAGATACTTCCCCATGTTCTCATGCATATCTGTACATGCTCATGTCTGTCCATACGATATCTCCAAAAGTTCTCAATGGCTTTTGATTAGATATTTCGGAAAGGTGGGAAATAGGAGACGAATTTCGTGGCTATCCCATGCATAATTATCTCTCCTACATTGTATCTATTTGTCCACAAAACAAAAAAAATTTCAAAATTTCCCAGTTTACCGGCTCTGCAACTCTCAAAATTCCCATTGTATTTCAATAAGATTTCGTTGGAAGGCGAGCCAGAAAATTTTTGTATCGATCTATGCACGATTATCTCCCCTACGTCCTTGCTGACTACTGACAGTCACGAAATCCCACATATAGCTCCGAAAGCTCTTTCTCTGCCCACAGGATATCTCTGAAAGTTTGTGTAAGTGTGGACAATAGACTACGAAAGAGGTCGTTGAATAGCTACGCTATAGATGTAGGTCCGCAAAAGTATTCCGTTTTAAAACAATGGTTTATGACATTTGATTGTAAATAGCTCGTATGATGGGAAAAGCGAGCCTACGTTATGGTGGTTACTTTATGGGTCGCAACTCCAATTCCTGCGCCTGCCCCATTTTCTTTGGTTGTTTATTTTATTCATTTTGTCAAAGCCAAGTGACACATTGTCCGTATAGAAATGGGAGGTCATTTCAGATAAAGTTTAAAATAATACAACGCATTCATAACGTATGCACACATACACACACACACACGCACAAATGTGTATATATAATGGAAATGGATTCACAATACAAACACGTTTATGTTTCTGTCCCGTTACAGCTTCTTCAGGCAAAAGTTAAAACAGGGCAGAAACATAAACGTGTTGGAGTAGCGTATCCTTACTCCATTACATTTAAAGCTCTACTCTAAATTAACTTAATGTTTAATGCTGAATGTATCGAGCACCTTATGAAATGAACCCATCATGCATAGTATATTATATCATATTACATTATAATTATACATATATATGAAATTGGTAATAATGATAAAAACTCTACAAATATGATTCAATATATGTATTTCATGGAAGTCAATCTTCAGAAATGAATTTACAATGATAAATTTTCATTTTTTGAATTTAGATTCAATGTAAATTTCGATTTAACGTTCTCACGCGTCTTGCATCTCTTCGTTCAATATTTCAACTTGGATTTCAAATTAAACATAAATTTCTGTTGTGACTGAATTAAGAAAAAAAAATGATTTTTACTAAATTGTTAATAATTTCATTGATCAATCTTCTAACTGCTCCGGGGTCACTGGTGTGTGTTTTCTGATCTACGTCTTTGTCTCGGATGGCGAATTGTCCGTGCAGAAGTTACTGTCTCCATTTTACTTCAAGTTGTTCATGACCCTGCTCCTTTACATATTGCCTCATCTTTTTCACATCTATATTCTGTGAATACTCCCCACTGTTCAAGTTTTATGTCTAGTTTTCTTGCAAACTTGTCACCCTCTTTTACTATTAAGTGCATCTTTTTTGTGTTTTCGTGTACCTCAATTAGTTTGAACACCCTGCCCTGAGTGATTTCGAGGCACAGGTGTAATTTTTATTACTCCTTGGCAGGTAGACTGCTTTAGGATGGTGCATTCCTTTGCACGTTAGTAATTCCATTATTATTATTATTATTATTATTATTATTATTATTATTATTATTATTATTATTATTATTATTATTAGTAGTAGTAGTAGTAGTAGTAGTAGTAGTAGTAGTAGTAGTAGTATCTACAATTTCACACCAGTTGCCGGGTGGTTACTGCAGGAGGTTGAGAGACAGCAAGTCTCCTCAAGTTTCCAGCCCTCCTCTCCACATTCTCATAGTCCACAGCAATACTGTGGTTGACAGATTCACACCAGTTGTCCGGTGGTCATCGCTGAAGGCTGAGTGACAGTAAGTCTCCTTAGGTTTTTAGCCCTCATCTCATCTCATTTCTCCCTGACCTATCACAGTTGTGCTGTGGTTTGTACCTCCATCACAATTTGGGTGTGTGTGTTTTTTCTTCTCATCCTCTGTTAGGCCACTGCTAACAGCTGGGGTCGTGGATCTCATATTTCTCGCACTTTCCCAAGTATTCGTGCATTTCCGTGGTCTTTCTTTTATCCTTCGTTCCTCCAATCACGCTTTAAGTGTGCTCGGTACAGTTCTGAGTGCACCCACTATTACTGGTACTACCCTGACTTGCATATTCCACACGTTCTATTATTTGGCAGGTTTTCCTCTTCTTGACCACGATTACGAGGTTATCCCCCCAAATGAGGTTATACTGAGACTGCACATTGCTATGCGCATTGGGAGCCTTTGGATTCATCCTTTGGCTCTCCTGTTCTTACTCGGCCCAGCTGCGGGGGAGCAGTTTGCCCCAAGGCATTACTGTCCCATTGCACATAAAGGGACAAGTCGAACTCGTCCTGACGCTTTCGTGACTTTGGTTGCTTTGGACACTTTGGGTGTCTTTTTTTTATCCCCACTTAAAGCTTTGACCTTGAGTCGCATTTTACTTTGGTGGGAGATTGAATAAAAAGGATGCCTTAGATTGACGCCCTGGTAAAGTTGCGATGAAAAATTAAGATGGAAGAGAATTTCATTCTCTTTAACTAGTTAATATATAGTGACACATAAAATTCTGATATTGAGAGGGATAAATCGATCAATAATCATGGTGGTATTTCAACGCCGACTGCATTTGAACCCAGTATTTTTGATGCTCACCAAGTTTGTAACTACTCCAAAATTACGCTTACTGTCTTCACCGCTACTCCATTTGTCGTTAGTCGTTTTCTGTACTATCAAACTAAGAATTAATACTGTTCTCATTATGATTATTATGGTCAAAACATCTCGGCGTTGTACTCTCCAACCTTCATTAGGTGTCTTTCGTGCTCGATAACAGTCCCAGAATTTCGGATCGAACCCTTTATACAATCGACAATAGTAGACTATTCTGAATTCACTCATTCGCCATAAGGGATAATCCCGTATTGAATCAACGAAGCCATAATCGCAAACCTAGCCAAACAATGATAAACATAGGCTAAAGGTATTCTCCTCTTTTCACTCGCCTATCTGTCCGTAATCCTGCCTTCTAAAAACGGCCTTTTTCATTTTTTGTCAGTCGCCGCCTCTGATCTTATCATATATTACTCTATATAATTTTATATCTCTGCCCGAAGAGTCAGAATAGGGTTAGTAGGTGAGTAAAGTTTCGGGATAACTTACAAAGAGAAGGTATTGTGGTTGAAATGAAATGACTTGGCTACAGTAATTCATTTTTAGGCCGAGATGGCGTTATCAGTTAATTCGTCTATTATTTTGTCTTTTATTAATTCATCCTTGTCGACCAGAATATATGGATTTCAGTAAAGGATTCGTGGTTCCGAGAACGTTACTGAATATGATATAAATACATCACTAACTATTTTAAATTAGAACTGCGTTGAAAATCGGGAAGACGTATTGTCGTTGACCAGGAATGAATGCAAACTTTACTGACATAATATGGCAATTGCATGAATCATGTTAATGTATCACTAAGTACTTTACAATAGGAACACATTGAAAATCGAAAAAAATGGGATTGTCAATGGTTAGTGGCAACAGAGTCAGTAAAGAGAATATTTGATTTATCATGTTTACCTTTTTTTTAGAAAGGCTCCAAGGAATTGCTCGAAGTGGGTATCTTTGTAAATTGAAATAACAGGAAAATCAAGTAAAATATTCTTGGAAATTTTTTTCAGAGTGAACTGATTAATCAAAGTTGAGGCGATTGATCTGGGAGAAAAAATCACTCAATATTAACAAAGAAGATTTTTCATTATTTTTATCTATTTCGAACAGTTCCTTGGTGCTTTTCTAAAAAGAAATGATAAGAATTAATATCTCCAGGGATTTATCTGTTAAATGTGTAAAAATCAATGAAAGCAGCAATATATGAATAAAGTAAATCATCAAAATAATGAAAGGTCAGGCACGAATTATATGATAATTTTTTGAGAAATTCGTTCTTTAATAAATAATGTATATCTTTTAAATCGAATAATCTACTGATTTTTGTCAGAGTTTTGAATTTATCAAGTATCGATTTACCAGTGAAAATTGGGTTTATGCCTACTAATCATCATCATAAGTCTTTTATCGTCCGTCGTTGGACATAGACGTTCCCTGGCATTCACCACACTTTTTTATCGTTGGCGTCGCAGAGCCAATACTTTCTGAATTTGTCTAGCTCGTCTCTCCATCTAATACTATGCCGGCCTCGGTTGCGCAGGTGATCTCTGGGGATCCACGTTGTGAGTCATGATGTTCATCGGTTGTCTGCCATTATTGCAACATGACCAGCCCATTGCCATTTGAGTTTTTAGGGGATCCTATGATATCTCCTACACCTGTTTTTCCCCTCAAATATTTTTGCTTATGATCTCTCCGTGTGATGATTCTTTCAGTAGCTCGTTGCATGGTTCTCAATTTCTTGGTAAGGTTCCATGTTTCAGTTCCATCAGGAGGATTTATTGGTTGTATATCCTTTTTTTCAAGTTGCGTTCATGCCTACTAAGATTGGTTTTCAAAGTTATACACCGAAATCTTCATATGCAGTTACTGCTAAATAATTTCCGGCAATATTCTTCAGAGAATGTAAAAACAAATGTGCAGTTAGAACGCATGCGTCATTAGATCGTGTCGTTACAACGAGTGCCGTTACAACGAGTGCTGTTACAACGAGTGCCGTTACGAAGAGAATTTACAGAGGACACAGAAAAGAATCAACAAACCAGGATGTGGTGTGAATAAACCAAAACACAACAATCAAATGGTTCGATTTTTTTTATTCCGTAAAAGAAAATCGTTTGTATCAAAATGAAATTTCAATACACACTTTACATAGCAGTGATCTCCCTTGTTTTGTCAAAGCGTACTCGTCTCTTACTTTTGATATTTTTCTGGGATTTGTTTTGTGCTGATTTGATGGCTGGAGAATGTTACGCAATGACGGAGGCCATGTTTACTGGATTTCGGCTGGGATTTTAATACAGAATATCAATTTTCCACTGTCGTCTTTGATTGCCCACTGAACAATGAGCCGGATCTGGGAAAAGGGAAATAAAAATATTTCAATAGCCGTATTTATTACTTTCATTACATTTCGATAGAAAAGTTTGAGGTTAGGGGCTTAGGTGTAAGTCAGTTTCCTAAGGCTTTCGAAATTCGACATTTACTCACACGAAACGCCACGTAATGTTGTTTGTTTTCTTTCTGTAACATTTGGCAAGGTTATGAATATTAAATGCCAATTATAGAGCATTTTCCCTTATTTATGAATTTATCTATTCATGTGAATGCATAAACATCTCTGTCCATTCTTGTTGGATATAGACAAGTTATCGAACAACATAATGTAGAATGCTATTTCAAAACTGATTTA
>OY735234.1:18263619-18461119 GCA_963457665.1 Thysanoteuthis rhombus | reverse complement strand
GAGCATTTCATTTGGGTTTGAGCCTTTTTCAAGGTTCATTATTGGTATCCATACTCCCTAACCTGAAGCTATCCAGTCAAGTCTGAAGAGTTCGCACTGAAGTGTTCAAATGCTTTTTTAAGCTATCAACAGATTAAGCAGTTTTAAGTTTTAATTTGAAATCATACTTTAGTTCTTAGGTAGTTGGGGTGGGGGCGATGACCCTTACCCTGCCTCGTTGGCTCAAGACATCATGGTGTTATTCGGGCAGGGGGCGGGGTCTTCAGATCAGAGACCTATACATGATCCTCGGCTTAGGGCCCCTGGTACTTCCAGATGGTCAACGATCTCGGATGCCATCAGTCTCGACGTTGTTCAAAGGTCAAATCACTTTGGACACACCTGTTCTCATTTACTATAATATCAAAAAAATCAAACTTAATAGTAAAAAGAAATGGTTAATACTTACTGGGGGTGAAATCCACGCTGATTGAGATGTTGGATCCTTTTTTAAGGATACATGGTGGTGCAGTGCAGCCAGTTATGATCACATCTGAAACCTTACCCAATGGAGAAGCTGAAAAAACAAAAACAAACAAACAATCATTCATTAGATAATCATCTGATATATAATAGCCATATGCAATTTTCTTCTCTGTTTCTCAGTGCATTGATCTCATTTGTTACTTTGCATTCCTATTATAACATACCAATTAGGATTCCTTAGAAACACATAAGACTTTACGTCCAATCACCCTTTAAACCAGTTGTTGTCGCCAAAATATCGAATCACAGTAGCGGTTCACAATAACCCCTACAAGTATTTTTCTTCTTCTTTGTTTTTTGATATGGGTTTGCCGGATTAAAGAAGTTACCTGATTAGAGGTACTACCCACTGGACCACGAAACTAGAGTTACCGCCTACAAAACAACAATTGCCAGCCGGCGTAAATCAAACCGGTGTAAAAACAGAGCGAAAACTTACAGACATGATTTTGATAATGAAAGCCAAGCTAGAGGAGAAAATTACGTAAAGAAAGATATATGGCGGTAAAGAAAAATTGATTTCCGTTTATCTAGTGAACTGCTAACACGATTAACAAACAGCTTGAGATAGGTTGAGACTTGGAGCAAAATCTAAAATTTGGATACTTAATTTATTATAAATAAATAGTTGATAAGTAGTTTTGGGCTTTTTACTGTCGCTCCATAAAAAAAGCTTTTTTACTGGTATACTCTAGTTATTAAATAGATATATAAAGCTGCACCCAAATCAACATCTAAAGAACAATCATTAAATAGATAAGTAGCTGAAACCAATCAATCACTGAATGAACATTTATGCCACGCCAAAATAGCAGCTGAAGCCAATCAATCATTGAATAAACATATAGACCACGCCCAAACTAGCAGCTGAAACCGATCAATCATTACATAAATCCATAAAGCCACGCCCAACTCAGAACTAAAACCTGGCTTTATGGCCACTTGGAATTTCATTATTTAGAAAACTAGAAAAAATCTTTGATGATGTCATAAGAATTCAGAGAACAAAACGCTGATTGATTTGTTGCATAAAGGCATTCGACTCAGTAGAAATTCCCATTGTCATGAAAGCCATCACCCAACTGAACCGTTTCAGCTCCAATAAAGAGTAAGACAAGGTGATACCAGCTCGCTCAAACTCTTTACAGCCTGCCTTGAGATGATCTTCCGAAACATGGACTGGGAAAATAGAGGAATCAAAATAGACAGTGAATATCTGAGCAACCTTAGATTTGCAGACGACATCGTCCTTTTTTCAAAGAACCTACACGACCTCCAACCAATGCTAGATGAACTGAACGAAGAAAGCAAAAAAGTCGGCCTACAAATGAACTTCAGTAAAACGAAAATAATGTGCAATAATCATGTTGAGAATAAGAACAAAACTGGGGAAAGTAGACCACTACATCTACCTAGAACAACGAATCTCCATGAAATCCTCAAAGAGGAGGAAATCAAGCGAAGAATCAATCTGGGATGGCAAGCTTCCTGCAGAGCAAGCTCAACTTTCTAAAACAAGATGATCCCAATAATCCTAAAGAGAAGAGCATATAACCAATGCATTCTCCCGATAGTCACTTATGGAGCTGAAACATGGAATCTAACAGACCTACAAACTGAGAAGTATGCAACGTGTGCATGAAAGAATCATGCTCAACCTTATATGGAGAGATCACAAGACAGCACAGTATATAAGGAAGAAAAAAGCAGGAGTCCGAGACATCACAGAAACTATTTGGAAAACCTCAAATGGCAATGGGCAGGCCACGTTGTAAGAATAAAAGACAACCGATGGACATCACGACTCAAAACATGGATCCCCAGCGATCACATGAGAAACCGAGGCCGACAGAACACAAGATAGAGAAACGAACTAGACAAATTCAGGAAATACTGGCTCCATGACGCCCATGATAGAGAAGTGTGGCGAATCCTTAGGAGGGTCTATGTCCAGATGTTAAAAGACTGATGATAATTGATGGCCAGTGGAATGTGGATGTATCGTTCGACTAATGTCCTCATTTCCAAACGAGAGCATTCATACAAGGATCAACAGGCTTGAAAAAAAATAGACCCCTTTATCTTGAAAAGAAAAACCTTTATTCAATGATCAACAGACTTTTCAGAAGGAAATAGGCCCCTTCATCTTCAAACAAGAAAAATACTTCGAAATCAATCAATATGAAAACAAGTAGAGAGAGGAGAGAGGGAGCTCTATTTTCTGATAAATCAGAGAATATTTTTATGTATATTGGGTGGATTTAAACTCTGTCAGGCAATAAGATCCCATTAATCCTAAAAAGAAGGGTGTACAACCAATGCATCTTCCCAATAGTTACTTATGGAATCTAACCAAGAGACAGATCCGCAAATTGAGAACCATGCAACGTGCACACAAAAGAATTATGCTGAGCCTCACATGGAGAGACCACAAGACAGCACATCACATCCGAGAAAAGACAAGAGTCAGGGACATCACAAAATCCATTGAAAATCTCAGATGGCAGTGGGCTGGCCATGTTGCAAGAATGGCGGACAACTGATGGACATTATGACTCACGACATGGATTCCCCGAGATCACATGCACAACAGAGGCCGGCAGAATATCAGATGGAGAGACCAGCTAGACAAGTTCAGAAAGTACTGGCTCCGCGTCGCCTATAATGGAAAAGTGTGGCGAATCCTGGGGAAGGTCAATGTCCAACGACGGACGTTAAAGGACTGATGATGATGAAGGCAATGACATTATCCGACCGAACTGCATTGAATACATGAAGAAACTCTTCATTGTGAAATAGTTTTCTGGATATTTCTCGTATTTCTCCATCGAAATGTTCCAATGGATTCATAGGAGTCGGCTGCCATTTTTCCAGCGTTTGAGGGCCCATAAGGATATGTAAGAGTAGGTCTGTATCAGTTTTCCCAATCTCAGATTACAGGCAAAATCAATCTTGGTTACCAGCGAATTAAAACACGCCCATGTTAGCAGCTAAAAAAAATAATCAATCAATCATCAATTTAACATCTAAAGCCACGCCCAAGTTAACAGCTAAAAGATCAATCAATCATTGGATGAACATCTAAAAAGCCACGCCCAAGTTAGCAGCTGAATTAAACCAAGTGTTAAAAGCTTTCTGGATATGTTCTGTATTTTTAGATCCTAACATCAAATGAGACACACACATAAGATTCACAGGTGCCTATGGCCACTTTTCGAGAGGTTGGGGGGGGGGTATATTCAGAATATATCTCAGCGGCGAACCTGCTATCAACAAATAATAATACCATCATTTTATTTGGGTACTAAACGATTAACACCTGTACATTACTTATTGATTATAAAATTCTAACTTTCATTCATGTTTATATAAAATAGAAGGTGAACTGAGAGACGCTGCCGCGGTGCTAGTCACCTTTTGATCAATTTTCACACGCAAGCCTTATGTTTAAATTTCCATCCCTCTAGCTCCATTGGTTCTACCTGTACGCATGATACATGCATAGCCAATCAACCAGCAAGCCAGCCAGCTAGCCGGGCCATCTTAAAAAACCGAGAGGAACCTATTTTGATAGTATTGGTTGACGGTCTCTAAAAGTATATCCTAACTTCAAAGTAAGTTTCATGGGAGGAGATATCTTTCCTAGAATGTTGGTAAACTCATTGGGTACATCTTTGGGTAAACGATGATACTGAGTACAATTGGGTACCCTTCACTTCTGATCTTGTACCGAAAGAAGCTCGAGCTTACTGAGTATAGGCTGTCCTGATCTCACGTCGGGTATCCGTTCGCTGTCAGTGCAATATAAATCCATTATATAAGCATGTTGATATAAGTTTTCGTCAGTGAATACAACATTAATCTGTTATTTTAATACATAAAGAAAATGAATAATAATTCGATAAAACACCCAAAAGAAAGGGTCACTGGACCAATGTCTTTGGGCAGCATGCCGTTTTTAGGGTGTTCGATTCAAGTCTTGAAAAAGGGGTGATCAATGAATAAGTTATTGCTCTCGCCTTTTGTCATACAGTTAATAGTCTGAATTTTCAAAGAAAAATCAAACAAAACAGGTGTGAACGTAGCTGGACTCAAATTAGGGACTAATCTCGCATAAACTCACATAGTAAATTGCCCCCTACCGCCACTAAAAACGCATTTTAGGGAGGAGTTAAAAAAGTTTCCTCTAAGTATAATTAAGGAGTAAAGGCCCAACTTTTTAGCCCTCTAGTTCCATTAATGATACATTGATAGCTATCCATCTAAACCAACTTGAAAACTGAAGAAACCTATTTTGACAGTTTTGGTGCTGGTTTCTAATTCTACCAAAAAGATTAAATTTCAATAATTGATCAAAACAACAAGGGTAGGGATAATACTTTGAATAATTCATAGAATAATAATATACCTTTGTTTCAGATTTTTAGACTCTATCAGGAAGGTCGTAAGCCCAACATTGGAAGCACAACGATAAAAAAATAACATAAGATGAGGATAATAGTCTAAATAATTCATAGAATGATAACAATGCTTTATCTCAGAACGTCTGGCTGTACTAACAGTGATGAAAATAACTAAAATGAAGATACGTACTTGTCAGAATGATAATACAATATCAATATTCAATGCTGTGTGATGATACAATACATCTAAAAAATTTAAATTATATAAGGAATACCGGAGAACGGAACGATTAAAAAGTAGGGATCCATGCAACACTTATGATTAAACTGGTAAAAATAATTCATTGAATGATATTTAGACATGAACAAGATGGACGTAGATTCTCAACATGAAATCAAGCATTTAAAGATCAGTAAAAAAAAAATCAGCATAATCGTTTTTAATTGAATGTTCAATACGTATTTATTGGAGGACGAATTGAAAGAAATGATTTTCCATTCCAAGTTTTGGAGAAAAATAATTTTTAAAAAAATATGGTTCCTAATAAACCTTTTATCAGTTTGATGGTTTGTTTTATTCATATCCTTATGCCTTCATTGATTTTTTTACTCACACACACACACACCACACACATACACACGCATATATATATATATACATAAATATATATATATATATATATATATATATATATATATATACATACATATATATATATATATATACACACACACACACACACACACACACACACACACATATATATATATATATATATATATATATATATATATATATATATATATACATATATATATATATATATACATATATATATATATATATATATATATATATATAATGGAGTAAGGGTGAAGAAGCCCGAACAGGGTAGAAACATAGATGTGTTTATGTAGCGTATCCTTACCCGATCAGGTTGTAAGCTCTACTCTATATCAAATTTGTGTTCAGTATTGAATGTATCGAGCACTTTATGAAATTAACCCTTCACAGATCAGATATTGTATTATATTGTATTCATGATTTGTAGTACACACACACACACTCTCACACACACACACTCTCACACACACACACACACACATATATATATATATGCGTGCGTGTGTATATATATATATATATATATACATATATATATATGCGTGCGTGTGTGTGTGTGTGTGAGTGTGTTTAAGTGTGTGTGCGTATTAACTTTTCAACAAGAAAATTAAATGAAAACATTTTCTTCTCTGTCCTTTTTTAGCTTATTCGATTAATCATAATTTAGGCTTTAGATCAGGAGAACATTTTTTTCGCTCGATATTAAAATAAAGGATTTATATTCATTCTTATTTTTCGATTAATCCCATAATTTTTGAGTTATCATTTTTTATTCTTTGTATATTCCATCTGCATCGTTCCTTGACTGAGACTAAATATCATGATTAGGATGAATCATCGAATACAGCAAAGTGATGGAAAATATTTCACATGTAGATTTTCCATACATTCACTTCTGTTCTTTTTTGTTTTTTTTTTGTTGTTTTTTTTCATGTAAATGAGTCGTTATTTCAAATCATGGGATGTTCCAAACTGTTGCAGACGACACAGCTCACTTTTTTTGCATGGCACAGCTGTGGTGTGTTTTATTGTAGTAAATTCCACTGCATGTCCCATCGGTCTTCCGTAGTCAACAAAAAATGCCCCGTGTGTCAACATTGGATCATATGCTCGATAACTCCCTAGGAAACTTGCAGATTGAAAAGCGTTTTTTTTTTCTAAATCTTTTAAATGCAAAATATAGGACAGTTTTGTTGACTGATGATAAAACTGAATATCTGAATTTGACAAAAACTTTTTTTCTCTGTAGATTTTCAACTACCCTCTTTCAAACTTTGAGAAAATGTTTTTACTGCAATCGATAATGGCGACATTATTGATTTTTAATCGAATAATCATAATTATTGAAAACATGTCTTTCTTGTTAAGACGAAAATTTGGGCTAATTTATTAGAAAAAAAAAACAAAATAAAAAACAGGACCGATTTAAAAAGAATTTTATCACATTTTTAAATTCAGGTATCGATTTCTCGATAAACATTTTTGATCCGAATTGATCATGCCTAATTATATACCATCTTTGAAAAATTGTTATGTTTCTATTGAGTCCCAAATGAATCGAATCAATTTTACACCGTAAAAGAAATTTCACACAGGTACTTACGACAAGACTCGTAGGGCGACGAAGCCAGCACAGTGGCCACAAAAGAGACGAAAACCAAGAAAGAAATACTTTTGGTGTTCATGGTTTGACGGGAGGTCTTCAAATCACTTCAAGAAAGAAAGGCAAATATATATATATATATAAATATAAATACAATATACACAGTTTTATTCAGAGCACCTCAAACGTAATCAGTTAGTTTAACCAAATATATTCCCATGCATGTAGATAAAAAAAAAGCTGGAAAGACAGTCGGGCGGGGACGGAGGACTAATCGCTGAGGGACGTACGAGTGGACTGACACAGAACCAGGTGGTAAGTTTGGACGAAAATACATGCCTCGGTTGTGAAATATCATTAGAGAGATCAGTGAACAGTTATGGGTGAGTGTGGTAAACTTTCTTCTGATGTGGGGATGATTTGTGAAATATTATCTTAGATAATTTAATGTGAAAGAACGAGTTGTGTCTTATCTGAATTTCCGGCAAGAGAGGATATCAAGATTTTTCTTTTATCATATTTTCTGGCTAATCGAAATCTATATAATCAGGTTGTTGAAAATGGAATGTCGTTTTTTGAATTGTAAAATGAAGGGTGATAAAAACAATTAGAAAAATAGCAAATATGTAACGAGAATATGGCTCGTTCGAAGAAATAACCTTTACCAACGATCTTCCGATGATGATATGTAATCTCTTTGAAATGTCTGAGATTTACTGGTTCTTGTATTTTAGAAAAGCACGAATTGTGACTACCCTATAATTGAAATGACGATAATTTGATGATAATCATTTAGACTGAAGGGAGAAGAAAACATTTTTTTTCATATATGAATCAGTATATCCTACAAGATAAGTAAAATCACAAAAATAAACACAGAGACACAGCAAATAAAAACATATACAAGAGACAACGTAGCAGTTCGGAGAATGCAGTCATAAACAAAAAAATTATTTACCCTGATACTTAATTTTCACCGTCTTCTCCGAATGAGTCCCTTTGGGCATGTACACAGCGATTTCAAAATGGGTGCTGCTCATAAAGGGTAGCGGCAATGCCTTACATCATTTGGTTTGTGTGCGCTGTTCGATTTCCCAGAACTTTTGGATAGCACATCGTATATAGGCTTACGATCTAGTCACATTGAAAGCACCGGTTTTTTCTCTGATCTCTGATCAGTACTTCGATGGGTGACCGCTTAGTAACAGCACCACCGACTACAAACAGCTCATAACATATATAGTGACATGGTAAACACCAAAAGCACGTTCAGAAGTAAGCAGGTGCCAAATTTCGTCAAGGCTGTTTGCTAGGATAAAAATATCATCCTTATATCCAACGTAAATTGTAGGTTTAGCTATGTTTTTAAAGACTGTATTTTCTAGGCGAGACATGTAATAATTAAAGAATGTCGGTCTAAGACAGAAAAAAAAACAAGCTTAAAAACTGCCTTCGAAAACTAATTCGGTTCTTAATTTAACCTTCGAACTTGGTATTAAAAATAGAACCCTTTTTCTAGACGTCTCAAACACAATTTTACCTCCTCCTCGTATAATCAAGCCTGAAAGTCGAACAGTAGATGCACTAGTTCGATCTTGTGTGAAGATCTAGCAAGGAGCGTTACTCCGTTGTTCTTTCAAACATGTTTAGAAAGGGGAGGACTTGATAGTTGGTGAGAGTGATTCGGTATGTCTGTCTGTCAGTCAGTGAGGGTCCTCGGTATTAGAGACACTGATGCTCCTAAAAACTTCAAGTTTATATTCCTGAAAACTGAATGATAATAGCAATATTTCGTACCGGTGTAAAATGACTGATAATAAAGTTTGATCATCAGGGCTCAACTCATCTCTTTTCATACTTTATTTCATAAAGAAATAATATTAACTAAACACTTATCGATAATGGATTCCTTAACTATATCGTTGATAATAAAATCAAACCAACTTTAAGGAAAATCAATAATAATATCCGGACCTGGTATAAATGAATCACCGTAGATCGCACGTGTGCCAGAACTAATCATCGAAGATAAATCAACTAAAATCATCTTTAAAAAGAAAAGGAAAAAAAAAAGATTTTTTTTTATCTAAAATCACCCTAAAAGAAAAATACCAACCCCAGATTTGGGCATTATTAATCCAAAACGACCTGCAGACCTCAAAAAGTACTTACGTGGAAAAAAGCAGAAAAGTAAGTTTTTGGGGTCGTGTCATATGGGTGTACACGTGTGGATTTTAAAGCTTGTAGCCCTAAAATGTGATCAGGTGCGCTCGAAGACAGACACAGACAGACACAGACGTGCCGAGAGAAAGAAAAATCTTTACCCTACCTGACTAGATATTTTGGTAGGGTTATTTTAGGGGCCACAGTGATTTGATAACATGAAAAGTAATGAACGTAAAAATGATAAAAATAAAATAAGCCTATTGTTACCTAATCCGCCAGAACTGCAAACAATTATAAAACAGTCGTTCAGAATATTATATTTAGGTAAATATCTCCAGTACAATGGTATATAAAATCAGTAATCTATCATATCAAATATTGAAAACATCAAATCTTTTAATTACAAATAACAGATCTGGTTAGTCACTCAATAGAAACTGTCATGCAACGTTTTTTGGCAGGATGCTGTGTCAGGGGTGATCAATCAGAAAAATTAGAAAAAATGGTGATCAACATATAAGTTACTTCTGTCGCCTTTTGTTTGGCAGTGATTACTAAAAGAATTTCCCAAAACAAGCAGACACAAGCTAAGAGGATCAATTTAGCATGAACTTTCATTGCAAACTGAAACTTTGTATCAAGACGCAATAAGGAGTAAATGTTGGATATTTAAGCCCTCTAGCTCCGTTGGTGCGGCCTGTATACTTGGTACGCACATACATACATACATACATACATACATACATACATAGCCAACCAGCTAGCCAGCTAGAAATCTGAAAAAAAACGAACTATTTTCCACAGTTTTTGTGACAACTCTGGTTGATAGTTTCTAATACTTGTCTTCAAAGAACGCCATTTAACGATTCCAATATCATGTACCATTTCTTGCCCCTTGATAACTGGAAGCAAGCATAGGACTGACCTGCAACCTGCGCATGAAAGAATCATGATCGACTTCACATGGAGATATCACAAGACAGCGCAATATACCAGGGGAAAAACAGGAGTTGAAGAAATCATAGAATCCAGAAGGAAAATCAAATGGAAATGGGCTGGTCATGTAGCAAGAATGGCAGATAACCGCTGGACATCACAACTCAGTACATGGAACTCCTGAGATCACATGCGCAACTGAGCCTGGCAGAATACTAGATGGAGAGACTAATTAGACAAATTCAGAAAGTATTGGCTCCTAGACGCCCACGATAGATAGGCGTGGCGAATCCTGGGGAAGGTCCATGTTCAACAACGGATGTAAAAGACTGATGATGATGATGATGATGATGATGATGCTATCACATTAAATTCGAACAATGGTAACCCGATCGATGGCAATGTTCAGGATTTCATTTTCTAGGTAAACACGGTCCCAGACATCTCAGCTGTCATCAAAAGAAGAATAGATAAAAGTGTATCAACTTTTGGTAAAATGCGAAACCCCATCTGGAACAGGTGAGACATTAAAACAGCGAAAAAAATCCGTTTGTTCAATGCATTGATACTCCCATAGCAACATGTGCATCAGAAAGATAGACACTGAAAGCAGAGAACCCCAGTTTTTGAATTGTGATGCCTCAGAAATTTCTGGGGTCTGGCAATTGAGTCAGGTACATCGATATCATCAAGAGAGTAGGTATCACGGATCAGATCAAAGCAAGAAGGCTCAGATGGTTCGGCCATATCACCAACATCGTTCATCGGGTATATAAAGGTGATTTTCAAACCCTGAAGGGGAAGGCCACCAAAAAGATGGGTCACTCACATTAGAGTGGACACTGATTCGGGCTTCAGATTCTCGAAACCCTCATCATAAAAACAAGAAAGACAAAATCAAATAAGATCAGCTTCAGTTAGGGAATTGGAGTTTTAACAACAGAGAGATACTTTTAGCCCAGTGCAGAATTTCGCTTGCACGTCTTCATTATGTACAAACGGCAAACACTGAGATTAAAAGAATTCAAAAATTTAGAAAACAAATAACATCCACAATTCTCCCCGATCTTGATAATGGTCAGGAGTTTAGTTGAAAGTAGCCAATCATAATTTATTATTTGGACAATATCTACATTCATTGTATTTTCTACGTGAACAAGGAAGGTTTACTAAAAAATTGTCATCATCTTCTACCATGTAATCATGAAAGGCCGCTGCCCAAACACACACACTCGTACATTCACACGCAATAATGATAAGTAAATACAACATATATATAATTGTTTTGACAGTTCGATACAGAGAGGTAGAGCAATGTATAAAACTTATAAAATGTGATTGACTCATAAGAAAATTAACCTTGTTTCATTGATAATAAGATTTGAATAATCTTGTTAACAGTGAAACCAACTTAACTACGATTGTTCAACTATTGACAGTGATGTCAAGTGTATATATATATATATATATATATATATATATATATATATATATAGTTTGTGATTTGCACCGTAAAGATGAACATAAATCTATAACACCCGTTGATAACCGAGAGAGATTGGTGATGCAGTAGAGACAGCTGACCCTTAGGAAGGACTGGCATAGGCTTGTGGGACTGGCACCTCTAAGCGCAGTATTCGCAAGAGGACACTAAAGCTACGGACAACCCAAAGGAAACCCCCCCCCGGTTGCGAGACTAACAGGAACGGACAAAATGAATATGACCTATACAGTAACACAGACAATGAGAAGGTTGAAGTAAACAACTTTGTCTGGTGAGGTATAGGAGGTCAAATGTCATTACAGAAAATTTGCGAGGATGAAAGAGGGTTAAAAATATATCAGTCAAGGACCAAAGGTTGGGAAGTAGAACTAGATGACGCACAAAGAAATCGAAGATGTTTGAGACGTAGGAGAATCCTAAGCAGGACAAAAACCACAGTACTTTTCTCCAATCCACGTACAGACCAAAATTATTAATACCCAAAGAAACCTAACCCAGCCTGTGAGAGAATGACTCCGTAGGCTCAAAGTGAATGAACACAGGAAATGGCCAGAGTTGGAGGAGGATTTGGTTATCGTTATTGTGTCAGCTCTGGTTGGAAAAGCCGAAACAAAGCTAGGAACTCTGTCAATCAGCGTATATAACCAGGTGAGTGAACACTTTGACGAAGAGAAGAGAACAGGCACAAACGGGCCAAAGAAGCAATTGAACAGAAGAAAGAGAAAGAAATTGAGCATCTTTGAAGAGAATTGAACACCTTAAATAATCAGTTCAAAGTGCCCAAATATAATCCAGCCCAAGAGAACAGCTTATTAGAACAAGGAGAGCAGAGGGAATCAGAAGGAGACGCAAGAAGACCCAGAAAGAACAAACCCATTGAGAATCCCAACGATCTCACTAAATCCCAACTGGGCGAGGCACAGCCCAGAAAGATTCTGAGTTTACTGGAGGAGGTAGAGGAATCTATGAAGGAGTCATTCCGTGACTCCGACAGGATGAGACCGTTATCTAGCAGACGAACCAATAACAGAGCTCAACATGAAAGAGCTATCCTGGGAAGAGATACAAGGGGCGGTGAAAGATGCGATAGCAGTAGAGGTTTATGCTCCTGGTCCCAGCGGTATCCCCTACAAGGTGTACAAAAAGTGCCCTAAACTCATGCAGGGGCTGTGGGAACTCATTTCGTGGATTTGCTTGGAAGACACTATTCTAACAAACTGGAAAAGACTGGAAAGTGTTGTCGCCAAAGAAGCAGGCTTATCTCATATAAGACAGTTCAGAACTGACTCCCTTTAAAGTGTACAAGAAAATATATTTTTCTCGGTCTTGGTCAAGAGGTTAATATCTTAGATGACAAAGATCTCTATCCTAAAGGGTGCAGAAACAGGATTCTCGAAGCTAATCAAAGCAATTAGCGAATGTCTACAGTCACACCCCACACAACCCCACATAACCCAACACAACCTGATCCGGGCAACAATGAAGTACTATCAAATCCCAACTCTTGTCTAGAATATAATCATTAGTTACTCCGGTAACATTAGGTTAGGATTCAAAACCGTACATTCCCCATCAGAGTGACAGAAATTAGAGAAAGGAATTCCAACAGGGTGCACCATCACTCCCATTTTGTTTTTCATGAGGATGGACCTGATAATTACAGCAACTGAAAAATAAAACCAGAGTGGCCAAAAATCGAGCTCAGGGGCCCAACAAGCCCCTATCAAGAGCTTCGAGGGCACTTAATCCTCACTACTCCAATGCATATTCAAGCAAGATTGTTCTCTGCACAACTGGACAAAATAAAGAAATAGTTTGATGAAACTCAGCGATAAAAACAACATCGTCAGTGCCAGGAAACAATTAGAGGACGGGTTAAATAAAATAATAATAATAAAAAAAATACGGTTAGCTTGGAAAGTCCAAAGCATTTACCAAGGTTAAAGTGGTTATTGACGGTGTATCACATACCATTAACAGCAGTGTTCGGGAATGGAGAGGAAGATAAATGAATAGCTGGGACTCCCTACACACATACTATCAGCTTCACATCAGTAGGCCTGTACATAAGATCTGGACAGCAACAGCTCCTCCTGTCATCGTTCAAAGTTTGCCTAGTGCAGACACAACGTGACATACAGGGATTCATCATCATCATTATCATCTGCCTTTTAGCGTCGTTGGATATAGACCTTCCCAGAGATTCATCATACCTCACTATCATGGGCGTCGTGGGACCAGTTCTTTCTGATTTTGTCTAGCTCGTCATGCCATTTTACTTTCTATCGGTCACAATTTCGAATATGATTTCTGGGGAGTCATGATGTCCAGAGGATGTTTGATATTCTTGCATCATGTCCAACCCATCGCCATTTTTTTTTCGAATGGTTCCTATGACTCCTTCTCGGACTCTTGTTTTTCCCCTAAAATACTGTGCTGTCTTCTAATCTCTCCATGTCAGGTTGAGCATGATTCTCTCCTGTACACGTTGCATGGATCTCAGTTTGAGGGTCAATCCTTCGGTTAGGTTCCATGTCTCGGCTCCATAGGTGACTATCAAGAAGATGCACTGACTGTATATCCTTCTTTCCTAGGACTAGTGTGATTTTCTCGAACTTCGGTAAAACGAATGTCATGAACAACTACCATATTGGGGGCAAAGATACTGTGATTCAAGGGAAGAAAATGTTATTCGGATACAAGGAACGAAGGAACCCGGTATTGCGACTACGTCTGGGCCGAAATGGGTAGCCGTCATACAACAGGCAAAGTGCTCCCTCAGAACAGGGGACATCACTGGAATACTTTGCATATGAAGATAAGGCCTCGGGACATTCCACTTCCGAGAGAGGAGAACCATGATTCTGACAAAAGCGAGGAACCTGCCGGACAAGGGTTTTGGGACAGGGAGAACAAGCGGCCTGGACCACATACCCCCCCACACCAGAAATAGCTTGTACCGGTCTGTGGAGCCATTCTGCATATCCTTCCTGCTGACAGTGGTCTACGACCACCCCCTTCCCCTGTGAGCCTTCACCGATGGGGTATGTGTGAAGACCCGCTGTACAGGTTGTGTGTTGAGAGAGGAAAAATGACCCACATCTTGTCGAGTTTTAAGCAAGGCTAGTACTGATAAGACAATGATAATGAGTACTCGGCTAGTTGTTCGCCAACAATTGATAGCTAACAATTGATAGCCGTAGCATATTGATAGCCAACCACACATCGCCGTTACAATTGATGGCTAAATTTCATTGAACTGGCGTCGTTATCGTCACCAGTCCTTTAACGTCCGTCGTTAGACTTGGACCATCCCCAGAATTCTTGGACCTTCGCCACAATTCTCTATCACGGGCGTCGCAGAGCCAGTATTTTCTAAATTTGTCTAATTCGTCTCTCCATCTAGTATTCTACCGGCCTCGGTTTCGCATGTGATCACAGGGGATCCATGTAGTAAGTCTTGATGTCCATTGGTTGTCTACCATTCTTTCAATATGACCTGCCCATTGCCATTTGAGTTTTCTAGCGGATTCTTTAACGTATCGGACTCCTGTTTTCTCCCTGATATACTAGGCTGTCTTGTGATCTCTCCGTGTGAGGTTGGGCATGAATCTTTCATGTGTATGTTGCATTCTTCTCAGTTTGCAGGTCAGTCTCTTGGTTAGGTTCCATGTTTCAGCTCCATAGATGACTATCGGTAGGGATGCATTGGTTGTATACCCTTATTTTTAGGACTAATTGGATCAGTTTGTTTTTGAAGGTTGAACTTGCTCTACCGAAGGCTTGCCATCCTAGGCTGATTCTTCACTTGATTTCTTCTTGTTTTGAAACAGGTATCAATTTCGATATCCGCAAAAAAGGACACCGGAAAAAAATTTCCCGAACAACTTTCGTTCGATGCTGTGTATTATCAATTATTTTCTCAACTCCTTTAGGTCGTATGAACATTGTTGTTTAGAGGTTTTCAAGAAAAAGTAATATCTATATTCAATTCACTGAAATAAAATGAGTAATATTTTGATAAAAGTGGTTATATCTTGAATTAAGTCGACTATTTTCATCATTTTGTAGTTAAAAATCTTATTTTCTACCGGTTCAATAAGTTCTAGATTTCATTGACTTTTAGAGTTTTTATTTTTCTTCGAGAAAAGCGCTCAATCTTGAAAAATAATTGAAAATATTGGATAATCTGTAAATATTTAGATTTTTTTTTTTTTCAACATATAAAATTCAAAAGAATGAGGTATCAGAATTCAAGGGGTGGCCCACCGTCAAAATCGAAAGGTGGCTGGAGCTCCCGTAACCACCCGTTTCCCACCCCAGTGGATGCTTTCATTTTCGGTGACCGACCATAAATCACAGGCCGAAAAGTAATGTTATGAACTATTACTTGAAACGTTCACGCTTGGACTGTGTGCCCGGGGGATGCTGAAATCGGTGAGCGGCCATAAATTACAGGCCTCATACAAAATGTAACTGGCCTTCTAAGTCACAGACCGAAACAGTTTTTTTTTAATGTAATAAGTAATGTTTTATCTTATTTGTATCAATTAAAAAATGCAGTGTTTTCTTGTTGTTGTGTGTAAATACAAATGAATAAATGTTGTCCGGTGATTTGTCTAATTCGTCTTGTTCTGAAAGCGAAATATTCGTTTGATATAACGTTGAAAGTTATCGTAATCTACAACCCATTTACCTAATAAAAAAGAAATCAATTTATTAGTATAAGTTGAATAGATTAAAATATTTTTATGGAGCAAGTGATACAAAATATACTGAACTCATGTGAATTAAATATATTTTGTCTGAATTACTTATTCTATTGATAATATGAGCTGAATGGCCGGGCCTTGTCCGTGATATTTTTCAGCCCTAAAGGGGTCACTTTATCATTGTTGTAAAATCGCCCCTCCTATACCCGAGTTGAAGAAATAAAGTTTGTGACAACATTAATAGCTCTTCTTCTCTGTGATCATCATCAAAATATCGTTTAATATTTTCGATGGTGTAAAAATTCCCTCAAAGTCGATAGAAATTGCTTTTGGATGATAGGTCCAGAGTATATTAAGGAAGGTGAATCAAAATAAATTAAATTCCCTCCCCGAAAAAAATGTTCAATTTGTCTACTATATCAACAGAAATTAGCTTCGATCACTGTCATTGACAGGTCATCATCAGCATCAGTCTTTTAACGTCTGTCGTTGGATATAGACCTTCTCCAGGATCCGCCACATTTCTTTATCATGAGCGTCGCGGAACCAGTATTTTCTGAATTTGTCTAGTTCATCTCTCCATCTTGTATTTTGTCGGCCTTGATTTTGCATGTGATCTCTGGGGATCCATATTGTAAGCCGTGATGTCCATCAGTTGTCTTTCATTCTTGCAACATGACCAGCCCATTGCCATTTTAGTTTTCTAATGGATTCTATGATGTCTCTGACCCCTGTATTCTTTCTGATATATTGTGCTCTCTTGTGATCTCTCCATGTGAGGTTGAGCATGATTCTCTCATGCGCACGCTGCATGCTTTGCAGTTTTCAGGTTTGTCTCTTGGTTAGGTTCCATGTTTCAGCTCAATAAGTAACTATCGGGAGGATGCATTGGTTATATACTCTTCTTTTTAAGATTATTGGGATCAACTTGTTTTTGAAGGTTGAGTTTGCTTTACCGAAGGCTTGCCATCCTAGGGCGATTCTTCTCTTGATTTCTTCTTCCTTTGTGGGTATCATAAAGATTCGTTGTCCTAGGTAGATGTAGTGGTCTACTTTCCTCAGTTTTGCATCTTCTTCTTTGACAGTTATGTCCTTATTTTTAATGTAGTGGTTGCACATAACTTTCGTTATACTGAGGTTCATGTGTAGGCTGACTCTTTTGCTTTTTTTGTTTAGTTCATCTAGCATTAGTTTGAGGTCGTTTAGGTTCTCAACGAAAAGGATGATGTCGTCTGCAAATCTGAGGTTGCTCAGATATTTACCGTCTATTTTGATTCCTCTGTTCTCCCAGCCCAGGTTTCGGAAGATCATCTCGAGGCAGGCTGTGAATAGTTTGGGTGAGCTGGTATCACCTTGTCTCACTCCTTTTTGGAGTTGGAAGGGTTCAGAGTCTTTATGTAGCCTGATAGCCCATTGAAAGGTGTTGATAGCTTTAAAAATGTATTTTTCATTTTTTTTTCAAATGCACAATGTAGGACTGTATTTTTGCAAAAATTATCAGCATTCGACAATTTTTTATGGTAGATTTACAACAGAATTTACAATTTTCGAAAAACTTTTCAGTGTCATTGATAATGGGATCACTGATTTTTTTGTAGAATTTAGAGAATATTTGAATTGATGCCAGCCAAAGTCTACGTTGAAATTAACGGAAATATATGTTCTCTTTTTTGTATCCGACAAAAATCAGCTATTTCATCTCTAGAAAAACATTTAAAAAACCAGAAGAGATTTTTTTGAATTTACGTTTTTAAAAATTGCACGTAAAATTTTCGGCCATAACAACTTTTATGCAAATGAGTGTTGCCATACTCTGTAAATTTTAGTAGGTTTGCTATACAACTATACAACTATAGGTCACAGCTGAAAAAGTAAACTGCTTAAATAAAAAAAATGAACTGAAAAAGTAGAATGGTTTGATAAAAACCTGAGCAGAAGAAGTAAATCGCTTAGATAAAAACCCAAACTGAAAAAGTAAATTGCTTAAATAAAAACCTGAACCGAAAAAGTAAATTGCTTTGATGAAAACCTGAACTGAAAAGGTGAACTGCTTGAAAACAAACAGGCGTACATCGAATTAAAGGGGCTATCCTTCAAGTTCAGGGGTCGCAAGTAGAATTGTTGCTTAAAAAGTGCTAAATAATTTTTAAAATAGCAAAAAATACGGTCGAAAAAAAAAAACACCAAAGCGTCCATGGCCAAGTATATAAAAGGCAGTTAAGTTGCTGAACATCTGTTGTAAAAATGGTTAATGTTGTAAAAGTCAGCAACACTTCAATTTAACAACACCGGATCCCGAAATTTGGTGATGAAAAGGTTCCCCGGCTACGAACTGTCCAGCTATCTATTGTTCGCTATCAAATGTGTAACGCTATCAACTGTGGGAGATCAACTGTTGGCTATCAATGTTCCGTAATCCGTTCATCTTGGAGCATGATCAGAGCGTGAACAGAGGAAGAAACATTAGGCTGCAGTCAAGCTATTCAACAGAATTGCTCTTGTTCAGGGAGGAGGAAAGCTCTAACGACCCCTCCCTACTTCAGTCAGCGAATGAATTTGAGATGAGTGTCGACAAGGGAAGGAAGTTCCACTTACTAGATGTTGCGCTGTTCAATACCTTGAGGAAAATCAGCAAATACCAACATCTGGTCAATGACCTACTTTGTTCTCCCTCGCAAGGGTGTGCTGCGGGGAATTCCCTGCACAGACTGCATGGAGTCTGCTCACCAGGATGGGAGCAAGAGGCCAGGACAAAAAAAAGCAGTTCATTAGTCAAGAGAGACAGCTGAGAGTGGTTCCGGTTGGTTGTTGCACAGAAGGGAGGATATGAACCGGGAATCAAGAGGAGATGGGCCAACCAATCAGAGAGTATCCTGCTTAAGGTTTGAAACACTTGGTGAATTGAATAATAAGGAATGAGAAGGACTCAGGAGTAAAAGGTATACGGAGATTATTTAATTATTAATTAGTTCATTTTCGAATTAATCAGTGTGCTATACATGTATCGTGGGAGCTTGTATGTACCTTTTAGTAGTTAAAAGGTTTCCATGGGAAGCAAATTTAGCATCTGATGTATTGCTTTGAAAGCAAAAATGGAAATCAAGAAAGAGGATTCCTGGTAGACCATAATGGTGAGTCCGGACTGTATTGTATCTATGGAGAAATCTTTGGTGGTACGGTTGGATATTCTGTTGGAAGTAGTAACAGCAGTTAAGGGGGTGTTGTTGGTTGCGCTGGTCAGAGCAGGTGGGTATTCCTGAGCATCGGTTATCTTAGATACCAGGGAACTGGATTGGTTTAGTGTTGGACTGTTTGGGTAATCGGTAAGTTGGGAATGAGGCTATCTCTAGAGTTAATCCAGATTGTGGGGTCAGGGGGTCCTTGTTATGTGGGATCAAATATTCTTTTAGAAATATATATTCTGTGTCCTTGATGGATATTGGGGATGTTCTAATGGCTTCGAGTTGTACAAATGAAATACCATACATAGGTTTCTATTGGTAGGGGTCTGTGACTGTGTTAAGTTCTCAATGTTGGATATACATAAAGGAGATTGGGTGTGGAAACGAGGTCTTTGTGGGCAATGGCAGTATATGAATATTAAGGGATGTTTGGGCTTAGGTAGAAGTGTAATTAAAAGAATAGTGAACTGATGAGTACAGAGTAATTATGAGTGAGAGAATTCGGGTGTCAGAGATCAGTGTGGTTAGGGTAAGGTTTAGTGTTGAGTCCGTTGGGGAGTAGAGTTTTAAGTTTGTTAATCCACATATCTTCGTGTCGTTCTATAATTTTTACCTTGCCTGTAGGTGTATTTATTTCTTTTTTTTTTTCAATGATTGTGAATCTCTTGTCTGTGTCGAAATTTGCCCGTATGCTAAAGGTCGTTGCTATTGCTACTATTTCTTTGGCAGCAGGGTTGGTGGAATTCAACAGTTGTAGGGATGGTGTCATGTGAGACTTTGTTGCTGATTATAGTGTTACTGCCAATCATGCCAATAATGTTCAGGGGTCTGCGGTAAGCGATGACGCATGATACATAATTTGGGAAGGGTTCCCATCTTTGGTAGCTTGCGTTTACCTTTTGGTGGTTAAAAGATTAGGTTTCCATACAAATCAAATTTAGCATCTAATGTTTTGCTTTGAAAGCAAAAATGGAAATACATACTTCCATTTTTTGCTACTGAAAATGGGAACCCATCCCAAAACAATATGTATAGAATACTAATTAATTAATTTATCCATCAAATTAATTAACAAATAAAGTCTCCATATACTTTTACTCCTGGGTTTGTCTTATTCCCAATAGTTCACACTCACTCACGTGCGTGTACACACACACACGCACACACACACACACACACACACATATATATATATATATATATATATATATATATATATATATATATATATATATATATATATATATATATATATATATATATACTGTAGGCATAAAATCCTGCATCGACTTTAAAATTATACAAACAATAGCAACATCTAGCAAAAATTATTCAAAAGTTTAAATATCAATATGGGTAAAGACGGATATATATATATATATATATATATATATATATATATATATATATATATATATATATATATATATATATATATATATATATATATATATATATTCTAGAAAGCTTTACAGCTTCAAACACTAAACATTCAAAAACTTTCTTGAAAATTTCCTCGTGTCACTTCGGTAACTTATTTCCCAATATCCGTCAATGCAAATTATGTAATTTTCTTCAGTGTTTTTTCCCCCTATTTTGCATATACTTTGTTATGTATAAACATTTATTAGCTAAGGGTAGTACGCAGAATATTCCACCATAAGAAGCAACTTGCCCCCCTGTGGCCTATTTAATGGCCATGACATACAAGATTCACGACATTTCTTCAACCAAATACGAAAGCTGATTCACGTGAGAAAGCTTTTTTTAAACACAACGCAAATTCAAACAGTACGAAAGTAAGCACCCAGAGAGCGCATACCTCTGCCAAGGACTTTGACTCTCAAAACAACTTGATGAAAAGCAGCTCACAAATAGCTACGTTGCAGGAGAGGTAACTGTAAAAATTCCTCAATCTGCCTCAAAGTTCAATTTATTTATTTATTTCTCAGACCATAACCTACACCTCGTTAAAATATCATTGGAATTAATGGAGAACTCTCGGAGATATTTCATGAACAAACTTGAGCGAATATATGAATAAAATGAAAAACCTTTGGAGAAATATTTGAAAAATGCCCGGATCTGCACCCGAATTCAACTTACTCCCCTTAACCCCATAGCCCGACTTTATTCATTTAATTGAGAACTTTTGGAGATATAGTGTGGCCTTTCAGCTACGTTACCGAAGTAAAAGTAAAAATATCTATATTCATCCCCGTAATTAATCATTTTGCTCCCTTCCACTAAATTTCATTGGAATTCAGTGAGAAATTTTATAGATATTGCATAATGTTGTCATTTACCTACGATGCTGGGGAGGATCCGTCCCAAATTTTGATTACCTCTTCTGCAGCCCATTGCCCACCCTTTCCACAAAATATTTGAATTAGTTGAGAACTTATGGAGATATTGGGTAAATAAACAGAAAGACAGACAGACACAAATGTATACATATGCCTCTCCCAACTCGTCTGACTGATGTAAGCCAACCTACAGTTTTTGTCGACTGCGTCATAGACACATATTTTTCAAGTAGCATTCCATTCCGAGCTAGAGGGCTAAACGGGGAAAAATAGACCACAAGTATTTGTTGCCTTCACTTGGATTCAAAATACTTATCCCCCCACCGAAAAAAAAAATAAAATAAAAGTTGAATAATCAAGCAAAATTTATGATTTAAAACCGTCAAACAAAACAGTCAGCGTAAGTTATTTTCAGTTTTCAAGTCTGTCTGGATGGTTATGTATGTATCTATCACATGAACGGGACACACCAAACGCTAGAGAGCTGAAAATTTATAACTACTTATCATGTCTACAAAAAAAATGACCCCTAAAAGGGTTTAGTAGGAGGTTCAATTTACAGTGTGCTTTTATGCTAAATTGTATTCAGACTTTTAGAGATCACTGCTAAATGAAGGGCGAGAGAAGTAACCGATTCATTGATCACCCCTTTTTTTTTCAATTTCTAAAAATTCATCCTGCCCGATGTACTGCTAAAAGATGTTGGTCACGTGACGCTTTCTATTGAGTGACAAATCAGACCTGCTACTTTTTTTTTTCTTCTTAATCTAGGAGAAACTTCAGACTTTTTACGAAAAAAAGCATTTATTTGATTAAAAAATTATTTTAGGTGAGACTATATATATATATATATATATATATATATATATATATATATATATGATTAGAGAGAGAGAGAAAGAGAGTGTGTATGCGTGTGTGCATGAGCGAGTGTATGTTTGAGTGACAGAGGGAGGGAGAGAAAGAGAGAGTGTGTGTGTGTGTGTGAATGTGTGTGAAAGGAAGAGAGTATGAGTGTGTAAGTTGTTGAGAGAGAGAGAGAGAGAGGAGGAAGAGTATAACCGAGAGTGGGTGTGTGAATTTATGTGCTTGCGCGCGAGAGAGACAGAGAGAGTTTCGGTGTCTGTATCTGTGTGTGCGTTCTGCACCGTGAGAACTTGTTGAATCTGTCTTTCCACAAAGCCAGTAAGATATCCGCAAAACTTGTTCTCAAGCACTTGCAGGTGCAACCTCAATGGAATGGTGCAGGAATTGAGGTCTCCATATCTAACATTCTATAGCGTTTGCCCCCACGATGTCTCCAAAAGTTCTCAATTTCACTTATCTTTACGTGGAAAAATTGGCCATGGGTTACGGAAAAATTGAATAAATTTTGATGCTGATCCAGGAATCTTTTGGATCGAGAGATATTTCTTCGTATATCAAGACAATAGTCCGAAATATAGAAAATCGAAACTCACGCAGTTATGCCCCCTGCATCGTAGCCATACATGAAGTGATTTTCATTCTAACCTAAGAACTGAGGTCGTGCGTTTTAATTGAACAATGTAAGAAAATTCACTCTGTTCTGGCTTACGTCTTTTACAGCTGATGATGGTCAAACTGCGGCTCACGTCTCACATGCGGCTCTTTAACAAAAGAAATATGTTATTCGAGCTCTTTTCCTCATTACCTTATTACCGTTAATATAAAAGGTGAATAAGTTCAAGCTTTATAAGAACTAACCAGATTTCGAATTTTTATATAAGGCTTAGTGTAGATGAAGCTATCATCAGTTAATATTTTGAAAACATATCACCGCTATGACTTGCCAGGAATCCTCTTTCTTAATTTCTATTTTTGCTTTCAGAGCAAAACATCTGACGCTAAATTTATCTTCTACGGAAACATTTTAACCACTAAAAGGCTCACACATACTTCTGAAGATGGGATCTCCGAGAAACATATATAGCATACCAATTAACTGATTTATAACTTAGATAATTAACAAATAAAGTCTCCATATACCTTTACTCCTGAGTCTGCTCATTTCCTATTATTCACACACACATATATATATTCTAGTTACTATGGACGTCAAATCCTTAAATGCTAATATCAAACACGATGAAGGCATTGTAGCCCTCAAAGAAGCCCTTAACAATAAAACGACTAAAGAACCCAGAATTGAATCAATTACCACCCTTATACAACAGATTTTAACACTCAATAGCTTCAGCGTCAATAATAGATACTCCCTCCAGATGTGAAGCTGTGCCATGGGCAGAATAGCATATGCTAACATCTCCATGGGCAAATTCGAAGAGACCTATGTATATCCAGAGATAGACAAAGACTGCATCGTCCGTCAGATATAGAGATAGCATTTTTCTAAATACTTACAGGAGTTGAAGCCGAACTAGAGAAATTCTTCTCACACATAAACTGTACACACGACTCGATTAAATTCGATTATGAGATATCTTCTTACTCCATTGCTCTCCTAGATATCTGCATATACATAGATAATTATAAACACCTCTAAACTACCCTCCACACGAAACCCACATACACTTACAGCTACCTTCACCCTAAATCGTCCTACTCAAAACACGTGGAGAAACTACCATTTTCACAAGCATTTAAAATTTGGAGAATTGGCTCTACAAATAATGAACTCATTCAGACACAACTATAATCTACAACAACATTTCAGTAAACGAGAATATTCACTAAAAATGCAAATAACCAAATAAAAAAAAGCCACTACAATACTTAGTGAAGAAACGCTTACACTCTCCAACAAAAATAAACCTCATTGCATACCACTTATAACCATCTTCAACAATACACTCCAACCTTTGGCACATATAGTCAATTACAGACGGAATATACTCACACACTAAGAAATTTTGGCAAAACTGTGTGTCATCGCCTTCTGCAGACCCCAAGACATCAAAGACATGACTAGATGTAACACTATAATAAGCAATAAAGTCTCACATACCAACATCCCTAAAACCATTAAATTCTTCCAGCTGTGCAACAAAAGAAATAATCTATGCTGCAACAACCTTAAGCACATCAACACCTTCGCTAGCTTTACCATTGATAAGACTGTCTACACATACCATAACACTAACTGCCGTAGCAAAAATATCAAATTCCTCCTAGAATGTAATAGATGCAAATTAGAATACATAGGCAAGTCCAAGTGGCAATTTAACATTAGACTCAATAACTGTAGACACAGAATCAAATATCTAATCACCTAAACCTACTCACGGTAGAACTACACTTCTGCACATGGATTTTGCTATAGACGCTACATTCACAATGTCTGGAAAAATAGAAATAAATACACCTACAGACAAAACAAAAATTCTAAAACATGAAGATATATGGATTAACAAGCTTAGAACTCTCTCTAACAGACCTAACACTAAACTTAACAATCCTAATCACTTTGATCTATAACATCACAATCCTCCCACTAATAACAACCCCACATTCACACCTTACCTGCCTTCATGTATATCCAATATTGGGAACTTTACATAGTCACATAGACCCTCACCTGTAGGAACCTATGTATGGTATTTCATTCGAACAACTCAAAGCCATCAGGCTTTCCATAACATCCACAATGTCTATTAAGGATACAGAATACAAAGTTCCTTGACCCATTACTGGACTATCCCAACCTACCAAGCACCTACATAGTCTCATACCAAACCCTCACTCAATTCCTTAGTATCCTTGACAGCTCTGGTCCCTCCAACACCTGCTCTTGCTGCTACGAAAATATACTTTAACAGACCAACACAGACTTCACCTCCAAGTCCCACTCATCAGGATGACCCAAAAGGAATCCTCTTCCTTGATTTCTATTTATTGCTTCCGAAGCAAAACATCCGATGCTAAACTCAGTTCCTACAGAAACCTTCAAACCGCTGAAAGGTATACATATACTACTGAAGATGGAAAACCATCCCGAAACATGTACAACATATTATGGATTACATTCATGGATTAATTCATTAATAAGCAATGTCTCCATATACTTTTACTCCTGAGCCCGTCTCATTCTTTATTGTTTACACACACACACACACACACACACACACACACACACACACACACACACACACACACATATATATATATATATATATATATATTTGTGGTCACTGATAGTTATTCAAAATAATACTTTCAAAACCTACATACATGAATAAACATTATTGCAAATATTTATTTGCACATATTCACAAAAAATGTCGTGTGACTTTCAAATATCCAATGTTTATTACATGCAGCTTTTGGATTAAGCAAGTATGCCTCCTCTTGGAAGATAGCAACAATTTTTTTCACCAATGAGGTTGCCAAGCATAGGCATCTGCTGGAGATAAGGGCAAACAGGGTACCTTCTCCCCCACCAGGATCAGGCATTCTTACTGAGGGTGGAAGGGGTTTAAAGTTGGAGTCTTGTGGGGGGGGACAAGTGGTCACTATGAGCAGTTACAGCCCAGGACGAGTCACAGCTAAGATACTCCCTAGTTCCTTATCGGACAATCGACATACGGATATATCTTTTCGCATCTCCTCCTACCCCTTGAATAAGCCTCTCTGTCTCCCCCCCCCGCCCCGTTGAAGAGTGGCAAAGGACGTCCATGCTGCCAAGGTAACTGTAAATATCAACGCTCTTGTGACCATCAGCGCATATTAGATGACTAGTGATCGGACAAACCACAAAGAAAAAAAAAACAGGTTCTTCTTGAAATTCATAAACTACACACACACACACACACACACACACATACATATATATATATATATATATATATATATATATATATATATACATATGTGTGTGTGTGTGTGTGTGTGTGTGTGTGTGTGTGTGTTTGTGTGTGCGTGCATGAGTGCATGTGTTGATTTTAATGATTAATTCCATTAAATAATATATCCTACTGACAACGTCGTTATCAAAGACGAAACTAGACAATACAATCAACAATTTTGTGGAATGAATTATTTAAAAAATATTTTCCCATTGTTACTTAATCTATATATTCGTCGGATACCGAATCTAAATACGTATAACATTTTGTCGACATGGAAAATCCACAAATGAATCATGGGTGAGGGGAACATTCAACATCTGGTCACTCGTGCAGAGACCGGAAAAAAGCACACGTGGGATATGGAAAAAAAACTCAAACCATATATTTTCCATGTATGACGAAGAATACTAGAAAGCTTCAGTTACAGAACTAAGACAGGAAAAGCAAGAATTATAAGGCTCACAAAACGAGAAGTAACATACAGAAAATTGCTGAAGAATTTCGAGAAAGGATATATACACGGAAAAACCAGAAACTATGAACATATTTCCTTCCTTTATGTTATAATATATCGGCCTTTTTTTTTCGCGCTTTTTCCAATAGCATTAGAATATTTTGAATTGGAAGAAAACGTTTCATTTGAATTAAAAACATTGATAACGACGTTAGTCGGAACTAGTTAGCAAAATAAATTATCATATCCACAAACACACACGCACACACACACACATTTAGGTATATATATATATATATATATATATATATATATATATATATATATATATATAAAGTTCATTGGTAAAATGCTCTTCAATATGTCTTCATTCATATCAACAAACATGGTCGTCATGGAAGTTGATTGGAGAGACCTTTATGCCATCAGTGAACTTATAATGATTGATATATATATATATACATATATATATGTGTGTGTGTGTGTGTGTGTGCACGCGCGCGCGCAGGCGCAAGCATTCGTGCGTACGTGTATATGTATATAACATAGGTTTATAGATTGCTAAATAAATTGATGGATTGATATGAACGAACTGAGCTGAGATATATATAGAGATAGATATTAACAGAAATAGATAGATAAGAATCAACTAATAGGTAGATAGATAAACAGATAGATAGATATCAACAGAGATTGATGTATATCAACTAATAGATAGAAAGATAAATAAATAGATAGATATTAACAGATAGATACATATGAATCAACTAATGGATAGGAAGATAAATAGATAGATTGATATAAACAGATTGGTAGATATGAATCAATTAGTAGATAGATTGATAAATAGATAGATAGACAGATATCAACAGAGATTGATGTATATGAATGAACTGATAGATAGATAGATAGATGGATAGATAAGTAGATATCAACAGAGATAGATATGAATCAATTAATAGATAGATCGATAAATAGATAGATAGATGGATATCAACCGGGAATGATAGATATGAACCAATAAATAGATAGATAGATAGATAGATAGATAGATAGATAAACAGATAGATAGATATCAACAGAGATTGATATACACGAATCAGTTAATAGATAGATAGATATCAACAGACTGTACCAGATAGATAGATAGATTGATAGATAGATAGATAAATAGATAGATTGATAGATAGATAGATAGATAGATAGAGATGAAGAGACTAGGATAGATAGATAGATAGATAGATAGATAAATATGAAACCAATCTTGTTCCCCACCTGTCCCTCTATATTGGGTCCCTTTTCTGTTCCTCAAGTTAAAATCCAGCGTCGATTCCATACGATGAAAGATCAACCTTCCATTCGCGATTCATGAGAGAAAAATCGCCTCCTCATCATATACACATATCTACTCACTGAGAGAAAGTGAGAGAAACATAAAGAAATATTGCACACACCACCCTACTTGGAAGATTGACGCAGTATAATCTTACTCAGTCATCCGCTTTCTTTCATTTTTAAAATACTTGGAAAATAACTTTGCATGTAACTGGCTTCGTTCGAAGAATTGCGTATTACATTTTTTAAATCATCCGAAGATGTATTTATGTACACTCTTATAAACAAGTAATATTCATGGTATTTCTGTAGTATGTATGGGGTTCTTTTTCAAGCCACAAATGTAATTTTCATACACTCTTGCATTTGTACAGCTCTTACACACGCGCGCGACCAAGCAAATTTTCAGATTTACTCAAACTTTTTGAATTTATAACTGTTACTCTGATATGAACATGAATGTTTAATCTACGTATTTCGGTCGTATGTGCGGATGTTTAACAGGTCGTAAGTCTGGGAGCAAGAGTATACTATTTTAATACATTCTACATTTTAAAGTTGTTTTTCTCCATTGGAATTGAATGATTTTGCTTGAATAGTCCTCGTTCAGCACGTATTCAATAAGCATGTATATTTCTTTGTTGTTCTTTGTTTGTTTTGAAACCATCAACGAAAACTGTTACGGAAATAGTCGATATAAGTATCTTCAGTTTTTTAGTTGGTGTTGCTGACTGACTGGCTGGCTGTACAGATCGTACCAATAGTTCTAGAGGGCTGAAAATGTAAACATTTCCCCCTTATTATATCTAGGTAGAAATTTCCTTCTTATTTTTGCCCCAATTCCATTTTTATCTTTGGGAGTCAATTTGCAATGTAAATCCATGCTAAATTAGTCTCTTAGTCTGTGTCCACCAACATTCACGAGCCAAAGATGAGAGAAGTAAGTTATTCATTGATCACCCCTCTTTCCATTTTTTTTTCAAATATTCAGCCCAATACGGTATGCTGCCAAGAGACATTGGTCTTGTGATGGTTTCTCCAGACTGACTCCGAGTTATATAATTGCATGGTGCGGGATTTGAGTTGCTTGGGATGGCAAGCCTTCAGCAGAGCAAGCTCAACTTTCAAGAACCAGATGATCCCAATAAACCTAAAAAGAAGAGTATACAACCAATGCATTCTCCCGATAGTCATTTATGGAGCTGAAACATGGAACCTAACCAAGAGACAGACCTGCAAACTGAGAAGCATGCGATGCACACATGAGAGAATCATGCTCAACCTTATATGGGGAGATCACAAGACAGCACAGTACATAAGGAAGATAGCAGGTGTTCGTGACATCATAGAAACTATTAAAAATTCAAATGGTAATGGGCAGGCCATATTGCAAGAATGACAGACAAACGATGGACATCATGACTCACAACATGAATCCCCAGAGATCACATGCGAACGAGGCCGACAGAATTCAAGATGGAGAGACGAACTAGAAAAATTTAGAAAATACTGGCTCTGCGACGCCCACGACAGAGAAATGTGGCAGATCCTGGGGAAGGTCTATGTCCAACGATGGACGTTAAAAGGATGATGATGATGATGATGATGATGACAAATATCTTCCAGTTCCTGAAATGCATTATCTCTATATGAGGAGAGAACGTGGAATAATCTTCTTCAGAAAAGACTAAGTATGGCAATAAATAGTGGAATATAATTTTAAAACATCATCAAAATCATGGATAACTATTTCTTTCGTATCCCTTGAAATAAGGGCATACAACAAGTAAGAAAATTGCTTCTTTTTTTTTTGTCCCTATAGCTATCTTTGATCAACATTGCTCATATCTTGTGCTGGTAATTTTAAGATAGGTTTAAATAAGGGGCCGATTTTGAGGGATAATTTCAATTAAAAGATCTTTTTTTTTTTATAATCTATGCAAGGTACGGATATTTTATTTCCATCGTCTTATGTCTACAGCTGTAGATCTCATCCGGACTTGAACACTCCACTCTGGCCCGTTTACCACCAAGGTCAATCCTAGGACGATCCTTTTTTGACCGTAAGTTGAACCTCTGTTAACCGTCACGTCACTAGATACGCGTCTTTTCGACCATATCCGGAATCACGTCCCTACAACAGATTTTGCTTCAGGAGTGGCTGAACGCATAGATCTTATGGGAAAGGGTTTCTAGAGTGGGAATGTGATCAGTTAGAGGCATTTGCGTCTGCAGGAGGATAATTTTACCCCCTTTCCACGACTAGGCCTTCTCATCAAGTTTGAGGGGAATTTGAAAGTTGGAACCTAGATGATTATAGTTCTATGCGATTGTTTTATGTAATCCCAGTTTAATGAATCCGTATAAAAAAAAATTTGATGTTATTTTTTGCTAAAAACAGGATTGCAGCTAAGATATTTTCTGATTGAATTTAGGTCAAAATTGGAAAAATTGCCCTATTAAAATGAATAGTTTATTAAAAATAGATATAAACTGAAAATCATGTATAAACATTTTTCACGCGTGATTGAATCAAAGTTCCACTTTTAGGTTAGATAGACCCACCTAACCTAACCGTATAAATTTGATTCAATAAAGTCTGAAAAATGATTTCCAGTTTATATTTATTTTTCATTCATGGGGGGACATTTTTATTAATTCTTCCACTTGCATTTTTTTTTACCTGGGCCATTTTACCGGGGCCTTTTTACTGGGGCTTTTTTTTAGCAGGGTCATTTTACCGGGGCATTTTTATAAGGGTCATTTTAATAGGGCCATTATACCAGGGGCATTATTACTAGGCCATAATTACCAGGCAGCCTTTCGGATACATCTTTCAAAAAGCTAATGTCCATAATCCTAGAGAACAGAAGCCTTAAAAAATGATTCAGTTTCATTTTATTTTTCTCGCCGGAAGAAGACCCAAAATGCTGGATTTTTTTCGTTCATACCCATTGATAGAGAAAAACCCTAATCCCAAGTCTTGGGTGGACTGATGCAATAAACTTGACGTATGAATTCTCGAGGGATATGGAAAATTTGGTCTGTTAGGACTAACTTGGAAGTACGGAGGTCAGTTGGATTTTAGTTGTGAGAGTAGTCTTACTGAAAGTTATTTCACGATATAAAGGGTATTGAGCTGAGCACAAAGTACTTTATTTGACCAAAATCCGCTCATTGGATCAAAAGTTATGAAAGTTTGAAATTGCAAAAAAAAAAAAAATTAGAAATTAATGTTATGTAGTCTAGCGTTTCCACATGGATCAAAAGAAGAAAATGTTGCATAAAGAGAATCTTTTTACTTGAAGAAAAAGGTAACTCAATATGGCACAATCATGGTAATATTTCAGTAAGTCCCATGTTTCAGAGGCAATCGTTCCTACGGCTAATCAGTCGAACAGATTTAGTTCAGCAGAACATGTTTCGAGCTTTGTTGCCAATTTAGCTCTTTTAGAGCCAGATTTGGTTTTATTTTTCTTCTCTAGCCACAAATTACGAATCTTGTTTCTAGCTTCAAACCTTTCATTGATTAATATTTACATTAGTTTTACTATCAAAATATTGGCGCCAGTCAAGTGAAAAATAGCAGTAGTAATATCATCTCAGGTCAAGTCACTGCTGATGTTTATGGGATCCATAAAGTAAGTCGCAATATAGAAATTTATCTAAAAAAAGATCAACCATAAATAAATATGATTCATTAGTACATTTAACACGTAAATAATAAAAAATAACCCTTTTTTGTTTATACAATAAGATTTCTCGTTCCAGACTTGCAAAGTCTCCTGCATTTTGCGTAGTTCTCCCGCAATATTTTTTGTCTCCTACTCTCTCCCACGATTTTTTTAAAAACATGTTTCTCCTGCATTTTCGTTTGAGAAAAAATGTTCTCCTTGAATTTGACCCCAAAATCAACTCCACGAATTAAATTCAAAATCGATTATATCAAAACAAGTCTCGTTTGTCAGTCAATAGGAACTGTCACGTGAATAATGTGACAGCAGATAGTGTTGGGAGTGATCAATTAAAAAAATTGGGAAAAGTAGTGATCAATGAACAAGTTACTTCTCTCACCTTCAGTTGTAACATTGAAAAATTCAATTTTCGGAATAAATCGGGCACAATCTAGAGACCATTTTAACATAAATTTACTATATAAACTGAACTTCCTCCACACGCACGCACTAAAAACTTATTTGGAGTGAAATCTTGAAAAAATAAAAGTTTTCTTTTTTCTAATGAAATGCAACCTAATCTTTTTTTTTCGTTCTAGGCTTCCGTACTTTAAAATTAAAATAAAATCAAAGAATAGGGGGATGAAGTGGGGTAAGGGTAAACAAAGGGCAATGGTGAAACATGAGGATATTCACTGAAGGAGATCGACTGAACTCAGCCGTCGAGGAAATAAAACGAGAAGGAATGAGATGGAATTAAACTCATGCTCGCGTGTGTGTAGACGGGAGATATGGTGAAGAACCGGGAATGGTCGCTTCAGACAACACCCATCTCATTCAAAAATGTGTAAACTGGGTCATCAGCCTCAAGAGGCCCAGCCACATCACTTGCTTTGGGTATGGGCGATGTGCTGCAAGGGTGACTACCCAAACAGAATACCAAGAAAACATCCGTTCCTGCTTGTTCATCTGACCCAAAACGTCATGCCACATCACTTGCCTTGGGTGGGAGTGATGTGCCCCAAAAGCCACTTCCCATCACCAAGAGAACAACATGATACAACGTCAGAACACTCTCCACAGACATGCACTTAATCAATCAAGAAAATTAAATCAAAAACATCAAATGGGAAATAATCTGCTTAAGCGAAAAGTAAAGACCCGGAGACAAACTACTCGAACTGAGGAGCAAATATCTTATTCACAACTACGGAAAAAGAGAAAGTAAAACAGAGCGGAGTAGGCTTTCTAATTAATGGGGAATTCGAAGACAACCCGTCAGGCTTTAGAGCTGTCTTTGACCGAATAGCCAGTGTCACCATACAACTCTCAAAGGGGTTCAATCCGAATATCATCCAAGACTACGCTCTACTTTGCAGTGAACAAAAGAAGAAATAGACAACTTTTATGATGACTTGAATTCCTTTCTTCAAGATACCAGAAAATACTCCAATGTCATCACAGGAGACTTGTCGGTCAGTTCGAATATAAAATACGGAACGAGAGAGGTGAAGATCTTGTAAAGTTCGCAACTGCAAACGGGTTCAAAATGATGAACACCTTTTTCAAGAGGAACCCCAATAGAGAATGGACTTGGAAGAGCCCCAACCATGAAACCAAGAACGAAATAGACTACATCCTAGCGGGCGAAAGTGACACTGTCAAAGATATTCAAGTCCTTAATCCAGTCTACGTAGGAAGCGACCTCAGAGTGGTCGGATGCAAAAAGCAAATTAACACGAACAAAGAATGAAGATTTTTCTCAAAGTACATATACTAGACTAGTAAAGTAAGTTCTGTTTTTCAATTTACGTACTGGAAAGCAAACTGCCAAGACTGAAATTCAGATTTATTTGTCGTTGACTAATAAGTAAATATACTTTGAGACTAAGTGAGAAATATAGGTGTAGCAAATAGGAGTAATTCTTTTCAAGTTCGTCTACGCAACCTTTTTTTATTTTATTTGTGAATATGTTTAAAACGAATAATACTCTATCAATGCTCAATACCAGTTATGACACACCGGTACGAAGCGTGGAAACTTATAAAACCGCTCGAATACTAACTTGGAACGGGAGGGAACTGGAAATGGGAAGGTTTGCCGGTTAGACATGGCTGAAGTTGGCGCAATCACGCTCGTCATGGAAGGAAACGGGAAAGGCCTTTGTCCAGCAGTGGACTCGTAACGGTTGCTGTGGCTGATGATTATGATTCTGAGAAATAGAACTTCACCATTCAGTTCAACTGAACAACCGTAGCCAGCAAAGGTAACGGAGAGTTCTATAATCTTTTTTATTATATGTGCGTGTGCTTGCGTGATCAAGCGCTCCTGGCTGTATCGTTTGGTCCACAGACATAAAAATTGGCAGAAAAAATTATTTTCTAGAAAAAAAAATTTGAAAAAACAAAAACAAAAATACCCCCCCCAAACCAGAAGCCCTTTGGCGGTTTATCAATAACTTCTAGATCAGATGTTTTTTCTCATTCAATTCGAGATATTTTTCAATGAGAAACGCCATATCTGACAATATTCATTCTTCGATTAGATTTATTCACATGACTTCAAATCTTGCCGCTGCTTCTGTTCTATTATTGACAGTGATACTTTTATAGAATCTTTTTTTAATGGTGGCCGGTGCATTTGATTACCTAAAAGCTATTGGTGGTGGTCTCCATTACAAAATGAATAAATACCGTTCATCAAAAGTATTTCTTTTTTATACTTCGCCTCATCAGAAACCGTCAACAAAAACTGTCATCAAAACTATAATCGTAGGTTTCTTCAGTTTTCAAGTTGTCCAGCTTTCTATATATGTATATGTATCATGTGTGAAGACCGCACCAATGGAACTAGAAGACTGGAAATTAAAAAATTCACTGTTTACGTCTACAAAAACTGGGGGTTCAGTTTGCAACGTAAGTTTATGCTAAATTGATTTCTGCTTTGTGCCTGCTTTTTTGGAAAATTCTTCACTTTCTAGTGGTTACTTCCCAACAAAGGGTGGGAGAAGTAACTTATTTATTGATCAAACTTTCTTCCAATGTTTTAATTGATCATCCCCAATACAGCATGCTACCAAAAGACTTTGGTCTCGTGACGGTTTTAACTGATTAGCTAACCACACCTTGGTGTTTCCTTTTTCAAATAGTTAATATCGAAGAGAGAGTGTTTGAATTCGAATTGAAGTTTGATTATCAAGTAAAGCAATGTGTTTTTTTTTTTTAGCCTCGTGGTCGACCTCACACGGATATCGATACGAGATCTGTCCGAATAGAATTAATCCATTCAATATTAACGAAAAAACAGTCCACTTGCAGCAAATATCCCACTACGTCCCCTTAATAGTAATCTTCTTGGAACCTCATACTTAGCGTCTCTTCTACTCTTCCAAACCGCCTACAAAGTCGGGATCATTATCAACTGCCCTATCACGGTCTACTTAATCTCGCCCACGATCTAAAATTTCTTTGGAGAAAGCCAGACATCATAAGAAGACCAATTTGATCTACAGGGAGGGATAATGATGCGATGCTTTACCGAAAAATCTCTGCAGCGGTCACATAGTACACAAGCTCATTGGATAGTATTACATTGTCGAATGAGTAACTCCACAGGGGAATGTATATTCATCCATGCACAGAAAGGTTCCCTATGGTTGCCAAGTTGTAGCAAAGGCCACGTAACGGATTTTTGAGGTATTCAAAATGGCTGTATCTTTTCCTGATAGACTTCTCTTTACCTACGCACTTCTACCCTCTCTCATACCCTCTAAATATATCTGGCTTTGGAATCCAAACAAGTCGCTCACAGTTTTTTTTCCCATGACACGTGGAACAGTCCAACAAAAGGCGAGAGAAGTAACTTATTTATTGATCACCACCTTCTCTAATGTTTCTACTGAAAAATCATGCCCAACCTTACATGGAGAGCTCACAAGACAGCACAGTATATAAGGAAGAAAACGGGTGACTGTGACATCATAGAAACTATTAAAAAACTCAAATGGCAATGGGCAGGCCATATTGCAAAAATGAAAGACAACCGATGTACATCACGTCTCACAACATGGATCCCCAGAGATTACATAAGAAACAAAGGCCGACAGAACACAAGATGGAGTGATGAACTGGAAAGATTCAGGAAATACTGGCTCCGCAACGTCCATGATAGAGAATTGTGGTGAATCCTGGGGAAGGTCTATGTCAAACGACGGACGTTAAAAGATTGATGATGATGTTGATCATGATGATGATCACGCCAAACCCTCACCCACCCAAAACCATTGGCCGCGTAACAGTTTCTCTTGGGTGACTACCAGACATGTTGAATGGGATTTTACTTCATCTTAGAATTTATTTTCGTCATGTCTTTCTTGTTACGTGAATATTTGAATTAAAAATTCCCCTGCCTCATTTTCAATCCTTGGTACACACCTTAAAAAAACTGACCAATAAGAGCACACTTCCTTGTTAATAAAAAATTGACTGGAAAGTGAAAATGCTCTCCCATAACATACTTGATACATATAATTAAAAAAAAAAAAAACCCAACTTTTTGCAAAGATTTTATATCATTTCAGTCAATTGTTTCCGAGAATCTGTTAATGTAATTTATGTAACATTCCACTATTTTTCTCTTGTCTTTATATCCCACTGAATATTGCTTTTGTGGTTTGTTTATTTAGTTTTTTGTTTATGCCCCTTTTTAAGATGTAGGGATCGATGTTTAAGGGGGGGGCGTTGTGGCCCCTTGCTCTACTGGTTGGGATTTAGTTTAGGGGGATGTTTGGAGAGAATTTTATAGAGTTCGTTGAATGATGAAGTTGTATTTGGTCATCTAGCTATAATTGAGAATGCTCTTATATATATATATATATATATATATATATATATATATATATATATATATATATATATATATATATATATTTATATATATATATATTAGAATGCGGATTCGCTACACAAACTAGCTCATGTTTCTGCCCTCTTTGGGCCTCATCACGCGAATCTTATTGATATATTACTATATTATGTTATACTGCTAGCCAGATTGTACCACACACACACACACACACATATATATATATACACACACACACACACACATATATATATATATATATATATATATATATATATATATATATATAGATAGATAGATAGATAGATAGATAGATAGATAGATAGATAGATATAGATTGTTAGATAGATTGATAGATCACGATATTTTCAGTTATTCATGAAATTATAAATAGAGAAAACAGATTATTTATCATCTGTTGTTGTTGTTGTTACCTAACCATAATGTTCAATATTAAACAAAAGTAAAGAAAGCTACTGATGAATTGATTGCACTTATGAGGGAAACTATCTTATCACGTAGTTTAGTATATAATGCTTGGCATTTCATGTTTGCACAATATCCAGCACCTGAAAGAGATTTGTTCCTGTATTTTGTCCATATCTATTCATCAAATCCGTTCGATAGATCGATAGATAGATAGATAGATAGATAGATGCGTTGTAATTGTTTCTTTATATATATATATATATATATATATATATATATATATATATATATATATATATATATATATATATATATATATGATGAAGTGAGGATTCTGCTCTATTTTGGGTTTCTTCAGGAGAATCTGAAGAAGCCCAAACAGGGCAGAAACATAAAATGTGTTTGTGTAGCAAATCCTTACCTCCTTATATTCTGAGCTCTATTCTAAATTAACTCAGTTATTGAATGTATCGAGCGCTTCGGGAAATAAACCCATCAAACATCAGTTATTCGATAATATTAGATGATATCATATTCCTAATATATATATATATATATATATATATATATATATATATATATATATATATATATATATATATATATATATATATATATATGTCTGTGTGTCTGTGTGTGTCTGTGTGTGTATTAATCAAAAGACAAAATCAAGGTGCAAATGACCTGAGACCTGACTCATTCTCCGTGTAACAAGGTCATTTCAGATAGAGTTTATAATGCATTCGGAAATATATGTTCAAATAACCAAAGCCATATATATAGATATAGATATCTCCTATTTTCCCCCACGTCAAGCCTCGACCTTGTGTCACATTTTGCTGTGGTGGGACAGTAAATGAATACACCATCCAGTACCACGAGGTAGGATCGAAACCTTCGCTTCAGACCCAGAGGCTAGAATTTTACCTCTCTCTATATATATATCGTTTTCTTTTCCTTTTCTTTTTTTTTTTTTTTTGTCAAAGTTGATTAGTCTCGTCTTAAATTTTTCTTTCATGTTTTTCCCGCCTCTTTATCTTTCTCGTCTTTCTTCTCTTTTTTAACAAACCCGGATTTTCTTTCATTCCGCAGCATTTTCTGACGAACCCAGCTGCATACATTACATAAACTGACCAACGAAAACATACTTCCCCGATTGTAATGTGCTTATCTGTCTGGAGGAAAAATTTTTGAAACGTCAGGAACTTTTCTATGATCCATAAAGGCCCACCTTATCAAGTAACCATTCATGTCACTGCCTGTCCAGAACAAGCTGGAGGAAACATCAAGCCTTTATATCCCGTTACATCGCCAGATATCGTGACAAAAATGTCTCGTCACTTATTTGTCATAATGGTTGAGAAAAAATTGTGATTCGAATTCTTTTTTTCAAATTGAATGTTTACAGTAGTAATTGTTGATATTTGCTCGGCTTAGATTATTTCCATGTGTATGGAGAACTTATTCAGGATCAAAATGACCTCACTATAGATGATCTATGATAACTAGCTTCTTAAGTCTATGTTCCATTGCATGGTGACCAAATACTTATGTATAATTCTGTGATGTTCGTCTGTAAGTTTGATTGTTTACTTATCGGTTACGTTATAGAAACCACCTCGATATGGGCTCCACCCGACCAAATTTCCGACAATAATGATCGGACTCCAACTTATCGATCTATACACCGAAAAAATGTTTCGTAGATAAACTTTGAAAACTTATTCTTATTTGTTACATCTAAAGTTTGTCTCAGAGTGTATTTATTTGACTAATTAGCAAATACACTCTGAGATAACCAAATAAATGACGGTGTAACGAAGCACAGTTTTCCAAAGTTACATTTTTTTCAATGCATAAAACAAAAAGTCTGATTCCACTTATCTGTATTTAGCCGAAACGTTGCAGTGTAGCCCGAGATTGATTTAAGGTATCTCTAAAATGAGCCAACTTGAAGAATGCAAAAAGAGTGTGGGGTCTGCATTCGCGTTCACCTTGATAATAATGATCTTATATCCATCTATACATCTCTTTCTCCCTCTATCTCTCTCTCTCTCTCTCTCTATATATATATATATATATATTGATCTTACATCCATCTATCTACCTCTCTTTCTCTGTCCGTCTGTCTGTCTATCTGTCTGCCTGTCTGCCCCCCCTCTCTCTCTCTCTCTCTCTCTCTCTATATATATATATATATATATATATATATATATTATTCGCTGGTCTTGATCTGTGTGTTTGTTTGTCCACCTAAACATGGCCAAAGCCCAACAAAATTTGGCGTGGATCCTAGATGGACCTAAGGGATGATTTTAAAGTAAAAATTTTTTGGATGTTCGGAAATAAAATTTGTTTAATTTTCTCATGATTGTTATGTCCGGCCATCACCAACCACCAACCTACCGAAACATAGGTACACCACAATCAAATTTGGTATGCATACTCAACAGACCCCGGGGAAGGTTGTAATGTAAAGAAAATTTGTATGCGAGGATAAAAGTAACAAAGTTTCAGTGGCAATGCTCTAACAAATTCAATTAATTGAAAGCTTTCGTGGCCTACACATGAACTTCAGTTAAACAAAGTCGTGTGCAACGATCACATTGAGAATAAGGACATAACTGTCAAAACTAGGGAAAGTAGACCACTATATCTACCTAGGACAACGAACGAAACCCACGAAAGAGGGAGAGATCAAGCAAAGAATCACCCTGGGATGGCAAGCCTTTGGCAGAGCAAGCCCAACCTTCAAAAACAAGTCGAAAAAGAAGAATATACAACCAATGCATCCTCCCAATAGTCACTCATGGAGCTGAAACATGGAACCTAACCTACAGAGAAATCCGTAAACTGAGAAGCATGCAATGTGCACGTGAGAGAATCATGCTCAACCTCACATGGAGAGATCACAAAACAGTACAGTATATAAGGAAGAAAATGGGAGTCCATTACATCATAGAATCTATTAGAAGACTTAAATGGCAGTGGGCAGGCCATGTTGCAGGAATGACAGTTAACCGATGGACATCTCGACTCACAATATGGATCCCCAGAGATCACACATGAAACTGAGGCCGACAGAATACTACAGCGAGAGACGAACTAGAAAAATTTAGAAAATACTGGCTCCACGACGCCCATGAGAAGGAATTGTGGCGAATCCTGGGGAAGGTCCATGTCCAACGACGGATGTTAGAAGACTGATGATGGTGATGATGATAATGATGATGATGATGATATTTTACGCGACGTTGACGGGTACTTCAGCTAGTTGTAAATATTTCGTGAACCTAATCTAGTCTAGCTCAAAGCCTCCAGGAGATCCCTTTGGAAAATAAAAATTTGTTGTGTAAAATTAGTGTTTCTTCATCATGAGGCAACAAACTTCTTTATATACCTACGTAAATAGATAGATAGATAGACTCTTCATCACAGTCAATAATTGAACCATCGTAACGTCAAAATTTTGAAGACATGTAAAAAAAAAAAATCCCACCGAAGAATAAATATGGTCAGAATAAATTCTATTCATGACGTCACTGGAGCTTTCCACCGATAAACTTCTAGAATACTGTGAAAAAATATCTAAAGAATCTAAATGGTATGAATAACGAACCCGTCAAAATAAAGCCCCGAAAGATGGAGAAAAAAAAGCTTCTTTTTCCAAAAATGAAAGTAAAAACATCTTAGAAAGGGTCTCGTCGAGAACTTTTCAAGTATAGAGACAAAACGGTATGGCCATGAGCGACAGAACTCTCTCTCTCTCACACACACACACACACACACACACACACACACACACACACACACACACACATGAAAAGGAATAGAATGAAATGAATCTTTTCTTTCTTTTGGCTTTTTCTTGGTCGTGATCAAAAACCAGGCAGATGTAAAATAAAGCGGACACAAATAGGTGATCAATTAAGCATCAACCTACAATGGATTTTAATCCCCCACTAAAAACCTGGGGGGGGGGGCTAAAAAAACGTTGGTTCAAGACGTAATAAGAAGTGAATGTTTAGATTTTCAACCCCTTACCTTCATTGGTGCGACCTGCATGCATGATACATAAATAACCAGACAGACCACCTTAAGAACTGATAGAAACCTACGGTTGAAAGTCTTTGTAACTGTTTTGGATGACGGTTTCTAATGAAAAAATAAGTTGGTCAGAGACTGTATGTAAGTAGAATAAGAAAAAGGATGGTATTGTTCGTTCTACTCATTATTACTGAAGGAAATGATGCTTATATATATATATATATATATATATATATATATATATATATATATATATATATATATATATATATATCACAGGCGAGACTGGCTGGTTAGTAATTGCTCCACGGTAGGGTGAGAATCAACATGTGCGGTGCCAATGTAATTTTATCATCATTGCTTCTCCCTAACAACGCCTCCATTATCAATATCAGGACCACTGACATCGTCACCATTATTATCTCGACAAATAGCTTTTTACAGATATCTAAGCTCAGTATCATGCAGAGTAATTTTTGTGTTTGGGATCGCTTAAAAACTCCTCCTGTATAGATTAATCGTAATTGCTCCATCGATCCACGCTATTTCAGCTTACGAAAGATTCTCGTGGAACGCTCTACTTTCGGATAGAGGTACAAACCTGTACTTGAACTCTGACATTGAGTATTTTTATCATTAATCAATCACCGCTAACCACAAGTTTATACTGTTGACACAAATGATTTTTATATGAGAATATATATATTTGAACCTCATGCCGATGTTAGCCGAAAGAAAATGTCAGACCAGTTCCCGTTCGTTATCAAATAAGACGTTTTCTACTTTTTATGTATTTTATTAGCTTTCCTAATGAACACACGGTCCGAGTTAAAGTCATGACAAAAAGCAACTAAAAACTAAGACGATAAAAACTCGTCAAAATTAACATTGATAATATCATAATAATTACTGAATTACTATTGTTTCTTTAATGCTTTTATGCATAGGAAGATACTACGTACTATGAACAAACATTTGACTACCTGACGCTAGATATGCATCGCACGTAACTGTTTCGACTCACGAACGGTTCCGACTTACGACAGACCTTGAAACGGAACTCGTTCGTAGCCCAGGGACTGTCTGTATATCTATCTATCTATGTATCAATCCGGACTTCGCCTAGTCCTAACTGTTTTTGGTAGAAACTTGAAGTTTTGAACACACCTTCGATGAGGAGGGAAATGTTTGTTTTTTTTTGTTGTTTTTTTTTAAATCCGCCTTTCCCGACAAATAGATTTTTATGGAGTGTTCAATTTACAATTTGTTGCAAATAGGTCCCTTAGCTAACGACCTTTTTTTTAAAAAAAATCACCAATGTATTATTCAAATCTTACTTGGAGTATTTTCGTCAAAGTAACCTTATTTTACCATCACTGCGGCTTTATTTACGACGTTAAAAGCTGCATATGTGGTTGGCGGTCATTCATGATTTCCCTAGGAATGCTAGATCAACTTTTCGAACTAAAGTAGTCAACCTTCAATGTAAAAATAATAATCATCATCATCATGATCGATCTCGTATCGTCTGTCGTTGGACATAGATCCAGGATTCGCCCAGATCTCCCCATCATGGGCGTCGCATACTTAATACTTTATCTGTCTCTCCATCTTGTATTCTGTCAGACTCGGTTTTGCGCGTGATCTCTGAGGATTCATGAGTCGTGATATCCATCAGTTGTCTGCCATTCTTGCAACATGACCAGCCCATTGCCATTTGGGTTTCTAATGGATTCTATGATGTCTCTGACTCCTGCTTTTCCCCTCATATATTGTGCTGTCTTGTGATCCCTCCATGAGATGTTGAGCATGATTTTTCCATATGCACGTTGCGTGATTTTCAGTTTGAGAGTCAGTTTCTTGGTGAAGTTCCATATTTCAACTCCATAGGTGACTTGGTATAACTCTGAATTTTTTAGATGAGTTATTATTATTATTTCCATTATTATTCGGTCTATCCTCATCTTGGTTGTTTTCTGATTCTGTAACCACTATGCTATGCGTCCACATGGACACATAGCGTAGTGGTTACAGAATCAGAAAAAATTACTGCAAGTAATCTGATGGTTCAAGGTTCAGTCCCTGTGTGAGACAATAATAATACTACTAATGCTAAGAGGAGAGTGCAGTTAATATACCCTCGTCAGTTAAATAAAGGGTTCGGTTCGTTACTTCCCCACACCTACCAGATGATACCTGATGAAGGCCGTTGGGTACAACGGCCGAAACGTTGTATGAAAAACAACCAAGATGAGGATAGTCTGAATAATATTAGAAATAATCCATAGGTGACTATCGGAAGGATGTATTGGTTTTATAATCTTCTTGTTCTTGAAGGATGAGGTTGTTCTACCGAAGGCTTGCAATCCTAGAGTGATATTTCGTTTGATTTCTTCTTCTTTTGAGGATTTCATGGAAACTCTTCCTTAACAAGTCTGAAGCCTAATAATTATTTTTTAAAGTTATAGTAATAGTACCGAACAGATAGAAAAAGGAATAAATAACAACTGGTCTCTCAATAGAAACCGTCTCATAACCGAAGTCTTGAAAGCATGCCGTGTTGGGGGTGATCAATATAAAAATTGGAATAAGGGACGATCAATGAATGAGTTACTTCTTTCACCTTTTTTTGGGTTACTAAAAAGTTTGAATTTTCACCCCCCCCCCCAAAAAAATAACAGCAGGCACAAACTAGTGACAGATTTAGTATGAATTTGCATAGTAAATTGAACCCTCCACTAAAAACCTATTCGGGGGTGAGTGAGAAAAAAAAAACAAGAGAAAAACTTTTTTTCGTAGACGTAATAAGGAATAAATGTCTTCCCATTCCCAGCCCTCTAGCTCCATTGATGCGGAATGTACGCGTGACGCTTGCATACATAGATACACACATAGCCAGCCGGGCCAACCTAAAAACAGAGAGATGCCCATGTTTACAGCCTTTGCCGGTAGTTTCAAGTAAGAGAAATATTGGTTTAATTTGCCTTGTTACTGTATTTGATATCGATACATTCCAAAAGTACTCAAGCAAAATCGAATACTTAACATGCAGTAATGCATCCTCCCAATAGTCACTTATGGAGCTGAAACATGGAACCTAACCAAGACACAGGCCCTTAAATTGAGAACCATGCAACGTGCATATAAAAGAATTATGCTAGGCCTCAAATGGAGAGACCACAAGACACCACAGTACATCCGGGAAAAGACAAGAGTCAGTGACAATATAGAATCCATTAGAAATCTCAAATGGCAGTGGGCTGGCCATGTTGCAAGAATGGTGGACAACCGATGGACATTGCGACTCACGACATGGATCCCCCGAGATCACATCCGCAGCCGAGGCCGACAGAACATTAGATGGAGAGACAAGCTAGACAAAATCATAAAAAAACTTGCTCGGCGACGCCCATGATAGAGAAGTGTGGCGAATCCTGGGGAAGGTTTATGTCTAACGACGGACGCTAAAAGACTGATGATGATGATGATGATGTACATGTGAAAGAAATGATCATATCTTAGCTAGTCGTCACCGTCATTGTTGTCATTATCATTATTATCGTCAATCTCACACCAGTTGCCTGGTGGTTACCGCTGGAGGCTGAGTGACAGCAAGTCTCCTCAAGTCTCCAGCCCTTCTCTCCTAGTTCTCATAAGCCACAGTAATACTGCAATTTACAGTTTCACACTGGTTGCCCAGTTGTCATTGCTGAAGGCTGAGTGACAGTAAGTCACCCCAGGTCTTCAGCCAACATCTCTTCTCTCCTTCGCCTATCATGCCAGTGCTGTGGTTCACATTTCTGCTTTCATTTCATTCCCTCTGTTAGGCCACTTAACGATTAGTGTTGCAGTCTTTATATTTCAAGCGCTTTCCTCAGTATCCGCGCAGTTCCTAACAGTGCTGTGGCCTAAACAGTCTCAATCCTTCCCTTTATCCCGATCTCCTCCAGTCTCACCCTCAGTGTCTTTGGGACAGTTCATTGTGCGCCCACTATGACTGGCACTACCCTGGCTTTCATGTTCCACATCTTCTTCAGTTCTCTCGCTAGATCCTTTTTATATTATTATTATTATTATTATTATTATTATTATTATTATTATTATTATTATTATTATTATTATTATTATTATTATTATTATTATTATCATTATTATTATTATCATCAACGTCATAATTCCTGACGGATCGCATCTGCTATCTTCTCACGAGATCCAGGTTATCTTAGAGTGCAAAAACAGAGCGACTACTAACGTGACCTGGTGGTAACATCTCGGGGGAACTGTTCTAATTCTTATCTAATTCAATCGACATCATCCAATGTTTGTGACGCCGATCACGTGATACGCGGATTAGTTTTAAACATCATGATGGAGTCCCGTCGTTACTCTTCGCGCTATGATTTTGTAGCGAATCAAAACAAACCTCTTTCTGCAAGAATATTAGATGGAGGGATGAACTAGACAAATTCAGAAAACACTGGCTCCGCGACGCCCATGATAGAGAAGTGCTGCGAATCCTGGGGAAGGTCAATGTCCAACAACGGACGTTGAAAGAATAATGATGATGATGATGATGATGATGATGATGATGTACAAAGGGTCAGACTAGAGTTGGAGGCAAGAGATGATGAAGCAAGAGCGGCAACAGATCCAGAGAAGAAGAGCTGGCACGAACGAAGAAGAACTTACACGTATCTGCAGCCACAAGGGAGAGAAAGACAGCTGGTACGAAGAGCACTTACGAACGAAGGGCAACGGCGAGATTTCTTTTTTTTTAAAGATCACGGCAAACAAATCAGGGAGAAGACAAAGATTTGCCGAGAGAGATGTATCAATTATCATATACATGCACTTTTGGGAAATCTCCGAGACCCCGGAAAAAAAGCAGGATTACATTTTTAACATTACTCATAAGCTTTTTCTTGTTTTTGATCAAGTAAAAAAGATGTTATTTCTATTATTATTCGGACAATCCTCATCTTGGTTGTTTTTTATACAACATTTCGGCCGTTATAATCTACGGCCTTCATCAGGTATCATCTCGTTGGGGGTATATAAACCGCACACACCTCTTAGCAATAGTAGTATTTTCGAATTATTATTGTCTAACACTGGGATTGAACCTAGCACCATTAGATTACTGGCAGTAATTCTCTAGCCACTAAGCTATGTGTCCATGTGTCCCCCACACCTACCAGATGATACCTGATGAAGGCCGTAGAGTACAACGGCCGAAACGTTGTATGAAAAACAACCAAGATGAGGATAGTCCGAAAAATGATAGAAATAATAATAATACCTCATCTCAAAAATTCAGTGAAACGCTAAAAAAAGATGGTTTTTTTTTCATGTAATGAGTTCACCCTTTATTGTAAACAGATTTTTTCTTTCAATTTGATAATTAATACACCTCCTTAACAATCCACAGCACAATATCGATAAAACTCACGAAAGTCCATCAAAAGATACTAAAACAGAAAACAATATATCTATGATAAGGTGTCATTTGATCAGAAACCCTAAATAAAAAATTTCTCCAATATATTATATATCTCTGTCCGGGTCTGTCCGGTAATTTTGCACCGAATAGAAACACCCTAATAGAACATAGAACAATATGTTTTTTTTCAAGACTGAAAAAAATCTAAGACATAGGAATTGTACGATTAATTTACAGCTGGTCATAATATTGTTTAAATAGCTTGAGAATGAATTTTATTTTAAAAAGTACGAAGCATTTTTTCAAGAAGTCTCCATTCCAGTTTTCACGAAAGATTTTCTTCTCATATGATAAGTTTAGCTTCTCTAACTGGGCAGTAATTCATTCGTCATCGGTTCTCTGTCTCGTTCCCAGTTGATGTTTATACTGATGTTGTAAAAAAATAAAAAATAAAAATAAACAAACAATTCTTCATATAGAATTCCACCAACAATATCCAATTTCTACAAAAGAAAAAAAATCTCAGAGAATTAATCATCTAAGCAAACCTGTTTGGCCACAACCAGTTTGACGGCAACAAGAGTAATGAAATTAACTTTCTCGTATTGAATAGGAAATCAACAATTAATTCATAACTAGTATTAATTTTGTTGAGCTATTGGGAATTTTCTGTAATTCACTGCGATGAGTTTTTCGGCGGTGAATTGTGTTTGGTGGTGAATTCCTGGCGATGAATTTTCGATAAACCGATGCGAGGAGGAGACAGCAACAAATCAGGCTTGAAGAACAAGTTAACAAGCATAAAAATAATGCATCGATGAGTAACGATGATGCATTAGTTTGAACCCCCTTGGAATTTCCATGGGTCTAGCAAGTTATCGATAATTGAAAATACTTCACCTGATAATGAATATTAGGGGTACTTGTTAGAAGACGGGTCCAGAAATACTTTCTCAAGTCACAAAGTTATTTCCCTTGGACAAGAAATTTTCTTAAAAACCCAGTTGTTGGCAATAGCATGTCAACAGAGAATATATATATATATATATATATATATATATATATATATATATATATATATATATATATATATATATATATATATATGTTCTTATTTAGAAATTTAAAAAAACCCATCATCATTGAACTTTTAACATCTGTCGTTAGACACAGAAGTTCCTCAAGATTTGTCAGACCTCTTCACCGGGGGCATCGCAGCACTATCATTTTCTGAACTTGTCTAAATCGTCATACCATCTTTTTTTTGCAGGCCACAATTTTGTTGGGGATCCACGTTGTGAGTTGTGATGTCCCTTCTTGCAGCATGGCCTACCCATTGCCATTATAGTTTTCTAATGGATTTTTATGACATCTCCGACTTTTGTTTTAGCACTTACATACTGTATCGTCTTGTGATCTCTCCATGAGATGTTAAGCATGAATCTCCCTGTGCACGTTGCATGGTTCTCAGTTTAAGGGCTAATCTTTTGATTAGGTTTCAGATTTCAGCTCTATAGGTCACTATCGGGAGAATGCATTGGTTTTAGTCTTTTTTAAGACTAATGGGATCTTCTTATTCTTGAAGTTTGAAATTGGTCAACCAAAAGCTTGTCAACCTAAGATAATTTATTGGGGATTTCATGGAGATCCGTTGTTCCGGGTAAATGTTGTGGTTTATTTTCTTCAGTCCTGTGCTCTCAATTTTGATTGTTTTTCTTTTTCCTCTCCGCATTCATTATTCGTGACATTGGGGTTTTTTTTGTCATGTAACTTTCTTGCTTTCTTAATTCAGCTTAACTTTTCGTGGAGATTCTTGGTGACGAAGACAATATCGTCAGCAAATCTTTCGTATTCGTCATCGCAAAAGGATATTCAGAAGAAAATGAAAATCGTCCAGTAAAAATATCCACAAGAAATTCATCAAATAAGCAACACTAGTTGTTTGATGACGTAAAAAAAAAATAGATATCTCTGCGCAAGGCAGAATTATTTAAAGTCAGACACTTTATCAATGATATTTTTACACCACTGTTTTCTTCATTTTTCTCCTGAACGTTCTTCGGTTATTCATTTTCTCCAATTCATAGATAAGAACATATATATTCCACTGCGCTAAAACATTATCACAAACATTTGATTTGGAGAAATAATATCCTCTTATCTAAGGGAGATAACTCTATTCACTACCTGGGTATGTATTTCTGGACCCGTCTGCTGACTCAGTCTCATTGAAGATAATATTGCAACTGATACTCCGAGTGTATATAAGCATCAGAGAGGGTGGTGAATCAGGCTTCAAGGAAAATAAAGAATGGAATGGAGGGGCGGGGAGCAAGTAGTCTATTTTGGATTCAGTTAATTCTCATTCTAGTAAAATTTTATGGAAATACTGTATTGATTTCAATAAAAATCATAAGTGGCTATTTTTGTATTTTTCCAATTACAAAAATGAAGAAATCAAACATTCGATTATGACATCAAAGTAGTTGATTACTCCGTGACGCCACACCTTTAATGACAGTACACACCTATTTTTTCCTTCCTATCTCTGTTGTTTAACATAACTGGGACCTACCAACAGACCGACCGACCGACCGACCGACCAACCAAAAAGCGTCTTATTGACATGTGTGGACACATCTAAGAATACAGGAAAAACAAAAGACTCTTTTTCTTTCATTTTTTCTTTATAAAATGATGCCAGGGGTTTTGTTATAAATGGAATATCCGTGAGGTTTCGTTTTGCTGTCACGAAGAAAAAGTTCAGAGTGCCCCTTTCTTTCTTTCTTTCATTCTTTCTTTCCGAAACACACCACAGAACATGACTAAATGCATGCTTTGCTATGTTTATTGCAAAAATAATCTGGCTCTTTTGTGTAATCTTCCTGTTTTTAACTTCCAAAAACCAGCACTTCGAAGCAGAATGTCTATTTCCTCAGATACTTATTACAAGTTCTGAATATTAGTGTAACTTACCAATACACGAATAATCCTGGCATTTTTCTAATACTATACTGGTAGAAAATAAGAACCAACGATAAAAACGGAATTCTATTTAAATTCTAGCTATTCATCTTATCTGCGACGTAATTCTCTAGAAATTTGCTAGAATTTTCTTCAAGACCCAATTTAAATAGGAGCACAGCGTTTGTGAGGAAGAGGGAGTGGTTGAAGAGAGATCGTGTTCTTGACTAAAGTAAGCTGTTATCTTAAAAAGAGTAAGGAATAATAAGTGAGAGAAAAAGCGTTGGTAAAGATAGAAAGACACGATACAGAGAGTGGGCAAAGAAAGAGGAATATTGTTCCTTATTTACGTCACGCTACGTCATATGATTCCCCCTTTTTTATAAATCGATTCTCGAGATGAAAAATAGAAAGAAAGAAAGGAAGAAAGAAAACAGACAATACATTGATAATAATTAATGTATATTCTTCATATATATATAAGATAACTTTAAAAAATGCAAAAAGATAGCTAAATAAAAACGTAGAATAACGAGAAAGAAATCAAGAAAGAAAGCAGTCTACACAGTATTTATGATCAATGTATTCACTTCATGTATAATGAACAGCCATAGCCACCAGAGGTGGCGAAGGGTTCTTTACCCTTTTTTATACGTGCTTGTGTTTGTATTTCTGTTTCTGTGTTCCAGCGCTTCCGGTCATACCGTTTTGTATAGGGACAGGAAAAATAGCATCAACATGCCACTGGATCCCTTCTAATAAAGTTCTTTTCATTTTTGGAAATAAAAAGTCTTTTTTGACCTTTTAAGGGCCTTATTTTAACGGGTTCATTCATAAGGTCTAGATTTTCCAGAATTTAGATATTTCTAGATTTAAAAAAAAAACTTTATTTTAGATGTTTTTCAGGGGAAAACGCCAATGATGACAAAAGTAAAATTTGTTCCGACCCTATTTATTCTCCGATGAAATTTCTTTTATATGACATCAACTTTTGACACGACGACATTTCAATGATTGACTACGACGTCGAGTTTTAAACTCTAAATTTCACAATGGATCTTATTGCATCTTGGACGATATTTTTATTTCCATTTTTGAGATAAAGATTATTTATTTTCATTTCGGGTGTTTTAATAACTGGTGAATAACTGGAAAACTCAATTGGAAAGAAATCGTTTTACTAAAGGAACAAATGTTGACGAATGTTGTCAAAAATTGTACAAACAATATTGCGGTTTTTGAACCATGTCTGTTCTTTTTCTTGTTATTTATTTGCATTAGTTGTCAAAATCTAGGGCAGTGTTATGTGTAACACGAATGCTAAATATGTAAATATAGATCATATCATGTAACAAAAATGTCAGAAAAATAAACTCAAGAATTCGTAGCAGTAATACTTGCTGTGGAAGAGCAATTTTTAAGTTGTCATTCTAAGATTTCCTTGAATTTGGAAACCGTCAACCAAAATTGTAAACATAGGCTTCTCTCGGTTTTTAACCTGGTCCAACTGGCTGGCTGGGTAATGGAGCTAGAGGGCAGAAAATTTAAACATTTACCCCTGGTCATGTCGATTTTTTTTTGTTGTTTTTCTAAATACCCCCCAATATTTTTGCTTCAGTGGAGTTTCTGTTTGCAATGTAAATTTATGGTGAATTGGTCCATTTTTCTTAAATTCAGACTTTTTAATGATAACTGCCCAACAAAAGGCGAGCAATCAAGTTATTCATTGATCACTCTTTCGTCCAATGTTTGAATTGATCACCCCTCCCCCCAAAGAGATGTCATTCATGTGACAGTTTCTATTTAGTAACTAACCAGATCTGTTTTTTCTACTATTTGGGTAATTCATGTTTTCCTATGGGTTTCAGATATGAATTAACATAAAAATCGCATGATGCAACCCATAAAGATGGATTTGAGTATCATTTTCACTCTTTCCTGACCATTGTCAATCTCTTTTGTCCCTTTAAATGCATTTCTATAATAGAGTTATCCAAAAATTCATTACTATAATGAAATTATGAGCAGCGCATTTCCATTAAACATATAATAGCACTTCTCTGTCAGTAACGCTTGCCTCCATTCCTAACCACTAACAATGCCTCTCTTCCGTTCATTTCAGTACAAGAATCGTTTGGAATCTAATCTCTGATCTCTAAAATTGATCTATACAATCTAACCATATAATAGGTTTTTATGCTAATGTTTCAGTTTATCTATTTAGTCATTTATTCATTTATTCGAGCTCAAATTAGATGCTCTCATTAGTTGATTTACCTTCCTATTATGACATAACAATTGAGGCACACCGTTGAAACTCTTAAGACTTTATGTCCGATCATCTTCTAAAAAAGCTCCAGATAAGTGGAGACTTTAAAAAAAAGGCAAAAATAGGATACTTGAATACTTAAAAATAAATTATCTGATAAAATACCTTTAGGTTCTCCAGTGCCGATCTCTACGTAAATAACACCGTAATTTTGGACGGGTATCTTTTATAGTTATGCATATAATAACCCTATTCTGTCGATAGCGTTTTCATCAATTTCTGACCACAAAATGTGCAACACTGTTCAACTCTCAACAAAAGGTGGTTCAACTTCGATGGTCCATTTTCGGTTATGTACCACGGATTCCTGAAGGAAGTTGCTCCAAAGCCTCAGAAATTGCAGTGGTAGGGTCCAACAACTACAAAGCTCGAAATAGCCGCCACTGCACAAATTTGCTCGGTAAGCTGCGAGCAGACCTCAAAGACTTCAAGATCTGGCAAGAAACTGAGGCTGCTAAGGATTCTCTTCGGTAAAAAGACGTTCCGTACGACTACGCCCGCAGAATATAATCAATCATTATGTATTTGGTCGCGTCTTCTCGTCTATCAGGGTGGATTTCAATGAAATTTTGTGTAAGAGTAGACAATAGGCTACTGAAGGCTTAATTTAAGTTTCGGCCATATTTATGCACTGTTTAACTCCTACATCGTCGCCATATGTCAGAACTACATTATGTCTGACCAAATGATTTCTCTAAAAGTTCCTATTGTATTTCTATGAAAGGTAGATGGATAATAGACTGCGGAAGAATTGAGTGAATTTCGGTGCAGATCCATGCACAATTACTCTCCTCGCGTTGACAGAGGTATGCGTTCTCCGAATGCCTTTTAGTTCTTAATGTATTTGTATACTGATCTCACTAGCGATAATGACACATATAATATAATATATAATTTCTGTCAGAAATGCTTGTATTAGTTCATGACCTCTAAGAACCCCTTCCTTCTTCCGATTGCATTTCTCTGGTAAATTCATTAGCAAAGCATTTACATTACAGATACGATTGCTCTATTCAACCAGTAACTTTTATATTAACTCCTGGCCGCTAAAATTCCTTTTATTCCTGATTCTCTGTGAACAACGAACTGATTGTGGGTTGAAATTTGATACAGAAAGTGAGAAAAAACAGCAACAACAACAACGACAAAAAAAAAACCCAACAAATTCTGTATTTACTCATCAGCCTCGTTCCTTTTACGACCCAGAACAACCTGTTTGCACAGAGAATAATTTTCATTACGGAAAAGAATAATTAGTTTTGCAGTGGATCTCGTCATTGTTAAAATTGGGGACTGTGTTCTTGATAAATGAATTGAGCTTCTTTTATATATATATATAACATAGCTCTCCAAACTGAGTGTTGCAACTCATTTGTGTGTCCCCGGTAATCTCCAGATTAATCACGAAACTGAAAGACCGTAGCCTCCAAATGTGGTGAAAGGTTTTATACTAATTTTCATAAGTGCATTTTTGTGCTCCAATGCTCCTGGCTACACCGTTTTGTGAACAGAATAGAAAATTGGAATTAGTACTCAACTGGACCTCTTGTAAGAATATTTTTTCTTGCTTGTTTTTTGTTGTTTTTTATTGCGTGATTAAAGAAATCATTTGGACTTAGACTGATTTGCTTGCAGGAGAAAAAATATCTCATTTTATGCATGGTTACTTAATAAGTATTCTAGATTCATTAACATATTATGCGTCAGAATCAGGACGGATATCGTTCGAGCCTCAAAATATAAAAAAACAAATGAGCATTGAGGCTCTGAAAAGAACGAAAATACTATGAGCGAACTTTGAATCCGATTTCCTCTGCGTTTTCAAAATGGCTCGTTGGGCATTTATCATACACAGCCACTAATGTGTTCTCTCGTCATAAATGGAATGGTTGATTATTGGCATCCCCATTTCCTGACTTGAACCTATTGAAACAACGCTCAATAGATGGTATCATGGTATTGTTCACTCGAAATGCCTCGCTTTGTCAGCAACTTGGGTGGTATTATGCCCTGGTTTGAAAGTATACTTGAAAATTAGCCTTATAAACCTTATTAGCCTTATACTTCTTGGGTTGACACCATTGCTATTGAGAGGTAAAAGACTTCCAACAATAACGAACTATATTTCTAGTTACATTTAGTCTGTCAGAAAAAAATGCAATTACATTGGTGAATCTTTCGCATTTAGCATAATTCTCTATAATACGTATAAATATGTACATGACACAAGTTTTAAAAAAATAAGCACGTCTGGTTAGTCACTCAATAAAAACTATCATGCAACCAATGTTTTTTGGCAATACGCTGCGTTGTGGGTGATCAATTGAAAAATTGGAAGAAGGGGTGATCGATAAATAAGTCACATTTCTGGCCCAATTTCATCATCATCATCATCATCATCATCATCATCATCATCATCATCATCATCATCATCATCAGTCTTTTAACGTCCGTTGTTGGACATAGACCTTCCCCAGGATTCGCCACAATTTTCTATCATGGGCGTCGAGGAGCCAGTATTAAAAAAAAAACTGGTGGACACAAACTAAGTGATCAATGTAAGATTAAGCTACATTGTGCTTTGAACCCCCACTAAAAACCAACTAGAAACGTTTTTTTCTAGACATAACAGGGAAGGAATGTTTAAATTTTCAGCCGTCTAGCTGGATGCGGTGCATAATCCATACATAGCGAGTCAGCCATCCTGACCAGCTTAGAACTGAAAGAAACCTATGTTAAGAGTTTTGGTGACAGTTTTGGTTGACTGTTTCTTATAGAATGTTAGAATGTTCGTGTGGCAGCTACACACCAAATATGGAGGTCGCTCCTTATCTCTCCTAATGACCCTTTTAAGGCTTCTCAATGTTATAGGAAGTAAATACCAACAGTAAAAACCAAATTCCAATCAGGATTGATGCTAGCATTAAAACACTCCCGGCAATTCATTTTTGTTTATACAAGTTGTCAAAACTTTGGGTATTGTTATCTGTAACATGAATGTCAGAAAGATAAATACGAAAGCTTTGAACGTTTTGCTGTGAATTGCAATTTTAAATATGTGATTGTGGAAACTCTTTCAATTGTGCTTCATGATCAAGTAGTTTGAATATCTTTAGATTTTGGACTAAGATCTAAGTAAATTTGTATCTTAACAAAAGCAATAATGGTAAGTAACTCTTAAACCCAGATTCAAGTTTGGTTTTAACTCTGTTCTATATCAAAACTCGTCTCATTCATTGAAATTCATCGAGAACTTTCGTATATATTGTGTGAATAGATCTATTAGGTGGGTAAAGTTTACACCGAAAAAAAAAACGATGTATCCCACCTCTAGGTTAAAAACGAGCGCTGAGATCTGTTGCACACATAATACTCTTGGCTTTTTGTTTCGAGTTGTCCCTTTTTTTTTTTTAGATTTCTTCTGAGGCTACGATATTTTGGGGAATTGATTTTAGAGCACTCACACAGTCAGCTATGGGGTTAATGTCCACATCTCCTCTCGCCGTAGAAATTGGCAGACGTGCACATATCACAAAATCCCCGCAGAGGTTGAAATGCTAAGTATTAGATATTTAGTATTTTAAGCACAGCCCCTCTTAATCAGTTTAAACTTCTGGTTCGTCAATCAGTGGTCTATGGTCCTAGAGGCCCTTCTCTTCTTTACATTTAGCTATTTTATTTCAAACAAATCAAAACAAAAATGAATTTTTTAAAATAAAATTATGATGTCTAATCCAATTAAAAGTCCTTTACGGATAAAAAAAAATCTATCTCTGTGTAACAAAAGCGTGTTGTGGACTCTTGAAATGGATTGAGTGAAGGGGCACTTGCCACCACATCCATTGACAGATTTCAATTCGTAATTCAGCAAATTCAATTTAGTGGGATTGAACTTGGGCCAGTAGGTCCTCAGACCCGAAGCAACATCTGGCGTGTTATAAATCTTCAAATGGGCTTAGTCAAAATATTGTGTTTTTCCCTTTCAAAAAGTAAAAAAAGATATCAAAATATTTTCAAGATATATTTTTTGGGCCCCTAAAATATTTGAGTCATCTGCAGCTGCACAGTTAGTACTGCCTTAAGTACGACCCAGGCTTTTACAATGTTTAAGGACAGTCGGAAGCGGTCATAGTAAAAAGAGAAAACCTACCTTGTTTTTTCCTTCTTCAGCCGTGTGTAATACTCAGAACTTGTTAGAGTCCGATTTGAGCTCTTCTTTTGTCGTCGTCATCGTTATATAAACAAATTGTGTGTCGTCATCATCGTCGTTGCTGTCACCGTCATCATTTATTAGTTTTTATATGTATTCCTTTCATCTTAATTTCAATTACTTTTCTTTGCAACTTCCTTTTTATGATCCCAAATAAGCAACTTAGAGTCAGGGGTCGCGATAGAAAGCCATGGAATTAAGATGAAAGAAATATCAGTCAAAAATTAGAAATAATCAACTGTGCTTCTTCATTTGAGATTTCGAAAAATATTACATGTAATATTACTAGTGTATGTAAGCAGAGATGACAGTGTATCGGTGTTTGAGTAAAATAAAGAATAATGCTTTATGGCTGGAATCGAGTGACTTGTGCGTTAGCCTTCGGAAGGCTCGTTGAAAATAATAGTTATCGACAATGCTTATTGGAAATTCCGTTTGTACATCAAATGCAACAATTGTCGTAAAAAGCAACTGAAATTAAGATGAAACAAATACTAATGAAATCAGAAAGCACTCAGAGAGTGCATACTTCTACCAACGCCGTTGTCAGAAGAGTATTTGTGAATTCACCATATTCTACAAAATATCATAGAGATTCATTGATAACTTTTAGAGGATATCGTGTCGACAGACATGAAATTACGGCGATCCATGCGGTTTTGAGATATAACTACGACGTTCATTTTTATTGTGTATGGATCTGCTCCAGCATTTAACCAGTTCTTCTGTATCCTATTGTCCGTCCCTCCAAGGAATTTCATAGAAATTCTCTGCGAAACTTTTGAGAAATCGTGTGAACAGTCATGAGCGTATACATAGATTTAATAGTAAAAAAATCAAACTCAAAATCAGAATTTCACCTCTTTCTTACCCCATTAACCACACTTTCACACAATGTCATCGAAATTCATTTGGTGCTCCCGGAGATATCGTATGCACCTCTAAGTTAAAGAACAACAAAGCAGGAGAGCGAGCAAAAGAACATCAATAACATCATGCTTGGATATCATAGCAAGGGGAGAGTTGCAAGGATCCTATTAGAAATCAGTATATCCTAATATGAAAAAGACGTTAGACATCGAAACGCTACCCAGAAATGAAATATAAAACCAAGTATATTAATTTTCAAATATTGTCATTAAATCATATCTTGTCGGAAAATACCTATTCCCCTATTATATCTATCTATCTATCTATCTATCTATTTATCTATCCATATATATATATATATATATATATATATATATATATATATATCAATAATTCCGTAGCCTAATGATTAAAAAGCATTCATTCTTCACAAGAAATAACTATTTTTCAGCAGAATCTCTTGAATTGTAACCACGTCGATCGAACATTATACAGTGAAATTTTTTGATCAAAATTCAGGTCATAGCAACGAGTCAGTCTGAGGAATCAATAGGTGTAATATATCCTTACATCGTAGTTGTACGTCCACACAACACCATATCTCTACTACTTCACGATGAATTTCGACGAAATTCTCTGGAAAAGTGGACAATTGGCTACAGAAGAAGTGTATTGAATTTTAGAGCGGATCCAAGAGTTTTTAAAATTGTTACTTCACCTACATTGACACTATATGTCCACACAATACTACCAAAAGTGGGGCCAAAACAATGAATTCCAATGAAATATTCTTGTAGGGATCAAGAAGTAATCGTGAATAAATTAGATTTTAGGCTAGATCCAAGATTTTATTTTTTCATTATTTTTCATACATCTATGTATTCATTCATATTTGTCGATACAATATTTCGAAAGGTTCTCAATTAAATCGAATGATATTTTATCGAAGGCCAGGCCGGGGCTAAGGTAATTGATTAAATTTGGGGTCAAATCCAGGTATTTTCCCTTCACAGTTGACCCCTCTGCATTGCAACTATTTGTGAACTGATTTTTATTCAATTTTAGAAGCAAATATGCAGAGATGTGCGCTATCTGAGTGCTTTTCAAATTTTTCCTTTTGTTATCGAACATGAAAATATGATATATCATTGTTTCATCGATAAAAGGTTTGAATGATATTCTAATATTTTTGATCCTACGATGCAAAACCATAGGATCACCTAGAAATGTATTTTCTAAATACGGCTTCTTTTGGAAGCTAACGATAAGGATTTCACAAAATACACTCCTTGTATATTGATAAACCATTCGCCCACTTCACCTTGGCATTGACGTAGATAAGACGTCATAGGAATCTGTTAACCACACCTTTTCCCCATTTACAGACTGCAGCTTATTCAAAATGTTTCTCCAGGTTCCCAGTGATGCCCATCTTGATAGAATTTACTTGGAGATCCCCATTAATTTAAGGCGGTCGGTAGCGGGGTCTGATCTTACGATTTATTACCTGGTTATAAGGAATTCAGTACGTGAAACTCGAGTTACTGCAAAGAGACGAATTTTATTTATATATATATATATATATATATATATATATATATATATATATATATATATATATATATATATATATATATCTTTTGGAAATAATCTATATAGATTGAAACCAGGGACCCGTTCACTCGTACGAAAACCAGAAATGATTAGTAAAAAAAATAAAAAGATGCCCATTTTCTGTCATTTTTATTGATATATATATATATTATTTCGTCATCCACAAACAGCTGTTTCGTTGTATTACAAATCTTCAGTGTGATTATAGACAATCCATTATCCCATCCAGTACCACGAGGCAGGATTGAAACCTCCGCTTCAGACCCGGAAGCCAGTATCCTAACATTGGGCTATGGAACTGGAATTTAAGCGATATATTCATTTAGCCTCTTAAATTCCTCATCCAACAGAGTGTTCTGTTTATATATATATATATATATATATATATATATATATATATATATATATATATATATATATATATATATATATATATATATATATATATATATATATATATATATATATATATATATATATATATGGTTTACTTTGATCTGTTTTTTTTTGGTGGCAGGAATCTTCCTTTTATTCTATTTATATATTTTTGTTTAGTAGTTGGTTATTGCTTATGTTTTTCTGTTTCATTTAGTGTTGACATTGTGCTTGCTGGTAATTATAAATTATAAATTAGGATGGTATGGTGTATGCATTTTCGTTATCAGTTTGTAGTTGATCTATCAGTTTATTGTGCTATGTTTCCTCTCTGAGAGCATTTCATTTTAACTTGAATCTGTTTCCAAATTTTAGAGCTCCCTTTTATATGACCTTAGTTGTTTGATTATTCTGGATTTGGTATATTTCCACACGTCTAAGAGAATCATAGTGATTGGGTCTGAACTTTCACAGTTGTTTTTTTTTTTTATCCCTTTCGATCTTTTTATATTCTCTCAAACTATTTGACCATTCATCCTCGCAGAAATTTGTCAGATAATTGATAAAATAATTTCTTCGAGGTTTTAGAGGGGGTTATATTAACAACGTAATTATAATACTAAATTGGAACAACACTTTAGGCATATATGAAACCAGCACTTTTTGACTACAGAACTCGTTCTGAGGTAAAACTTCACTAAAAGAAGTAAGTCGATTTCTATGGGGTCTGCGTCCGCGCTTTTAGAAAACAAGTCTATTGTAAATATTTTTATTAGTGTTTTTTTCTTTTCATCTAAAGTTTTCTCAAAACCTATTAGAGTTAGATGCATAGAATCAGTATATGCATATATTTTGAATCAGTATCATTTGAGGAGCTTTTTTATCGTTTTTTTTGGGGGGGGGGGATTTATCTCATATGTGAGGGGATTCAATGCTTCGAAAAAGGGGGAGGACACTCAGTCATAGCGATGCAATAACTGAATGATTGAAATAGGAATATCCGAAATCAACAATTAGTCTGCAGCTCACATTTCAAGTTTGAATTTAACACAAACACGCTCGGCGCTTTCTATGGGGTCTGCGTTCCCGCTCTCAGACATCAAGTGCGTACTCACACGTTTTTTTTTTTGTTTTGTTTTGTTTTGTTTTTTAAATTTTCTCTTCGGGTTGTAATTTAGGCGGGTCAATAGGCGAGCCAGTAAAACCACAAAGATTAGAATTGGCGAACTGAGTTAGAACTCAAACTGAGAAAGTTTTTCTTTCCTCTCGGCGCTAATGTAATTTTGGATATGTCTATATTGTATAAAATACTAGATTCTAATTTTCTTCTTTAGGTATCAAGTGTTTTCAATTTTTTTTGAGCTTCAAACTCTCTGGTAGGTTTGAGAAAAGAAATATTTCAAGTTTTATTTACAATGTAGCTAAAATGCTTAACTGTAACCTCTATTTCCATTCGTTATGGTTGACCGTGAATTTATATTTCTCTTCCTCTCATGTCAGGTATGCGAGGTATTACAGAAGAGAAGAAAGGCATCTCTGGAATCAGCAAATCGCAATTTACTTACAACAAACATATTGAGGTCAAATTTTATCGAAAACAAACAGACATAATTACAATTGACGGACCGAGTTCTTACTTTTTTCCCGTTAGTTTCACGTCCTTTCAATTTATTACACATTCAAAATTTCCGGGAATCAATCAATTTTGAGGAAAGATATATTGGAATGTTTTATCAGAGGACGTTCTAATTAGAATATGGCTATGATGCTAAACTGCAACCTTACTTTCCATTCATAATAGGTGACCATGAATGTGAATGTATCCTTTTACCAGTGTTAATACCAGCTTGACAGAAAATTTTTTCAAGAATCTAACCCTAAACTGACAATAAAACTTGTCGGACCCTTATCAAAATCCCAACGTATTAATAAACCATGGAAACGATTCAAATCCCGTGGTCCACACTGGCATGCAAACTACTAACGCCAAAAGTGATCGAATAGATACTGAATAGTTTTCAGAAAAAAAATAATCATAGAGCTTTTAAAAGGGGCCACGAATGTTTGACCGGCGTTTTCCTCTTTTAAATTTCTATAAAATATCATTTATTTCCCAGTGTTTTCATGTTTACAGATTTTCCCTTGGGCAATGCCTGGTACTTTTGTTTTACAAATTGTTTGAGGGGTCAAAGATGGAAACTGTCGAAAAAAGTCAATTGCGTGGTGTTGTTGGCAGAACTGAAATCGGTGACAGCTGTGAGAAGAAAGTTCATTACTCATTATGGAAAAGTTGCACCCCATAAAAACTCAGCAAACAACTGGTGACCTCAGAGCCAGGACTACAGATGCATCCCGGAACAACCACAGAACAGCAGCTGAATAATTTTCTCAGGGAGTTCGCAAATCGGCTCCATCAATGTATTGAGAATAGTGATGATTATGATCACTTTGACAAGAAAAAAAAACTCTTTAAAACTCAATCTTTCACATGCTTTATACTATATAGTTTTGTATATGTTGATTATCAATTTTTTCAAAGTACACAAGGGTTTTAGGTACACATTTATGTGAGAGGGAAAATATAGACCCAACTGAATGTTGTGGAAAAGTTGACAATACGAAAGAAGGTGAAAGACTTGAGGCCAATTAATACTTTTTTTTTTAATTGAAGAGTATAATAGCTTGAGTGCGTTTCACCCATCTCAGGTTTCATCAGAGCTATGAAAGCAAAAGTTGGTCTGAGAGAAATGGTGAACATCGCAGAAAAGCTCGGATGGTAGTTGAGACAAGTGGGTTTTCTTCATCACTGTGTGTTAGAGGAAGAGTTTTTTTTTCTGATATGGTTTCTAGACAAGTGGTCTCTAGACAAGTGAATGTACTTTTTAGTAGATAACCTTGTTTTGGGAGAGGAAATGAGTATCATGGTGATGTGGTGGGTGTGGGAGGAAGGGATTTTTTTTGGGGGGGGGAAATATTTGTCAAAGGGATTATTCAAAAATGTGTGTATAAGAGGATTTAGAAAAATCATACTTTTAGCCAGCAAAAAAAATTGTCATGGTCATTTGTATGAAGTGTTGTTCATGTCTTACGATTATTTTTGCTAATGGTGGGGCAAATTGGAAATAACCTGGGTGTTGGTTAATTGTATCAGTGACCGGAATGAGGGTAGATTCAATGCACCTGCATCTTTTGGAGTCGTGTTCGTGTTTAATCATTTATGCTTTAGGTCGAGATTGTGCTGTAAGAGAATCCGATATTGGACCGAAGCGTTCCAGTGATTATCCAGGATTAAGGCCATTCACTGTTCGTAAATTGTTTTTTTGAGACACCTTGCTGTCTCTCTTGAGTAGGTTAAGTATCATTTTTCTCTAGGTACCTTGTAGAAGCCTGCTTTGGAGGGCACATATCAGTGTATAATTTTTTTATATAAATAGTGTCTTTGTTAGTGGTGGATGTTTTTGATAAGATGTGTATACCAGGACTAGTATAGAAAACGGAAAACAAAAAACAACAAAAACAAAAACAAAACAAAAAACAAACACGTTATATTACCAACCGACCCAATAATTACAAAGATTAGTAACAGCTACAGACTCGCTGATACAGGATTTGACCCAGGTTTCTTATAAGGCATGATAACGGTCTCCACAAATACGGACAGCAACAAACATACAAAACCACTCAGATACTTAACAGCCCTAAATAAAATCAACTCACAAACGACTACGAAATACACATTTAGATAAAGGAGGGAAAAGGCGTAATGGATACTCAGATTTACATCCCTGCTTAACGACGACACCGTCCTATGAGGTTACAAATAGAATAAATAAATCCCACAAGAAAATATTTGAAGACCAAATCAACGCATTGAATAGGCTTATAGAATACTATTCTAGACTGTCTAAACCATCATCATCATCATCATCATCATTCTTTTAACGTCCGTCGTTTGGCATAGACCTTCCCCAGGATTCGCCACAATTCTCTATCATGGGCGTCGCAGAGCCAGTATTTCCTGAATTCGTCTAGTTCATCTCTCCATCTTGTATTCTGTCGGTTTCTCATGTGATCTCTGTGGATCCATGTTATGAGACGTGATATCCATCGGTTGTCTTTCATTCTTGCAACATGGCCTGCCCATTGCCATTTGAGTATATATATATATATATATATATATATATATATATATATATATATATATATTATACCCCAACACACAAAATTAAAAGACTGAGTTCTGCAACTCAATGCAATAAAACCATCAATAAAATTCACATATCAATGTGAATCCAACCCCACCTTACATTTTCCCAATATAATACTGCACAGAACCAATAGCACCCTACAACGTTATGTGTTCCGCTAAGCCAGGGACAAAACGACCACTTAAACTATTACTCACGTCACACTGCTGAAATCAAATCAAGCAAAGGTATAGGTTTTTATCTAGGGGACCCTCAGAATCTGTACCCTGACACTTTGAAAACGAAGAACACACTGAGACCTCTTCTCTACCCATACGTTTTCATATGAAGGGCACAACCCGAAGTGCATCCAATACACAGGACCAGTATTGAAAACAAAAACAAAAAGAACAAAACAGAGAGACTCACCATATTACCCAACAACTCAATGACAATGAAGCTCAGCAAAAATCTAAAAGATCTTTGTATACTCATCGTATCACAAACATCCATCACTATCAAAAGCATTATCAATAAACACATACACACACTACCCCCTTCCTAAGTAGACTTCTACAAGGTACCTTGTTAAAAGTGAAACCTAATCTACATATGAGAGCTAGGTATCTCAAAAAGTGAATTCCCGAACACCGAAGTCCCCTAATACTGGATAACCACATAAACGCTTTGGTCTTACATCGGAATTTTTTTACATCACAATCTCGAGCTGAAAAAAAAACACAAAAAATGATCAAACATAAGCACGTCTCTAAAATACGCATTTAATCTGCCCCTGTTTCGGTTATTTCACACACACACACACACACACACACACACACACATATATATATATATATATATATATATATATATATATATATATATAGGAAGGGAAAGATTTATCCGACGGAATAGTGCTTATGATAGGCAATATAGAAATACGGAAATTTGGATAAATTCAATCCAGTTTCAAAACTTTCAATTAAAGAAAATGGGTCTGTTGCAGGAATCGAACCTGCAGTCGATAGGGTGCCGCTTTAACATAGCTTTGCTGTCACCATTTCATTAAACAGATTCGATTCCTGCAACAGCCCCATTTTATTTCATTGTTTATTCTATTTACGTTGTCTAGGCCAAACGGCACATTCACCGTGTTATAACAGGGGATCACTTCAAATGAGAATTTTTATATCATAAAACGCAATTTATGATCACACACACACACACACACACACACACATATATATATATATATATATATATATATATATATATATATATATATATATATCACTATCATTACTATAACGCTGGCTGTTAAGGCTGTATTGTGTAAATTTGCTGCTCAACAACTTTGATTACTCTAATTAGAGCAAGCAATTGGTTGCTAATCGGTAAATCATGAATAGATGTTAATAAATAATTGTTTTTTAGTTTGTATATAGATTGATTTACAACGGTCTGTATTATAACTTAACGGTAATTATCCGAGTGGCTATTGTTGGCAAACTTAATCAAAATTACCAACAATATCTACTTAAATAATAAAGGCTGAAGTATGACACAGGCTGTGGTAAAACAATCAGCATACCAATAAATAAGTAATTATTCATTTTTACATTTATTCATTTATATGCTCAATAATTGTAATAATCCTGTGATATTGAGTGCTCTCGGGAAAACAGCAACAAAAGATAAAACGAAAAACAAAAAATCTAGCTCTCAATCTACTAGAAAGTGTGTGCGTTTGACAATAGTCCAGTAGAGTACGTGTGTTTTAGTATTCCATGGTTTGACCAAGTCCACTTTGCTAAATCAGCCGAAATAGAGTAGAGGCGCCAAGATGTGTGCCATCCAATCATCCTGAGAATAAGAGCATGGTAGCTTATTTCGGTCTTTTAGAAAAGACTCCATGTCGGTGGACTTAGTGACCTTGTAGTTGAGTCTGATGTCATACCTGAAAGATCATTTGATAGTATTTTTCAAAGCCAACTGTACAATCGTGGTGTTTTTTTCCTCAAACTTGTTCTCCTGACACTTACATGGTTAGAAATGAGCTATCATGTGGAAATTCAGCTACTACTTAAAGTCCCTAGATGCTTGGTACAGCTCAAAGAGGAACCATGCAGTAGGGACCTTGATACAGTTCAGAGTGGTCCAGCTTGCTATCAAATATTTGGCCGATTCACAGAATATATGGGCATATTCACAGTACCTCACCTGAAAATCCTGGTAATAGGATTTGTTTCAAAGTAGAAATATTGCATTCTCTCTTTGTGTGCAAAAACATACTAGATAGAAATTATGTATTAATTCAAGTAAGTATTTATAAGTAAATCATATGTTTTCTATCGCCGCTTCAACTCAGGAAGGCTTAGATGCCTAAAGTCTGTTGCAAAGATCATTGTTGATTTTTTTAATCTTCAAATTGTCTTTCCTACTTCTTTCAGATGATCTCTGCTGGGGATTTTCATTGGTATGATCCTTCTTTTCAACATATTCCGCAGATTCTCTATCGGATTATGGTCCAGTGAGTTGGGTGGCCATCCCAAGAGGTCGATATCATGATCCTGATTCCATTTTTCACTTATTAACCCGTATGGCACAGAGCTTCATCCTACATGAAAATAGTGCTGCATTAATGGTAGACGTGACTCTGGAATAGCCAAGTTCCTCTATGAATCAATAGTAACCTTTGATAGCAAAAAAATACAGTCCAGTTCGGCCACCACCAGAGAAGCAACCCCAGATCATAGTATGAAGAGGATGTTCAATTGTTGATAAACCGCGGACTAGTTTGATTAGATTCTCGTGATCTTCGTAAATGCATACTAGATTGTTCGAAAAGATCAACATTAGATTCATCAAAACACATAATCTTTTACGAATCCCCCACAGTCTAATCCTTTGTTCGGTTACACAATGTCTTGCGTTTCAGCAAATGGTTCTTCATCATCATCGATGGTTTCTTCAAAATCATACAAGCCTCCAGGCCAATGGCCCTTATTCCGAGTACAATCCACCGTATCAGATAAAACTTCGCAATAGAAAATGCTGCTTCTTGAGTTGGTTTGTTGTGAGAAATCGGCTGATACTTCTATTTTTATTTGCTTTTAAATATGCTCTGATTTTGATATCTTCTATTGGTTAAATATTTCTTAATGACTCTTTTCTGCACGTTCCAATTCAATACGTTCCCTTCTTTGAGCATTAGGGAGTTGTTTAGAACTTCCCATTCTAAATGTAATATTACCTAAACTGTCTTGAAACTCTTTAGTGAAGATAATAGTGAAAATTGAGATGTTTTGTAAATTCAATTAGAGAATTTTCTAAAAATTACCAGGGGTTTCCAAACTTTCGCAAAATACCATAGAAACCGCCAATGGGGACCTCTTGACGTTCTGGATCATTTATATTGACCGAACGTGTATTTTTCTGGTATTCATCCAAGTTTCGAAAGCAGGGAACTAACAATTACCCCTACACGCAGTGTCCATAATAGTTTAGTGGTATTTTGCAAATGGCTCAAATGAATGATGAAAAAACCATCCTAGATTAAACTTGTTAGATAAAAAGCGAGTAGTATTACTGAAAATTATTGTAAAAGATAAACAGTATTTAGCCGAGCCATAAGTACTTCATTTGACCGAATTCCGCTCATTAGATTAAAAGTTGTGTAAGTTTGAAATTACAATTTTTATAAAGGAAATAGAAATTCATAAGATAGAAATGATGGTAACTTATTCCTTTATTAATTCTCCGTCGATTGACATGTTTCTCATTCAAGAGGATGGTAGTTTGGTTTTCGTCTATTTTGTTACCACTGTACTGGCTACGATGCGTGAGATGTTGTAAATATTAATGTGAAATTTCCGGTTAATTGGGACACTAGAGAAATAAAGCAATTTGGCTTAGATGGGATATTATCATCGTTGAATTAATTACATTCACTATTATCCCCATAATTGTTGTATCCGTTAATTGGGACACAATGGGAATTGGTAAATTTTGCCAAAATGGTACATCATCATTATACAGTGAATTACTTGAAATAGTTTAATCATATTTGTTGTATCAAGCCCTACTCTTTGATCGGTCAGTTCTCCGGTATTCCTTGTGATGTTTGAATTTCTTACATGGAGCTTGTATTGTCGTATAATCATGAATTGCTCTAACTAGTATATTCATCTTTATAATTTTCATCACTGGAGGTACAGCCGGAAGTTCTGAGATTTAAAAAAAATTGTTTTTATTCCATGAATTATTCAGACTATTATCCTCATCTTAAGTTATTTTTTTTTATCATTGTGCTTCCAATGTTGGGCTTACGATCTTCCTGATAGAGTCTACAACTATTTTGGATCTGTTTTCATCGTCCTTTTTCAACAAATTAATATGCCAGACACCAAAATTCACTAAACTCCAGTTTACTACGGTACAAGGCTAGAAGTGCAAGTCAGGGTTGCCAATTTAGATGTGATTTTTCAATATTTCAACCGTGGAAGTCATTCTCAAATTAGAAAATTAAGAAAAAAAAATCATCCCAATTGGTAACTCTACACTTTGAATCAGGAAAAAATATCCAAATGTTGTCAACACTGGGGAAAAACATCGAAAAAAAACAAAACACAGGGCAACTTACTTGAAATTCCGGTACTAGAATTATTGAAAATGAATTACCTAAAAACAGTGTAGATCCATACATAGATAAGACCATGATTTTTACGGGTATCTGCTTGTATGTGGTTGTCTTGGTGTGCCTTGGTGTGCCGTCATACAGCAGAGTTTGAGAACCAATCCTTCACATGTTTATTTAATGATTGATTGATTTTTAGCTGCTAATTTGGGCGCAGCTTTATATATCAATTTAATAATTGATTACTTTTAGTTGTTAATTTGGGCGTGGTTTCAGATATTTATTCAATGGTTGACTTTTAATTGCTAATTTGGGTGTGGCTCTAGATATCTATATAATGATTGTTTGATTTTTCAGATAGCAATTTCAACGTAGCTTTATATCATTGCTTCTCAAACAGTGTACCAAAGTGTGCCGCGTCCCACTTCCACCAAAGGATTACCAATTTTATTATTTTATCATCACATTTTGTGAAATTACAACCTTTTTAGCGACAAATAGATGGAAAAACGACGAAGTACATCAGTAAAAAGGCTTCGTTCGTTTTCTACATAGATGCTTTCGTTTCGTCTAATTAATTTAATTTTACTGTAGGTGAACTTACAAAGGATTTATATATAACGATGTGATAATAGAAAAAAAATCCAAAAGTTACCCCAAAACTCCCAAATGGCCATTTACAATTTGTATTGAAATAATACTTGCAGAATATTTCATATCACAATATTCTACAAGTATTGGAATCAATTGAATATAAGGGGAAAACTACTTGCTCTCCCTCATCCCGCTTCTGCTACTACTACCACGGATGGTGGACGCATCGTTTAACTTATGGTTCTTGTTTTAACTCATAGAGAATAAGGACCGGTGGGTCGAACGCAGTTTGAGCGTAAGGCAAAGTCGTGCATTTTAAACGAAAATAGAAATTCGTACTGTTAAATGGCAAGAGCTGTGTCAGTTGGATAGGTCTTAAACACAAACCTCACCGAAAAACGAATTGTTCAAAATCAAGGTAGACTAAGTTTCTGGAAAATAGGCGTTTGAGATGAAAGAAAACAATTTATTTTTTACTTATGTATGAATATATCGACATTGAAAACAAGGAGCAACTCCCATAAAGTATTCGCTTAGCTACCCACTCCCTTTTTGAAGACCGACTAGGCTTTTACGAACTGACAGATATGAAAAGAAATAACAAAAATAGTTCCTGCAATAAAAGACACGCTAATTCAAATGCTGTTATCTTTGTCCAACTGTGGCGGCAAATGTATGATGACCCAAGCAACACGCAGGGAAAAACCAGGTGTTGCTTCAAAAATTCCGATTATCCACCTCAGAGCCTCGGTTAACCTTTGTCAGGGACATTCCGTAAGTTTATCATAACACCCGAATTTGAATCCTTGGTGATACAATGGGGACAGTCGGTGGAACATGCATTCTTGTTGAGTTCTCTCTAAAACGAAGAAAATGCTTGCTCCTTCCAAGAAAGCATTGAAGGGGAAGTTGGTGCTTAGGAATATGCATATCACAAAGCGTGCTCACATGGAATCTTTGTGTAATACGATGGACTGTTGCTGTTTCGTGTTTTTAGAAAATGCTTGTTAATTATAACAAACTGTTGGATTTGTGGCATTCTAGTGAAACTCCAAATCAAACTGGAAAGCATGCCTGTGGACTCCTCCCCTAGCTGGGTGCTGAATAGTCTTTTTTTTACTGGCGACACACCTGGTCGCAAGTCGAGTAGGTCGTACAGTGTGTAATGAAAATTATTGAAATATTCTTTTTTTTTCTTTTTCTTCCATCAGCTGCGGCTTATCGTTCGGAGGACAATTGTAGACGAACGTGGAAAAGTTGTATATTGTGTTAAGATTCCTACCGAAATCAAGTAAACATGGCCTCCATCATCACGTGACTTTCTTGAGCCATTTAATCAGTTAAAAAAAAAAATCCAAGAAAAAAATAAAAAGCAAGAGACGAATACACTTTAACAAAACAAGGGAGATCACTGCAATGTCAAATGTGTATTGAAATTTTATTTCCATTCAAACGATTTTGTTTTATCGAATAAAAAAAAAATCGAACCGTTTGACTTCGGCGTTTGTTGTTTGTTCTGACTGTTCAGACTGATTTCCTCTCTTCGTTTTTTTCTTTAGATGTGTCTACATGCATTTCCATAATAAGGTCCGTTGGTTGGTTGGTCGGTTGGTCGGTCCGTCCGTCCTCAAAATGGATTTGTGGCTCATGGTAGAACGTGTCTTTTTAGCCCTGCATATTGAGAACTATGCAACGTGCACATGAAAGAATTATGCTGGGCCTCACATGGAGAGACCACAAGACAGCACAGTACATCTGGGAAAAGACATGAGTCAGGGACACTATAGAATCAATTAAAAATCTCAAATAGCAGTGGGCTGGCCATGTTACAAGAAAGGCAGACAACCGATGAACATCGTGACTCACGACATGGATCCTCCAAGATCACATGCGGAACCGAAGCCGGCAGAATATTAGATGCAGAGACGAGCTAGACAAATTCAGAAAGTACTGGCTCTGCGACGCCCATGATAGAGAATTGTGGCGAATCCTGGGGAAGGTCTATGTCCAACGACGGTCGTCAAAAGACTGATGATGATGATCTTCACCGTGGTCTAACTTGGAAAATGAAACTCATGATTCAGACGTTCAATTTAATATACAATTACAACACAAAACTGGACCGTAAATCTATGATCACTTGAAATTACATAATTCAGGAAATTTTAAAAAATCTCTTATGATGTCCAAAAACCACGGAAAACAAATGATCTGATCAGATATTCTTGATCTAGGAAGTTATTTTTTTCCCTGACCTCCTGTTGGTATAATGAAAATACTAATAGTACAGACAAACCCCGGTATAACGTGGTTCACGATATCAAAGAAGCATACCCCAATATAGCGCTACATTTTGTACGGATAAAAATATTTATAATGCTGATACAGACATCCCCTGATACAACACGAACCATGAAAGCGTGGTTCACGACACACATGTATCTGTTTGTGGATGACACAATTATTAATCATTGTTATAATTAACGCTCCCTTCCTTAGGGTTGAGCCCTTATAGGTAGGGCAATCGTCTATCATAAGCTACGATGCAATGCTCTTCCAACTCCGGAATGGAGCACTCAGGTAGATGAAGAATTGTGCGCACGTAAATATATAGCTCAATCTTGGCTTACTGACCGTCCAGTTCCACGTAGGGCAGGGGTTGATCATCTGCCTTCTGAGTTTGAAACGAAGGTTTCAACCCTATCTAGCGGTACTGGAAAGGATACTGGATAGTCTATAGCCACCCTGGAGAGTTGTAATACAACGAAATAGCTGTCTGTGTATGACACAATTATTATACACACACACACACACACATATATATATATATATATATATATATAAGTAAAAGACTTATTGCATTGTAGTAAGAGCGACTGGGATGTGGACGAATCTATAGAGCAAACTCCTGTTGTAACGGCACTCATTGTAACAGCGGGATTTGATGACATACGCCTTCTAACGGCACGTTTGTTTTTATATGCTTATAAGACTGTTGTCGGATATTAGATTGCAGCAACAGCACACGAAGATTTTAGATAAATATCCGCGACATCCAAGACAACCAACTGACAAGATGATGATGATCACCCTCAGCCTTTCAGCGTCCTTCGTTAGACATAAACTTTCGCCAGACCTCTCTATCATGGCCATTTCTGAACTTATCTAGTTCATCACACCTCATATTTTGCTAGTCACACTTTCTCTCCATTTCATGTTGAACCTGATTCTCTTTTGTGCACGTTGCATTGTTCTCAGTTTGAGGATCAATATTTTAGTATGGTTCCTTATATCAGCTTCATAGATGACTATAATTGCGATTATAAATGACTACAAACAGTAAACGACAACACCTAAATTGAGTATTTTGGATAACATTCATGGATTCATGGCGAGAGACGTCTTGGATTCCACTTTCATCATATCGAAGTTACCCAACTTATGTTAGAATAAACGTTTAGGTCTGTTTATTTACTTATGCTCGGTTCAGGAAGATCTAAACAACAACTATCTTTTAACGCTGTGTATTTTAACCAAGTAAGTTCTGTTCTAATTATATATATATATATATATATATATATATATATATATATATATGAATAAAGAGAGAGAGAGAGAGAGAGAGAGAGAGAGAGAGAGAGAGAGAGAGAGAGAGAGAGAGATCTACCATGACAAAATCAAAATTACGTTTTTTTCCAGCTGTCTGTGAATGTTTAAATGAATAGTCCCGACTGAAGCAAAATAATTGTCGATTTTTTCGTGCATGAGTTTAGGATGTATGAATTTAGAATGCAGGGGGGAAGGGTCAGGGTCACTGGCGATCTCCACATAGGAGCGAAACGCACCACCGAGAAAGTCAGGATGTGAAAGGATTGACAGGGCTGTTTAACTATTCTTTACCCCCATTTCTCTCTCCTATGCACGAGCTAATTCTCGAATACAGCAGGAAATCAGAACAGCTGACAACAATAAAGGTCAAATGAACTCTGACAAAGTTAAAGCATTGCATTCTTCTTTAGATATGTCCATACATGTATATTAGATGCTTTTCGATCGGTCTATCGGTCTTACTGACTTTAAACTACGGAAATAGGAAGAAAAGAAGAGGTTTTGACGACACTAAATTTTATGATTTCATTAATTTGTTCGAACTAATTGATATTCAATCTTCTGACAATTTCTCCGTAGTGGTGTGAGTTCAGCAACCCAACGCTGCTAACAGCGACGCCCATGATAGAGAGGTATGGCGAATCCTAGGCAAGGTCTATCTCCAACAACAGATGATGAAGGACTTGTGATGATACATGTGACAAATAATAATAATAATAATAATAATAATAATAATAATAATAATAATAATAATAATAATAATAATAATAATAATAATAATAACACAACACAAGATAGGACCCCGAGCAATAATAGGGAAGAGAAACCCAACTGGGAAAGAAGATTACAATAGCAGATCTCCCAACTACAGAGAGATGAAGTACTGCTTAGAAATACACCACACACGGACAGACCACGAGTAAGACTTTGGAACAAATACAAGGTAACGCAAAAAGGCATCGCAACTGTAGTCGAAGAGTTACACCAGAAGAGATTAGCCAAAGAGGCAAGACTGAAAAGATACAGACTAAGAACGGCCCAATACACACAAAACCGCACATTCCAAAACAATGAGAAAATTTTTTATCAAGATTTAAACGGAGAAAGAAGGCAGGACATAAAACCAGATGCCACAGAGGCCAAGAACTATTGGAATAGCATATGGGGGCACCCAAAAAGACACAACGTAACACCGCAATGGTTAGGAAACATGAGAAAAGAACTAGAAGATATAGACGAGGGAGAACCAATATTACTGAATGAAACCACACTGAAACATACTCTTAGGAAAGTAGCCAACTGGAAAGCACCGAGTCCCGACGGGATCCATGGGTATTGGTTCGAGAAATTCACCGTGTTACACGGCAGACTCACCCACCTACTCCAAAATTGTCTAAACGAAGGCAAGGCACCAGAATGGATGACCAAAGGCAGAACCACCCTCATCCAAAAAGACCCAGGGGAACATAGCAAGCAACTATAGACCAATCACGTGCCTACCACTTATGTGGAAAATCCTGACCGGGCAAATAGCAGAGAGAATATACATGTCAATGGATAGAAAGGGACTACTACCAGAAGAACAGAAAGGGTGTAGGATAGGAACCAAAGGGGCAAACGATTTACTCTACATAGACCAGATGATCTTAAGAGAAGTGAGGAAAAGGAGAAAGAATATCGCAATGGGATGGATAGATTACAAAAAAGCGTACGATATGATTCCACATAACTGGATACTCGAATGCCTTAGAATATTCAAAATTAGCGAACTGGTGGTTAAATTCATTGGAAATTCGACGGAACCGCAATGGTTAGGAAACATGAGAAAAGAACTAGAAGATATAGACAAGGGAGAACCAATATTACTGAATGAAACCACACTGAAACATACTCTTAGGAAAGTAGCCAACTGGAAAGCACCGAGTCCCGACGGGATCCATGGGTATTGGTTCGAGAAATTCACCGTGTTACACGGCAGACTCACCCACCTACTCCAAAATTGTCTAAACGAAGGCAAGGCACCAGAATGGATGACCAAAGGCAGAACCACCCTCATCCAAAAAGACCCAGGGGAACATAGCAAGCAACTATAGACCAATCACGTGCCTACCACTTATGTGGAAAATCCTGACCGGGCAAATAGCAGAGAGAATATACATGTCAATGGATAGAAAGGGACTACTACCAGAAGAACAGGAAGGGTGTAGGATAGGAACCAAAGGGGCAAACGATTTACTCTACATAGACCAGATGATCTTAAGAGAAGTGAGGAAAAGGAGAAAGAATATCGCAATGGGATGGATAGATTACAAAAAAACGTACGATATGATTCCACATAACTGGATACTCGAATGCCTTAGAATATTCAAAATTAGCGAACTGGTGGTTAAATTCATTGGAAATTCGACGGAAGACTGGAAAGTAGACTTGACAGCCGCAGGGGACAAACTAGCAGAGGTAGGGATAAAAAGGGAAATCTTCCCAGGAGACTCGTTGTCCCCACTATTATTTGTTCTAACAATGATACCGCTCAACAGAATCCTGAAAAACAGCAAAGGATACCATTTCTCTAAAACAAAAGGAAAGGTCAACTACCTAATGTACATGGACGATATAAAATTGTTCGCAAAAAACAGGGGAGAGCTTGAGACTCTGTTCAACGAAGTAAAGGAATATAGTGAGGACATCGGAATGGAGTTTGGAATAGAAAAATGTGCAATCATGGTAATGCACAAAGGAAGGCTTTCAATGACTGAAGGAATTGAACTCCCAGACAACAGCAAGATTAGGGCATTGACCGCACAAGACCAATATAAATACCTAGGCGTCCTCGAATGTGACACGATAAAACAGGAAGAGATGAAGGAGAAAATAAAGAGAGAATACCTTAGAAGGATAAGGAAAATATTAGAGACTAAATTAAACAGCAGAAATCTAATAAAAGGAATGAACACCTGGGCTGTGTCAGTAGTTAGGTATACAGGACCATTCCTAGGATGGACAAAGGAAGAGCTCCAATCAATGGATAGGCGAACAAGGAAACTTATGACAATGCATAAAGCATTACACCCTAGAGATGATACAGATAGACTATACGTTAAGAGAAAAGAAGGTGGCAGGGGGCTCATCAGCATAGAAGACTGTGTCCAGAGAGCTAAAGTAGTCATAGAAAGGTATGTGCAAACGAATAGTGAAGAAATCATAAAGAGTGCGAGAGATAGTGCAACAAACAACAAAGTAGAAAACAATGGAACAGTACAGCAAACAAGAAAAGAAAGATGGGAAGAGAAGAAATTGTATGGCGAGTTTAAAAGACAGATACAAGATGTAGCAGACGAGAAATCATGGACGTAGTTACGAAAAGGAAACCTGAAGAGAGAAACTGAATCGCTCATCAGTGCAGCCCAAAACAAAAGCATAAGGACAAACTACATAAAAACAAAAATCGACAGAACACAGACAAACAACAAATGCCGCATGTGCGGTGAAAGAGATGAGACGGTAAACCACATAACTAGTGAATGTAGTCAACTCCCCCTGAAGGAGTATAAGCATAGACACGATAGAGTAGCAACGATGATACACTGGGAACTAAGCAAACAAATGGGATTCAGCCATGTGGAAAAGTGGTATCAGCACAAGCCAGGGGCAGTTTTGGAGAATGACAACCACAAACTGCTCTGGGACTTTGACATCCAAACTGACCACCTCATCCAGGCAAGAAGACCGGACTCAGTAATAGTAGACAAAAAAGGAAGGCCTGCCAAATAGTAGACGTTGCTGTACATGCGGACCATATAGTTAAAAAGAAGGAGAGTGAAAAACGGGAAAAATACGAGGACCTAGCAATAGAGTTAAAGAAGATGTGGAACATGAAAACCAGGGTAGTACTGGTCGTAGTGGGCGCATTGGGAACCGTCCCCAAAACGCTGAGGGTGAGACTGGAGGAGATCGGGATTAGGGGAAGGATAGAGACCGTACAGACCACAGCACTACTGGGAACTGCACGGATACTGAGGAAGGTGATAGAGATATAAACACTGCAACGTTTTTTAGCCCTGACATAATAGGTGAAAAAGTGAAAAAGGGAGGAGACGTTAGCTGAAGACCTGAGGAGACTTATTGTCACTCAGCCTTCAGCAATGACCACTGGGCAACTGGTGTGATACTGTAAATCGCAGAATTACTGCGACCTATGAGTACTAGGAGAGGAGGGCAGGAGACTTGAGGATAATAATAATAATAATAATAATAATAATAATAATAATAGCAAAGGACTGGGTCTCACTAGCCTAGAGTGATAAACCTACCGAGTGATTGTATCACGATAAAAATACATTTTGGCTTTAAGAATAAAAATGCAACTCCTTATGTTTGATGAAAAACAAACAAAAAATCTACCGGATCGGTCGTCAATTGAGACAACAAGGACCCCCCACCCACCCAGGAGGGAGTGGTCTGGAACCAAAGAGCATGCTTAATGGAACAAACTCCTCGAGCGACTTGGATGGCCACTTGAACAGGAACAATCCTAACTCAAGCTTTTCAAACTCAACAATAGAAAAACCCAAGATAAAACGCAAAAATTGACGTCAAGTGGCTTACGGGTTTTTATCACTCGCTTGATAAACCATCAGGCTCGAGCCTCCCAAATAACACCTATTAAAAGGGAAAGACAATCCCCGAAACATTGTTGGAAATAAACTTGCGATTGAAAAGAGGAGTATAATGAAAAACAAGAGAAGCATAGTTGGATGAAATCGTAGGCGCAGAATTGGATGAAATCGATAAAAAAGTCAGAATAGATTAGAATACAAAAGTGGACGATACTGCGACTACATTGAGATATACAAACTTCAGGCTTGAAGAAAACCCTGCGATACAAACAGAGGCTCCATTACCTTCTAAAGATGAACCCGGACAAATATCTGGAAATCCTACCTAATGGACTAGTACCAGAAAGAGCAGAAGACTACAGCAACACAGAAACGTGTATGGGCAACAATGACATATTGTAAGGGAACATTATGACGAGATACGTCAAACAAGACGAAATATTATGTGAACTGATCGAGGTAAAATTAATTAACATCGAGGATAGAGTATCACGGAGAAAAGTAACTATGAAGAGAGAGTGGAAGGTTTGCTAGAAATCTAATTTTATACTTATAATGAAAATAAGAAAAATGTGGAATATTGATATAAGGGACCTTCTTGAAGATCTGAAGCCGGATCTTACTGAACCAAATGAGATAATATATGCATCAGTAAAAGTGTCAGAATGTAAATTCAGAAAAGAAAAAAAAACAGAAGAAAAACAAATGCAAATATATTCGATAATGGATGAACTTACAAGCTCTGAAATGTCATCTATGGGAACGCCAGGAAGACGAAGAAAAAATATAAGTTCAAAACTCCAAACGATATCAAAGATACATTGAAGCAGAAGGTATTGCTAAAAGCCCAGAGAATAAAAGGATATGAAAAGAGGTGTAAATCCCATTGACAAAATAAAATATCCTGAACTGATGAGAAAAAAAATCTGAGAGGTAGCAAAAAAAAAACAAAACCTGGTAACATTAAAAGAGGCGCCAACCGAAGATCAAATGAGGGACTTCTAGGAAAATATCTGGAACGATAAAAGGACATACAACCAATACGCAGCATGGATTTTGGGGGGGGGGATCAAAATAAAACATTGAAAAGATAGCAATGACAGGATGTTTTGATTTGTTAACTAGAACAGACGCTAAAAAAAGTCACACAAATGGAAATCACCTAACATTGACAAAATGGTAAAATTTTGCCCCCCCCCCGCCCTTACATGCTGTCATGATAACACTGTGAAGTAGTATGATGAGATACTACATTCACCTGAAGAAACTCCAGATTAGCTGGTAAAAGTGGTTACATACCTCCTTCCTAAAACGGAGGAAACCTAAAAATCATAGACCCATCACATGTCTCTCTACGAATTACAGAACCCTAACATCAATATTGACGGAGAGCACAAACGCCTTTATTGAGGAAAGCAATATGTTCTTGATAGAACAGAAAGGCTCCCAAAGACGATCTTATGGATGTAAGGACCGACTCCTGATAAACTGCATGATTTTAGAAACTTACCACTGTAAACGCAAGAACCTGAGCACTACGTGGGTCAACGAGAAAAAGCGTTCGATAGTTCCCCACTTATAGATTCTAAAAGCTCTGGAACTCTTTACGTCATCCACAGAGCTGGTGAACTTCTTGCGATGGGGTATGTCATTATAGCACACGGACATCTTCCTTTCTCATTCGAATTGGATCATAACATCTAAGAATATCAGCGTAAACTGTGACTCACGCTCTTCTATATCCCACCGATTCCTTTATCCATTGAGCAAAACTGGATATAGTTACAAGATGAGAGACAGTATAATCATTTATTTATTTTACATGGACCTGAAACTATATGAGAAAGATGACGATGACATCGAACGTTTCTCAATGTGAAAATGTTAGTGTAAACAGGAATGCAATTTGACCTGGATGAGTGTGCTAAGGCCATGTTCAAAAGAGGTTGGCTAATAAAAACCAACTCTGTAGAGCTAGGTATAGAATCAGCAATACAAGAAGTAGACTAAGGAGAAGTATATAAGTATTTCAGAATTAATGGAGGACGTTGTATTTAACTTGCTCGTATGAAAGAAAGAGTAAGTACGGAAAAAGGAGTTGAATTCGAGAGATAAAGTAAAAGTCATTATTACACCAACTATCCTTATGTAACATATAGTTTCAATATAATTAATTGGGATCTAGATGAGATTAGAAAAATTGACAGAAAAATGAGGAAAGTTCTCCCATGCCACAAAATACCCTACCCTAAAGCTGACATTAATTGTTTGTATATGCCTAGGAGTAACGGTGGTAGGGGAATGATGCAACTCGAACTAACATACAAAACTGCAACAAAGGATTGCCACAAGTACCTCGAAATCACTCAACACTGGGCGTTAAATTTAGCTGAGGAAAAACACAAAAATACACTCGATAGGAAGAGAGTAGAAAGTTAGCCTGAGATTTAGATTTAAACTTGATCAATGGGGAGTATCTAAAAAAAATATAGATATGATAAAGATGAGGCAAAATGCATAAAAGCAGGGTCATAAACAACTTGGATTAAATTGGAGACAGAAACTTCAGCATAGATGATACGTCCTCTGGAGCAAATAATGTAGTCAAGAAAAACACTCACCAGTGACTCCGGAGCGGTGGATTGAAAGCAAAAACAGAGGGATTTATACTGGACAATCAAGATCAAAACTTGCCCACTCCAAACTTCCGAGCAAATATCGTAATGAATGGCACCGACTCCAAATGCCGTTCCTATGACATGTAGAAACAATAGACCATCTTGTGTCAGGCTGCTCTGAGATGGCGAATATCTCCATTGGAAGATTTGCAATCATTATGGAATAACAATAGACAATAACTGTCACGAACATCAACCAGACCCAGTAACCAAAGGTCAGACTTCCACGATACTAAGACACTTTACAATAAATACTGATAGGACCATCAAAGCAAATTGGCGCGATGTAGTAACCAAGGACTACCAGAAAAGAACTAGCCTGTTGACATGGGTGTGCCTTAAGGAACTTGCCAAACTAGGCAATAACAAGGGCCTTGAAATCAATGCACGGATGTTGCGATTGAAAGTAACAACAGGCCCCGTTACAAGGGATGACCAAGAAAGGCACTCGACAAAATCTCTGGTGACCCTTGCCTCCATGAAATCCAGAAAATAGCTAAAATCGGTAAAACTTTTCGATTTCCCGCTAACTTTATGGCTAGAAATGTTATGTGTACGCATTTAAACCCCATTTATCAAATGAAATAATCAGAAAAGGTTATTGACAAAAGTTGTGTACTTAATTCAATTCGAACTTACTGTTTTTTAATAGCCACATTTTGGGGTGAACTATCCTCACTTTCCTATTTCCCTTCCTCCTACAACTATCACAACTAGTAATATTACTACTAATTTGTCTAGGATTCTGTTCAAATCAGAAATCATACTTATGGACGTAAGGATAGTGGATGAATCATTGAACTTATGGTTCTTATTTTGCTTGTTTCCACCACAAGCTAAAGCCCAAGATTTTAAAGTACAGAAACCTAAGAAGATGGAAAAGTTGCATTTTATCTTTCTTCCCGAAAAAAAAATCATTTTTAACTACAAAATAACACAATTGGGCAAATTTGAGAAAACATCAGTTTTATTTGCGCACTATCCATTTTTAGTTCGATTCTTTTCCATGCTACTAGAAGGCAACCAACAGCAGTAGTGGTAAAAGACGCAAACAAACTGACACGGTTATTTGACCATTTATCTTTTCTCTGTTTGCTTGAGCAGACACAAATACGCTCGCATAGTTGATTTACCTCCACAATCTCTTTCTGATTGCTTTAGCGTGATGGAAACAAAACAAAGAAAAAGTGACATTTTTTAAATTTTCATTTTACACTTTCTATGTGTGTTTGTTTGTGTGTGTGTGTGTGTGTGTGTGTGTAAAAACATCGAAACAGAAAGAGCAGGTCATTAATCATCAATATGGTAGCCGCTAATCTCTTTATCAGCGCACGCTAATCCAGATTAACCGATATAATGATTGTTATTTATGTCAGTATCATTGATGAAAGTGGTAAGTTCCTGCTAGGACTGGTATGGAATGCCAGGTCACATATCTGAAGTGCCTTTATGGGTCTCTATGGGCATTTTTGACTAACAACGCCCACGTCTTGTGTGGATATTTTTTTTTAGATAATTTTTGGTGAAAGATCTATTTCTAGATAATTCTAGATAAAGGATCTATTTATTGGGATAATTTTAGCTGAAAAATCTTTTTTCAGATAATTCTAGATAAAAGATCTATTTTCTTTAGATAATTTTGAGATGCAATATCTTTTTTTCAGATAATTCTAGATAAAAGATTTATTTGAGATAATTTTAGATGGAGTTTTTTTTTCACATAATTCTCGATAAAAGATCTATTTTTAAAGATAATTTCATATGAACTTTTACATAACTAGTTCTGGTAAACACAAAAGCTACGGTGATTCATTTATGAGAGGAGCTGATATAGTCTTCAGTTTTCAGTAGCGTAATTATCATTCAAAATTTACTTGAACAAGTAAACTTCATATCGCTAACCTTGTCACCACAGCTGTTCGACCGACCCATTCGTCAACTTTCATCAAATGCACAATTCACGGGGAAAGAGTTCTATCAAAGAGTTTTTTTTAAAAGAAAGAGATAGCCAACAGAAAATAATGACTAGCATACCGATCGGTTTGCTTCATTCCCAGCAACGAGATCAACACAGACGACACCATTTACAGCCACATAGGCAACACAGGTGATTAAAACTCATATACGTAGGACTCTCTAATTTGCTCCCTATCGAGCAACGGATACCATATCGCTGTAAAATCCGTTTCTACATTGGTATTCAACCGACATGAATGCCGCTTCTTTCAATTTTCCCACTTTTCAGTGGTGTATCCTGTTGGTTATTTGGATTCTATGCTTGAGAAGGTAATGTGCACCCCTTTTTCCTTATTTGATGGTGAATAAGTGGTACAGTATTTAGTTGCAGTTTTCTTTTTTTTTCTCTTGAAAACACTCGACCAAAACTCTCACCAAAACTGTCGACAGGGGTTTCTTCACTCTTTGAGTTGATCTTGCTGGTTATGTACGTACCACGCATACAGGTCACACCAATCGATCCAGAGGACTGAAATATTCAGCATTTTCTACTTATTATGTTTAGAAAACAAAAACTTTTTAAAAACAATTTTTGAAAATTTTGCCTTTAAATAAAAATTCAAGTGTGGAGGGGGTTAATTTGCAATGTAAATTCATGCTAAATTGATTGCTTAGTTTGTGTTCGTCTGAATTTTTTTTGGGGGGGGGATTCACTCTTTTGTTTAATGATGACGGACCTCTAAAACGACGGGAGAAGTAAGTTATTCATTTTCAAAACCTTTTTTCCAATGGATCAACATAAGACGATTACTATTGAATGACTGACCAAACCTGTTTTAATCACCTGTCAGGTGAAAATGAAATCCAGTTTCTCGTTATTGACTGTGTAAATAGAAATCGTGTAAGAATCAAATAACAGACGTACCTTTGGCCCATTCTACACGATGTTACGTTTTGAAGCACTATATTTGCTTTTTCTAACCAAGAGACAGATCCGGAAAATTGAGAAACATGCAACGTGCACATGAAAGAATTATGCTGGACCTCACGTGGAGAGACCACAAGACAGCACAGTACATCAAGGAAAAGACAAGAATCAGGGAAATCATAGAATCCATTAAAAATCTCAAATGGTGGTGGGCTGGCTATGTTGCAAAAATGGCGGACAACCGATGGGTATCACAACTCACGACATGGATCCCCTGAGATCACAAACGCAACCGAGACAGGCATAGTATTAGATGGAGAGACGAACTAGACAAATTCAGAAAGTATTGGCTCCGCGACGCCCATGATAGAGAAATGTGGCAAATCCTGGGGAAGGTCTATGTCCTTCGACGGACGTTAAAAGATTGATGATGATGATGATGATGATGATGATGATGATGATGATGATGATGATGATTGACTTTTCGGCTTCACCGAGACGTGAAACAAAAGATCAATATTTTCAAGCAAAGACTGAAAAAAAAGATATATATATATATATATATATATATATATATATATATATATATATATATAATTAGGTGTTCTTAAGGCTACAAACACCAACAAGATGTTTATGATACAGAGCGTACAATGAATCATTTGATGAAAATTACATTATTGATAATAATGTAATTTTCATTCAAGTAATACGAACAGAGGTTTCTGATCGCCTATTGTGTTTTTGTTCAAAGAATCTGTAATGTATTCAATAGCATGTTCAGTTCAATGTTCATATTGAATTGAATATTTCAATATGTGAATGTATGAGGTATTAAGACTTTTTAAAAATTTGGTGAGATTGCGTGCACGAGTGTGCTGCAGTTGTGGTTGCAAGGTGGTTCAAAAATGATGAAACTCAGAAAAGAATCAATGAGGAAGAACTCACTGGACATCGATGTATACGTAAGTAAGTGTGGAGTTAAGATATCACCCTTGTACGTGAGATTGTAGTTGAATCGTTGATGAGTGTGTGTGATCTAATGTCGCCAATTTCTTCATTGGGAGTTTGGAGGTTAATTTCTTTTGCCAGTTGTGTGAGTCAATACAGCCATGCCAAATCACGAGACCCGTACTGATTGTCGGGTTACGTGTGTCACTTCCTTTTCTCATTGACTGGGTGGACCCCAGTGGAGGCCAATTTCGCTTGTTGGAAGCAGGCCAGTGACTCGTCATCAATTCAATTTATTGTTCAATTTAATTTTTCGAACTTCATTCTGTATCAATATGGGGGGGGGGGAAACTCCTGGATCCCATTTTAAAGATTTTTTGTTCAACTGAGCCTGGATTGTCCTTACATTATATATATATATATATATATATATATATATATATATATATATATATATATATATATATATATATATATATATTAAATAATCATGATAAAATGAAAATTTTAAAAATCAACACCAACTCGTAAAAACACTCGAAAATGCCAGGAAAAAAATTACACCCAACACAATTCATTAGAGAAAAATCACCATTAAGCAAAATGAATAAAAAAAATAAATACAAAACCTGGATCGATAGGAAATTGCTGGCGCAAGGAAAAAATCCTACAAAAACTATGACAAAAGATGAAAATTCTAACAACTGGGGTAATATCAACAAAATTTAAATACTAATTAGAAAATGAAAACAACTAAAAGAAACAATGAAAGTTCATAAACACTCATTAAAATATCTGAAAATTACAACAATAACAAACATTGAAGCCATCTTAATTTTGAACAATTTTATAAAACGATAAAAACAAAAATACGAAACATTGAATACAGAATTTGAAAAATTCAAATATAAAACGTAAAATGGTAAATATCATAGGAAAAATAATTGTTTTCAATAAAATAACATGTACAGTGCAAGGGAAATGACTTGAATTTAATCCATGGACAACATGAAACTTAACCATACTGAAAGTAACTCTACCTACAATGAAACTGAAATATGAAAACATATATATATATATATATATATATATATATATATATATATATATATATTTATGTATATATATATATATGGGTGTGGTTGTGCGCTTGTTCGATTTGTTGTGTTACTACTGTCTCAAACCGAACAACTGTAACGTTCTCTGTGATCGAGTTTTTGATATGTCAAAAATCTAGAAGTACATCCAATTTTCTGGTCAGAGAGTCGGTAATAAATATTTTCTGAGGGAGATGCGAAGTGTTCGTCCTAAAAGCCTTCATGGTGTACCACGCTGGAGGTATAAGAGGTTCGTCCAGAAAGGACGAGGTTTAATGCTAACCTCAAAATAACTTGCCAAGGGAGATGGTGCCTTTTAATGCACTCCCTCTAGGACCTCTCACTTATCCCAGCGTCCCTCCAAAGTCCTCTTTTAGGATCGAAGTTAACCACCTTGTAACGTCCCCCTTAATCTTTTTCTATCTCCACTTGCTCGGTTCTTTCTTTCTTCAGTTTTTTCTCTTACTTTATTCATTTCTTTCTTTCCTTCTTTTTTTTTCGTTCGTTTTTTTCTATCCTTTTTTCTTTCTTTCCTTGGCGACTATTCGTCAATGTAATCGGATGCAAAGTCATGTACATAGCTTACTATCGAAAACATCTGATACTATACACAAAATACATCAGAGGGCACTTGTAAAATGCAGTGCAAGTGTGGAATTCATACCTGAAAAAAGACACTGCAGAACGAAAAAAGGTCAACGAAAATGGCCCCGGAACTTAAAAGCCTCGTTTATGAAGCCAGTCTTCAGAAATTGAAACTAACTACATTAGAAGGAAGAAGAATAAGGGGAGATGCGTAACACAAATATTCAAAATAATCTAAGGTATAACTTCTCTTCAAGAAGGTTGTTTACGATGAAAAAAAGAAACAATAGAACAACCACTTCTGTCACAGAATAATAAACAGCTGGAATTCACTAGCACAGCAAGACCTAAATATACTAATAACGATTACAGTAAACATCTTCAGAAATAAATACGACAAATACGAAAAAAACAAAGCTTTCTTTTCAAGTAAATAATTACAAGAGAGGCGAGATACGAGCACAAATAAGTGCATCATTTTTTAACTCGTAAAATTTTCATGTTTCTGTTCTCGACACATTATTTCTTTCTTTCTTCTTTTTTTTATTTTTATCTTTTTATTTCTACCTCTCTCTTTTGTCAAATTCTCAGAGTTGACTTTATTATCGCAATTAGTCAGACCTGGAATTTAAAATGAGTGAATTTCTGTCGTGAATGACAGAGAGAGAGAGAGAGAGAGAGAGAGAGAGAGAGGATAAGAAACAGTGGTTCCATGACATCATGTGTCAATTTGCATTTCTGAGTTCTCGACATTTTTTTTTCTTGTAAACATTGAATTTCAGTTATGAAAAACATTAAACAATGTAAAAACATAAGAATTTCAAAAAGGCAGTAGATATTCATCGTGATTTTGGGATATTTGTCCGACTATGTTATTTATGGTTACGAATAAATTACGATTTTCAGTAGTGTCTCTATGGTTCTGTGGTTGAGGGCGATATCCCTAGCATCAGTGGATTTGAAGATCGATTCCAACTGGGAGCAAAACATTTATTTTAATTTTTTTCCTTGCTTTCGTGGTCCGTGGTGGATTAACCATTAGGGTGAGTAGGCCTTTCCTCCCTTTCTTGCTTTCGATTAGGTTGAGTAAGCTTTTTCTTCCTTTCTTTCGTCAAACTCTTACTATTGAGTTTTGACTTTATTTTTGTATGTAACAATGATGGATGACAATGAGCAGAAGAAAAACGAGTGACGTCATGCACAAATAACAGTGATGCATTGACGTACGCAAAAACTGATACATATTCACCCCCACTTCTAAAGCCCAGATGGACTTTTTCTGCTAAAGATAGCAAATCCCTTGTACAGGAACTATTAATAAAGCAGTTGAAATGGGACACGTAGTTTTGGAATAATATTGTAAGAAAAAGGAACGAATTCTGTTTCGTTTATCTTTTCAGAATTAATGAAGCCCGGAGCTTTGACCTGAGCGCAACCAAGCTTGTCTTATTATTATTATTTTTTTTCGTTTCTTCACTTGTCCCTCGCCCTTGGGTTCCTTGCTTGTTTCATTTTTCTCTTTCTCATACCAAGAGAAGAAAGGAAGAAATATCTCTTCTTCGTTCCACTCATTCCCCGTTGGTATGACAGCGAGACCAATCAGAAACCATCAACCAAAACTGTCACCTAAACTGAATACAAAGGTTTCTTCAGTTTTCAAGTTGGTTTGGCTAGCTATGCATATATTTATCATACATGCAGGCTGTACCGATTGAGCTGCAGTACCGGAAATTTAATACTAATTTCATCTAAAAAAAACACTTTTTTTTTTTTTTTTTTTTTTTAGTAGAGGTCAATTTACAATGTAATTTCATGCTAAATCGATACCTTATTTCGTGTTCTGTAGCCTTCATGCTTGGTTTTTGAAGATTCAGACTTTTTAACAATTATAGCCCAATGAAAGGCAAGAGAAGTAACTTATTCATTGATCACCCCCTTTCCCATTTTTTTTATTTGATCGCCCCCAACACGACACGCTACCAAAAGGCGTTGGTCACGCTGTGGTTTCTATTATGTAACTAACCAGACCGGTTCTGTATTCATGTCCTTTCTCACCTTCGAACGCACCCTCTTCAGCAAGACAATTAGCACCTGTTCGATTCGCTAACATATCAACCAATAGCAACAAAATAAACTCATCCGGTTCTCTCAAGCTTATATGATCCAGGTTCTCCCAACAAGGAAGATTGGTTAACTAATATTTTTCGTTTAGTCTCGTGCCGGACGAAGTTGGGGTATTTTTGGATGCAACAAAAGCTTGATAATCCACCCTCAATTTCAATATCTTGGTAGAGATCATCAGCAGCAGCAGCCTTATAGCGTCAGTTGTTGGACATGGACCTTCCTTAAGATTCGCAAGATCTTCCTATGGATAATTGTGAAGACAGCATTTTCCTTGAACTTTCCAGCTGAGGTTTTAACATACAACACTTACATTGGAAAAGGCATGAATCCACTTTTATCTCTGCCTTTCTCTCATCGCAAGATAACCTGATAATAAAAATCGCTTGTCGCTGGCGAGCATTAATAATTAGAGGAAAGAGAGAGGGTGGCAACTTGAGAAAAACTGCCTTACCCGCATAGACAGCAGCAACCAAAAAATAGATGTTAACTCAAAGGTCAAACTGGTCGGCCCCTACCCACCGAAAAAAAAAACATTCCCCTACTATGAACGTAAAGGATTCCTATTGAAGTCTTTTAGAAACCGAAATAGCGTGAAGTGAAGAAGCTATTGTAATTAATTCATATGGGAACATTTTTTTTATCGTTCCAAGACCCCTAGAAATAGCGATAAGGGTATTTTGAGTTGATTTGTTTGGGGTTGGGATGGTGGGAGGTAGGAGAGAATAGGGTGTAGGGAAGAGACGATAAGGCTATGCGCTGCATCTATAAAGACTTACTGCAAAACAAACGCTGAACGCTTTTTCGCTTTTCGCCTTTTTTCATCGTAAAAACAGAGCAGCGTGAATTTGTTTTATTAAGCGAGTGGTTGTTCATGTTACCGGTGATATCATGCGTAAGATCTATTGAACAAATACATCAAAACTCTCATTCAATCTAATCATTACATGCATAATATCACAACAAAGTCTGGCGACAAGAGAAGAAATCCATAATTGTTTTACAAGTGTCGATTCTGGCTTTAATCACTACTTTTTTTTTTCACCCTCTGACTTTACCCAGTGACTAATACGGTTCTAGAGGGGACCCTATTAGCTGCATATGTTTGTAAAATTCACACACAGTTTCCTTTTCGCAAAAAATGTGGCGTCTGCGTTCGCTATCACTTCGATAATAATGTTCTGAATTTCATCTGCTTCTATACAATACTAAAAGTATGATTCGGTCGATCTAATTTGGCATGCATATTCGAAGGATCTAGGGGAAGATTTTAAAGTAAAATATATACAATATACCATATATATGTATATATTGTAAAGAAAATATTTTCTGTTCAATCAAATATGTTTGTTAGTGTTATTTGTTAATTTGATAGATAAAGTATAAAGAAGAAAAAACAAGGGAGTGGTTGTTGAGAAAAAACAAAGGGAATATCTGAACTTATACTAAGTTAAAACTTAATAGAATGGAGAAAGAAGAGAAAAAGTGAACACCTTTACTGTGGTGTCTCCAGGGCCTTAGCTTCAATTTGCGCAGGTAGCCCTACTCTTGAGTACCCCTCGTGAAGGGGTGTCAGACACCTTCAGCCAGCCCAGGCATCTGTTCCAGCGGTGTGTCACGAACCTGTGCTTTAATCTAAACTGAAGAAAGATAAAAGTAAGGCCTGTACAGCTCAGGCATCCGCTTACAGAAATGCGCCTCGGATCTGGGCTTTAATCTGCATTGGCAGCTATCAATGTAGGTTGTTCCTCTGAAGGAGCAGCAGACCTCTACGGCCAGCTCAGGCATTTGTGGTATGTCTCTGCATAGGCAGTTGTACTATCTGATTTATCTCATTAGAGGATGGCAGACCTCTGCACCTCAGGCATTTGCCGAAGAGTAGGGATTCCAACAAAACATACCACTGGGTGCTTCCTTGTTTTCAATGTATTTCTATAATAAAATCATTATCAATGCATTTACATTAAAAATATAATATTCCTATTTCGTAAGTAACACTTGCATTAATTCCTGACAAACGACAATACCCCCTGTCCTGAATTTCATTACACAACCTACAGACTGTGCGCCGGAACTTGATTGAGTAAGTGTAGTCCGCTTATGCCTTGGGTCGGCTCTGATGCTCTCTAACCAAACATTGAAATAAATGGTGGGCATCGGGCTTTTAATGCATTTCGAAATAGTTAGCTCCGAATGGCTCAAGACAAGATGAAGATAAAGAACAAATGAAAATTGTACAGCACCGATTTTCACGGTCGGGTGAACTTGGGTTATTAAAGCTTGGGGAAAACCAGACGAGCTGTTCCATGTCGCTGGTCATGAAGGGAATGTGTGTTAACGTGAGAAAATATATGAATTGAAAATTAGTTCCGCTGTGACGGTTACGGTGAATGAGTAGAGAGAAGGAGAAAAAAGAAATCCTTTTCTTCACTTGATGAGAGAAGGAGAACATCAAGTAAGTATGGATGAAAGAGACCCAGGCAAGTCAAGAAGAAAGAAAGAAAGAAAGAAAGACGGGTGTAATTCAGGAAAGAAGGAAGGAAGGAAAGCCACTTCTGAAATGTAATGGATTTATTTCATAGAGTGCTCGATACATACAACTTTTTACTCATGAAGTCAAGTTGTTTTAGAGTAGAGCTGGAAATAAATAGTAGAATGTGGATTCGCTACACAAACTAGTGAGTCCACATTCCACTATTTATATATATATATATATATATATATGCATATATATATATATGTGTGTGTGTGTGTGTGTAAGTGTGCAAACATGAACTCATAAACGGTGATAAAAGGATTCTGTACGTAAGATCTTTAGGTAAAATTTGCGTCGTAGCATCTTAAATGTTTTAAGACTGAAGAAAGCTTTTATATTAATAAAATAATATTTTTTTCAGTAACAACTTTAGTGCATAAAGCTTTCCAGACTATACACATCCATTTTATATATCACACAGACACACAGACACACACACACACATGTGACACTAGGGGGCCAGGAGTCCCCCGTGTCCTGAAAATTACTATGGCTGTTACTAAAAATTACTATGGTTATTGCCAGTAATTACTATTGTTATTACAAAAGGAGTTATCTGTGTTAAAAGGGATAATGTGTTTTTCGAGATAATATGAGAATTGTGTGCTCCTGAGAGGGAGTCACCTGTGCTTTCTCAATCTGGTGTCATCTGTCAAATCCTGGGTTGCAAAAGCAATGACCAGATAAGGGCTTAATGTGTTTTTCGAGATGTCATGGGAAATTGAGTCACCTGTACTTTCTCAATCTAGTGTCATCTGTCAAATCCTGGGTTTCAAAAACAAAGCCAGATATGGGGCCAGTGTCTGGGGTTATGAAAGAAAGAGTAAAGCTTATGAAAGAAAAGTTATTTGCAGAGTCCTTGAGAGAGGGGGAGACTAATTTATGATCTTGGACAGACCTGTGTCGCGAGATGAATGAGGGTCAATGTTTGGGGGTTTTCCGGAGGGACCGAGATAACAGGAAAAAGAAAGAAAGGGAGTCAATTACAAAGAAATACAGTGTTGATACCAAGGGCTTAAATAGGAGGGATTTTCGTAACAAGCAAGCAGAGTAAAATTGGGTTTGGAGAAGAGAATCGCTGCCAGGCTCTCTCGTGTTAGACGCCGCCCTTAGTAACCGTCAACCGCTGCTACCATTCAGTAGACTACCGTTCGTGATATGAGAGACCAGTCGTCAGTTTGACTTAGATGAAAATCGGCCTCCTCTCTTTTCAACTGTGAATAGGCATTTCCCGTCTCCAGAGATATTGATAATCAATATTCTATATAAAACATTTAAACGAAATTCCGTCTTGTTGCCTTCTTTTACAAACCCAGAACCACGGCTGGTTTAGTATAGTTTGTGGGGCCATCACCAATAGCGACCCCCCCCCCCCACACATATATATATATATATACACACACACACACACACTTATAAATTCATTCACTCGTTTATATATGAACTTTAAATTACGTTATATTATTCAGAAATTTATTCGAAATGATTTTCCTCAGTGCATTTACCATTGTGCTAAATGGAAGTAATGCGAAGGCCAAATAACTGCTTTCAACCCAAATTCTCGTCTTGGTTATATCCTTAAATTGTTTATTCTGTTTTCGTTGCCGAAATTGAATGATATATTGGCTGCGTAACCGAGGAAAATTTCAAATAAGTTTCCATATGATATAAGGCAATTTATAGTTCATTCTGTTGGACTAGATATATCCATTTCTTGAACACACACACACACACACACACACACACACACATATATATATATATATATTACAAACACAGAATTAAATCACAAAACAACCCTTGCCCACTTCCCATAGAACTACACTTTTGCACATCTGGCCATAATTTTGCCACGGACGCTGGCTTTACTATCTCCCCTAATGGACTTAAAACCGAACTCAACAACCTTAATCACACAGATCTCTAATCCATAAACCTCTTACCTACAATAACCTCACATTCACATCTACCCAACTCAGATACATCCAATACTGGGAACTTCAAAGTCACCCAGACCCATAGGAAGCACCACCTTAGCCAGTCATTCCACTTGTACAAATCAAAACCGACATATTTTTGATGACTTGTAAGGTCAAAATCTATGTAGTTCCTTAACCTCATCACCCTTCCCTTTACACTATCCCTAACTTACCCGCATAATCTAACACCAAAGCACTTCCCTCATACCCTGACACCTTATGTCTTCTCCAATATCCACTGCTGCTAAAACATAGACTCCATCACTGGCTGGACTTTCTCTCACACAACAGGATGCCCCCAGCAGATAGGATACCATTTTTTGCTCACAAAGCAAAGCTCCCGATGATGGACTCGTGTTCCACATCAAACCCATAACCTCTAAAAGTACGCACACTACTGAAGATGGAAATACCTCCCAAAACATGTCTAGACCATTAGTAAAAACATTAACAGATTAATAAACCCAACTTCGATACACTTTACTCCCGTGTCTGTCTCACTCTCTATGGTTCATATTATATATATATATATATATATATATATATATATATATATATATGTGTGTGTATGTGTGTGTGTGTATGTGTGTGTGTGTGTTTGAGCTCTCTCCTTTGGTTCAGACCTTTCAACCTTGGGAGGTTAGAATTGAAACTCTTCTCGTCTTTATTATTGTTTTCATATATATATATATATATATATACATATATATATATATATATATATATATACTAAAACTCTCTCTCTCTCTCTCTCTCTCTCTCTCTCTCTTGATCAGGCCTTTCAACCTTGGCTGAGTGGGTTTAAAGTTGGAAACTTATTATAGTCAACAAAGGATAATAACGCTGTGCTATTGTTCCACGTGATCTCATCCTTATGTAACCATATCAAGGACGCAATTATTATTATTTACACATATTTGTCCTTTACTCCCTGGAAGGATATATCTTTTGCTTCCACCTCATCTCCGCTCCCCACTTAGAAAAGTCACAGGGCATTACCCCACTACTCAACATATCAGTTGTAATCACGAGCAGTCACGTGGGTTATTTTCGCCGAAAGCTAATGATATGATGCTTTTGATGGAGAGTCAGTCACTTGATATTGAGGCAGGAAGTAAGTCAAGTTGTTCTTGTCTCTTCTCGTGGAAGTGCGCCTCTAAGTGGTGAAATGGTGAATAAGCTGGTCTCGTGGGTCATTACTACTGAATAGCGAGTTTGACCATCACTGGGCGCACTATACCAGCGACCAGGTGCCAAAAGTAAGATACGCTTAGTGAACAGCAGCCTTGTCGTGGTGTAATGAGCTTGACTTGCTGATCATAACTGCTAAATAGCGAATTCGATCCTCACTGAGTGCCATATGCTCGTGGCTTTGTGCAGAAACTAAGATGGGATTAGTAAATAAACTATTCTAATGGAATAAATCGCTCTCACACACATATGTCACATACATATACCTGCTCATAACGCGTTGAACAATCTCAGAGAGATCAACTTTCGATTGAAGTGAGTCTATTGCACACATGGGTCTCTTTTACTGTTGCCCTGTGTATGGGCTGTACTGAATGCTACGCCCCTATGCCTATTCTGTCAGTAAATTTCAAATGATTTATTAAAGAAATCTAGTATACTTGTAAGATTTTGTTAAATGGATCTTTGAGATGGACGAGATTTTTTAAAACTTCCGGAAGACATTCCAAATTTCTTCACCTGATGTTCAAGTCAGAGTTCAAATTACTCGTCACTTTGTCGGCATATCAGAGGCATTTACCCTTCAATGAATATCATTAAGCATGCCTCTAGCCTTTTGCCAGACTTGGCTGAAATTCATGAATACATGCTCGCCGACCGTGTAGTATTAGTCAACCATGAAATCTCTCAGGCCATTAGTCTGTGTAGTAAGTTCAATTCTCGTTACTGTGCTGTAAGTTATAACTTTCTATAAAAAAATCCGGTTTAATTCACAACTCAGCCACCGTATTAACTCTTTTCCCCAAGAGAGCAAGATTTGATACAAGGTCGTTTTTTAAAATGTAGTTCCAATTACGGAGTTGCCAGTCTCCGCAAATAGTGTCATGAATGTGTCAAAGAGCCCATCCCATCCCATTTAGTGCAATGGGACAGTACTGCCCTCCTAGAGGCCACGGGACGAATCCTTTGACTTTTTGTGCTTAACGATACCAAGCCTCAATAACCCATCATCTGTCAGGGTCATCGCACAGGTGCAAAGCGTGTACTGTGAACAGATTTTATTCATTAACTAAATTAACGAAACACTCCGTTATATAGTAACAGTTTCATTTGCATCAAAGAGGTGGAGTCACATGATTTGCATAAATCTAAATTCCAGCACCTATAATAAATTTGGAAAGGAATATTTTTATACATTTATATACATAAATATACATTTATATCTTATCGATACATTCAAATATCTTACCTACCTAGGCCCGGTTTAGACTGTTTTGGAGTTTCTGAACTCAAAATGGAAGGGGATCACTTTTCTGCTCAGGGACGGTCGAAGCCGTAGTTAGCGTAAGGGCACTTCTCATAAGAAAGTTGTGCCTTGGTCCCAAAGTCTCCAGTACTAAATATCAGGTCAACCCCACAATCTATAAGACAACTTCCTTGGGAGAAATTGTGAATGATGCAGACCCCTTTGACAAACGGGTACTGTGAGTAGATCTTCACTTTGCTACAATAACCAATACTTAGCAACAATGATTTCTTCTGTCATTCCGGGTGCACGCCCACTTTTTCGGCACCGAGACCATGTACTGAAACGTTGACAGACGAAGGTGTAGATGCTTAATTCCTGCTACACATGCTAAATTGAGTCAGTGAAATTTTGCAGATTTTCTGCAGTTCATGCCTAAAAATATTATTTTATAATTTTCTTATGATTTTCATGAATAGAGAAATCTGACATTTGATAAAGCTGTTCTTATAAAGTAATATGTTTCATTTCATTTTAGAAACCCACTCAAATAAATTCACAATCATTTCTGCTGAGGAATTACTACCTTTTCCCATCGAAACCAAGATTACTTATATAAAATGCCCAATGTATTTGTCAGGTTTACATTTAAAATAGAATCCAGAAAATTTAAATAAAAAATATTACTTTATCAATAAAATCACCTCATTAGTAATTTTTGATACCTCAGCGCAACCTCTAACTCCTGATTTTAGATTTAAAAAAAAAACATCTAAAAGCATCTAAACAGTGGATTTCAATTAAATCCCTCTGATTACTTCCCTATCTGTTGTTTGCTTTATTTGTTACAGAATTTGACGCTGTTGTTGTCCTGTGGTAGTATGGGGTTTCGTGGCCTCACCCCAAATAATATCAATAATTCGTATCCAATGGAGATCAAACACACTACAGTAGCAATGGGTTTGAAAAACCATATAGCTGATTACTGCTCTACGGCCTGGTCGTTCAGTCTTCCTTCATGCTTCAATAGATAATAAGTTTTGTTTAGTCTGACCCATAGCCACAAGTGTGGGGCGCCCAGTGAGTATCAAACTCATTGCAGTACTTATTGCTTTGTGTTGTGACACTAGTTTGCTAACCTCTGTTCCACAGCGATGTACTCAATTCTTTTTCTATGCTTATTGTTATATAAACATATTAATAGTTCTACTAAACAAAAAAGCTGCTGCTGATTCTAACCAACTACATCTAATCATACTAATGCTAAGAGAAAATTACGTCCCCTCACTGTGACGTAACTTACATTCCCGTATTGTGTTAAACATATTCTTCAAGTGGACACACATGGCTCTATCATCTTGTCATTATCTTTCGTTATAATTAAATCACAGCTCGTCAATACTCTGTCCATCAACATATAAAACTTATGATACGAAAAAAACACATTCTCTTCTTTTTGAGCAGTTTCACCTCAAAACAGTTTCGTTTGCCCCCACCACACCAAATGATTGTGGCTATTACAGCTCATCGTATCCTTGTTTGCTGAATGAATGAAAATGTTCATGTCAATGGCCCCAACGCAAATCAATCTCTGGTCTGAATGACTGACTCGTATCCCTGACCCTAGTCCTAACTATTGACCATCATCTTTCAGACTGGGATAGTAGAGAAGTATTTGTTCTATCGTGTTCTTGCCTTTGGGTAGACACAGCGTGAACAAACCAAGCCTAATCCTGGATAGCACCTTCCCAATGCACTGGTTGGGGTGGGGGGTGCTCTCGGAAGAATGTTTCTGGTGCCGTCGTGTAATTAGTCGCAGGGACTGGCCAATTTTTGTCCTCGGTTGCCACGTAAAACCAAGCTCGTGTCACATTTCACCCTTGCATAGACTTGGTTAGACAATTACACTTATTTACAAGATAGATTACGGTGAATTGTAAGATAATTATGTTGTGCGTTGAGTTCGAACGAAGAAGGCCCATATTTTTGGCCCATTCACATGACCCACATTCGATGCCGAGAAACCTGTTGTAATATCGTGGCGTTTCGCTCCGTTTAAAAGGAGTCATGAAGTGAAATAAAATACTTTTTGGCTGTTTTATCAATCTAAGGATTATACTCCCAACTCTATCCCCACTTAAAAGAGGTGTGTTTGTTTTGCTTTTTGTCCACAGCGACGTGAGAGTAATCACTGTAGTAATGGCTTTGATTTTAGTTAGAGATGGCGGAACTAAAACCATTTTTGATTGGTCAATTGAGAATCGAGGGAATTCCCCATCAAAATATAGTACTTGGGAAGGCCTTCGCCTTTTTTTTTCGTTTTTATTCCGTCGTTAAGTACTTTTTCAACATACTAACTGAATGCTGCATTGTGAACGGACGGGCAAAACATATCCTCTTCCTAGCAAACACGAAAAACAAACTAAAAACTCTCAAACCGTGAGGAACTTATAATAAAATAAGATAGGAACATAACACGAAGCAAGCGACTTTTATGATTTTATAAAAGATATTATAACGTACTTATTTATTCTACAAAAGTAGTGATACTTCGCAGAACTTGTTCGTTTTTTTTTATTTTTAAATTGGTTCTATTTTTTCAGTATTTCACTTTCGCCGTGTCGTTAACCATTGACTTCGTCGGTATGCACATTAATGGAAAAATACAAATGGCACCTCAACAACACCAAACCAATCACGTATCAGGAGATGGAGATCAGGTTCATAGAAATCATTCGGTGGCTTTGGAAATAGGAAAAGATTTTCTACTCCCTCATTCTTCAGTGATGGCTAATGCCGAGGACAATGTTTTCACAGGAACATCTTCAACGTCATCTTCGCCGCACAGATCAGACTATCAATCTCAGGTAAATAGCAAAAATCATTTTCAATTTGCAGCTTCTTCTTCTTCATCATCATCATCATCATCATCATCATCATCATCATCATCAGTGTTCATTTTTACACCAGTGGCCTGGTGATCACACTTGGAGACTGAGTGACAGCAAGTCTCGTCGTGTCTCCAGCCCTCCTCTCCAGACTCTCACAGTCCACAGTAGTGCTGAAGTTTACAGTTTCACACCGGTTGCTTTATTATCATTATTATTATTATTATTATTATTATTATTATTATTATTATTATTATTATTATTATTATTATTATTATTTGGAATCTCACACCAGTTGCCTGGTGGTAACCGCTGGAGTTTGAGTGACTGCAAGTCTCCTCAAGTCTCCAACTCTCCTCTCCTAGTACTCATAGGTCGCAGTAATACTGCGATTTACAGTTTCACACCGGTTGCCCAGTGGTTATCGCCGAAGGCTGAGTGACAATGAGTCTCCTCAGGTCTTCAGCTAACGTCTCCTCTCTCTTTCACCTATCATGTCAGAGCTACAATTCGTTGCAATCCTTATATCTCTAGCACCTTCCTCAGTATCCGTGCAGTTCCCAGTAGTGCTGTGGTCTGTACGGTCTCTATCCTCCCCCTAATCCTGATCTCCTCCAGTCTCTCCCTCAGCATTTTGGGGACAGTTCCTAGTGCTCCCACTATGACCGGTACTACCCTGGTTTTCATGTTCCACATTTTCTTTAACTCCCTTGCTAGGTCCTGGTATTTTTCCCGTTTTTCACCCTCCTTCTTTTTTACTCTATGGTCTGCAGGTACAGCAACGTCTAGTATTTGGCAGGCCTTCCTTTTTTTGTCTACTATTACTAAGTCCGGTCTTCTTGCCTGGATGAGGTGGTCAGTTTGGATGTCAAAGTCCCACAGTAGTTTGTGGTTGTCATTCTCCAAGACTGCCTCTGGCTTGTGCTGATACCACTTTTCCCCATATTATTATTATTATTATTATTATTATTTGCATTTCATTATTATCATTTGAATTTTCACACCTGTTGCCATTTATGTTCTTTCTGGGTGAGTTGGCTACATTTACTGTTTATGTGGTTCACGGTCTCGTCCCATCTTCCACATGTGCGGCATTTGCTGATTGTTTGGGTTTTGTCGATTTTCGCCTCGATGTAGTTTGTCCTGGTGCATTTGTTTCGGACTGCCATAATGAGCGATTCTGTTTCTCTCTTCAGGTTTCCTTTGCGCAGCCACATCGATGATCTGTGACATTATTTTTCATTATTATTTGCAATTTCACACCTGAGGCCTGGTGGTTACCGCTGGAGTTTGAGTGACAGCAAGTCTCCTCCAGTCTCCAGCCCTCCTCTCCTCATTCTCATAGACTACAGCAATACTGTGGTTTATAATTTCATATCAGTTTCTGGTCGTCACTGCTGAAGGCTGTGTGACAGTAATTCTTCTCAGGTCTTCAGCCCACATCTCTTCACTCCCTCGCCTATCACGCCAGTGCCGTCGTTTAAATCTCCGCTTCCATTTTCTTTCCTCTGTTAGGCCACTGCTAACATTTAGTGTCGCAGACCTAATATTTCTAGCACTTTCCTCAGTATCCGTGCGGTTCCTGGCAGTACTGCGGTCTGTACAGTCTCAATTTTATTATTATTATTATTATTAGTAGTAGTAGTAGTAGTAGTAGTAGTAGTAGTAGTAGTATAAGAAAAAAGGAAAAGAAGACTTTTGATTTTTTTTATGTATGATACACTCTAACAAGACTGAAAAGTTTGTTATTATTATTATTATTATTATTATTATTATTATTATTATTATTATTATCTGCAATCTCACACCAGTTGCCTGCTAGTTACTGCTGGAGGTTGAGTGACAGCAAGTCTCCTCAAGTCCCCAGCCCTTCACTCCTCGGTATCATAAGCCACAGTAATACTGCGATTTACAGTTTCACACCGGTTGCCCAGTGATCATTGCTGAAGGCTGAGCGACAATAAGTCTCCTCGGGTCTTCAACTAACATTTCTTCTCCCTTTCGCCTATCATGCCAGAGCTGTGGTTGATATTTCTGCTTTCATTTCCCTTCCTCGGTTAAACCACTGCTAACAATTAGCGTTGCAGTCTTTATATTTCTAGCGCTCTCCTCGGTATCCGTGTAGTTTCAAGCAGTGCTGTCGTCTGTACAGTCTCAATCCTTCCTTTTATCCTGATCTCCCCCAGTCACGCTGTCAGTGCCTTTGCACCTACTATGACTTGCACTACCCTGACTTTAATGTTTTACATCTTCTTCAGTTCTCTCGCTAGATCCTGGTATTTTTCCCGTTTTTCACTCTCCTTCCTCTTTACTCTATGGTCTGCAGGTACAGCCACGTTTACTATTTGGCAGGTCTTCTTTTTCTTGTCTACGATTACCAAGTCCGGTCTTCTTTCCTGGATGAGGTGATCGGTTTGTAGTATTCATCACATACCGAGTTTTAGCTAGAAGCGTTGGAGTGGCAACGATGTCATGACTTCGTAGCCACTGGTAATTTTTGTTTTGTTTTATTTTTTTTCCACATATATGCAAAAGGGGGATCAATACAAGTGGCTACACAAGAAATAGTATATAGTTGTATAACAGACAAAATATTGACTTGGACAGCGCTTTACGAAGCATATAGCCAGTGCATGTGTGGACAATTTTCTGTATCTCATAGATGCTTGGGTTCGCTGTCGACACCTAAGGGCTCCTACAGCAATAGGTATTGTTTCAGTCTCAAGTTGCCACATTTTTGTGATCTTAATTTTCAGTTCTTCTTCTTCTTCTTCTTCTTCTTCTTCTTCTTCTTCTTCTTCTTCTTCTTCTTCTTCTTCTTTCTCCATTTTCTTCCCTTTTTTTCTCTTCCTCCTTCCATTTGTCTCTCCTTCCTTTTTTTTCTCTTTCTCCTGCAATGTCTCTTCCTCCTCCTCCGTCCATCTCTCCTTCTTCTTCCATTTGTTTCCCCTTCCTTCTATATTTTTTTCTCTTTCTCAAACAATGTCTTCCCCATCTCCATCTTCTTCTTCTTCTTCTTCTTCTTCTTCTTCTTCTTCTTCTTCTTCTTCTTCTTCTTCTTTCCTCAATAATTTGAAGCCTAAAAATTATAGACAAATAGCAAATGTAATAATCATGATGAGAGTATTTTTTTCATTTGCATTTTCCTATAATCATAGTTAATATGGATTTTTCCCATTTTTTAAAACTTTTAATAAATATACTTAAATTGCAGAAATATATGAGAGCAATCGCTAGAGGCTGAGTAACAGTTAGTCTCCCCAGGATTCAAGTCCTCTTCTAATATCGTCCTCACCTGTAACAGCAGCGCTGTGATTTGTACTGTCTCCACCATGCCCTTTTCTTGGCTGTTCGGCAATTTCTGCCAGCTGGAGATCATAGGTCTTATATTTCCAGTACTCTCCCCAGTATTCGTGCCGTCCCCAGTATTCGTGTCTTCCCCAGTAGTGTTGTGATCTGTAAAGTCCCAACCTTTCCTCCTATCCCCACTTCCTCCAATCTCGTTTTCAGTGTCTTCGGTACGGTTCCAAGTGCAACTGCTATTACTGGTACCACCCTGACTTTCAAGTTCCACACCGTCTTCGGCCCCCTTGCCAGGTCCTAGTCTTTCCTTAGACTTTCACTCTCTGTAGTACCTACTCTGTGATCTGCAGTCACGGCGACGTCTATGATTTGTCAGATTCTCCTTCCCTTGTTCCCAATTACCAGGTCTGGTCTTCTCCCTTGGATGGGGTGGTCAGTTTGTACGTCGAAGTTTCAGCATCGTTATTGTTGTTGTTTGTAGGCGTTGTGTTATCACACCAGCAATGACCGGCGGTCTTCACCGGATATCGAGTTATGACAAGTCCCCTCAATGTCCCTAGACTCTCCTTAAGACATGCATTCCTTATTAAGTCGAGAAAAAACATTTAAGAACATTTTTTTTTAAATCCTTCTCAAAAATATACAATGAAGTTTACACTAAACTGGTCCCTTAGTTTGTGTCCGGTAGCGTTCAAGCTTTTTTTTCTACAAAAGGCGAGAAAAGTAACTTTATTTATCATTGATTGATTGATCACCATATTTTCCAATTTTTTAATTGATCACCCCAAGCATGACACGCTGCAGGAAGACGTCGATCACGTAACAGTTTCTATTGGGTGATTACCTGTGTAATTGGTTCCCATAGCGTTGTTCAGGGCCGATTTAAGAGCGCCACAGATTCTCTATTCAGGTCTCTTCTGCGTAGCCATTGTCAATGTCGATTCGTCTGAAATTCCTTGGGTCTGTCTTCTGAAGTGCACGTTTAGTCGTTCCTCATCCCTCTTTTTTAGGGGCAGGGGTTCTCATTTTTGTGCTTCCTGGTTTTATCTATCCAAAGAGTTTCTCAGACGGTTGATTTCCTTGTTGCGTGTGTTGTTATCACGATGTTTCGGCCGATCCCTTCTAAGGCTCTCTTCAGATGAACTATCCAAAAGTAGTGTTGGTGAACAGATATTTTTCTCTCTCAATGGTAGCAACGCTTATAACGTAGGATCTCTGTTTACCACCATCACATTCGGATCGTACACATGATGAAAGCCGTGGAATGAATCAACTGAAATGTCGAATTATGAACACAAACAAGAAGGGGTTCAATCGCCCAAAAAGCTCTTTGGATATTAATGACCAATCTAAAAACTATCGACCTTAATGATAATCTGTTCATAAGTTAAACAAACTGATAATCTGTCAATTTTATTGCCAAAGTATATTGTTGGTAATGGTTTTCAAAAGATTTTTAAAATGCTGTGCACATTTGTTATCACCACGAATTGAAACGAGATGTCACTGAAAGAGATACTATTCATTAAAATATAGTATTCAGGGGAGAATTTAAAACTGCTGTTTGGCTCTTTAATGAATAACATTTATTTTTTATTGCATCACTGAAGAAGATTAGTTAAATACGCTCCATAAAAGTACCAGTAATGTCAAAACGTATTTAAATGTTATTTTTGTATCCATACTGGGAACATGGCCCTGGTTTGCTGGATTATTCGCCTTCCTCTAAACTCACGCACCTACAGATGTCTCGCGGCACATTATCGTACTATGGACAGTGGCTCTCCGTTGTTATGCATTTGCTGGTTCACACCGGTGGTTATCGCTGGAGATTGTCCGTGTTCGCTTATCAGGGCGATACTACCCCCAGTGGTCGAATTAAGCTTTGAAGATTGCCAAATACTTTTGTTGTTTTTTTGTTTTTTTTTGTTATTGTCTCAATATATGATAAATACGTTGTATATTCACTTTGGAAGCCTTATCTCGAGCTTTTAGAGCGTATATATTAACCCAGTTATTTAGAAATGCAATCTACACAAAATTTAGCAAATTTTGACAAACCCAGCCACCAGAAAGACTACAGAGGTATCTGGAAAGCTCATGGTTATCGCTAAAAGTGACCATCCTCGACACTTGACCACACCTTTCTCTCAAAGACAATTGGAAACAAATTCATTTCCACCTCATCTTACTTTCTCGTATTTCTTCTTTTCTCGACGGCAGAGTTCGGCCGTTCGACTTTAGCAAGTCTCTTTATGTTTCGCCCGGTACACTTTTGTGCACTCCCACCCTGCTTTTCTCCCTCTCCCTCTCCCTCTCCCTCTGTACGGTTATTGTATGGCGATTCCACTTGTAAAACCTGTTTTCTACTCCCATCCCTTTGAACATAAAATTTGTGTTTTTGAAGTGTGACTGATGAACGCGAAACTATGACAGACGACCGGATACGTTGTTTATCACAACTGGTTTAAACTTTGATTTTTAACATGAAGATGATTATTATGCATCTTATATGATCCAAGGAATGCCGTTCAAAAGATGCATCCGGTTTCATGGAAAACTCACGGAGGTTTAAACTTGAAGTAATGAATCACTGGTCTTTATTCATGATATCGTTAATGGCAACAATCAAGAGAAATATCGTCGTAAATTAAATTAAAAATCAAAACAGAGATTTTTAAGTACTGCTGTATCATCTACTTATAATTCAATATAATATCGTTCAATAGCAAAATTTGGCAGATAAAAACCGATTCTCTCTCTCAATATATATATATATATATATATATATTTATATATATGATTTTTAAATTTGTCACCTACAGACGGCTGTTTCGTTGTATTACAACACTTCAGTGTGGCTATAGACTCGATATCCATTCCAGTATCGTTGGTAGGGTCGAAGTCTTCGCTCTAGACCCCACGACAGTCAGTAGGACCGAATTAAGCGATATGTTTACTTATATATAATTCCCCATCTACCAGAGTACTCCATTCCAGAGTTGGAAAGCATTGCATAGTTGCTTATAGTAGATGAGTACCCCCACCTAAGAATGCTCAACCATAAAGAAGCGAGTGTTAATTATAATTGATAATTGTGTCAATCGGCTTTGGCTTGCAATACATACTTGACAACTTAAATTATTTTACAGATTTCCTCGGGAGAGACCATTTAATCCATTTATTGGGACATTACCTCGAAATTTGTCAATACTATTTTTAAAGCAGTTAATACTACTCTTATCCTTCATATATTCAGTCAATTTATTCTAATAATGCACTGCACTTTCGCTAAAGGAATCAGTGGACTTATTGGGACGTACTTTTAGATTATTTGAATCCAAAAAAAATTCTCGTTGACCTCATTCTCGTTTGAATATCACTTCATTGAAAAAAAAAAAAAGAAGTTATAGGTTTAGTTTCACAAATGAATATATACTGTTAATTCAAGGTGAAAATATTCTACTTATATACATAAAAAAGATATTAGAACACCGGAAAATTTGACAAAATCAGCGATTATAAAAACACTCGTAACAACAAAAGCGACGACGCTTATTGAGGCAGTGAGCGAAAACAGACCGACTGTATTAGCCAATTTTTGACTCAATCTTACCGATCAATTTTCCAATCTGGCCGATTTCTCCCTTGTGTTTGGTAGTTTTGGGTTGGGTGGGAACGTTACTGAAGCAATGGACAGAAATAAGCCGGCTGTTTAGCCGATTTTTTTCCAGTTTATCCATTAAAGATCAAGATAGCCAATTATATCTGCTAGCATTATAAATGTATAATTTTTGACTTGCACCTCACCACCCACCTGGTTGTGTCATGTAAGAAGACATATATTTAAAAGAAAACATGCTTCATTTCTGTAAAGTCAAATCAAATATCATTTCTTCCCCCGAAAGTATATAATATATATATATATATATATATATATATATATATATATGTGTGTGTGTGTGTGTGTGTGTGTGTTGTGTCATCCACAGACAGCTGTTTCGATTTATTTCATCTCTTCAGTGTGCCTATAGACTTTCCATTATCCCATCCAGTACCGCGAGGTAGAATTGAAACCCTCACTTATGACCTCTGGACTACGGAACTGGAAATCCCTCATCCACCAGAGTGCTCAATTCATATATATACACACTAGCAGGCATAGCCAGTGTGACCCATGGAAAACATAACTTCAAAAAGACAGCACATAGATAACCATGTCCTTTATTCCCCTTACCCAACGCAACAAATAAAACAGATATTTGTACAGAAATCTAAATCGTTACTTCCAATCAGCACTGCTTACTCACTGTCGTAGATTGATGGCCTTTCTCGTGTTGTAATTTGAAAAGGTGAATGAGAAATTTAGATGAAGGTGAATAGAACTTGAGAATTATTAATAATAGTGGTTTACAATACTTCATCCAAAACAAAAAAACAGAATAATTAGTAACAATTGTATCATAAAGAATGGACTGATTTAGCAGTAACATACGACACGTGCCTCTACGCTTCAACCCTATGACCTTTCTTTCACTATGACCTGATTTAAGGTAGATTTTGTCATTGAGAAAATAGAATAGATGGTGTGAGAAACAAAAAACACCCACGAACTTAGATCGTATTACTTTCAATAACTTGTTAAATACTTTGCTTCATACGGGAAGAACTTTCTGATTGAATAAAATGGTATTGACATAATTTTGAAAATAATCCAGTATCCAGGTTGAGCTATGAAGTCTTAAACTTTGGCTACAACACGAAGGGTGACCAATTTGATCAATTTGAACAAATCGAAGAAAACATCGTTTTAATTACTGTTGACTCCTGTTATAACGGCACCCTTGGGGATTTAAGCGTGTCGTTATGACGAATTTGCCGTTATAACGAATTTGCTGTTATATCCGGTGGATTCTATCCAAAGTGCACAAATGAACGGAAACGAAAAGTTACTTTTTGTCACCCTTTAACTGTCTCTTTTATTTTCAGCTGTAACCCGTACATGGAACATTGCCCCGTATATGAGTTACAAGTCTACTGATAGAATGAACGAACCGAAATGTGTTTAAATTAATGTAAAGAAATCTTCATTTGCTGTTGCTGCAAACTAATCTCCGACAACACTCTTGCAAAAGTATTTATTTCTTATTCCATCAGAACTGGTATGGCATTAAATAATGCCGTGGGGGTTGAGAGCTGTTACAGCGGGGGTTTGCCACATTTATATATTTTATCTTAAGAAATATCAGTAAATGGACAATCTTTATCCGACAGAATGAGTTAATTAAAGTGGTATTTGAGTCAGGCAGCAGTTGAAGCCTATATAGCACAAAATGTGAATGAGATGAAGACATTTTAGTTGGAACTTGAATTTTTGCTCGGTACCAATGTCACTCGTTTGCAAATGTAGCGTGAATATATGAAGAAATGAGACTCAGTCATGCTAATTTCTCTATTCAATTACACGACCTAAGGCTGCTCGATTTGTAACCGAGTAACATTGGTACCGAGCAAAAATTCAAGTTCCGACTAAAATGTCTTCATCTTATTCATATTTTGTGCTACATAGGCTTCAACTGCTGCCTGACAATTCAGTTAACACTGTTACAGTACCCGGAGGAAATCACACCCTTTTAAGACGGTATGTTTTTAAAAAAAGATTCAAGAACACAAATAAACCTTCTTTTTTTTTTTTCAACACCCTCTCTCTCCCTGATTGTTGTTTCGTGACCCACACAGACTTTTACTTCGTCTTTATCAAAGTCAAACCAATCCCATTTTTTCTATCTCGTACAAACTGAGCTTCGCATTTAATGACGTCAGGAAGGCCAACCCTATCTTTTTAGGGAGAGTTCATGTCAAACGCGAATGGTTATAGATCCCGGAACTAGAACTGGCGTGGATCATTCTGCTGCTGCTGCTGTTGTTGTTGTTGTTGTACTACTACTACTACTACTACTACTACTACTACTACTACTACTACTACTACTACTACTACTACTACTACTACTACTACTACTACTACTATTACTGCTACTACTACTACTACTACTACCATTATTATTATCATCCCTACAGTAACAACAACAACAACAACAACAACAATAACAATAACAATAATAATAATAATAATAATAATAATAATAATAATAATAATTTGCATTTTCACACACTGCTGGAGACGGAGTGACAGCAAGTCTCCTCAAGTCTCCAGCCCTCCTCTCCACACTCTCACAGTCCCCAGCAGCGCTGTGGTTTCCAGTTTCACACCAGTTACCCGCTGGTTATCGCTAAAGGCTGAGTGACAGCAAGTCTGCTCAGGTCTCCAGCTCTCCTCCCATGTCGTCTTCGCTTATCATAGCAACGTTGAACGAAACTCACCAAAACTGTCAAAATGGATTCCACCAAAGGAGGAAAAAAAGCTATTGATCGATAAATGGCACCTGTAATAAAGGATCCCCATCCAGACCTGATGAAATGAACAAGGAGGAGATTTTTTATACTAATCACTGCCATTCACAAAATACCGATTTAATCACCGTTGCTGAGTTCACTGACTTCTATCAATCTAGACTCCAACCAGCCTTTACCGTTTATAGTAAAAACTTCCCCCCCCCCCACCATGAGTTGGGGAAATCTTTTTTTTTTCTGTTTTGTTTCTCGAAAATCCCCCTCCAAAGTAAGTTTTTAATGACAGGGGGCCAATATACCATGTAAGTTAATGCTAAATTGATCACCAGTTCGTGCCTGCTTGATTTTTCAACTTTTTAAGTGATCACTCCCAACACAGCATGTATGGGTGATGATGATTCATTATTTCCCTCGGAATACTGACCACTAATTTTGTTTATTTTTTATTTTCCAGTTGCATCCCAGTGATGAGGAAAACGATCTTATTGTTCAATGTCGGCGGGAAAAGAACCGAAAGGCTGCCCAAAAGTGCCGAGAAAAGAAGAAAGAGAGAATACGCTTTCTTGAAAATGTAAGAATTCATTTATTCTGGAAGGAAATGTAAAAATTCATTTATTCTAGAAGAAAACGTAAGAATTTATCTATTCTAGAAGAAAATGAAAAAATTTACCTACTCTAGAGGAAAATGTAAGAATTTAATTATTGTAGAAGAAAATGTAAGAATTCATTTATTCTAAAAGATGTAAGAATTTATCTATTCTAGAAGAAAATATAAGAATTTATCTATTCTTGAAGAGGATGTAAGAATTTATCTGTTTGGGAAGAAAATGTAAGAATTTATCTATATTAGAAGGAAATGTAAGAATATGATTATTCTAGATCATGTGAGAATTTATTTATGATAGAAGAAAATGTAAGAATTTATTTATTCAAGCAGAAAATGTAACAATTTATGTATTCTAGAAGAAAATATGAGAATTCATTTATTTTAGAAGAGGATGTAAGAATTCATCTATTTATTCTTGAAGAAAACGTAAAAAAATGTTTTAGAAGAAAATGTCTAAATTTATTTATGATAGAAGAAAATGTAAGAATTTAATTATTCTAGATGAAAATGTAATATTGCTGACGTGACCCTATCAAATACGAACATTCTGTCACCCGCATGAACCTTAGAAAAATGTCTAAAAAATGATTGTTCCGAAATTCCACGAGCGCCAGGACTCACATAGACGAGCAAAGAGGGGAGAATCTACAGCCCACGCGGCTGGTTGATTGGGCAGACCGTTTGTGGGGCTACGATGATTCAATAAATAGAAGACTAATTAAGGCCATAATCAAGATTCTGGTATTATCTGGTATATGAGCGGGCTAGGGTGATTCATTTATGGAAGGTACAGATATTGCGATTAAGATTGAAATTGGGTTAGTTCTGACATGTATTATTATTATTATTATTATTATTATTATTATTATTATTATTATTATTATTATTATTATTATTATTATTATTATTATTATTATTATTATTATTATTATTATTATTATTATTATTATTATTATTATTATTATTATTATTATTATTATTATTATTATTATTATTATTATTATTATTATTATTATTATTATTATTATTATTATTATTATTATTATTATTATTATTATTATTATTATTATTATTATTATTATTATTATTATTATTATTATTATTATTATTATTATTATTATTATTATTATTATTATTATTATTATTATTATTATTATTATTATTATTATTATTATTATTATTATTATTATTATTATTATTATTATTATTATTATTATTATTATTATTATTATTATTATTATTATTATTATTATTATTATTATTATTATTATTATTATTATTATTATTATTATTATTATTATTATTATTATTATTATTATTATTATTATTATTATTATTATTATTATTATTATTATTATTATTATTATTATTATTATTATTATTATTATTATTATTATTATTATTATTATTATTATTATTATTATTATTATTATTATTATTATTATTATTATTATTATTATTATTATTATTATTATTATTATTATTATTATTATTATTATTATTATTATTATTATTATTATTATTATTATTATTATTATTATTATTATTATTATTATTATTATTATTATTATTATTATTATTATTATTATTATTATTATTATTATTATTATTATTATTATTATTATTATTATTATTATTATTATTATTATTATTATTATTATTATTATTATTATTATTATTATTATTATTATTATTATTATTATTATTATTATTATTATTATTATTATTATTATTATTATTATTATTATTATTATTATTATTATTATTATTATTATTATTATTATTATTATTATTATTATTATTATTATTATTATTATTATTATTATTATTATTATTATTATTATTATTATTATTATTATTATTATTATTATTATTATTATTATTATTATTATTATTATTATTATTATTATTATTATTATTATTATTATTATTATTATTATTATTATTATTATTATTATTATTATTATTATTATTATTATTATTATTATTATTATTATTATTATTATTATTATTATTATTATTATTATTATTATTATTATTATTATTATTATTATTATTATTATTATTATTATTATTATTATTATTATTATTATTATTATTATTATTATTATTATTATTATTATTATTATTATTATTATTATTATTATTATTATTATTATTATTATTATTATTATTATTATTATTATTATTATTATTATTATTATTATTATTATTATTATTATTATTATTATTATTATTATTATTATTATTATTATTATTATTATTATTATTATTATTATTATTATTATTATTATTATTATTATTATTATTATTATTATTATTATTATTATTATTATTATTATTATTATTATTATTATTATTATTATTATTATTATTATTATTATTATTATTATTATTATTATTATTATTATTATTATTATTATTATTATTATTATTATTATTATTATTATTATTATTATTATTATTATTATTATTATTATTATTATTATTATTATTATTATTATTATTATTATTATTATTATTATTATTATTATTATTATTATTATTATTATTATTATTATTATTATTATTATTATTATTATTATTATTATTATTATTATTATTATTATTATTATTATTATTATTATTATTATTATTATTATTATTATTATTATTATTATTATTATTATTATTATTATTATTATTATTATTATTATTATTATTATTATTATTATTATTATTATTATTATTATTATTATTATTATTATTATTATTATTATTATTATTATTATTATTATTATTATTATTATTATTATTATTATTATTATTATTATTATTATTATTATTATTATTATTATTATTATTATTATTATTATTATTATTATTATTATTATTATTATTATTATTATTATTATTATTATTATTATTATTATTATTATTATTATTATTATTATTATTATTATTATTATTATTATTATTATTATTATTATTATTATTATTATTATTATTATTATTATTATTTGGAATCTCACACCAGTTGCCTGGCGGTAACCGCTGAAGTTTGAGTGACAGCAAGTCTCCTCAAGTCTCCAGCCCTCCTCCCCTAGTAATCATAGGTCGCAGTAATTCTGCGATTAACAGTTTCACACCAGTTGCCCAGTGGTTATCACTGAAGGCTGAGTGACAATAAGTCTCCTCAGGTCCTCAGCTAACGTCTCCTCCCTCTTTTGCGTATCATGACAGAGCTACAATTCGTTGCAGTCCTTATATCTCTAGCACCTTCCTCAGTATCCGTGCAGTTCCCAGTAGTGCTGTGGTCTGTACGGTCTCTATCCTCCTCCTAATCCCGATCTCATCCAGTCTCTCCCTCTGCGTTTTGGGGACAGTTCCTAGTGCGCCCACTATGACCGGTACTACCCTGGTTTTCATGTTCCACATTTTTCTTAACTCCCTTGCTAGGTCCTGGTATTTTTCCCTTTTTTCACCCTCCTTCTTTTTACTCTATGGTCTGCAGGTACAGCAACGTCTACTATTTGGCAGGCCTTCCTTTTTTTGTCTACTATTACTAAGTCCGGCCTTCTTGCCTGGATGAGGTGGTCAGTTTGGATGTCAAAGTCCCAGAGTAGTTTGTGGTTGTCATTCTCCAAGACTGCCTCTGGCTTGTGCTGATACCACTTTTCCCCATGGTTGAATCCCATTTGTTTACTTAGTTCCCAGTGTATCATCGTTGCTACTCTATCGTGTCTATGCTTATACTCCTTCTGGGCGAGTTGACTACATTCACTAGTTATGTGGTTTACTATCTCATCTCTTTCACCGCACATGCGGCATTTGCTGTTTGTCTGTGTTCTGTCGATTTTTGTTTTTACGTAGTTTGTCCTGATGCTTTTGTTTTGGGCTGCCATGATGAGCGATTCCGTTTCTCTCTTCAGGTTTCCTTTTCGTAACCACGTCTATGATTTCTCGTCTGCTACATCTTGTATCTGCCTTTTAAACTCGCCGTACAATTTTTTCTCTTCCCATCTTTCTTTTCTTGTTTGCTGTGCTGTTCCATTGTTTTCTACTTTATTGTTTGTTGCGCTATCTCTCGCACTCTTTATGATTTCTTCGCTATTAGTTTGCACATACTTTTCTAGGACTACTTTAGCTCTCTGGACACAGTCTTCTATGCTGATGAGCCCCCTGCCACCTTCTTTTCTCTTAACGTATAGTCTATCTGTATCATCTCTAGGGTGTAATGCTTTATGCAATGTCATAAGTTTCCTTGTTCGCCTATCCATTGATTGGAGTTCTTCCTTTGTCCATCTTAGGAATGGTCCTGATTATCTAACTACTGACACAGCCCAGGTGTTCATTCCTTCTATTAGATTTCTGCTGTTTAATTTGGTCTCTAATATTTTCCTTATCCTTCTAAGGTATTCTCTCTTTATTTTCTCCTTAATCTCTTCCCGTTTTATCGTGTCACATTCAAGGACGTCTAGGTATTTGTATCGGTCTTGTGCAGTCAATGCTCTAATCTTGCTGTTGTCCGGGAGTTCGATTCCTTCAGTCATTGTAAGCCTTCTTTTGTGCATTACCATGATTGCACATTTTTCTATTCCAAACTCCATTCCGATGTCCTCGCTATATTCCTTTACTTCGTTGAACAGAGTCTCAAGCTCTCCCCTGTTTTTTGCGAACAATTTTATATCGTCCATGTTCATTAGGTGGTTAACCTTTCCTTTTGTTTTATAGAAATAGTACCCTTTGCTGTTCTTCTGGATTCTGTTAAGCGGTATCATTGTTAGAACAAATAATAGTGGGGACAACGAGTCTCTTTGGAAGATTCCCCTTTTTATCCCTACCTCTGCTAGGTTGTCCCCTGCGGCTGTCAAGTCTACTTTCCAGTTTTTCATCGAATTTCCAATGAATCTAACCACCGGTTCGCTAATTTTGAACATTCTATGGCATTCGAGTATCCAGCTATTATTATTATTATTATCATTATTTGGAATCTCACACCAGTTGCCTGGTGGTAACCGCTGGCGTTTGAGTGACAGCAAGTCTCCTCAAGTCTCCAGCCCTTCTCTCCTAATACTCATAGGTCGCAGTAATACTGCGATTTACAGTTTCACACCGGTTGCCCAGTGGTCATCGCTGAAGGCTGTGTGACAATAAGTCTCCTCAGGTCTTCAGCCAACATCTCTTCTCTTTTTCGTCTATCATGTCAGTGCTACAATTATTATTATTATAATTATTATTATGATTATTATTATCATTATAATTATTATTATTACAATTATAATAATAATAATTATTATTATTATCATAATTGTTATTATAATTATTATCATTATAATTAATATTATCATTATTATTATTATCATAATTATTATAATTATTATTATTATAATAATTGATACTATTACAATAATAATAATAATTATTATTACTATTATAATAATTATTATTATAATCATTATTATAATAATTATTATTATTATGATTATTATTGTAATCATTATTGTAATCATTGTTATTATCATCATTATTATTATTATCATGATTATTATAATTATTATTATAATAATTAATATTAATATAATAATAATAATAATTAATATTATTATAATAATAATAATAATTATTATCATTGTAATTATTGTTAGTATCATCATCATTATAATTATTATTATTATTATTATTATTATCATTCAAGAGACGGTTCTATCATTATAGCGTTTTAGAGAACGTTCAAATAACCAATTATCATTTTAGTAGAAGTAGTTGTTGTTGTTGTTGCTGTTGTTGTTATTGATGAGGATGTCTTCATCATAGGTCTCTCTTCCTTTGTAGCACTGGGCAAAGTGATTTTTGTTCACGGGTATTCAGTGATATCTTCTAGTTGCTTATGTGTAAAAAGTATGGAAAATGACTACTGTTCCCTTCAACCTTTGCTTCTGTGGCCATAATAGTGATATTCGTGTGCAACTGTTCTTCTCACTTTATACGATTAAAAATGTGTAAATTTGCCTGTTGTCTAATTTAAAAAAATAAGCAGATTTCAAATTATCAACTGTCCTGGTCGTAAAAGCGAAGTTTGAAGAGAATAATTGATATTCCCTAGAGTTTTTAGACATAACCGGTTAGAAAATAACGCTGACTACCCATGGGGATCACAGAATAGGTAAAATAAATAAACAAATAAATCTAACAATGTAATTCACCATTCCTGTTCCTTTGTAACATTGGCCATTTTTTCTTATTTACAGACTGTCAAAGACCTAAATAACGACATTCGAATTCTTAAAAGCCGGAATACAAAACTCGAAGAAGAAAAAGAACGCTTAGCGTACGTTTTGAAAATGCATTCACGTTGTTGTCCTCTGAATGAGGAAACAGAAGATAGATTCCTGAATGCTTACCCCGTGGAGGAAAAATACAACCCGGACCAAGAGCGAATGGCCAGAACGTCTCCTCACCAGGCTTACAGGGAACAACCGAACATTCAAGCACCTCCTTATAACAGTTATTTATATCAAATGCAAACTTTCTCGGCGCCGTGATCTGTCTTACCTTTTTTTTCTCTCAATATAAAAACTTATTTTGTGTAATAATGAATATCACAACGTCTTTACTGTACTTCTCAACGTAATTTCTTATCATCATCATCATCATCAGTATTTTAGAAGACTTCGAACAAAAGCAAATTTTTCACCGAAAACACAAAAAGCGGAAAGTCTGATCCGAAAATCCAAAATGCCCGTATTGTAGTGGCTGATCCAGGATTTTGATCAGAGTCCAGGGGTGCAATGTAGCTGGAGCTCACTGGACTGCCACTCGGGCACCTATGTAAAGGAAAAAAAAAAGCCGAAGAAATGAATGAGACGAATACATTTCGTAATCATTCTAATGATTGCTCTTCCTCCTTGTCGACACATGTCACTTTTGATATCCATTTTTTTCATTCGTATATATATAATTATAAGTTATGCGAAGATTCATGTTTCTTCGGGCATTTTTTTTCTCCAGATCTGGCTACTAAACTGGTACCATTACAGTTTTGTCAGGGTGGGTTTCCGATGGAAAAAATCTATTTATTTAATGGATAAATACACGAAAATGTAAAACAAACTCAAACATCAAAAATAAGAAAGTAATATATGATCCAGCATTCTCCACTTACATTTAAGCTGCATTTTTTAGCACCACAATTGACTCGGGGATCAAGTTGTAAAAAAAAAAAAAAAAAAACTTACAAGAGGATCAATAAATAAAAAAATTACCAGTCCAGTTAGTCACTCTTTAGGAACCGTCACGAGATCTACGTCTTTTTCATGCTGTACTGCGTATGATACAATAGATAGGATAAGGGGTGATCAATGAATAGGTTACTCCTTTCACCTTTTGTTAAACGGTGATCATTGAAAGGATCCGAATTTAAAAAAAATGAAAACGTCATGCATGAACCGCTGCCAGACACAAACTAAGGGACCAATTTAGCAAAAACTTACACTCTAAATAGAACCCCTGGCAAAAAAAAAACAAACAAAAAAACTACAAGGGAAGCGTCAAAATACAAAAATCCTAATCTAATAAGGAGTAAATGTTCAAATTTTCCGCCCTCTAGTTCAGCTGGTATGACCTGTACTAGAGACACATAGATAGTTAGATAAAAAGATAGATAGATAGCCAGCAAGCCAGCCAGAAACACTCAAAAACTGAAGAAATCTATGTTGATAGTTTTAGTCAACAGACAGCTTATGATTGATTGGGATTATAAAATCTATAAAATTTCTTTAGAAAGAATGTTTTTTGTCAATTTAGTGTTTTTCTCTGGCGACGTAAAAAAATCAATATCTAGCGTTATTTTTAGACAATTTTACCGCCATTTTCCAGTATTGTAGCCAATTATTAGCGATTTTCAAGCCATTCTAGACAGAACCATCATCTATAGCAATTAAAATGGCCATGAAGGGCTAAGAGTGTTTTCCAGCGTCTTCTGACGTTTTTCAGTTGTTTACAAAGCCTCCTTTCAAAATGAATTTAGAGTAAGGTTGATATTTGGTACTTTTCAATACCGAAATTTGGCAAATTTGTTAATGAACAAAGTTATTTAGTTCCGAAAATAAAAATTCGGTATTAATAAGAATTTACACTAATTATATGGAACGAGTTGAATATACATGAATAAAAAATGATAAAAAAAGGGATTTTAATCCATTTTTCTTAAATGCTTAGTCTCTTAGCTGATTTCCTCTTAGCTGATTTCAAATTATTTGATTATTTTCTCACTGAAGCTCCTTGATTAGGTTCAAAGACCACACAATTTTGGTCTGATGATGGATTTTAAGTTATTTTATTATTATTTCCTTACGGAAGCTTCTAGAATAGGTTCAAAGATCAGATAATTTTGGTATGAAGATGGATTTCAAGTTATTTGATCATTTTCTTACTGAAGCTACTTGATTAAGTTCAAAGACCAGACAAATTTGGTCTGAAGATCGAATGTAAGTTATTTAATTATTTTCTTTCTAAAGCTACTTAGTTGAGTCTCAAGACTGGACAATTTTGGTTCTGGGTGGCAAAAGACATCTGACAACCCTACTATAGAGTCAATTTTAGGATACATTCGTGAGAAACATTTCCGGTCTTTGTGGCGCGAAGACCACGTCACATACATGCTCACTTAGATACACATATACATATATATACACACGCATATACATACGCACACAAGCGTGCGTATACACACACACGCGCGCATGCGCGCGCGCACAAAACTATTTGAGAACAAAATACCTTCATTTGTTTTAATACTAACATTTGTTGTGCTTTGAAACTTTACTAACGATTGGGTTAAACAACATTTTGCTTTATTTTTCAACATTCCTAGAATCATATCTGTTTACTGATTTCCCCGTCTCTGATTTAAAAAAAAAAATTCAAGTAAGCACGCTTACTCCCAAAAATTTTCATTGTTGAATATATTTTTGATAAAAAGATTACCGTATAAAATGAATATTGATATGTTTTTGCATATATAAGGGATGCAAAATTGAGTATGTAGTTTTTATTGATAAGATACATCATTTCTTTTATTTGCTATATTATTTATTAATCAAACATCGTTAAAGTGTTGTGTGTCATCCTTATTGTAACGCAGTAATATAATTGTTATAATACAGAACTTCGTAATCATCTACGTGGATATTTTCAATATTAACGAATGTATATCTACTTTTGTATGCCCTTATATATATATATATATATATATATATATATATATATTAGCTCGTGTTATTTACAAATGTTATATACCAATTTAAATGCCCATTGGACAAATGCACTTCTGACAATACTACGTATATAGGACAAACAACCACAACTAGTTCTAGAAAACTAACATGCCACTTACTACTATCATTTTTCGACGTCACTGAAACACAATCGTGCCTCATCCAATATCCAGAAAATACTCACTGAAAATACACAATTTCAAGTATTAGAAGCAATTCTAATTAAAACAAATCAACCCCAAATAAACGAAATCTCATTGGAAATAGGCGCCAACATCAATAAATGCCAATGAAACAATAAAATAACTTCCATGAATAAAACAAATGAAATATAACAACAACCTAAAAGAAACTGAAATGACGTAACTAACACGAGATAACAATGATACCGTCGGAAATTTAAACATATATATATATATATATATATATATATATATATATATATATAAATTAAATGAAGATGGGAAAATATTTTTTTTCAAAAAATTTATGTATATACATATATGTATAAACTTTGCACTTTTCTGATGAATTTTTATTTCAGAAATTTCCATGAATTTCATACAGTCCCAAATCATCGTGCGATGTAATGTTTTGCAAGTCAGTTATTTCTCGATCGCTGTTAATGTAATTAGTAGGATTACCACATATCCACAATACAAACAGAAGATGTATGTTTTCAGGGTATTCCCTGTTGTATACAGAATTTGATTTTATTGCTATTATTCAAATTTGGATCCTGATGTTATACGCTGCATTTTATCGTGGGGATCATCAGCTGTTTTACTATGGATCTGTTTCGATGATATATATATATATATATATATATATATATATATATATATATATATATATATATATATATATATATATAAACAAAACAAAACAAAAACCGGTACAGGCATTTTATCCAGGCAACTCCCTTACTGTGTTATTAGGACGCAATACATGTATTTGTAATTGACACAAACGCATATCTCTCTTTATATATACGACGGTTTCCACGTCATTATCAAAGTCTCACTTACGGGAGAAGATTTTTTTTAAAGATTATAATGTATATCGCTACATTTTGGCAGATGAATATAAAAAAAACATATGTATGTTGTACGGATGTGAGGTAATCGTACTGAAAGGGTTTGGTGGAATCAACGAAATGCTTAAAACTTTACACAAGTGATAATAACATTTTTGAGATGTTTTTTTTCTTAAATTTCTTTTCGTCTTCCAAATGTCAAATTACCATCACTACACACACGTATATATGTATATGTATATATTTATTTATATGTAAGTCTATATATATATATATATATATATATATATATATATATATATATATTATATATAAACATGTATACATATATAAAAAATACATATTATACATATATCATGTATATATTATTTACATATATATATCTACTATATGTACTATGTGATATATGCAATATATATATTATATACATGGTATATATATGATATACATATGATATATATTTACATATTATATAATATACATGATATATGATATATATATATAATATATATTTATATATTACACACACGCATATACATACATATGTGTGTGTGTGTATAATATATAAATATACCGCGTATATTATATATACATAATATATATTTATATATCATACACACACACATACATACACACACTCACATACACACACATATATATATATCTGGGCTTCATCAGGCGAATGATCTATTTGTCCCACATGTACTATAATATATATATATATATATATATATATATATATATATATATATATGTATGTATATATATATATATATATATATATATATATATATATATATATATATATATATATATTCTGTTGCGCTGATGTGAAAGCACCCGACCAAGCACACAAAATACACTATATATTTTATTCACATACTCGCAAGCGAATGATAATTTTCTTCTTTTGCTTCATTTGCCACCATTTTCTTTCATGGCACTTTAAACCTTTTTGATTTTTTTTATCCGTTTTGCTCAAATATCTTTATATCATTTTCGTGAAATATCAATAAATCTTCTATTTTTAAGTAACTCCTGCCTTCTACTCTTTTCATTAATGTGTTTTCTCGTAAATGCGTCTAAGCAACCTATTGATTTCAACTTATTTTTCTGTGCATCTTTCCAGAGAATTTTGCCTGTCGGCTTAACCAATTCTTAGCGGAAGGTGATGAACTATAATAGTTATCCATTAAAAGATTAAAGCCCTTGTCTCAGAGATAGAACTGAGCTGTCATTGATAACAATAAAACCGAAATTTGATTGACATTGAAATCCTTCTGGGTCATTTGCACAGTAAGGGTCCCAGAAATAATACGGGGCAAGGGAAGATCATTTCTGAGACAATATAAAGCGTGGATAAGTTCAAGTGAGGAGGCCAGGTTACTTTTTTTTTCAGCTCCGAAAATTTTTGATATATCTCGCTAATATATCACTATTTTGATATAACCTTTGACTTTTGTACAGCATAGATTTTTTCAAGAGAAAAGTGCCCCCTCACGAAAACAATAAAATCTGTGGCGTAGTTATAAAAAGGAACGGTCTTTTGCAGAGGAAGTGGCCCAAAGATGATAAGACCACTACTTCTATCTAGGTCAACGAATCCTTATTAAAGTCTCAAAACGAGATGAAATCAAGCGAATAATCACTCTAGGAAGGCAAGCTTTCGGTAGAAGAAAATCTCATTATTTTTTCAAAGAAGGGTATACAACTGATGCATCCTCCCGATAGTCACCTGTAGAGCTGAAACATTAAACGTAACCAAAAGATCTCCCCTCAAACTGAGAACCATGCAACGTGCACTTGAGGGAATCATGCTCAACATCACACGGAGATATCGCAAAACATGGCAGTATGTTGAAGAAAAACTGGAGTCAGGGATATCTGAGAAAACTAAAATAGCAATGGGATGGTCACATAGCAAGAATGTCAGACAACTTCTGGACATCAGGAGTAACAACGTGGATCCCCAGAGATTATATGCGAAACTATGGCTGGCAAAGTATGAGATAGCGTGACGAAACAGATGAGTTCAGAAAGTATTGGTTCTACTACGCCCATGATAGAGAGGTCTAGAAAATTCTGGGAAAGGTCTATGTCCAACGATGGACGCTTAAAGGCTGCTGCTGCTGCTGATGATGATGATGATGATCTCCCCTTTTTTGTGTCGTCAGCACAGCTTTCGGCTGATCCATTCTACCACCTTTTCCAAATGTTATGGTGGTAAACAGAATTTTTCTCCAATGGTAGCAACCGTTATAAGGTTGGATTCAGGTGTTATCTTTTTCCCTCCTTGTTAGGCCTTGGTTTCCATACCCTGTCCCTGTTGAGTTGTGCTAACTACTTCGGGTTGCACTCCCGACTTGTCCAACGTACACTCAGTCGACGTGTTGTGCCGGAGAGAGAAAGGTGGACACTATATCCTCCCTGGGAAGAAGTCCGAATTATAGACAAGGAACACTGTTGGAAACTGAGGAAAATCAAAGAGACATTCCATATCAACATGTCGATTGAATGAACAAGTCAGAGATTCGTGCGAATTGAATGTTAAAGACCCTTCTCAAAACTCTCGAAAGAATTTCTGTACCTTCCGCCATAGAACTGCGATTGCGGAAATTCCCGTCATTCGCAGGAAATGAGTAAAAAAATTAACACATTTTTTGATAATATCAACCTTGCTTCAGACGATTCAACCCTTTCTCTTCATCTTTGATGTAATTGTCTTCAGGTGTAAATTGTAATATCCGAAAGGAGAGTCTTTCAAATCGGTTTCATCTTTCGGTGGTTCAAAGCGAAAAAAAAAAGAGAACAGTTTTAAATAAAACGTCTTGACTTCATCAAATATGGAAAGGAGTTGGTACATTGATGACTGCTCAAAGATATTTTCGAAACATTTCAAATTTTGTGCTTGAAATATCTTTCCCCCCTCATCTATCGACGATGATCCCTGAACTTATTTTTCCTGAATAGAAAGGCACACCTAGAAAATGGGATAAAACCTCAATTATCTGAATATTTCACAATGAACATTGTTTCCAAAATTACGAACAAAAGGTCGACTGTTGCAAAATGACGTTATTGAGTTAGGTGGATCGAACTGTTTTTAGTCTTCGGAAGTCAACTTCCGGTGCAGCTGCGAAAAAGAACGATCACTGACGTAAATTCACGATGTTAAACCGTGGGTGTAACCTGTCTACTGGAAACGATAAAGGAAACATGCTATATGGAAAACACTTTTCGTGATTCATCCTCTGAAGAGAGATAGATTGTCATAAACAGAGAGATCTCTTGAAAAACAAGGGTACATCTTATAAGTGCATACATCTCGTATCAATCGTTGATATGAAAGGGGTCTCGTGACTTTTTCCTGGTGCAGTGTATGATGCAGTTTGGGAGCACAGATCCCCGGTGATCAGGCGAATGAATGCCTCTAAGATTCTCACCTGAAAGTATCAAGCTCTGTCGAAGTCGGTGTGCAAGCTGGAGACTTCCTTGAGTCAAGTGCTTGAGTGCTGGTCTCCTAGACAGACAGGATCTCCTCACTTGGGAGATCGGTACAACGTAGTCTTGCTGTTCCCATCTTCTCGTCGTATCCAGCATTGGTCCTGCAAATAATATGGCTGGGAGTTGCGACAAGATACGAAGGATAATCATACTGAGAACGGAGGAATCATAGTACTATATCAAATATCATCATTGAACGCAGTTCTATTTGCTATCATAATATCTGGTATCATTGCAACCCAACTTAACAACACATTATACTGAGTATACAAGGGTTATCATTCTATATTAACGATCGTCGATAAATGACGTTCCCTTGGCCCATCACATTTGTTATCATTACCCGATGCAACAATGGAGTATAGTGAGTACGAATCATCATCACTCTATGTCATTTGTTTCGAAAATGGGGTCCGTTAACTACCGGGGTCTGTAAAATAATGCTCGGGTCCGCTGCAGTGTTCCCCCTGAACCTGGTATTGGGAATCTTGTGATAGAGAAATAATACCACCCATTGCATAGCTATCGAAAAACATCAGTATTCTACACAGACCTGTATCAGATATTGAGATTCGAATAAACGTTATCTGTTTAGAATAAATGTGATTTCGAAAGGGCAATGATTGCTTTTTATCGTAGTTTATTAGTCTAAAAGCTTAAAGATGAAATATGGATCTGCCAGAATATCCCCTTATAGATGGGGTCCTCCAGTTACGAAACCAATGATTTATGTCAATCATAAGCATTGAACGACTGAGACCTGAAGCACAATTTCTTCATAGACGTATTGTACTTAGATTCTGAAAGGACTTTTGACATCGTTCAACATACGCACTTCATTGTCCTGGCGGAAAGCTTCTGTATTACTGGACAGACATCGAAATAGATTAAATCATTTCTGACCAACCGACGCTAGAAAGGTCCGGGTAACCAAAGAAGAGTCATCCTGGTCACCGGTCTACCGAGGAATTCCCCAAGGTGTCAATCCTGGGGCCCATTCTCTTCTCACTGTTTGTAAACAATCTACCAAAGGATATCCGTAAACTACGCTAGTGGGCCCAAACCATGCAGGTGATATTTCAACCCGACATGTTTCTAGGTGGAAACAACTCAAGAAGAGACTGTGCTTTGATTAAAGATGGCAGAACGCACGCTGAAGGAAAAAGCGGTGGACAAAAATGTGTAAACAACTCACTTAACTTCACTGCGCATGTGCAAATCTAAGTGGATACAGAGAGAACACTTAGTCACATACAGCACTCATTCAAGTACATCGACGAGGAGTGCTTCCTTCTACTTTATACATCTCTTTGCTTTTTGATTATGGAGAGAGAGAGAGAGAGAGAGAGAGAGAGAGAGGGGGGGAGCACTAAGACCATTCCGAGGCTTGGAGATATCCCTTACACGGAAAGATTAAAACCATCAAGTCTACAGACTCTGGGACACACGTTGACCTATTGGGAGTCTGTAGAACTCGGAACGATATACACATTCCTTTCTCGAAATACTGACTTCATCCATAAATAACGAATTCAAACCTCCACTGAGATTAGAAATATTTTTACTCGACAGAAGTAGCAAACGCAAGGAGCAGCCCGAGTGAAAAGACGGTCACAAACAAGGATATCAATATTTAAAAAAAATTAACCTTTCTTCTAATATTGGTCACACCGAATTTAACTATCAATTTTCTTGTTAGTTCAATTCCATCCAAACTAAATTGAAACTGGCTTAATAACGCAATTAACCGATGTCAAAAAAGCCTATTTCAAGAACATATAAATATACTGTGATATATAGTATCTCGATTTCTTATCTCCTGCCCTGGTCCTAAATATTAAACAACGCGTCTCGGTATTGCAATATGACTCAGCGTACAAGCGTGTCCATCAACCTAGAAAAACCTAGAAAAAGTAGAGCGTTCCTATAAAAACCTTTTATTTACAACTCGACGTGCCTCACGGGCAATGAACCGTTGTGAGGTATTTGCAGAAGCATAGCTAAGGGAGGGGCAATTTTAAACCACCCTCGGGGCCCCAAAAGCTTTAGGAATAGAGGTTTCCTTTCTACCTTTCTATTGACATTATACAACAATAAATCTCATTTAATGTCGGGGGCCCTCTAAGATACATCCCTCCATCTCCAAGTATGACGATTTGGTATAAGTTTCATTAAAATTAGTCAAGACGTTGTCCTGAGATATGGGGCATGAATTGAATTCTTGTTACATTGGTATTTAACTCTCTTCACCCCCCCCCCCCGATCAACATTTTCAGTGTCAGTCCCCTCCTGATATCGAAGATTCATTCTAGCGACATAGTGTAGAGAAAATAGTGTAAAAATCTGTGAAGGTAAGATTGCAATGCAATTCTACTTTTTCATTCATCTCCATGACAACAGAAATGTCACATTTTTATTACTCCCCCTAATCTTTTGTTTAACTCTTATCAATGTATTCTATTTGGTCGATTCCATTATGAAAAATTGGTCAATTAGGAACGTGACAACTCAGACAAACGCCTGAGGTTCATTTATACACATAATTTGAAATAAAATAACCCCGACTCCTTCGGATTTTGAAATCAGTCCCCTGGTTGAGAACGACTGCTGAAGATATATCTTCACTCCAACTTTATGTTACTTAAATTCACGGAGATACGTCGATCTAAGAACATTGTGATGAAGAGCAACATACATTGTAAATAAATATCAGTTCCACCAACACGATTTATTGCTTTCAAGTCAAAATAGCGTATTTTATGCGTACCTTGCATTAATGAATTACAGTAGCCTGCGCGTGTACCAGAACTAATTAACTAGAATAGTATCTAAAGTCATCTTGAAAAATAGATCTCTTATCTAAAATTACCTTTAAAAAAATACCTGCTCAAGATTTGGGCATTGTTGAAAACGTTCAAGATGGTGTCTAGTGGTGTACTCATGTAAATATTCTAGCATCGACACACACACACACACACACACACACACACACACATATACAGACGAGCAAGGATAGACGAATTTGTCGCCTGTTTGGCTGATTGGTTCATCTGGCCATTTTTGGAGCTACGGTGATTTGATTTAAAAGCCCAGGTCATCAAATTCGTGGGTTTGCTGGTTTGTCTGTACTATTACAGGAAAGTGGGAAATTGATATTTTCTCTCCATTCTGACCCCTTTTCTAGAAAGCCATTACTGTATACCGCCTTGGCCCACATTATGTACACGGTGGAAATGGGACAACACAGCGGATAACTCGGTAGACAAAGTGCTAAATTTTGAAAACAAAACAAAAAACGTGGGGAGATTCTTAAAAAGATGTTTTGTTGGGGAATAAGACTATATAAGCTATCGCTTCAGTTAAAAATATAAAGGGGTCGTTTTGTTTTATGTCACAGGAAATAGTAGATCACTTTGATTCAGTGAGACAAATTATGGATGAATTGAAAGCATACAATTACAAAATATTTATTATTCAATATAGTTCTCTTAATATTCAATTTTAATTATTCAATATTCAGTATTTATTATCATTTTCAATAGTACAGTTGAACACTCTTTATCCGAAAATCCTGGGACAAAAAGAATTTCGGATATTGGAAGTTTCCGAATTTCGGGATATTCTCGTATATATAACGAGATTTATCCGGGGAGGTGACTGTAAAGTAAGGTGAATGAGTTTGGGATTTCTTAATCTATGTTTATCTTAGATTATATTAGATTGTGTACAAAAATAATTCTTTTTTATGCTGCGTTGTAAGAAAAAGGTTTTAAAATTATTTCATTTCATTTATATCGTTTACTGGAATTTTCCCGTGTCCAGCCATAATGTCGGATAATGCAGATGTGCACTGTATGGATTCAGAGTTGTCGATGATGACAGGTCTTTAGAGAATAATGAATGTTTTCGTAGACCACAAAACTAAAATGGTGTTTGTCGCCCGAGAACAATCCGTCGTTTCAAATATAATCAATGAAGAGATGTCCTTCTGAAGATGATGAGCGTTTTTGCTGACCAGCAAATCCTTTCGGACAAAACGATTGTTCTAAAATGGTGTTTGTCAACGGAAAGAACATTTGTTTATTTCCATGGCTTAATTGGGACTGAGCTCTTTCTTAGGCACATGACGTATGTTATCTACATCCTCATCAATGCAGCCGTTCACAGCCTGTGGTCAACAGAGAACGCCGAGGTGTATTATAGCAGTCGTCACTTTCTTCAGGAGAGGAAAGGTTGTCCTCTCTCTTTCCTGTCCGCCGCCCGTTTCCCTTGCATTTACCATGTTGCATTTTCTGATATCATTCATAAACTGCGGAAGCCCAAAGTTGAGAAAAGGGAGAAATAAACAAGATGTTACATTATAACTACGGTATTTTCTCCGTTTCCATGTCAACTACTTTTCGCTTTTTTACTGCAGACATGCAAATCACGGGTCCTACCTTTTAGCCGTTGCATCATTCCCCTCGGTATCTGATTACACACCAACAACAAAAAAAATTCTTATTGAATTGAGTAAGAAAAGTGAAAGTGAGGGCAGTGAAATGGGTGAACGAAAGAAAAATAGATAAGATATAGTGAATGAGTTTTTGAGATGGGAAAACATTTGGAGGATAACAAACAAAAGAAGAGATTCCAATACACTGTACCTTATTTTTTTTTTCCATTTAAGACATATAAAAACAATCAAGCATTGAATTACAAGTTGCTGTAAATGTAATACAAACTAACTCTAAATCAAAATGAGTAATGCACCTTGTTAGCTTTTGGTGGTTTGGGGATATTTCGGTTAAGGGGTGTTCAATTGTATTACATGATACTTTTTTTAAATTAAAAGAATATCACCATAGTAAATATGCAAACAAAGAATCTGTAATGATAGCATTTAGACAATTTTTAGCTCCATCATCATCATCATCCTCAGTCTTTTAACGTCTGTCATTGGACATAGACCTTCTATAGGATCCGCCATATTTTTCTATCATTGGCGTTGTGGAGCCAGCATTTTCTGAATTTGTCTAGTTCATCTCTCGATCTTGTATTTTGTCGGTCTTGGTTTTGCATGTGATCTCTGGGGATCCATGTAGTGAGTCGTGATGTCTATCGGTTGTCTTTCATTCTCACAACATGACCAGCCCACTGCCATTTGAGTTTTTTAATAGATTCTATGATGTCTTTCACCCCTGTTTTCTTCCTGATATATTGTGCTGTCTTGTAATCTCTCCATGTAAGGTTGAGCATGATTCTCTCATGTATGCGCTGTATGCTTCTCAGTTTGCAGGCTTGTTAGCTTCGATGGACACTAATTTCTGCAAAAGAAGGATCTTCACACATGGAGCCTGATGGAAAGAAGTTATCGAAGTAAATGGGGCCTATTTTCATAAATCAATAGACTACGTTTGTTTATACTTTTGTGTTGTTTTCAAGTCTTCCTTTGATAAACGATCATTTCAAGTGGGACAGCCAAATAGTTTTCTATCGTGTCTTTGAGGATTGGAAAGTATTAATCGAAGTTTGATCGTTAAAGTTAAGCAAATATCATATGAATATCAATTACTATTACTATAAGTAATCAATCTGCCAAAAAGCACTTAATAATTTCAAAAAATGGCCTAAAAATGCTAAACAAAAAAAATGGCCAAAATGTTTAAGCACTTCTGCACTATTTTATCACCTTTCGCACTGCCAAATTTTCATTTTGAATTCAATCTGAAGATGAAGATGTAACATCCACGCGCATAGTGTTAACATATTTTCAGCTATAAAACAAAGTAATTTGAGTCACATCTGTTCGATCTTCCAATTCTGAATTTTGTTTGCTAACCAAAGACGGAAGTAAAACAAAGAATTTTTTAATACAGCATAAAAAACAAAAAACAAAAAACAATAAAAGTCGATGTGTCGGATGAAAGGAGGCCGGCAATGCTCTCATTTTTTTGGTAGTCACGCAAGAATGTCATGTTTCAATTTTTTTTCTATGACCAATGCATACATGCAGTTCTGAATTCAACAAAGGGAATCGACGTTTTCAATGAAAGCTCAGTCAGCTACGTACAGAATTCGAAATCTTTTCTGCGCACGATGTTATCCCTCCATGTGCTGGATACAGAACTCATATGCACGACTTGGAGGGAACTATGACCGAGGACCAGATCTGGTCTGTAGTTTGTCAGGAGCTGCCGATCTTCAGCGGAACATGATTTTTATTACAATTAAAAGCGCTAAGATTTGATGCAGCTGAAAATTACAAAAAGACTTACTGTAATATGGTATCGGCTGAATATTCATTAAAAACATCGCTAGCAAGCTGCATCCTTTTTTTAAGGCAACAAGATTTGGAGCACTTTGAAAGCCTCTAACTTCTATATTTGTTCGTGTATTACTAAAATTGACAAGACAACACAACCAAGACATTTGAACACACTATCTTTTAGTGATGAGAGTTGCTTGCAGGGGCATAACAAACATTTTGTTCATTGGAGATTACAGAATGTTGAAGTTTAAATACTGAAAAATTTGGAAAATTTTTGAACATTCATTTTTTTAAAAATCGTAAGTACACTGCATTCTTTTTCAAGGGCACCAAGATTTGGTGCACTAAATAACTTTGAAAGCCTGTTCTGATAAAAAAAAAATTAACTGTAGTGACAGGGCATACTTTTAGAACGAAGAAAGTTGCCTACAAAGTGGTAAAGGTTAAAATGACGATAACAATGACAACAAATCTGAAAAAAAAAAAAATGTATTTGGAAGAATATAAGAACAAAATGGATGAGCATTCTTTTTTAATTCAAAGAGACAAAAAAAAAAAAAAAAAAATCAAATTTCGGTGAATATTTTTTCTTCATTTTCATTCGAACGTCTGTAGTTGGCATTTGTTCTACCATTAGACACAAATAGGTAACATGCGAGACGGTTTCTTTTTTTATTTTTCCGAATATCTTTTCATTATTAATTTCAGGAATAAATACTGGCAGATAATCAAATGTTCAATATACATACATTTAAATATACATATACAGGTGTGCGTGTGTGTGTGTGTGTATATATATCTTAATTCAAATACATCTTAATACACACTCTTATATCTGTTGATACATACACAAATATTTACACATGCGCATATTTATACACATACTCCCACATATATAGAAAATAAGCATAGACTTATACATACACCAACATATTTATATCTATATACACATAGATTTACATGAAGTGTGTGGTTGGTCAACAAGTTTTCAAGTTCAAAGAGTTTTTCAGATGATTGAACTATTTATTTGTATTGTAGATATGACGTCTCGGCCGATCCATTCTATGGCCTTATTCAGATGTACTATCTGAATTTGATGGTGGTTAGCAGAATTTTCTCTCCAATGGTAGCAATGGTATAACGTTGGATTTTGGATGAAATTTTTTCTTCCCTTGTTTGGAGTTCAATTGTCCATAGAAAAAAAAATAAAAAATAAAAAAAAGGTTTTGAATGTTAATGACCCTTTTCAAAACTACAGACAGTTTTCAAGTAAACAGCATGCATTTTTGGGGAACAACCTCCTATTTTTGCTGTCTTTTTAACAATGTTTCAGCCAACGTACTCTCTGGGATTTTTTCTGTAAGAATTTCTGAGACAAGGCGTTGTTACTATGATACAACCAATGTATCTATATCATGAAAAATGACGGCAGTTTTATGTTATAATTTGTTTACCAAGTCAAAATGATATACGATCTCCAGTGACCTAAAACAAGAATTCACCTATTTATCTTTTTTAAGCAGTAACATAAATTATTTTGTTTGAAAAGTGAAACTAAAAAAATCTCCTCTCCCATTTCCATTGTGTACATTAGGTGGGTTGGGATTTAGCATGCTGGTGGATTGTAAACAATATTACTAATATACTAAATGCTTAAAATCCCTACACTGAATAATCAGTGTACTTTTGGCCTCTTAGTAAGTCATTCGACTACTTATGTCCACGTTGATCATCCAAACAATGGCTGTGCCAATTTATTTTATACATCAGTTTCCTTCGAAATGATAGAAAATATATAGATAAATAAAAACACAACAGAAATTACCACTAAAGGATTATCTTTTAGAACCAGTTTTCTCCCCTATACGGCTTTTATTTACGATTACTAGTTTCATTTAGGCAGCGTCATCCGAACAGTTCCAAATGTTTTTTCAGATAAATGATGCTTTTTCTTGTTATAGGGACCATGCAGCAATATCATGTTCCAAGAAAGAACATCAACGAACGCCGCTGGAACATATTGTTGCGTAGCCCCCATAACACTGAAGAAGTACATATATCTGAAACAGAAAAAATCTAGAACTGATCTGATGTTCCCGCCAAAGCACAATGCCTTATTAGAAATAGAAATATAATGAAGTAAACTTTTGTACTTTTTTCCAAAATTGTCAAATCATCAAGTTATATACAGCAGAAGACAACATTGTTGTCAAACATGTTGCTGCTCATTAGGCCACAGTCTCTGCATTTTATAAGGGATGATGATTTTTAGGATAATTCTTCTATTGATATCTTTCGATACAAATAAAAGGAACCACCCCTATTTTTCATGTTTTATTCAAACTGTAAAACAAATCACTGACAAAAAAAAGGATGTGTGAAAGAAAACGACTATGAAGATTTTTTGTTTGCTTTTCTTATCAAGACTAAGATTAATGAGTTAATTGACCTTGAATTGACGCATTTCTGGCTAGTTCTGAGTTGTTGCTCCCCTCACAAAGTCTTTTAAATGTTGATCAGTCAAACATGTTCATAGTTTTGACGTCATTTCAAGTCTGCCTTGATCAAAGGACACACAAAATCACTTTGTAGGCCACATATTGGACAGCACTGATATATATATACATATATATATATGCATACACACATAATCACAGTACAAATCTGGAATACAATATAATGCAATATCCAATGTGTGATGGGTTTCAATGTGTTATGGGCTCCAAGATAAATCAAATCATTCACTTGAAGGAACTCAAACAGGGCAGAAACATCAACGTGTTGGTGTAGCGTATCTAATATTCCATCATATATATATATATATATATATATATATATATATATATATATATATATATATATATATGTATATATATGAATAGATAAGTGTACATAAAAAATTCAATTTTTCAGTGACTAAATTTCATACTAGTGATGCAATCTAGAAATAGTCTGACGATTGCACCACTTGTATGAAACTCAGTCATCACAAAGAACTGAATTTTCTATGTACAACTATTCATATATGCTCTATTCCAGATCTCAAACACTCTTGAGGCATAGATAACTCAACCCTCAAAAACATAATATATTCATATATATATATATGTATATATAGTCCAGAAAGCTTTACAGCTTATGTCACTTCAGTCACATATTTCCCAATATTTGTCATTTGCAATTCATGTAATTTTCTTATTTTCTTATTAGCAAGGTATCCCAGTGGTGTTCATAAAAACCAACCCTTTTCTCTTTCTTTCTCTCTCTTGACATATATATAGAGAGTGGCACCTCTCCTGATGAGGACATCCAATTCCATAAAATGTCTCATTAAATGGATGTTCATTAAGTGAATAATGAAACCTATGGAATTCCAGGATTCCATTTTTCTTTTAAATATCCATCATTGACAATAACCTTGTAAATAATTCATGAGGTAATGATTACTTCTTAAAACGCATAAATAATGTAATAAATAATCAAATATCTAGTCGTCCGTCCATCTGAAAAAAAATCACCTAGATACTAGATATAAATCTAGATAGTTATAAATGAAATCTAGATGATTCTGGATAATTTATGAATTTCATAGTTTTTGGTCTCAACTTCTGAAATATTTTGCTGAGAGTCCTTTACATAGATACATATAACATACATACATACACACATATATATATATATATATATATATATTACCCATATGCACACACAATTCTGGAATACTTCTGCAGCAGTACTCCTAGAAGTGTTCTCATCAGATGACCCTAGAGTCAGGCAAGGTTTCAAGGTTGTAATATCCTTACCAATAACTTCGGGTGTCCCAGCAGCATCCCACAATATTACTAGGCTTTGTTGGGTTGAAAAATTCCAGTTGTGTAGCATATATCTTCTACACATACATTACCCGATATCTCACACCCAACCGGCCGCAGTTTCTACCCAGAACTGGAACTTTGTAATATATTTCCTCCTATCTGAGGTATTCACATTTCTAGAGGCCTAAAATATTTTGTGGTAAACATATCTATGAAACTAAGACACCCAACCTCAATAAGAAATATACGACACTAACAGCTGTTTCCTTCATACTAACATTTCGAATGTTCAAATTTTGCTTTCACTCATAGTTAGAGCCATTTCAGTTGGAAATGCGAGACGTGTGTGAAAATATATATATATATATATATATATATATATGTATATAGAGAGAGAGAGAGAGAGAGAGAGAGAGAGAGAGAGAGTGCAATAATAAATAATCATACTTTTGGATCATATATCCATTTCTTAATAACAGTCCATGTTGAAAGAAACAAATGGAGCAAATATAGACTGTGAATGAACAAAATGAGAAGTCGTTATTTGGCCCATTGCATCATCAGGGGATGTTTACTTCAGTGGTAAGAGCTACGCTACATTGAATCGGCTACATTATCAGTCACAGGTTTGATTTCTGCAGCAGCCTCATTTTCGTCAATTGTTTATTCTATTCATACTGTCTAAGCCAAATGATAATGCGTAATAATGGGAGATCATTTCATATAATCAAATTCAAAGGTGTGTATATAAACATGAACATCCAAACGTAAACACACACACACACACACACAAACCTGAAACCTACAATAAGGACAAATGGTTATATTTAAATCAAATTTAATATACTAACATGCTTCACTTTGTAAAGAAACAAATTGAAATGTTCGTTTATTTTTAGGAAACAACTTTGGCAAAGCCACAAAGTGAAACATGTTGGTATATCAAATTTAATTCAAATATAACAATTACAACAAGTTTGATGTCCCATTTACAGTGCAAATTTGATCTGTTTCACTTGGTAGATTTTTCAAAGTGGATGGCTACTTGACTATAGCATTGAATCATTCAGTAGCAAGATGGTAGTTTCACTTTGAATTTGAATACTTAATACATAACGTACATACAACATACACACGCACACTGCCTGGTCTGTATTTACATTAATAAACTTGAAAAGGATAATCTCTAACCTTGCCTTGCTCGTCAAAGAGATTAATAAGAAATGGATTCTCTTCAGGAAAACTTCCATGTGGTGACAATTGAAATGAAACAATTTTACAAATAAGTGAACTTGCATATATATATATATATATATGTATATAAAGACAAAGCAAAGCTCCTGATGGTGAACTCATCTTCCACATCAAACTTATAACCTCTAATGGTACACAAACACAGCACAAACAACTACTAAAGATGGGAATACCTCCCGAAACATGTCTAGACCATCAATGAAAACATTTACAGATAAATAAACTTAACTTTCATACACTTTCACACCTGAGTCTGTCTCACTCTCTATAGTTCAGATTATATATATATATATATATATATATGTATATATATATATATATATATATATATATATATATATATATGTATATATATATATATATATATGTATATATATATATATATATATATATATATATGTATATATATATATATGTATATATATATATATATATATATGTATATATATATATATATATATATATATATATATATATATATATATATATATATGTATATATATATATATATATGTATATATATATATATATATGTATATATATATATATATATGTATATATATATATATATATATGTATATATATATATATATATATGTATATATATATATATATATATATATATATATGTATATATATATATATATATATATGTATATATATATATATATATATATGTATATATATATATATATATGTATATATATATATATATATATGTATATATATATATATATATATATATATGTATATATATATATATATATGTATATATATATATATATATATATATGTATATATATATATATATATATGTATATATATATATATATGTATATATATATATATATATATGTATATATATATATATATATATGTATATATATATATATATATATGTATATATATATATATATGTATATATATATATATATATATATATGTATATATATATATATATATATATATGTATATATATATATATATATATATATGTATATATATATATATATATATATGTATATATATATATATATATATATATATATACGTATATATATTCATAGATATATATACATAGATATATATACATATATATATATATATATATATATGCACACACACACACACACACATATAGGGCCGGGGCAAGGGTTTCAAGTCCCCTAGGCAAGACTCAAAATTTGCATTCCAAGTTACTTGATCTTCTTTTGAATTTTTCTCTTGAAGGGCTAGAGTAGCTGTCTATTTCTTATTGAGGTTGCATATATATATATATATATATATATATATATATGCACCTGCAACCGACAATTCTGATTTAGTATATAGTATGTTACACCAATCACCCAAATGGAGAAGGCCTGCCTGCCTTGAAAATCATCATCAAAATAATCTGATTATTGCTCGGGATCAAATGCCAACCATTTTACAGAAGGGAAAAAAAAACAATTATCTCAGCAAATAATAGCAGGACTGTTTATGTCTTTTGGATTAATTTAAAAGAAAATTTAGATCCAAGGTCGAATCCGGATCCAAAAATGAATTCAAGTCGAAAGCGCAAATCTTCAGATTATATCGTATTAAAAATTCAATTTAAATAGGTCTGGCTAGTGGTTAGTCACTCAAGAGAAACTGTCACATGACCAATGTCTTTTGGCAGTATGCTGTGTTGGGGGTCATCTATAAAAAGAGTGGAAAAAAAAAAGTGCTTAATGAATAAGTTACTTCTCTCGCCTTTTGTTGGGCAGTGATCAATAGTGTCTGAATTTTATGAAAAAGTGTGAATGCTACCAATTGAACATGAATACATTGCAAATTGAACCCTAACTGAAAACCGATTTAGGTGGGGGATTCTAAAAAAAAAAAATGATAAAAAAAAAGTTTTGTAGACATAAGGAGTAAATGTTTAAAATATTCAAAGTTTAAGTCCTCTAGCTCCATAGATGAGTTTTAAAAGTGAAGAATCCTTGGTTGGCAGTTTATGATAAGTTTTTTATATATTTTGTGACTATTTCTTCACAATATTCTTTGATGCAGTAAAAGGGCTCTGAATTCTCCATGACATCCTAGTTATGTTAAATTAAATTTTGATTACGATATAATCTGACAGTTTGCACTTGTGACATACATCAATTTTGAGGTCTGGGTCTCACATTTGATCCAAAACTCCACCAGAAGTCGTTAGGGTAAAAAAAACCTTTTAAATCCATTCAATTTATGGTTAAATATTCAACAAATAATTATAATCATACCAATAAAAATATTCTTGGTATTGAGCATGTATACAGGTATAAACAATTAGCGCAGTCGCCATGACTGGTCCCAAGCCCAGGTAAAGGAGGAGCATTGGGCATAGAGCTAGCAACTTCTAACTGTAAAAAAAAAAAAACACCTAGCTTCTGGTATTGCAGCAGTGTGGTTGCAATCCTCTGCACCACAATGAGTCTTCAAGAATAAACACCCAGGTATAATAAACGAGGCTTGATCTATGTAAGTGGGCATAGACAGGTGCAGATAGCTTTAAACATCGACATTGATTTTCACCTGAGTGCGTGAAGGTGGGAATGTTATTGAAAGCCAGTCAGAGACACAAAGTGAGGAAGGGGTGCGCTGTACCATTGCCCCCCGACACACCTCAAATTCCACATTTCTGTTGCTCCCTAGATATATTGAGCGCTGGTGGGGCCTTAGGTATATGAGGAGGTTCGAGTTGATGGCTTTGTGAATTTTGTCTCAAGATTCATTTTAGGATGGTGGAATGGCTTTCGTCTGATCAGTCGTTTTTTCTCTTTCTTTTTTTTTTAGGTGATTTTTTTTCTTTGTACAGTGAATCACGTTGCAAGTATGCTATATTTTTTAAATTCAAACTATGTCCATTGTCTTGGCATAGGATTTTGAATCAACGGCCTTGGACCAGGGTGGGCTAGGAGTATTATAGCCACCCCTTGATGTTGACTGGGGCTGAGCCACCACTAGAATTATGAACATCATAATGATCATGGTACAAACTAGGTATTTGGACATCATCACATAAGGTGGGTATTTGTTCTTGCCACCCCTGGAGAAATATTGGTCATTAGCCCCTGTTTTGAATGTTACTACAAGCTGCCTTATACTTGAGTTTGTTCATATTTGAGATATAAATGTATGTATGTATGTATGTATGTATGTATGTGTGTATGTATGTATGTATGTATGTGTGTGTGAGGTATGTCTATAAAGTATCCAGCCATTTCAACTATCTCAAGAACTAGTTACACGGCCTTGATATAACTATGCAACCAATCAGAGAGCACCTTACAGCACATGCAGGAAGAGACACTCTCTCATGGCATTACTCAGTCAGCAGTGAAACACTATCAAGTGAGCTTGTGTACAGTGTGACCATCACATTCATAATGACCAAGTCTGGCCATTCTTCATGTCGAATACTGGTTTCTTCAGCAAAACTTTGCATCACCAAGTTCTCTCCCATCCACATTTGGCTTTTTGATACTTTCGGTTTTTTTCACAGTTGAAAGGGAGGAGATTTCATACGATGGATAATATTGAGGAGAACGTGGCGAGGCAGCTGATGGGGATCCCAAAAGAGGACTTTCTAGAGTGTATAGAAAAGTGGAAGGGATGTGAGGGAGTGTGTGAGATTGCAAAGGGGGTAATCTGAAGAGACTAAGGTGGCATTGCCCAAAGTGGGCTAATTCTTTATCAACATTAAATGTCTATATATATATATATATATATATATATATATATATATATATATATATATATATATTTATTACAGATGCATTGTATTAGTCTGAAACTATTTAAAATGATCTCCCGTTATTACATCTTGAATGTATCATTTGGCCTGGACAGCGTGAATAGAATAAACAATTAAAGAAAATGAGGCTGCTGCAGGAATCCAATCTGAGATCAATAAGGTCGCCACCTCAATGTAGCATTCCTCTTACCATTGAGCTAAACATCCGCAGGTAATGTAAAGGCCCAAGTATAATTCTTATATAATTGAGCACATTAGAAGAAGCAAATAGAGCAGATATAGATAGTGAGTGAACAAAATGAGAATTTGGGCTTGAAGCAGTTATTTGGACTTTTGTATTACCAGTGACTGTTTAGCTGAATGGTAAAAGTAATACTACGTTGAAGCAGCTACCTTATTGCTGCCATTTTCTTTGATTGTTTATTCCATCTATGCAATCTGAGCCAAATAATACATTCCCTTTATGATAACAGGAGATAGTTACAAAGTAATATAACACATTTATAATTATTTGTCTGATTATATATCCACTATATATATATATTATATATATATATATATATATAAATAAAAACACATTTAGGAAGTAGATTACAAAATATACATCCACTATGTCTTCATACATAAAAACACATTTGGGAAGTAGATTACAAGACGACTTCACAGTGAAATATCATCTCAGTCTGAATTTCAGAGACAAGATATTCTTGTTATTACACACTGATTTACTCAAACGAATGTTCTCATATTGTTCCAGTCACATAACCTTCAGTCTATTTTAGGTGTCTGTTGTAGTTGGGAATTTTCCTGCCTAACAACTGGAAAATTTGTGACACTAACGACCGAGACGAGGAAAATAATCTGAGTATATTAGCATAGTAGTATAAAATAATCTACTAAATCACTGGAGTCTGAATTAAAACATTATACACGTGTGTGTGTGTGTGTGTGTGAATAATGGGTTCAGTTTGGTAAAAACTTTGCGGCTTTGATAACCAAGAAGAGGGTACTAGTCCATGGGAATCTGTATATGATAAGAACAATCTCAATTTTGCAAGAGAAGTCATTTAACTGCAATGATCTCTAGATAAGTAAAGTACAAACAAAAGACAAGACCGAAAATGGAGGGACAAGAGAAGCATTTGGACAGATGAATAAGAACAGGTCTGGTCGGTCACAGACGACTGAGCACAAAGTTCTGATTCATGAAAGGTTGGTTGAAAGAAGTAACGAGTCCAGTATGGCAATGCAGGAAAGTTTTTTTTCTTTAAAATACCAATAAAAAAACAGGTCTGGTTCGTAACACAATAGAAACTGTCATGTGATCAATATCTTCTGGTTTTATGCTGTGTTGGGGGTGATCAATCAAAATATTGAAAAAAAAAAGGGTGATCAATGAATAAATTACTTCTATTGTCTTTTGCTGAGCTCTGATCACTAAAAAAGTCCAAATTTTCAAAAAACAAGTGTGAACACTCCTGGACACAAACTAAGGGAGCAATTCAGGGAAAGTTTAGATTGTAAATTAAACCTCCACTCTAAAAAGGGGGGGGGAGTTTATCCTAGACATAACAAGGAGTAACTGCTCAAATTTTCAGCGTTCTAGCTCCATCGGTGCAGTCTGTACATGTGATACATAACCAGCCAAACTCACTTGAAAACTAAAGAAACCCACGTTGACAGTTTTGGTTGATGGTTTCTAATAGTTATCCATTAACTTATATCATCAAGGTTGCTGTGAGATTATTCCATGCGAGGATTAGTTATGATCCACTTTGAATTTGCTAGACCTGTCAAAGCTTCATTTTAAGCCCTATCAACCATACCTATTGGGAATACGCTATGTACTGTCCATTTCTAACCTCTCTCAGTTTTAATATTTTACCCATAGCTGGCAGGTGGGGTAGAAGAGACAAATTCATGCCTTTCCCGTGGGCGTTAGTTCAAATGAATACAGGTTGTCTCAGTTGGAGTTTGAACTCAGTTCACAATCCCATTTTCTGTGCTGCTAACCACTTGACCAATGGCACCTCCACGTCTTTTGGCAGTATGTCATGTTGGGGTGATCAATTAAAAAATAGGGAAAAGGGGTGATCAATGAATAAGTTACTTCTCTTGCCTTTCATTGAGCAGGGATCAGTAAAAAAAAATCTGAATTTTTAAAAAAAGACAAGTGTGTACACTTCCAGATACAAACTAATGTTAAATGAGATATATTCAAGGCAAATTGGACAAAGAAAAAAACCCCAAGCTTTCAGGAAATTTTCAGATAAATTTCTCATGGGCCTAAAAGCAACAAGTCTATTGCCTCATCAGGAAGATTCCTCTTCAGAAAGACTCACGATGCATGCAGGTGAAAGCATAAGGAAAGTACTTTTGCGAAACAACTTTTCAACGACAAAGGCAAAAAAACTAACCAAAAAACAAAAACAGGACAGGGACCAGGAGAGGCCAAAGTGGACCAGTAAAGAACAAAGTGGACCAGTAGACAGTCAGTGAGGAGTGAGGCAAAGGCAGCTGGACTGATATGGGCCCATTTGAGGGAAGTTTTCCAGAATCAAGTCCACTGATGTGGGATGGTTGCTCAACAAGAGGTCTACAAGAAAAAAATAACAAACAAAAGCCACAGGAATCTTTGACCTCCCAGAACAAATGTTTTGAAAATAAATAAATAAATAAATAAATAAAAGTAAGGTGCTTAATTTTCTTTTAGTGCAATGGAGGGGTGCTTTCAGGGTGAAAAATATTCTCCAAGGGCTATGGCCTAATATCAACAACATAGGCAGCCTCACTCAAAAGTGAACAATGCACTTATCCAAATTTTCAAACATGTGGTTTCGCTATTTACTACATTTGGCATAGTCTGACACAAGGCAACAAGTGTAGAGCATCCAGTGAAGGTTAAACTCAACTACACTAGTAATGGCCTGCAAGGCTAGCTTGCCAACAACTTATTCCATGGCCAGGTGCCAAAGCATGTGTGGTTTATATCTTATCTTCATGAGACTACCGATGTTATTTAGATCTTAAATAATGCGTATTTGCGATATGAAACATTGAAAAAAAAAAACAAAAAAAACATAACGTTATATACACATACACACACATACAGGTACGCATACATTAACACAAGTGTGTGCGTATGTTTTTTTTCTAGCATAGCAATCGAATGGCACCATTGTCAGCCCCAAGCAACAGGGTACGATTCAGTGGTAGTACAGCCATACTGGCCAGAACTCCTTTAAAGATTTCGGGATGAAGCTTTGTGCTTGTATAGGTTGCCTGAAAGACAAAAAAAGAATTAGGCTAATTAAATAATCGTACATAGACATGGCATATCAGTCTACACAGAGGTTCCCAAGCCCACAGTCACAACCTAAATGAGGATCACAAGAATGCTTCTGAGGGTCTTGGAAAAGAGCAAGGATAAAAATACAAGAATAGAAAAAAGGTGAAAAAATATTCAAAGTAAAAAATAGAGCAACAGGTCCTGTTAATAATTCAATACAAAACCCTTGCATGACCAACATCTTTTTGTCATGTTGGGGTGATCAATCAAAAATTTTTTTTGAAAGATTGATCAATGAATTAGTTATGTTTCTCTTCCATTGTTGGGCAGTGGTCACTAAAAAAAGTCAGAATTTTCAAAAAACAGGCATGGACACAACTTACCGATCAATTTAGCATGAACTTACATAGCCAACTGAAATAACACAAAAAGTTCTTTGTAGACATAAAAACGACTGACTTAAAAACTGAAGAAACCTATTGTGACAGTTTTGGTTGATAGTTACAAAGAATATACATAAATCATAATCTTGAAATATAAAGCATAATTGAGACTCTGGAACAAGAAAATAGAGAATAACAGGTCTGGTTAGTCAGTCAATGGAAACTGCCTAATGACCAATGTCTTTTGGGAGGCACAAATTAAAGGACCAATTTAGGATAAACTTAAATTGTAAATTCGACCCTTTCTTTGAGAATATTAAAAATATTTTTTCTAGACATAATAAGGAGTAAATGTTTAAATCTTCAGTCCTTTAGCTCTTGCTGTGGCCTGTACGCATGATAGTCAGCCAGCTAGAGATACTTGAATACTGAAGAAACCCATGTTGACAATTTTGGTCAAGGTATCTTAATAAAGCATCCACAAATCTACGAAAATCGACGTATCCCAGTCTGTTCACATCCAATACTTGTACAAGGGCAGATAATTCTGTATGGATCCACTCCCAAATTCCATGGCTTCATTCAAAGTCTATTGCCCACATTTCCACAAAATTTCATTGAAATTCATTTTGAACTCTCCAACATACATAACAGCCAGTATTAAATAAAAAGCCCCTATCAGAAATTTTGATACTGTCCTTCCTGCCCACATGATATCTCAAAATTTCTCACTTAATTTCAATGAAATGTTAGGGAAATACAACTACAAAATAACTCCAAGCATTCTATCTGTGATTAAAATTTGGAGCAGATCCGTTCACAATTACCTCTTATACATTGTAGCTATCTGTCCACACTACATAATATCTTCAAAATTTCTCAGTCTGTAACAATATCGCCAGAAATTTTGTCGAAGGTTATACAGTAGGTTACAAAAGAGGCCGTGAAATTTCTCAGTGGATCCATGCACAATTACCTCCCTATGTCCTAGCTAAGTGTCCATACCACACAATAGCTCCAAAGGTTCTCTGTCTGTCCACATGATATCTCCACAGATTCTCAATGAACTTCAATGAAATGTTGTTGAAAGGTGGGTATTATTCTGTGGAAGAAGTGATTGAATTGTGGAGTGAATCCATCCACAATTACCTCCCTTATGTTATAGCTATCAATCCACAGAGGTGTTCCATTTTAAAACAAGAATTTATAACATTTGATTGTAAATAGCTTGAAATGACTTGCTCTGAGGCATATAGTTTTTCTGTAACGTTTACTCAACATAGAATTTCCTTTCTGGCGATATACAACATGACTATATTGGAGAAAATTCTGACCATAGCCCAGAATCTAAAATGGCTGACATTTTTAAATCAAGATGGCAGACAAATGACCACGAACCAGCAAATGCCATCACCCTTTTTTGATCCTCAGACCATATATTAACAAAATGTGAAGTCAAACTTAAGTGATTCAGAGATATATAGGGGGCCTAAAGATACAATTTATAAAGTTCCATCATCATCATCATCAGCAGCAGCAGCCTGCTAGAGTACGTCGTTGGACGTAAACCCCAACCAAGATTCGCAAGACCTCTCGATGATGGGCATCGCAGTACCAGAACTTTCTGAATTTATCTGTTTTGTCACGCCATCTTACTTTCTATTGGCCTCAGCCTTGCACATGATCTCTAGGGATCCAAATTGTGAGTCATGATGTACCAGCGATGTCTGCCATTCTTGCAACGTGTCCAACCCATTACCATTTGAGTTTTCTAACAGCTTTTGTGATGTCTTGGATTCCAGTGTTTTCTTTGATATACTGTGCTGTTTTATGATCTCTCCAAGTGAGGTCGAGCATGCTTTTCTCATGTTCACGTTGCATGGTTCTGAGGGCCAATCTTTTAGATAGGTTCCATGGTTCAGCTCCGTACGTGACTATTGGTAGGATACATTGATTGTATACCCATCTTTTTAGGACTAGTGGGGTTTTCTTGTTCTTAAAAGTTTAGCTTGCTCCACCAAAAGCTTCTTTTAATGACTACATGGAGATTTGTTGTCCTAGGTATATGTAGCGGTCTACTTTCTCCACTCCTGCATTTTTTATTTTGATCGTTGCGTCTTTGTTCCCAACATGCCTGTTGCACGAGACATTTGTTCTGTTTAAATTCATGTGGAGGCCAACTTTAACATGACATGAAATTCTATTTCTACTAATTCACACTACCAGACTTCACTGATGATGAAAGTTTGACAGATGACAAATGCACATTGCTTATTATTACGGGTGTGGATATTACAAGACCATCGGAGAAGAAATATGGCAAAGATCCTTGACTTCTGTACTAGAACTGTAAATACTGACCCTTGAATTTCTAAAAAATAATCCTCAAAGCCAAAACAGAAGCATAATGCACACTTGAGGTACATGCATAAGATAAAGTACATTATATTAAAATGTCCAGAAAGTTATTACATATTTTCAAAAAGGAGATGAAAACAAATGCCAGTGAAGTTTGATTAAAAACTATTTATCAATAATGTAATCACAGTAATTATCAATGAGAATTCTGCCTTTTTATTTTCAAAATTCTACAGGTCACTTTGCTCTTAAAAATCTATTTTCCATGGGTTTAAACTTTACTACATACTATAAACAACACACTACTTGATAGATAAGATAATGAACTTAATCCAGATGTAATTTCATACCATTTAACCCTGATCTTGCCGTAGTCTGTTGGCTTATAATTTATAGCCGTAAAATATGCAATTACTTTCTGAACACCCTGATATAAGGACATGGTATATTGTGCTAAAGAGAATACTCACATGTCTGTCTATTGATGAATGGACTCCAATTTTATTTCCAGCAGTAGCCGAGATGATTTGGTTACGATAGAGACCTATACAATGGACAGGTTCGGATGCTCCTGGAAGAGAAGAAACAGACATCATACATTTTTCTTTTTTATTTCTAAGTGACAAGTAATAATGCTGGGATATAAGATGAATAGTTCACAGTTGTCAATGGTATCTGGAGGAAGTCAACTGTTCACTGCAAGTCCCTTAACTGTCCATATTGAGCTTTGGTAGACAGACCTCTAGTTATAATACCAGCAAATGGCATACAGTGTAATATTTGCATTTTTTTTTTAAATTAAATGTTTGTCTTACATATCAGCACATATGGAAAGTTGTCTATATTTCCAAGATGAAACATTGTCATTATCAATTTCTTTTGACTAGTTTTTGATTTTGCTGCCCTTTCATTGCAATCTTCAGGTCATTTTTCCACCCCAAATAGTTCTGATCCATGTTGTTCACACATTGTTCTATATTACAGCAACAGCCAAATACGATGAAGGAAAATCAATAAGAGGTGAGGTTAGAACTTAGGAATTGTCACATGACCAACAACTTTTGGTAGTTATCAATTAAAACTTTTGAAGAAGGGGTGATCAATGAATTAGTTACTTTTCTTGCCTTTGGTTGGGCAGTAATCACTAAAAAGTCTGGATTTTCAAAAAACAAGCACGCACCAACTAAGGACCAATTTAGCATAAATTAATATTGCAAAGTGAACTCACCACTAAAAACCTATTTAGGGAGTGAATTTTGATAACGTTTTTTGTAGACATAATAAGGAGCTTATGTGAATATGTTCAGCCTTCTAGCTCCATTGATACATACATACAAACATACATTGTCAGCAGGACCAACTTGTAAACTGAAGAATTCTATTTTGACAGTTTGGGGGACAGTTTTGGTTTATAGTTTCTAATAATGACTTTATTAATAAAATGATTTCTTCTCAAGAAACCTTTTTTCTGAACTAGGGCAAAACCTACAAGCCATCATTTTTTTCCAAGATAAGTCATTCTTTCCATTTCATGTAAATTCAAAGATTTAGTTCATCAAGCATAAAAGTTAGCAAGATGGTTTTACAGACAGACCATTATGACTGAGGTGAGTTTCATATCTCAATGGTTGCCCCACATCTTTAGCTTCATACTGTACTTAAATAAAGTAAATAATTATCAATACTGCAGACTCTCTTTTAAAGTACTAATAAGGGGGAGTGTGTGTCCGTTAATGCCAATTGTCTGGTATTACCAAACCATGTAGAAAAAAAAATTTTTACAAAAAACAAAGATAGTCTGAATGCATATATGATCCAGTACACAGATATGAATAACACTGGAAGAGAATATAAAATAATTCTGAATAAGGGAAATAAATCTTATTTATTTACAGACAATATATTTTTAAGTAATACCAGTACCATCTTTTTATTTGATGTGAGCAAGCGCAAGTCCAGGAGTCATAAAGGGAGTAAATTAGTAATTTGGTAAATATTGCTTTCACCAAGAGTGTAATTAATGGACGAAAGCAGTACTCAGTGCTTCCAAAGGTATCCGATTTGGGCATTGTGTCCACCTTTGACCCTATATTTCTCAAAAATTTAAATCAAATGGACATCCAAAATTGTATGATTTAAGGCTCCACATAAATTTGGTTTGATATTTCAGAAACCAAAACAAATAGCTGAGTATACAAACCATTCTTCCAAAAAACATGATATATGTTTTTTTTATCTAATTATTAATTTTCATTTTGTCTTAAAGTAGAAAGATACAAAGGTGAATAAATTTGAATAAATATAAACTACAATCTTATTGCTGGAGCACATTAGGATCAAATAGCCAGAATCTTCCTGGAAAGTGCCTTCATTGTTCAAGTCACAAAAAAATAATTGTTGCTTTTAATTTTCATTATAGCTTTCTAATTTTTGAAAGATATATCGTCTATTTTGTTTTATTTTGAAAAAAGGCAATTTTTGTGAACAAAAGTTTCTGATTATGACTGAAGGAGAGTGAGATTGACCGTTAACAAGCCTTGAGTCAGGATGTATGATTTGTGAAACCATGTGATATTTTTAATGGCTGATACACTATCAATCCTTTGATTTGTAATACCATGTGGTTAGGTGGGATAATTATATTTTAGGTAAAAGTTTACTATATAAGGGACGCCACTATTACAATATCAGACCATTTTTTTACCCTATTAAAAGCAAAGAATTCCAAAGATTTAGTATGGTCACTCTCAACTGGCATATAGTATAAGAATTACTTTTTCCAAAAATGAAAAATTTCTTCAAGAAAAAAGGTCAGTTTCAGACAAAGTAGTTCATATTACTCCACTACAGAGAAAAAATATTTTTTCATATTTTCCATCTACTTTCACTCAGACAAATATTAAAGTATATATATATATATATATATATATATATATATATATATATATATATATATTTAATAATTGAAAAAAAGAAGTTGATGCTCTACCACTTGAGTTATCATCACAGGTAAATCATTCTGGTGATAATTCATGATGAGTTTTTGTGGATTCCAGCCAAGTGAAAATGTTTTATGGCTTACCTTTAAACTGGCAGATTTCCTTGAGATCACTGGCGTTCCACAGCCGCATGCTCTGATCAAAGGATGAAGTCACAAAAGTGTGCCGGTTACAGGCTTTGATCTGAAGAAAATGCAATTCAGTTACAAACAAGTTTTTTTAATGGGCAAGAGACATTAAGAAAGGCACACAGACTGAGCTCTGAAAACAGAACATTTTTTTCAGTTTGCTGAGGGTTTTTTTCCACTTCAAAATCAAATCACCCTAATCCTACAAATGGCCCAACCAACGAGCCAAAAAATTGGAGAAGAATTCCTGGATCCGCCACAAATTTTACCATGTCTCCCTTACCCCATCGTCCACCCTTTTTACACTAAATTTAATTTAAATCTATAGCATACATTTAGGGATATATTGTCAACAGAAAGGTGTGACCAAATACATGTACCTCTTGAACTTCGTTGGCACAGGTAAAATTAAAAATGAATGAAAATTTAATGTTTTTTTTTCATATTATACTATTTTCCTTGCTTTTTATATAGAGGAAACCGCTTAATGAGATCAATTTAGGACAGGATCTTTTAGATAACAATAAATGGCTGATAACATTAGGCAAATGATAGAAAAATTAGAATAATTGTTTTAAATTCATTGTTATAAAGGACTTTTAAATATGAAATAAAATGAAATTTTAAATTCATCAACCCCCTACCCCCAAAAAAAAACCAATAACCATTTGATCATACTATCCACGATTACGATAAACAACTTATGACTATACCATAGCAAAAAGTAAAGTACCTGAATATAACATTTATAGAAATCATAGCTGAACAGGAGGTGATGCTTGATCAACTCTGCTGGGGAGTTATGTTTATATAACTGTTAACAGTTTTGTTTTTATATCCCTGAAATGCTTTCATGGTAAACAACTGATGATCTCAACAAGAAAATTTGTAGATGCTATAATATCAGATTCTGTATAAAACATAAAAAAACACCAAAGAAAATTACACAAATTACATTAACAGATATTGGGAAACAAGAGCCTAAAATGACGTAAATTTAAAAAAAAAGTTTTTACATGTATCTAGAGTCTAAAGCTGTGAAGCTTTCTAGACACAAACACACACATATATATATATATATATATATATATGAGTATATAGATATAGATATAGATATTTATTTTCCATAATTACCTGGAGTATGTCACCATCATGTCCTTTCCGTTGTCCAAGAAGGGTGCCCGTTCTGATATCAAGGACTGAAACTATTCCTGAAGAGAAAGCTACTGCCACCCAATTACTGTCAGGGCTCACAGTCACCGAACGTATCAGACCTGCAAGTCAAATGGAAGAATGGACTGATTACAAGTTGGACGGAATCTGCCAAAGGTCTGGTTATTCACTCAACAGAAATCGTCATGTGACCAATGTCTCTTGGCAGCATGCCATGTTGGGGATGATCAATTAAAAAATTGCAAAAGCAGTTATCAATGATTCAGCAGAATGATACGTAGCATGAGACATCTAAGTTATATGGATAGACTAGAAAAGTTAAGCATGACTACATTGTTCAGAAGGAGGGTGGGGAAACATAAAAGAAACTCCTAAGATATCAGATAGTTTTACAAGTTACGGAATCGTAAAGTTTAATAAGTCAGAAAGGACAGGGGAATTAATTAGCTATGTCTATCACAAAAAACAAAAAGTTTCTCTAAACATCATAAGGGATAAATGTTGAAAATTTCAGCCCCCCCAGTTGTTTTGGTGCGGTCTGTACACACGATACATACATACATACATAGCCAGACCAGCTTAAAAACTGAAGAAACCTATTGTCGACAGTTCCTATTAGAAAAATAGGGAGACAAAAAGATTTGAAGTAGGAAAAACAGTGGTACCATCAATGTTGCCAATATTTTTGAGCTAGTTTGACAGCTAAACAGCGCTAAATGAAAAAAATAGACCAAAAACTCTAAAAATGGCCAAAACAAAATCCCAAAAGAGGCCAAATTTGGCACTTTTTCACACTGTTAAACCAAAAAATGAGCAGACTTCAGCATGAAAAGTGCTAAATTGGCAACATACCTTAAATGGAAGAGGAAGGAAAAAATTTTTTTTGAAAGCACTCAGAGAGTGCATACTTCTTCCAACACCATCGTCACTAAAAACTGGATGGGAATCATTTCATATGTCGTGACGATGATGGAGAGGTAATAGTAGAAGAAATTCCTGGATATACCCTAAAATTTAATCGTTTCTTCCTCACCGAATGGCCTACTTCTCCACAAATTGTCATTGAAATCCATTGAGAACTTTTGGAGATATTGTGTGGACTAATAAAGAGATAGATCAACACGGATGATTGAATGCATACCTCTTCCAACTTTGGAAAGAAAAAAAAAGAAAGGAAGGAAAATGGTATAGAAAAAGAAACTGGTCTGGCTAGTCACTCAATAGATGGGGTGATCAATTAAAAAATTTCAAAAAAAAAAAAGGTGATGAATGAATAAATTACTTCTCTAAACTTTTGTTGGGTTGTGATCACTAATCTTTGAAAAACAACATGAATGCTGCCTGACAAAAAGTGAGGGATCAATTTGACAGACTCACATTGCTAATTGAACCCCCCCCCCATATACACGCTATAAGCCTATTTAGGTTGGGAATGAAAAAAACATGATTTTACTGGACATAATAAAGAGTAAATGTTGAAATTTTCAGCTCTCTAGCTCTATTGGTGTTGCGTCTATAAACATAGCAACCAGCCAGACCAACTCAAAAACTAAAGAAAACCGACAGTTCTGGCTGACAGTTTCAAAGATACTGATGGAATCAGGTAAAAAGAAGAGAGAAGGCTAAGAAATGAGAGTGAGGTAGTAATGAGAAGAGAGAGGGAATCAAAAAAAAGAAAAGTCTAAGAAGTGAGAGTGAGGTGGTAATAAGAAGAGAGAGGGAATCAAAAAAGAAAGAGAGAAGGGTAAGAAATGAGAGTGAGGTGATAACAAGAAGAGAGAGAGGGAATCAAAAAAGAAAGGGAGAAGTCACCCACCTGCTGACAGAGGAGAGCATCGGTACTCATGAGCATATTCAGCTTTCCGCAGATCCAAGAACCTACAAAATAGACATAAATTGCGCTTGTGAAGAACCTGATTCATTCACATGATATAATGAATATCAAGTTGCCCTGCAATAGAAAGATTCAAATTTCTAAAAGAAAAGAAAAAATAAAGGTGAAAAGAGTTTAGAACCAATCATAAGAAAAATATTTCTACCACAAATAAATGAATCAACGTAGTCCTCACATGTACCAGAACTAATCATCTTAAAAAATGAAAAAAAAAAAATATCAGCCCCAAATTTATGGATTGTTTGTTCAGAAGAACTTTTTTTTAAAAACAAAGAAAATAATATTCTTAGATGGTGCTTAGCGCTGTACTCATACAAATTTTAGAGGTTTTAGCGCTAAAAACATCACTAAGAATGCCCAGAGCTCACGTACACACAAAGAGATACGAATGTGTTGCCTAATAGGTTGGTTGGCCATTTGTGGAGCTATGCTGATTCGATTTTCAATATAAAAACAGCTACTTCTTGGTTGAGAGAGGACTGATAAGAAAAGTATCTTAGAATGTTCACCAAAATCAACAGATACGTAGAAAACTATCTTGATGATTACTGATAGATTATAACGCATATAAATTTTTTAATACACTGAGGTGCTGTTAGCTCTACAGGTAATATATTTATGTAAGGTTTCTTTGAGACCTGAAAGTTATTCCAAGGGTTCTCCTATCTACTTGTGCTCCCACAAGAGCAAGAGGTGACACAAGGTCGTTTTTAATGTGGTTCTTCCAGTTTAAAAAAGGTTGGAAAGACTGATCTAGAGTGAAAGTAGAGAAGGACACAGTATTCACTGAGGGTTATACATCTAAATTCATAGTATATCTCGGAATTTTTGAGATGAGGTATTATTATTATTTCTATTGTTATTCTGATCAAAGATGAGGATGGTCCGAATAACAATAGAAATAAAAATCTAAATTCATCTATACAACTATGAAATACCAATGCATGATCCGGATTAGGTGCAATTGGTATAGCCAGTAATGCTTCAAAAGCCATTCAGGGCAGTTTATATTCATTTTGCACTAATCCCTTGGGGAAGGTATGGGTCCATGTCTCTTTCCCTCTCCCAGCAATGGGTAAAATAGGATATATTGTGCACCATAGCCTTGGGATGGCAACCAGTCTGGGGAAAAGGTCAACTTGGATTCAAAAAACCCCAAGGAGTGGAGCCCCCTTAAGGCAGTTTGACAACCAAATATTGTTCTGGCAGTCCCTGCAGTGAAACTGATGCCAATCATTTCTCCATCTACTATCCTCTAAACCACATCAACCAAGCCTAGAGGTGGGGAATCGGATAACTTGGCATCCCAGGATTATCCAAGCTTGTGCCAGGGAGGGAACGTCCTGAAGAGACAGAATAGAGGTAATTCATCCTGATGACTGATATAGTTCAGGTACTGATCACGGTTTCAAACGCATTAGGAAATGATGTTTCAACAAAGAAGGCAGGAAAATAGGAGGGGCTAACCTGAGGGTTGAATCATTTGTAGCGGTTATCATCATGCAACTGGGGGCTGGAATTGGAGCAAGGGCGATAACTGGGCTGTTCTTTGAAGACTCTAACTGCCTCACACATTCCCCACGGAACGGATCCCAGATCTGAAACGACATGAAGAAGGGAAACGTTAGGTTTTAAATGTGTCCACGCATCTCTATTGGATGCTTATCGGTCATTCCCAATTCTTTTAAAGAACAGAAATAGGGAGAAAGGAAGAGGTATGATGTCATCAAAAGGCGCGATATCACTGAAAGAAATCCAATCAATTTTTTTTATTAGTTGTTAGTTATGTCATAATGAAATATCTAAGGTCTGTATTTTTGTATTTATAAAAAGCCAAAAATGATCCCAAAACTCAAAAAAAAAATCACCTTTTACAATTATTATTGAAAATAATACTTGTAGAATATTTCTAATCACAATATTTTAGAAGTATGAGATTTAATTGACTCAAAGAAAGATGACTTGCTCTTCCTCTTACTCCTCTCTCCTCCTGCTACTACTGACACGAATGGTGGATGTATCATTGAACTTATGGTTCTTGTTTTTGTTTTTTTTTTCATTGCAAGGTAGAAATCCTTGCAGATAATTATTTTTTTTGTAAACGATGATAAAGATTAAGGTTTAGCTGGATTTATTTGAGCTTATGATAAAAACAAGAAGGATTAATTAATAACATGAATTTTATAAAGAGAAAAAAATGGTTGTAGTCCTAATACGTACATGTACAGTGCTATCACAGGATGCCACTAATCGTACGCTCTCCAAGAATCCAACACTAAACACGGATTTCTTATGCAAGCGATATGTCCATTGACATCCACATCTGAAAAATGAAAGCTTAACATCAGTTCAATAGAAATCAAGGGAACTAACAGCAATATTTCAAAACCCTAGTTTGGTATGATATATATTGTACCAATATAATTATATGAATATGAGGTCAGGTAAAAAAAAAACTAACTTCCTAGAGAAAATGCGATCAGAAGAAAAGAAATCCCAAATGAATTTCTGATAACAATGAAAAAAATTCTCAGTCACAAAAATTCCAAAATTGACGTAATAAGATATGGCATAATATCAGTGTCCTGTTCCACATTGTAATTGCATAGTAAATAAAAGTCAACCCCCCCCACATGATGTTACACATGAAAATCCCCCGGATAGGTTTTATTCTCCAAGTTAAAGCATCCTGAAAATACAGGGCTGGAAATATTCTTCCAACCATGTGCTTTTTTTTTTTGCTTTTTGCTAGGTTACAGTGACATACAGAGAAACTGTCATTATCATAGACCAGATGGAAATCCCGACCGTTAACTGCTTTAACTCTAAATTCTCATCTTGTTCATTCACTGTATCCACTCTGTTTGTTTCTTTCAACTATCATATTATCAAGAAATAAATCCATATTCCAAAAGAAATAATTATCAATTGTTATATTATATTGAAACTATTTGAAATGATCTCCCGTTATTACACGGTGAATGTAAGTTAAAGCTGTTATTTGGGACTTTTTGATCAGTGGAAAGAGCAACACTACGTTGGAGCAGCTGCCATATAGGTCACAGGTTCCATTCCTGCAGCAGCCCCCTTTCCTTTAATTATTTATTGTGTACAATATTATTTTTTATGTACACTGTCTGGGCTAAATGATACATTCACCGTTTAATAACAGCAGATCATACAAATAGGTTTTAATCTAATATAACGCAATTTTTAAATACATACCTACATATATGTAATCGGCATCTTGTGCAAGATAGCTTATTTGCATATATTTCATATAAAATGCAGAATAATTAAACATAGTGTTCAGAAATATCAAGACTAAAGATGATTTCTCAAAGTCGACAATTCTGAATTATTTTTTTCAATCTAATATGTTACTTGAGTAAGTTGATAAAAAAAAAAAATTTTTGACAAAGAAATACCCATTCATTTTATCAAATACGATGCCAGAAGGGTTGAAGGGGCATCAAATTATCAGCAGCAGTATTGGTTACGCCTTACATAAAGTTAATTAGTAATAAAGATTAGATGAAGTATCGCAACACAATATCTTTAATTTATCAATTTTGACTAGTTTTACCTTCATCTTAAAAAGTGGCCAAGTCAGCCAGGTGTATACTGGACTACCTCTGGCAAGAGGATGTGAGTTTGATTCTCACCATAGCCTCACTCGATATTTCCAATCACGCTGTTTATTCATAGCTGTAGAATGACAGCCCAAGTCAAAGTTCTGATGAACAACTAAAAATTGAGATGTAGATAAAAACTAGACCTGATCTTGTTTGTTGTGAACAAGGAATAGAAGTTCAGTCAGTCGGTATCAGCAGACCACAGGTAAATAAGATTGATAAGTACTGACAATGCTTTTGTCTAAAGATAAAATTCAAGATAATGATATTACTAATACTACTAGAGAATGTGAACAAACATCTAAGATAGCAGTGCTGAGTATTATGCACTGGTATTATGACTCGGAGGCCTATCTACTGAAATTTATTACAGACAGTTATGAGGCTTGGATGACTTGCAGTCTTTCAAATACTCTTGTAAATCAATTGTCTTATAGTCCATTTTATATAGTATCTTGGTAATTTCATGACTATGTATATAAATTACTACACATATATATTTACATATATATATATATATATATATATATTGAACATGATTATTTGATTTGTAAATTGCTTATTGATATGATAAGTTATGGTTTGTGAAAAAGAATTTTTATGCATTTTATTTTCAATTTCCTGTGAGAATGAGCTCATTAGATTTGGACGTGTTGTAGCTGTAGTCCTCCAAAGACCCTTGTAAATTATTAATCTTATAGTCCAGCATGTACAGTAATTAAAATTGACATTGACTTGAAAGCTGGTATACAGGTACATACTTCCCGGAACCGTCTCCAAAACTGGTTAATGACCACAGCTTGACTGTTTTGTCTTTGCTGGCACTGATGAAGGAGTTTTCACTGTCCAAAACACAAAGTGACCTGATACTGGTATTATGACCTGGAAATACAAGATAGGAATATTTCTTTTCAATAAATTGTTTCTTCTATGACTGTACTTAGTTATATTGCAAGTACAGGAAAGAAAGACTAATTTATCTGATAATTCTTGCTTATTTGAGACTGGAAAAGCTGTAGCTATAAAAATTGGCTACTTCCTTTCAACTTTTACGATTACAAAAAGAATATTTTCACCTAGGTACACTATGTTATATAATATTTTTGCCGAAGTACACAATGTTAATTTTTTATTCGATCAACTTGTTGACCTTATCCATAGTGCTGTTATGAATGTTTTGTACAGAATTTACTAGTTAAAAAGTTTTTTTTTTTTTTAATAATTAAAAGATTCAGTTCATTGAACTTAATAAATCAATTTCTAGTGTTCGATAAATCAAATAAATAAAAAGTATGAATAAGTTGGGTCCTAACACCTCACCATAAATGATAGAAAATTCAGTCATGAATTGAAGTCCACACTCACCCAAAAATGTTTGCAATTTGATATGTTTAAAGTTGAACATTGACGCCCGATCACTGAGCCCTGTACAAGAAAATCAAAGAAAAAAATATCTTACATGTGGTAACAAAGAAAAAGATGCCTCACATGTGGTAACAAAGAACATGGATGCCTCACATGTGGTAACAAAGAACATGGATGCCTCACATGTGGTAACAAAGAACATGGATGTCTCACATGTGGTAACAAAGAAAAAGATCTTTTACAAAAAACAGCTTTCTCAAGGTTTTTAAGATCATAGAAACACTTCCTCCATTCTACAAGACCTATTTAGAGTCTTGCAAAACTTTGAATACTATATTAATATCATCAATTTTTGACTATTACTAGTTGTTATAAATCAGATCAATCCTAAAACATAATTTCCTGGCAGAACAAAGAGACTATAGTAGTATCAAGCTATGGTGACTAAAAGAAAAAGACATGACTGCCTGCAGCAGGGTCAAACTCCACTTAAGCTTCCATCCTGACTGAAGATGGTTACTGTAATTTTTTTATTGTATATATGATAAATACAAATAAATTATCTTTTTTTCTTCAAATTTATCCATTTTTTCAGTAGAATAAGCCTGTGCATATGTGTATGATAAATTTTCGATGATATCTAAGACCTGTCAATTTAGCTCAGTCAGTAAGGCAGCCTGCTGACAAACAGTTGGTTGAGACTTCAAACCATAGAAGGGAAATGTGTGTTTTATGTATTGGTTTACCCCTCATTTCAGTGAGGATTGTTCTTGTCATTGTTACAGTAGGAAATCAAAGTCAACTTCAGACTTTGTACAGGAGTTACACAAAAAAGGGAGAAAGCTGAGAATATAAGAGTTTGTGATTATTCTAGAGATGATATGTGTTGAAACTGTCTTCTGAATGTTACTGAGGTTTATTATGAAACAAGAACCATAAGTTCATCAAGGTGTCCACCATCCATGATGATAATAGCGAGGGGAGGAAGAAAGGCAAGTAGTCTTTCTTCGAGTCAATTGATCCTCATACTTGTAAAATATGGATAATATTTTGCAGGTATTATTTTCGATGAAAATCATGAATACCTATTCTAGGTGTTTTCTAGCCATTTTTGACCATTCTCAAAAGCAAGAATGCAGATCTTGTACATTCTTTTTTGACATCATTGCAGCTGGTTTTAAAAAATTGATCGGAGAAGATGATCTTTTAATGATGTCGCATTTCTTCTGTCTTTCCTCTTTCTATCATTTAACATAACTGGAACCGACCAACAAACCAACCAACCAAAAAGCATCTTATTGAGATATATGGACACATTTAAAATACAATTGCACTCACCCAGTTCATGTTCCCAATAGGCCAACCAGTTCCCACGAAGATGACGCTGGTTGTTGGATTCCATTTCTGTGCTAAAATAAAAACAGAAAAAAATGGATATGTAAAATTAAATAAAAATGGACTCTTCCACTTAAAGTCGACAATTCTGCTAATAAAAAAAATATCTGCAACCCACTATTTCAAACAATGGACTCTTCCACTGCAACAATTTCAGCCATTTCTTTTGAAAAAACCTCAGATGAAATTAATAAGTCACAAACATTTATTTATGCTATCAACAACCTTAGAATGATGAACTATTAAATCTCAGAGTAAGTCAAAGGATGTAAAGAAACCGTTCAAACTCCACAAAAACACAGGTAGATATTTTTACCAAATGCATTTCATCCTCCAGTATATACAGGTTTATTTGATTTTATTCCTGAAGAAAAAAGTATCACAGAAAAATTCAAGATTTTTTGTGAATTTTATTACAGTGTTTTTAACTAATAGATTACATGAACAACTATTTTGACAATATTTCCTCTCTCATGTCTTTGTCCAAAATAAAGGTGCATAGTGCTTTGCATCGTGGGTCTACTGCAAAATATTTTAGATTCGGTAAAAAGCAAAAGAAAGTAAAAGCCTTTTTGTAACAATGTAGGGAAGGTGGTCCCAATGGTAAATTGTAAAGTTTCGCACCCAATCTCATTTGATGTTCTGAACTAATAAAAATCTGATCTAATTCTGTTTTTCCCATGAATTCTCTAATCCGGACCACCTTCACTACATAGTAAAAAAAAAGCTTCAACTATCCATTGCTCTTTATAAACACTACGATATTTTTTAAATGTTTTTTTGTACATCCATAGCACACAGCACGCCAAGGATACAAAGCACCATAAGCCATTGGTCTGAAACCACACTAACCTCTAATTCCAAAGTTTGTTTATCACAGCTGATGAAACAAATCTGAGAACTTACCTTTTGAGATCATCCTGTCCGATATTAAGGATTCCCGTATGCCTATACGCCCGGTGGATATGGGGCATGTCTGGATGACCTGAACCCAACTGATGCTGCAACTGTATGCGATTCCCGACAACAGCAACGTTGCTGCCGATGCCTCCAACGTTAGCATCACTCTCCTTGCCATCCAGTGAGCTTTCAACTACAATACAGAAGCAAGTCTGGTTAGTCACTTAATAGAAACTTTCACATAATCAACGTCTTTTGGCAGCATGCCGTGTTTGGGGTGATCAATTAAAAAATTTGAAAAATGGATAAAGTTACTTCTCTCGCCTTTTGCAGGGCCGCGATCATTAGAAAAGTCTGAATATTCTCCCCACCAAAATATAAGCAGGACACAAACTAAGTGATCAATTTAGCATAAACTTACATTGTAAATTAACCCCCCCCACACACACACACACACTAAAAACATTTTGGGGGAGAATTTTCAAAAAGCGAAAAAAAATAACTGGAAAATTGTAGAAACTCGAAAGAATAAAATATGAAATTCATAAACTTTACACCTAATAGACTTTTTGGAGACTATGCAAGGGTTTTTTTGGATGCTGTGAGGGACTGCCAAATCATACAGCTTAGAGTTACTCAATTAGCTGTTGAGTGCACAGGGAAATTTGTTCTCATGAAGAGTTTTCCACACTCCTTGCACATGCAAAGAATCAAACCCAGGACCCTCTGCACGTGAGGCAGACACGCTAACCAATACACTATCCGAGCAGACAATTTCACAAGAAGGTCAAGAGAAGAAAAAAAATGTCCTTTTTACAGAAAGGTGATAACTGATGAAAAATATTTTACTTACTTGATTTTGTATCATCTGGAGTTTCAAGATCTGGAGTAGAGGCTGTTGAAAATAAACAGAAGGATTAGAAATTAAATACTATGAAAAAAAAATGCTTAGCTGCTGCAGGGTCAAGCTCCACTCTGACTCCTCTCTGATAGAAGATGATTACTGCAACTTTTGTATTGTATGTATAATAAATCAAAAATTATAAAAATACATGTTTTTTTAGTATAAATGTATTTATTAGAATAAAATAAACCCTTATGTATCTGTAAGATACATTTTGTAGATTTGTCTGTTTGGCTTAATTGGTAAGAGAGCCTTCAACCACTCTCTTGAAAATGTTAATTTTATAAATGTATTGATTTATTGGAATGAAATAAGCTCTTGTATACACTTATCATAAATTTTTGGTAGGTATGCAAGACTTGTCAATTTAGCACAGTTTGTAAGAGATAAATCTACCAATCATCATCATCAGTCTTTTAGCGTCCGTCGTTGGACATAAACCTTCTCCGGGATTTGCCACACTTCCCTATCATGGGCGTCATGGAGCCAGTACTTCCTAAACTTTTCTAGCTCGTCTCTCCATCTAACATTTTGCCGGCCTCGGTTGGGCATGTGGTCTCGGAGGATCCATGTTGTGAGTCGCAATGTCCATCGATTGTCTGCCATTCTTGCAACATTGCCAGCCCACCGCCATTTGAGATTTTTAATGGATTCTATGATGTCCCTGACTCCTGTCTTTTCCCGGATGTACTGTGCTGTCTTGTGGTCTCTCCATGTGAGGCCCAGCATTATTCTTTCATATGCACGTTGTATGGTTCTCAATTTTCGGGTCTGTCTCTTGGTTAGGTTCCATGTTTCAGCTTCATAAGTGACTATTGGGAGGATGCATTGGTTATAAATCCTTCTCTTTAGGATTAATGGGATCTTATTTTTCAAATCATGGAAGGGTAATGTTGATTTTTACTACCGTAAACCTCCTACTCCTCCTCCTCCTCCTCATCCCGTTTAATTCCGTTCAGCACAGCTGAACATTGAGCGGCTACAATTCCAAAAACATCAGCCGTCATCAATTCTCTCGTTTTAGTGCTTGTCTATGAACTGATCTTCTATACATTTTCATTTTCTAAAACAGCATTTACCAGTGCCATCTGCTTTCGCTGATTCATCATCATTGAAGAAAAAGTGTTTTTTTTTATGATAGTGTTTGAATGATGCAAGAGAAGTTTCAGGTACTTTATCTACTGGCATTTAACAAAGGAGCTTTCACAAAAAGACCTCAAGCAGCTATAGCATTGATTTCAATTCATTTAGGGCATCTGTTGGCAAAGTGTGTCCCAAGGTATTAGAAAAAGACCAAGAGAGTTTGTAAAGGGTGCTTAATTGATCCTATTAAGCAGCTATTCTTTGTAACCAAGGTTCCATTTAACCAGAATCAACTTTATACAATAAGTATAGTCAATGTTATAAAATGGGAGCAAAAAAAAAGTACTTACCTCCCAGTGAGGAATCAAAAGACTGTCCAAGACCCGAAGAAGGTAGTTTATCCAAAGTCGTGTCATGCTGACTGCACAATTGACGGATCAAGTCATCGTTCCATAAGGATTGTTCCATGTGAATACTGCCAATACAGAATTAACACAAACATTAGAAGATTTATTTATCATCAACAACATCAAAAAGGTAGCAGAAGAGAAATCTGTGTATTTGTTATATATATATATATATATATATGAATTATAAACAGCATTATATAACAATAAACTCACATCCACATCTACCCACCCCCAGATACATCCAATACTGGGAACTTTAAAGTCACTTAGACCCATAGCAACCTCCACCTTAATCAGTCATCTCACATGTACAAACTAACATATTTTCGATGACCTGTAAGGTTAAGACCTATATAGTTCATTAATTTCATCCCTCCATTTACACTATCCCTAACCTACCCATACAATCAAACACCAAAGCATTTCACTCCTACCCTGATACCTTATGTCCTCTCCAAGACCCAATGCTGCTGCTAATACCACAGACGTCATCACTGGCTGAACTTTCTCTCACACAATGGGATGCCCCTAACAGATATGTTACCATTTTTTTCTCACAAAGCAAAGCTCCTGATAGTGGACTCTTGTTCCACATCAAACTTATAACCTCAAAAAGTACACACACACACACACTACTGAAGATGGGAATACCTCTCGAAATATGTCTCAACCATTAATGAGAACATATACAGATAGATAAACCTTACTTCCATGCACTTTACTCCTGAGTCTGTCTCACTCTCTATAGTTCAAGCCTTAAACACTGAATATAAATGATTTCTCTTGTTAGTATCATCAGTCATTTAGTATGTAATGGTTTTGGGGATTTAAAAACAGAACAGTTATATTAACATGGCTCCCTAGCTGTGTTGATCAAACACTAGCTTTCCTTTAAGCTATGATTTTGAAATATAGCTATATTTTATCATTTTTAGGGCTGTGTCATACTATATGTAGTTTGTTATTTTATATAGGGTTTAATGATAATGTATTGAAATCAAAGTGATAAAATCTAAACAGAAAATTATAAAAGAATTATATTAAAACTAAAAATAATCTACAACTCTTGATAGATGGATCAACCATGAAACACGTTGGGTGTTTTCTCTACCTAATCTTGAGAATATATCTATATATATATATATATATATATATATATATATATATAAGGCCAAAACACAAATAACTGCTTTATCCTCGCTCTTCACATCTTGTTCATTCACTGTCCATATCTGCATGGATGTTTTTAACATGGATAAATATATTAATAAGGAATGGATATATAATCCAACAGAACATTTATGAATGTGTTATATTATTTGAAACTCTATTTGAAATGACATCTCGTTGTTACATGGAAAATGCCTAGACAGCGTAAATATATTTTTTAAAAATTGTTTATTCTATTTATGCTGTCTAGGCTGAGTGACTCATCAAGATAAGAAGAATGGAGATAATGTGGTTATTTTGGCTTAGGCCTTTGCATTTCTGTCAGGCTGTTGACCTAAATGGTTAAGAGCAATGCTATGTCAGAGAGGCTGCCTTATCGGTCAAAAGTTTGATTCCTGCAGGCACCCAATATATATATATATATATATATATGTTGTAAATCACATAAAGTAACACATGTTCAAAATTTTGCTTAAACCTTGTTAAACAATACATGTTCACATAAACAGAACAGTGATAGGAGTAAAAGGTTTGCTTCACAGCAAACTAAAATTAAGGGATAGTTATATTCATATAATCATATATGAGTCAAATGGGGAGTTCCATAGCAATAAACCCGTCCTGCTTTTTAATACTTCCGAAACAGGGCTAAGGTGAGAGAGCTGATGAACATCTAAATAAGAATATATAACTAAATAACCAAAATCCTAAAATTAATTTTTAAAAATAATTAGTAGATAACATATCGAAATAATATTGATTGGTTCAAGGATGACTTGCGTCACACATAGTTTTGGATACTTTGGAACTACATAAAATTGGACTAATAAAATTTCCTTTTCAATGTAAAAGAAATAGAAAGTTTAAATGACAACATATCTCTCTCTCTCTCTCTCTCTTTCTATATATATATATATATATATATATATATATATATATATATATATATATATACATACATGTCTATGTATGTATGTATATCTTATGACAAAAACACTGTTGTGAATTTTTTTGCTCGAATGTTTGTCAGTCTATAGCGAACAGAAAGAGAGGAAGGGGGTGGAGCCAATTTTGTATTTGCAAGTTTACGTACACTGAGACCCAAAAAGCATTTTTTTGAAAAAACAAAAACGTTCTTAGATGGTATAGAGGGGTGCACTCAAGCAGATTTTCAAGGGTTTAGACACAAAAATGTGACCAATGGTGCCTGTAGACACACACACACACCCACACAAAAATAGGTACATGCACTCAGAGAAAGAAAAATCTGAAGTTCACAGGTTACTCAAGCCATTTTTATGGGTAGTATGCTAGTACACACATACATACATATTCACACACACTTTTGTATATATGTTATTTATACATGAATATATGCATCAAGAAATGGACATATTTGGTCTGATAGAATGAATTATAAATTGCATTATATTATATAGAAATTTATCCAAGATGATCCCCCGTTATTACATGGTTATTATATTATTTGCCCTAGATAACATTTTAGAATAAGCAATCAAAGAAAAATGGGGGGGTTCGCTTCCTGCGGCAGCCCTATTTTCTTTGATTGTTTATTATTTTTACGTTATTTGTACATTAACCATCACATAAATATATATATATATATATATATATATATATATATATATTATTGTGTCATCCACAGACAGCTGTTTCGATGTATTATACCACTTCAGTGTGGCTATAGACTTTCCATAATCCCATCCAGTATAAATATATGCCTGCTTAAAATATATTTTAACTTCTCACCTGCCAAATATTTGACACAGAGGAATATAGGCTGTGTGGGCAAGCTCAGGGTTGAAGACTTTCTTCATTTCCTCCATTACCAAATCTAGTTGATCATCTGAACCAGGAGAACCAGATTGTTGCTCTAGCTGGGACTCTGTTAAAGTAGAGAACAAAACATTTCAAATTGCTCATATCATATCACCCTCCTCATTATTTACTTATTTCAGCAATCATTAATCACTGAATGATACTGGTTTGTTTTTATATACCCACATATTTTTATTCATATAATATTATAGTGTTTGGGAAGTAATTATGTATTTTCTCATCTCAATAGCTATTTTTATACCACAGCCGTCATTTATGAGCCATCACTTCATCAGGATACACTTCACAAATGTTTCTCATTGCCTACTTAGGAGTAAATTCCCTTTCGAAATTCATACAATAAGTAATAGCAAATACATTGCTCTTAAAAATCTCTATCCTCCATAGGGTTGAACTTCACTATACACTATATACAACACACTGACGGATAGAAAAGATGATGGACTAAACCCAGACGTCGTTTTGTACCATTCAACCAAGGTCTTGCCTTTGTTGTCTTGAAAGGTATAGCAATGAAATACATGATTACTATCTGAACATGAAAATATGTGATTACTTTCAGAACATGAAAATGTTATTATTTTCCAAAGGCAAAAATGTTATTATTTTTCAAATGTGAAAATATGTAATTACCCAAACAAAAAAATTTATAATTACCTTCAGAACATAAAAATATATAATTACCTTCAGAACATAAAAATATATAATTACCTTCAGGATATGAAAATATATAATTGCCTTCTGAACATAAATATATATAATTGCTTTCTGAACATAAAATTATGTAATTACCATCAGAACATAAAAATATATAATTACCTTCAGGACATAAAAATATATAATTACCTTCAAGACATAAAAATATATAATTACCTTCAGAACATAAAAATATGTAATTACCTTCAGAACATAAAAATATGTAATTACCTTCAGAACATAAAAATAAGTAATTACCTTCAGAACATAGAAATATATAATCACCATCAGAACATAGAAATATATAATCACCTTCAGAACATAGAAATATATAATCACCTTCTGAACATTAAAAAAACATAATTATTTCCAAAATATAAAAATACATAATTACTTCCTGAACGCAAATATATACTCTGGTGAGCCAAAACATTATGATCATGTAGCAAGAATGGCAGCTACTATCTCATTACAACTGCACATGTCAAGGTGGTAGGAACATAATCAGATAAGACAGTCACAAGTATTTCATTTTGATGTATTGAATGCTGCAAACGTTATAGGTAAGGAGAAAGATATGAATGATTTAGTAATTGACCTCTTCCATTGGTTTTTGTCAAAGTCATTTAGATCTTTCTTCTTAACTGTATAGGAGACGGACAACTCTGAATTAAAACTGGGAAAATCAAATCCATCGTCCAGCATCATGAGAGGCTGGCAACAGATGGAATAGGGAACATGTTACCGAGATGTACAGTTATTTATTGGTGAAGCTTCAATGGGCTTAGTAAGCCGTGAATGGATTATAATAAATCGCTCAAATAAATTGAAGGAGAAGAAAAAATGTCAGTGTTAATGATCAATATAACAACAGCTTACCTCCCCAACAGAGTTATGTGCCGTTGGTTGAGAAACCATAATTAGCTAAATAAACCCAATTAACAGTCCGGACAAAATACTGCCTTCTCTACCTCTCCAAAACATCTCGAGTGCAAGTGGAAAATTTTTAAGAAAAATTAAATTGAATCAAGAAAATAACGCCAACAAAGAATTTACCAGAAAATTTAAGTTTCGCTGGAACAGAAGTAGAAGCGGCGACCCCAGTTGTGTTGGTACGTTGCTTTACACGGCTTTTCAATCTGTGAAAGGTTTGTGGAGGGGAAGACTGACGCAGATCATGGACATTGACTGAAGAACCAATTTTGTAATCCTGGATCCTGCCATCTTTTTTTAGATTCCAGTAGAGCTCTTCAGATTCTTCACCTGCAATAGAAAGAAAGAGGAACTGAGGACATCTTTGAGTTTTCCATTTTCTATGATAGAATCATAGTAGGCCTTATTAGTTAACTTAGTTGAATATTTCCAGCCAAAGCTAGTGCCTGAGCCCAGTAAAAAGCATAAAAAATTTATATCTCCAACCAAAACCAGTTCTTGATTCCAAGTGAAAGCCAGAGTTAGGAATACTGATTTCAAATGCAAATGTTTTTTTTTATCAATTTCCCACTATACTAAATCATGGCTATTACAGCAAACCATATTTTTGAAAGTGTGCACATACCTTTGTGACCCCTTCTTTGGTCTTATGCCAGACTAAGCTAACCAGAATACTGAAGAAGATTCTAAAATTGGTGATTTCTATAGGGTTTTAATATGTGCACTTATTTTGACTTCAGTGTAGAGAAATGACAGCACACCCTCAGAGGATAATGGAAATAGGCTTCCAAATATTAACGAAATCAGAAACGATTTCTCTTTGTTAATCATATATATTCACAATATATGTACAAGTAAAATTCCAAGAGTTACAAATCTGCAATTAAAACAAGACCTGATAGTTCAATGAGGTGTCCCCTATAAAGTTTAAACACCATTTTGCCGGTGACCTTGAGCAGAAGATAATTTTAGGATAAGAAGCACCCTATCAAGGGACACCTTCCCATCAAGTTCCAAATGGATCTGACTCAAAACAGCAGAGAAAATCGTTGTTAAAGTAAAGTTCAAATGCCATAATTGCCGAATCACATGAGTGGAAGATTTTTCTAGGTAAGAAGCATCTTATCAAGTTTCAAATAAATCTGACTGGAAACAGCTGAGAAAAAATAAGAGGACCGATTGACCAACGGATGAAGCCTTTTATAGAAAGGCAAAGACCCCTCTAATAATTGATGTATTGAAAATACAAGCCCAAGATTCAGGCATCGTTGGTCCCAAACTAATGAACTAGAAGTCAAAAAAAAACTTTTTTGAAAACAATAACAAAAAAAAGAAAGTTTTTAAATGGAGTCTTGTAGTGAGTGCACACATGCAAATTCTCGAGGTCGTGACCCCAAAATTGTGACCAAAAATAAAAAAAAAGAAAAGAATCTTCAGCCCACTTGGCTGGTTAATCAGGTAGACCATTTGTGGGGCTATGGTGATTTGAGAATGGAGCTCAGATTCCTGGTACATAGACCCAAATACAGGTTGAAGCTCACTGATCTGGAATTCACCAGTTCGGCAGCTTGGTTAAGGATGGTGATTGGAATTTGTTGGTCATGTAAGAATGGAAAAAAATTTTTCAGCATAAAATTGATACTTGAGGAAAAAATCCCCCATACTTGTAGAAACGACAAGAGAAACTGTCATGCACAAAATGTCTCTTGGCAGCATGTCTTGTTGAAGGTGATCAATTAAAACTTTGGAAGGAGGAGGTGATCAATGAATGAGTTACTTCTCTCACCTTTTGTTGGGCAGTAATCGCTCAAAGTCTGGCATATATTTTAATTAGGTATGGTTCCAAGTGGCATCTGGAGAACGGATAGAGAAAGTAGTGCTCAGGACAACGGATGGGCACATGGAAGTCGTATTGACGTTGTGTGGTCTGTGATCACCAGAAATCTGGCCTCTCCAAGATCTACGTCCACATGTTTGACGGATCAACCCATGATTTTTGGTGTCTCCGCCCACATCTACCTACACTTTTTGATGTATCTGCCCACCCAGATGTGGCTTCTTTCGGTATAAACACCTGTTGTTTTTTTGGTCCTCCATTCAGGAAAGCAGAAGTAGCATGTCCTCTAGTCAGGATGTTTTTCGTCAACACTTGCGATCAAGGTGTCCCAAAAAGGTTTTCTGCATCTGCACATCCTGTTAATTGTTATCAGTGGGCACCGGATAAAAAAGATCAATCCCTTAACCTTTACTTCCGCTATTCAACATATAGATACTAGTGCATCTAAAAAGAAGCTAAATGTGTATTACTCACTTTCACTAGATCCTGATTGTTTTTCTTTGGTCTTTACTCGGGAAAGGTGAGGAGATGAATGGGTCGATAACTCATTAGACTTATTGAATGACTCTTCGATTGCGCTGCTTGGGCAGGCATCTGGGCAGTGAACTTGGAAGAATGAGTCAAAAAACAGCTGCATCGTACTGGTCAAGTGTTTGCGGGTCATCTCGAAACCGATACGCACACCAATGATATAAATGACATCGATGATCTTGTGGCAGATTAGGCTGCGCGCGAGATGACCACTAGGGAAGCGCATGTTTGAAGTGGTCAGTCGGATGACAGAGTGAAGAATGTTGTGAACCTTTGTATCCTGGAAAGAAAAAAAATAGATAAATAAATTAAAGGAAAACAGGACTGGTTATTCATTCACTAGAAACTGTAGTATGACCAATATCTTTTAGTAGCATTCCGTCTTGGGGTGATCAATTAAAAATTGGAAAAAAAGTACAATCGATGGATAAATTACTTCACTGCTTAACAAAAGGCTGGAGGTCATCCAAAAAGTACAGGTTTAGAAAAAAAAAACAAACCCCATAACATGCTGCCAGATGCAAACTAGACATAATAAGGAATAACTGTTCAAATTTCAGCCATTCAGCTCAATTGGTGGGGTCTGTACATGTGATAGATACATAGCCAGCCAGCCTGATGATCTTAAAAAGCAGAGAAACTTATGTTGATGTTGACAGTTTTGATTGTTGGTTTCTAATTCAAAAGATTCACAAAGCAAGGATCATTCCTCATGAATTATTTTAAAACTAAAATCTGACAGTGGATTCATTTTGATAATTACAGCTAATGATTCGATAAGAAGTTCCTGATCTACAATATGTCAATCAATGTTAAGCAAGAAAACCTGCATCTGGTGTTGTACAACACATCTGGCCATGATTTTATCACCATTTCCCGGATAATCGATGGAGATCCAATCATTGTCGCAACTGGTGCTAGCCTGACATCGAAGATGGACTACCTTGGAGTATCAAGGGGCTCTGACTGCCTTTCTATTCAACTATAACTGGGGAGGAGAGTGGATTCATGCCTTTTCTGAAGGATATTAATACAAAGTGAATGCGGACTACTCAAGAAAATAAAAGGAATACAATTTACCTGCAGCAAATCCATAAAGGTCTTCTCGGATAATAAGGGAATCATATGACGCATCAGAACAAGAGAAGCAACCAGGCCAGCTTCACTTGTCAGCGTCATTTCTTTTTCAGCAAGAGCAACCTATCAAAAACAAATCACAACTTGCAAAATTCATTTCAAAATATGTCTATGTCAAAACCAATGGGTTCAATCTATTTTTTGGCAAATGTAGTTGATTGAAGATATTTGATCATACACAGCAACGACCCCATTACCTCACCATCTAGACTATCCCTAACCTACCAATCACCCACACTGTCTAATACTAAACAGCAACCCAACTCCTTAGTATCCATGACAACCTATGGCCCCCTCCAAGACCTGCTACTGCATTTACAAGGATATCCTTGAACAGACCAACACAGACTTCACCTCCAAGTCCCACTCATCAGGATGACCTGAAAAGGAATCCTCTTTCTTGATTTCCATTTTTGCTTCCAAAGCCAAACATCTGATGCTAAATTTGTTTTCTATGATAACATTTTAACCACTGAAAGGTACACACATACAACACTCTACTGAAGATGGGAACCCCTCCCGAAACATGTATAGCACAATAATTAATTCATGTATGGATTAATTCATAAATAAATGAAGTCTCTATATACTTTTACTCCTGAGTCTGTCTGATTCCCTTTTGTTCACACACACACACATGTATATAATACAAATCAGGAATACAAAATTATATAATATAATACAATATCCGATGTGTGATAGGTTCATTTCATTAATTACTCAATACATTCAACATCAAGTGGATTTAGAGTAGAGCTTAAAATATAATGAAGTAATGATTCACTACACAATCATGTTCATGTTTCTGCCCTCTTTGGACTCCTTCAGGTGAATGATTCATTCTATTTCGTTGAGAACAGACAGATCTCGATGAATTTTGAGGAAGGGTGGATAATTGGTAAAAGAACTAATTAACTTTTTGAGCAGATCTTGCACAATTACCACCCCTATGTCGAAGTTAAATGTGAAAACTGTCCACACAATATCTCAAAAATCAGTTTCAATGGAAGGTTGGACAATACGCTAGGGAAGAACTGATTAAATCTTGGGGCGGATCCATGCACAATTACTCCCCCTGACAGAGATATGCACTTCTTGAATACTTTTTAATTTTATCTGCTTTTGCATGTGATGAGTGTTTATACTGATACTTTCCATAGGTAATAAATTACTTTAACTAAATTATGTACTTTTTTGGCAGAAATATATATTTTAGAGTAATGAAAATATTTTGGTTGTCAACAACCATGGACTATCAATGGCCATGGGAGTCTATCATTGTCATCGTTGTCTCCTTTTTTTCAATTGGACAATTGTTCTCAATGTATTCCAATGAAATTCAGTATGTAGGCTAGTAGAGGGATTCTACCAGGGAGTGGTGTGTTGTGGCTGATCAGATTGTTTGTTTACATTTTATAAGCCTAAGGGGAAAAAAAAAAAAAGGGGCAAATATCTCCGCGTTAACAGTCCTTTCAAATGTTATTGACCATAATACTTCTAAGATTTTTATACAATATTATGTATATATACTTACCATGTCCTCCATAGCTGGGAAATATTGCAACAGAATCACCTGTTCCCCATACAATATGGCCATGAACGATAAGCATTCCAAGACTTTCACTGCATAAGTGTCACCACCAACTAAACGGCAAGACTTACGACAATTGCCAGCTTTAAAAAGGAAGAATGAAAAATGGTGAAATATCTATAATTTGATATATTCTACATAGAAAATAAATACTATAAGCCATTATCAGGTCTGTGGGTAGTAAGGCAACTTGTAACAGTGTAGTAACTTTTTTAGCCAGAGATGGAAATGTTTGAAACATTAAACATGCAATAGGTACTTACGAACAAGCATGTATGTATGTATGTGTATGCGTGTTTGTCTCTCTCTCTCTCCCTCCTTTATATATATATATATATATATATATATATATATATATGTATATATATATATATATATATATATATATATATATATATATATATATATGAATTGTAAATTGCGTTATATCATATAGAGACTTATTTGAGATGATCTCCTGTCATTACATGTTTAATGTATCACCTGCTTCAGAAAATATAAATAGAATAAACAATAAAAGAAAATGGGTCTGCTGCAGGAATCAAATCTACCATCAACAGGCTACCCACTTCAGTGAAGCAATGCTCTGACCATTGAGCTAAACAGCCGCCGGTAATGCAAAGGTACAAATAAACGCTTTCACACCAAATTTTCATTTCGTTTCTCAGTCAGTTCATCTCTTTCAATGTGACAGTTATGTATAACTCATTCTGTCGGACCAAATATTTCCATTTCCTAATACATATATACATATTGGTAATACCTTGAATGGTATAGTTTCGATTAGTGCAGGATTTGATGTAGTATGGTTTAGGTATTACTGTACACATTAATGTAACTTTATGTAAACTGGAAAAAAAATTGATTAATCTATAAAACTTTGAATAGAAAATAGTAGAACTAATAACTGTACTAATTAAGATATACCTGTATAAAGATAAAATTTGACTTTTTATCACATGATTTTCAAATTCAATTGGCTTACTAGCTATATCTCAATTAACATATAAAGCCCACCTCCCAAAATGAGAGAAATAAATAAAATGAAATAGGAAAGGGTAGTTTTAGTGTTTTTAGTAATGCAAATAGTCAGAGAAATATATCTTACCATTTTCCAAGACAGGCAATAATTGTTCTTCATCAAGGTAGCAGAGAGGTAATAGACGGATGAGGTTCAGTGATAGGTACCGTGCAGCTAACAATGGTCCGAGTCGATGACACAACCACTTGACACTCTCAGTAGCCATATCACGAATATTAACGATTTCATCCCAACTAGTCCCAGCCAAGCACCGGGTGAACTCATCCGTCTCACTCCGTACCATATGAGGACCCTGTTGGACACTGCCAGTAATTGGCATTCCTGGGTCAGTCCGTCCAGTCTGAGTACCATGTCCTGGCGACCCTTCGATTTGAGACATCAGCGTGTGGCAGTCTTCATATATTTCTGTCTTATCACTTTCTTCTTCCTCGTCCTCTTCTTCAGGTTCATCTTCGTCTTCATCATCAATGTTACCATTATCATCACCATCCCTATCTTCGAGATCGTCACCTTCGGATTGAGAGCTCTTTTCGCTACTCGCCATATTCTCCAGATCCGCATCCGCATTCTCAGCCGAAATCGATAGGTTATCGCGATCGCTCGTGTTACTGATGCTGCGGGGATGGCTACCACTGTCACTACGTTCCCGGGAGGCGTTCCTGTCATGTATGGACACGGGAAAGGAGAAACGTCGCCCGCTTTGGAACACTGAATCTGCGTCGTCAATCCCGAGCAACGATCGCTTGTAGCCACTCTCTTCACTCTTCAAAGAATCCTGATCGGCACTCACGGAATCAGAACCTTTTTCGCTGTCCCCCTTGTCTACGCTACTGCCAATGTCTTCCAAAATAAAATTGCCTGCTGCAAACTCCTCAGCATCTTCATCCGTATCATGGCTCCCACCCCCTTCTTTCCCCTCTTCAGCATGGTTCTCATTACCATCCTGCCCATTACCCTGATAACCATCCTCGGAGACTTCTTCAGGGCAGGCTGGAATCGGATTACGAACCTTACGGGAGAAGTCAGATTTCTGTCGTCGGAACTCAACGACCTCTGGCAGCTCAGTGTCAGTCTCGATAACAAAGTCCTTGTAGCCAGCAACAGCTTCAACCAAAAGTGTAGAAAAATTCTCCAAGAATGTCTGAAGCTGAAATCTAACCAACAATTGTACAAGGAATTTGTGGTGATAAAGTTTCAGATGTTTTGGAGTCGAATAATCTTCAGTGTACAGTTTTGTAATCTGGGGTAAGAATTTGTTTTTGGCAACGTCTGGGCCGAGCTGACGTGACATGATGTCAAAAAGAATCCACGCACATTGTACAGCAGTGTCCTTCACCTGCAAGAGCTCCTCGACATAGGGCAGTAGAAGGTCGACACCTTCTTGACCAAGGACAATCTCATACTTTTGTAAAAATGTCTGCAAGATGGAGACTTTTTCTCGAGCAAGGACTTTGGTCATCTTGGCTTTCTCGCAGGGAGTCTTTGCATTAGAGAAATTTAGACACTCGATTTCGTAATCTTTTTGCTTGACTTGGCAGAGGCAGTGGTAGAGCTGTGAGAAGTACGATGGAAATGGTATGACATCAATCATTGGATGGGTCATCAGTGATGGCGTGAGGGGAGGGAGCCCAAGGGAATTGATGGGAATGTAATTAAAAACTGGGCCTCTCTCTGACAGGAGTGGTGTGACATTGTCGTTGAGTTGTAACAAAATACTGGCAGCTTGATGAAGTGGCCTGTAAGTACAGAATATAAAAGGTTTATGTATGAGTAAGTGTATAAGAAAAAGAGAAATTTACATATCTTAATCATGCACAGGACTATATACACACACAAGAATGTATTATATATGAGAGAGAGATGCCAGGGAAAGAGGGGGAAAGCCAGGGGAAAGTCAGGGAGAGGGAAGGGAGAAAGTCAGAGAGAGACGGAGAAAGCCAAAGAGAAGGGGAAAGAGAGAGTGAGACAGAGCATGGAAGATGCCAGAAAGAAGGGGAGAGAAAGAGGGAAGTCAGAGAACTGAGAGCTGAGATAGAGAGAGGAAGAAGAAGCCAATAGAGAAAGCAAAGAGGGGGGAGCTATATGCACCACAATACTGTAATTTTGCTCTCTACATTCTTGACGCAATTTCCGAGTGAATTTGCTGTTCTTTTCTCAAAAATCCTACACATGCAACCACTGACTATATGTGCAAACCCAAAGGAAGAGAAAATACAGTGAAATGCTAAAATTGTCAAGGAACAGCTTCCACTCACCTTGGGATAGCATTGAGATCCATTTGACATAATTTGTGGATGAGTTGGTACCGTTCCTTCAGGGTGGCATTTGGGCCAAGAAGTCTGGTTTTGGGAGCGAGGAACATTTCACACATAAGACATGCAAAAGCCTGCATGTCGTGTGCCACAAGATCTTTGGCAGACAATGATGCCGTACCAATTTCCTGAAGAGAGTGAGAAAAAGATAAGAGTGTCAAACAAAAATGGAATAAAATGAAATATACACAGAGGTTTTTCAAAACTTTTTAGGGTTATAGAATTGTGCATATTTGTCATTTTACCCAAAATAATTCATATTCAGGGGTTTCTAGGGCTTATTATGATCACTTTGGGACAGGGTCTCTTAGATACTAATGACTGGCTAATAATCAAGCAAAGGATATAAAAATTTGAATTTATGATAAATTTAAAATAAATTCATAATTTTTTAAAATCAATTTCAAATAAAGTATTTTGGACAAACTGATTTTGATAACAATCACCATTTGACAACATTATCCAAGATAATGATGAATGGTTTCCTTTGAATGAGGAACGTGCAAAATTTTAATCAGTCTTTCCAGTCTCTAGTTTTCATACAAGAACGGAATCCTAATGATACGTCCACGTACCACTGAAAGGGAAATCCACATAAGAGGAAAGGGCTCTGAAAGGGAAACCTTGAATTAGAGGGACCGTTAAAAGGGAAACTATGAATCTTAACTAAAAAAACTATTTTAATCCATAATCACATGCTTATGGATGCTGATGAAATAATTTTTTTGAGCAATCTTTCAGTGTTCTCTTATTATCATTATTATGATATTAGCTAAATTAAGGACTGATAATGCAAGTTATAGACATGCATGAATACATCAAAAAAAGAAGGTGCAGGGAATTTTTGCACACACCGATTAAAATTTCAAACAAAAATTCTTGTTGCTAATTGTTTTCTCAAACTGTCATTTAATAAAGCCATTAAATAAATAGAGGTTGAACTTGACGCTGAGAAATTGAATTTTGTTTTGGTACCTGTGCAACTGTTTCTTTTCCAGAATCGCATACACTTTTGGGACAAAAAGCATAAAGAGACTCGAGCTGTTCCAATTTGGACAAAGGTTTATCATCCATGTAGAATGGGATGACAGTGTCCATGAACCATGCGTAGTCAGACTTGTTTGAATCGATACTACAAAAGAGAAGAAACATGAAAAGAAGAAATTAACTCTCAATCACAGTCAATAATTAAACTGTAACATCAAAGATTGAAGTCATGTAGAGAAATTCCATCAAAGAATGAATATGGTCAAAATACATTTCATTTATGACACCACTAGTGTTTTCCACTGGAAAAACATCTAGAAAAGAGTAAAAAAAAAATATCCAGATTTCCCAGAATTTAGATAACTAAAAACCCGTCATAATAAGGTCTCTAAAAGGTTAAACAAGCTTACTTCTCTTCATATCAGGACAAAGGAGCCATTTACCGAAGTTTAATGTAGACAATTATGCAGTGTTGCCAATTTAGCACCTTTAGCATAAATCTATTGTTTCTTGTTTTGGCAGCATGAAAATTCTGCAAGTGCAATTTTTTTGGAATAATAGCCAATTTTTTGTGCTATTTTCCAGCAAAGCTAATCTATTTTTAGCTATTTTATAGCCACTTTAGCTATTAAGAAGGCGATGATAAATTGGCTAACAGTGTTTTTTTGACGCTTTTTCAAGGTGGATATAGTGCAAAAATTTTTTTGAGTCGGCAACACAGCAAATACCTTTGTAAACCATTTGTCTTACAGTTTGATGTATTCAGCAGTGGTGCATAGTGCTTTGTATCTTGGATGTGCTGTGTGCTACAGATGCACAAAAATGTAAAAATATTTTGGTGTCTCTAAAAACCAATGAACACTTGGAGCCTTCTTATCACAATGCAGAAAAGCCGGTCTTAAACATAGAAATTACAGACTTAATGGAAAAATGGAATTTGGATTGGACATTATTATCAGCAGATAATAGTGTCCAATCAAAATTTTGTTTTTATTTCATTAATTCTCTTATTTCTTTCTATTTGTTTGCTGTTTGTAACTTAACACTAAGATATTTTTGTGTTTTTGTGCAGCTGTAATAGTAGAAAAAAAAAAGAGAGAAATCATACCATAACAAGAACAATCCTCACTAAATAAGGAGAGTAAAAATTTACTACGGTGATTTCAAATCACTATCAACTGATTAGCAGTCATGTCTCTTACGAACTGACCTAAATTGTCTTACATAGCAATCAAAATGCACGCTGAATAGATGAACTTACATTTCCCTACCATGATTCGAAATCACGATCAAGCAATTACTACTGGGCTTTCTCACCAACTGAGCAAAACTGACAAGTCTTAAATATCTACAGAAATTTATCTTTTTATCTATTCTTATAAATAAATACATTTTGTACTTTTTGAAAAGATATATATCATTATATTATCAATTCATTGTATACACAATACAAAAGTTACAGAAATCATTTTCTGTCAGAAATTATATTCTTGTCTTGCTTTCCTGATTTATGCACAATGAGTTCAGTCTAAACTGGATACTAGACAATGCTAAGCTTAGTAAATACTTATAAGTATCAGATAATTCGGAAAGAAATAAGATTTACAAACCTGACATGGTGAAAAGATTCATCCATTCCATCTCTTTCACCATCGATCTATAATCAAAGGAAAAAAAAAAGTTTTAATACACTCATACATATATATACATATATATATAACACTGGCAAATTAGCAGAGAAACAGAGAAAGCTGTTCATTATAATCACAGATAATGTCATCAAACAGTTATGATTATTAAAATCAGTTGATCCCCAAAACATTTATAATGAATTGGATTTTTTAAAAATCATTAGAAAATATTCATATCAATTTTTTATAGAGTAAACTTGTTCATAACAATGAATGCAAATTGTTCTAATCTAATCACTGTAGCCCCACAAATGGCCCAATCAACCAGCCAGCCAACTGGGCTACAGATTCTTCTTCCTTTACTTGTCTGTGTGTCTCTCTCTGAGCACTCCTGGTCACATTTCTGGGGCCACAACCTTGAAAATTTGCATGAGTACACCACTAGGCACTATCTGAAAACACTTATTTGTTTGTTTTTTTTAAAAGTGCTTTTTTCAACGGGGCCCAAATCTTGCGCAGGTATCTTTTCAAATAATTCTAAGTAATGTTTTGGATATTTAGTTATGGTACACATGTGAGCTACAGTGATTCATTTATGAGTGTGAATGGATATTTTTTATATCCTTTACTTGATGCTATCAACCGATTATTGTTTTCTAAAAGACCCTGTCCAAAAGTGATCACAATAAGCAGATTTCTCTGTATTGAGGAACTTGAACAAGATGAAGTAAGAATTCTGATGGATCTGAAACTTAACACTTGTCACTATCATGACAAAGACATCGCCAACTGAGGATTCAGAGTATTTACTTTCATCAATTTCTCAGAGGTCCATCATTTTCTGACGGTTAATACATGCCCTCAGAGCAAACAATCACATTGTTCCGTTAGTTCCTACCTTGAAAAAGTAGCACAGGAGGGTAATCTACCCATCCATGTGTTTGTAACAGAGAAAAAAAGAAAAAAAAAAGAGAGAGGGTACATACTAATAATGGAATAATTGAACAACCATAGCCATCAAAGATAGCGGAGGGTTCTATCGTTTTTTTTTTTTATAACTGAGTGTGTTTAAGTATTTGTATGCATTTTCCAGTACTCAAAACCATACTGTTTTGTCTACTGACTTGAAAATTGGTATCAGTACTCCACTACTCCCTTCAAAAAATGTTTTTTTCTATTTATGGAAATGGAACTTTTTTGACTATTTTTAGCCATCTTATTCTTATAGGTTTATTAATAACATCCATATACTCAAAAATCTGGATGTTTTTTTTTTTAACATCATTTTAGATATTTACCAGTGGAAAAGAGTGGTGATGTCTTGATCAGAAATATTCTATTCTTTAATGGAATTTTTGTTTACAGGACTTCAAATTTTAACGCTATGGTTGTTCAATTATCAACTGTGATAGCAAGTATTAATTAATCTTGTCCTGGACCTAAAGACCTTAGCTGGCATCTACTCACCCTTAAGGCTAGTAATACATAGAGGACCACAAAGAACATGGCATGAAACACAGACCACACTTGTTAACCATTGCATTTTGGTCTGTCACCAGCTATCCTGACAATGTCTTGCAGCTGGACCCAGACAACCAAGAACGAGAGAGAGAGAGTCTGTGGTGCGAAACTCTCTCTCTCACTCTAATTAAAGTCAAACTCCTCAATAACTTCAAATCCTACAGTGCGCAGCTGCACCATGAAACCATGGTCATCTTCGATCACAAAGGACAAACATGATGATTCATCTTGGACAGATTATAAACGTAGTAACCCTAAAGCCTTCTTTAATAAATAAACAGATTATGAATGTAACCAGAAAAGACTTCACTTTTTTTTTTTTTACTTACCAGTACTGAACCAAAAGAACTGGTACGTTTTCTTGGTGGTAAAATCCGCTGTGGGTGAGGGTGGGAAAAAAGTTGTACCACGCCACAATTGGTCACATGGGTGTGGTTGTCGACCAATTGCAAATGAACATTTTTTGATTCTACAGACGCCGTTCCGCTGAGCTGAAATGAATTAAGTTTTCCAGTTAAAGGGAGATAACAAGGCAAAAAAACGTCTAAATTGGAAACACTGCTTTTATTCCCCTACAAATTTCAAGATGAAATAGAAAGCAAATATAACATTTAAAGAAAATTAAAAAAAAAAAATGTAATAAAATAATTCATTTTTTTCTTCCAGAACAAAATGTCAAGAAAGATGCAGTGGAAAAATATGTATTATACATAGCATTCTTCTTTTGAAATTCAAATTTCAACCCATTTCACAGTTATCACATGTCTCATAAGTAAAATATCGTTTTGAAATATCTCAAAAAAAAATTAAAATATATACATACTACATCGGCACAATCAAGAGTTATACATATTCATGGTATTTACACAGTATGTTTGTTTTTTTAATGTACAAATATAATTTATTTACTCTCTTGCACATTATCATTTCTTATACAAATGTGCAACCTAGCAAATTTTCATGATTTTTTAATTAAGTGTAACTTTTATATTTTCATGTATATAGGTTGTATGTATAGATAGTTGTAAGTTGGGAAGTCATCAGTTGAGGACTACCTGTATTTGAATAAAAAGTGTAATCGACTATTAAAAAGTGTAGAGACTATTTGCCATATCATGCTCTAGGACATAGAAGCAGAGACTACTGATAGTCAGATACAAATGTCTCCTACTGTAAAATCTCTCTTATTTTTCTAAAAAAAAATAAAAGATAAAAAAAACCTCAAGATTAGAAGGGTCTTTATTGTAATTTGTCACTAACTCCATATTTATTAACTGCAAGATGAACTTGATCAGGACTGCTTCAAAAGAAATCTATTCCTACCCTCCCCAAACACCTGCCTTAGAAGCAAAGATTATGCCAAGCCTTGTAACGATAACACCAGGCAACAAGGCCATATAAACGAAATAGAAAATATATCTATCCACAATGAGCTGAATGGTTGCAGCAAAGATTTTCAACAAAAAGAAAAATAGTTTAATTTTCTAAACTATCTATGTTAAAACCTCCCTTCAACTGACTAAAAGCTGATGCTCCATTTATGAGAGAAAGAGAGGGAGAGAAAAAGTGCAGAAGAATAAAAAAAATTATATTATCACCCTTTACACTTTCCCTTTTTTTTTTTTTTTTTTTTTTTTTTGCAAATGAAGACGAGGAAAGAATTTGATGAAAAATTTCTAATCAGGGTTGCTAACGAACGCTGGCTGATTTTTCTAAAGGAAATTTCATGAAAAAATTTTTCCTTATCATAAAGCTATAAAACACATGAAATATTCTTTTTAGTAGTATGATTTATTTTGTTGTACTGTATATACATAACAGGGCATCACATATATATATATATATATATATATATATATATATATATAATCAAGAAATGGATATATAATCCAACAGAATAATCATGAATGCATCATATCATTTGAAATGACCTTCCATTATCAAATTGTTAATTCTATTTAAACTGTCTAGGCCAAGTGACACATTTTCTTTGTAATAACAGGTTATTTAAAATAAAGTTTGAGATAATACAACAGATTCATAATCATATATATATATATATATATATATATATATATATATACACACACACACACACACATACTCATACACACTATGTGTAACTCATCTATAAACCATTTAAATGTTGATCTTTAATCCTTGGTGGATGTTTTAGATAAACCATTGAATTCCCATTGGTTATAGCTAGTCCATATAATCAAGTTTGTGATTTTCCTCTTCATTTCTCTATCAGTAATGAATAATAAAAGTAGGAAAAAATTTATATTTAGGTGATAGAATATCTCCTACCCACCCTTTGAAACAATAGACTTGTTCACTGCAACGTGTCCACTTACACATACACATTTAACACTATTAACAGCTTTGGAATAGTGAACTATTGAATCTTAAAAGGATTAAAAGAATGTGAATAAACTACTTGAACTACACAGAAACATGGAGAGATATTTTCACCAAAACTATTTTTCCATCCTAATTTGTAAGCCTCTTTTTGAAGATTTACTTACTTCTGAGAAAATCAGTGGAAGTACCAATGACTCAGTAGTTATAAGCATGGAAGATGGAATCGGCAGACAGAGTTCAAAGCCTGATGGGGAAATGAAATGTTTTTATTTTTATTTTATGTGCCTCCAATCTATTAGACCAGATGGTGGGGAACATTTTCATGTTTACATTGAAATTTAAATCTTCTAAAGGCAGCTACCTGGAAGCAGATTAGGTACAAGCTAATATCTAGTGATAATGATGATTTTACTTGGTACCTAATTTTATTCCAAAGTAAATTTATATGTTAAACATTTATGATTTGCAATGTGAATTTTCAATTTTCATAAAAGAAATTCAGAATTTCATCCATAGGAGGTCGTGTGGGATGGTCTAGTATGACATATTTCAGCTTAAGTCAACAAGTTCTCAATTCCCACATAAGACCTTTGAAACTTATGGACATTTGTCAGTTTTGTAAAAAAATTCTTTTATAGATTTTAGAGGGGGGTGTATTAACCATATAGATAAAATGCTATACTGGACCCTTACTTTCCATTTGTCATAGGAAAATGCATACGTGAATTTCTCTTCCTCTCAGTGCTAATGCCAGTTTGACAGTATTTTTTTTTTTCAAGAACCTGACTGTAACCCAACAATGAGACATGTTTTCCTTTAAGCAAAAATCCGACCCCAACACGGCAAGAAAACATGATCACTATTTAAAACCAATGTTCTGCTTTGACGTGCAAACGACCAACACCAAAACTGAACACATGAATCTTCAATTAGGAGAAAAATTGATTAAAGTTTTAGGAGGGGCAATCAAGACCTGCTCAAACCATCAGGCAGGCCTGTACAGGTCTGCCTGGGACAGTGTGCTGGCTCAAGTGGAGGAAGAGGGTATGGCTTTTGCTAATTTTATAAAATCTCTATAATATTTCATTTGTTTTCTTGTTTTTATATTTTAAGTATAATTTCTTTTCTTAAAAAAAAAAAACAAAAATAAAAAAAATCTCGAAGGAATTCAAATACATACATGAAATTGTTTATAGGTAATAGTTAATTATTACTAACTAATTATTATCAACTTATTCTATTATAATCCAACACCATTAAAAACCATTACTAAAACTGTCAACATAGGTACCATCAGTTTTCAAATTGGTCTAGCTGGCTGGCTATATATGTATGTATCATGAATACAGGCCACTCTAGTGGAGCAAGAGGGATGAAAATTTAAAAATTTACTCATCATGTCTAGATTAAATGTTTATTTTGCTTCATGAGAATTGCCCCCTAAATAGTTTATTGTGTAAAGGGTTCAATTTGCAATGTAAATTTATACTAAACTGGTCCATTAGTTTGTGTCCAACAGCACACTTGTTTTTTTTTTAAATTCAGACTTTTTCTTTTAATCACAGCCCAACAAAAGTTGAGAGAAGTAACTTATTCATTCATCACCTTTTTTGCCAAATTTTTTAATTGATCAGCCAAATATTGCATGCTGCCAAGAGACGTTGTTCATGTGACTGTTTTCTACTTAGTGACTAACCAGACCTGTCAATAACTAATTTTTTCATTATAATCTATCACTATTCTTATTAAAGGTTTCATAACCAAAAACTGTTCTTGTAAATAGTAATCTAACAATTCCTGCTATTTCAACTCACCTTGTGTCCAAACGTAAGATCAATCCAATTGTGCAAAGCATGTGAAACCCGTGGACTCTCCAAGAGGGCCATGTGTTTCTCGATAAAATCCTGTGGGGAGGTACACCAGTCAGGGATTCCCAGATCCGGCAAATCGTTATGCATTGATTTGAAGATGGCAGGATCCAAAAAGAACTCCGGGATACATTCGTCCGGGGTCCACTGCTGGATGCGTTGGATACTGAGCGGGTATTCACTGGGTACCCAATAGGGACGCACATGAGCGCACAAAATTGACTTGGAGGTTTGTCTCGCCTTGTATACATAGTAGGTGATGTCGGACAGCACGTCGGAGACATGATGCGGAATGTAAAGGGAACGGTGAACTGGATCACCGGACAGAACTGGTAGCTCCTCGTATGTTAAGTCGAGTTGGCGATCACCTTTATTTAGCCGGTATTTAGTCTTTGAGAGATCTCTGAAGTTCTTGTGTTCAGAAGTGAAGTCTGAAACCCATGGCAATATTGGGTGATTGTTAGGGTCCCCAAGGCGTCGACCAGCAAGGTAATTGAGGATCATCAGATACTTGAAATTACTTATACGCGAGTGGACCCAGTCTGACACCACCCTGGATAGATCATCAATAGAGTAAACAGTGTAGAAGCCAGAACTGATAAAAGCCCGAGCATCTTCGACCAGAGCTTTTTTGTCTCGGTTAGGCAAAGATAGCGCCGAGGGAACCCCGATCATAGACTTGATGCCACTCAGCTCCGGAGGTCCAGATAATTGGTTGAGCAGAAAAGAAACGTGAGAAAATGATATGTCAATCCAAAGTTTCTTATCAACAAAAACTTTGTGTAGTTTGAGGTGACCTGCGGAGAGGCCAATGCTATGACCCAACTGCATGGCCTGCAGAATTTGGTAGAGCACAAACAGGGTCTTGGCATGAGACTCATTAAAAAGGGCGGGGCTGTATGACACGACATCCCACAGGCTATACGGATAATATGGCTGAAGTAACAGGAAGTGGTTCTGTAGCTCGAGGAACAGATATGTTGAGACGATATTGGGGGATAACTGTTTTGAGCTGTCTTCAGAGGAGGATGAAACGGATGATTCGCAGAGCGGAGGTTGGGAGCCATCAAGACGGATGTAGTGATGAGGTTGGAAGTGGAGTACAACTTCACGGAAAAGGTCAGAAAACTGAAATGAAAAATTAGGAAAAATACAGTGAAATCTAAAGAATGAAATAGATAAAAGAATCTGTACGTCAACAATACAAGAAAACAAAAACTTATTGCCATTGGAGAAAATTGGACGGCATATAAGATCCCACCCTCAAAAGCTTAAAAAAGTAAACATAACTTTCAATGTTCAGAATTTGAATAGTCAAAAAAATTGGATGTTTAATGAGAGGAAGGCAGGGATGGATTTTTTCCCTGCTGGAATAAAAGGGGAGTGGTGGTGGTGGGGGCTCTTATCCGCCATAAAAGACCAATTGTGAATTGTAGTGTTCCTTACTGGATGCCCCACCTTTGTGGCCTTCATGGATAAAGAACAAGAGATACTCATACAGGAGTGGGGTCCAAAGGACTAAGAAGGAAAGTTACTACACTCTTGTATTCATACCAAACAAAATAACATCAAACAAACATGATAAAAGTAATTTACCTTTTTCTTGACACGGCTCGGAACAGTCTTCTGCTGACTGAGCAGCTTCGAACAGGCATTCAAATAGAGATTCTTACGGTTCTCCTGACAGATATGAGCAAGTAGATCCGAAAGACAATAATCCTTCACTTTACAGTAGAGAGGAGCTGCCAGCACACTAGAAAAAAAAAAAGACATGTCTGGTTAGTCACTCAATAGAAACTGTCACATGACCTACGTCTTTTGGCAGTATGCAGTGTTTGGGGTGTTGATCAATCAAAACATTGGAAATAAGGGGGTGATCAATGAATGAGTTATTTCTCTTTCCTTTTGCTTGGGCAGAGATCACTTGAATGTTTGAATTTTCAAAAAAAAAACAAGCTGGTACAAGCTGGGGACTAATATAGCATAAACTCACATTGCAAACTGAACTCCCCACTGAACAAAAACGCTTTTTGTAGATATGGAGAGTATCTTTTTTAGTCCTCTATTCCCATTGGTGCAGCCTGTACACATACATAGTCACCCAGACCTATCGAAAACTGAAGAAACCTATTTTGACAATTTTTATGACAGTTTTGTTTTATGGTCTGAGACTTCATTAGTATTTATCAAAAAGAGAGAAACTTGTCAATATCCTCACCAAGTGCAGTTTCTACAAAAAACCTGTCAATATCATCACCCCCAGTGCAGTCTCTTCAAAAACCTGTCAATAATCCTCACCCCACGTACAGCTTCTACAAAAACCTGTCAATAACCTCACCCCATGTGCAGTTTGAAAAGCTGTCAATATCATCAACCTTGGTACAGCTTTACTTTATGATAGCCCTGTAACCTATTGGGTCAACCTTTGAGAAATAATTAGGACAATTAAAGGTGTCCAGGAACCAGATTATTTACGCAATTACAAACACAAATAAATGAATAAGCCTGGTTAGTCACTTATTAAAGACTGTCACAGAACAACATCTTTAAAAAACGTAAAATAAAACAAATAAACTGTTTCCACTACATTAGAGCTCCACTGTCAATTAGAAGTGGTTTCCAGCAGTTTATGACATTAAGAGTTAATAAATAAAAACTTACTCATCTACAAGATGATCAGATTTAGCAACAATTCTAACAACAAGTCGGAACCATTCGGCTGGAATAGAATTGCAGGAAGCTGCTAAGTATTCATCACAGAGATCTGAAGGCAAAGTCTGGGAGTTTTCTGGTATTCCACCACCAATCGTCTCCAGACTCACATTCTTCAACCAGTCATAGGAAACCTGCAAGACAAAAGAAGTTTAGATTAAATGTTTACATTAGCATAAATTCAGATTGCAAATTGACCCCACAAAAGAACATTTTGGGGATTGAAAAAAAAAAAAAAAAGTTTGTTTTTCCTGACATAAGGAGTAAATGCTCAAATTTTCAGCCATGTAGCTCCATTGATGTCGCCTATACGCATAATTCACATCAAGAGGACCAGCAAGCCAGAGCTATTTAAAAACTGATGCAACCTCTAGTGACAGTTTCTATTGTCAATCGAATGGGCTTCAAAGGAAAGATTGTTAGATAAATACAGTAAGTTAAAAAAGATGCAGTCATCACTGTTATAATGCAGATGTTGGGGTCCAAGGAAGCCAACTACATCATAGATGGTCTGTAATCACTGTTGGGTGGTTAAAGGTGGGTGAAAGGTGACATACGATCAACTTTATCAAATAAAAACAAAGTGAGATGAGAACAAATAAACAATGACATTCTTTAATGTTTTTTATCAAATAATATCACCAAAACAATAATACATTACAAAAGTATAATAAATTTTCATTTTTAAAACCAAAAAATTATATTTTTTTTGCCCCTTCGTACTTTTAGCCCTTGCATCAAAAGACACTTTTTACCTGAACTCATGAGCAGAAAAGATCAAGTTATTGAAACAAAAAAAAAACAAAACATTTTAATTGACTACTGAAATGTTTCTGTCAAATTCATTTCATTTTTGCCAAGCTCCAGTAAAAATAAACATTACCCAAGCGTGATCTGAAATCATGACCAACTGACTGGTAGGCGTGTCTCTTACTGATCGAGCTAAATTGACAAGTCTTACATATCAACCAGAATTCAAGCTAAATACACGTGAAGGCCCATTTCATTCTAAATGATTGAATACATCTATAAATTTAACATTTTCTTTCTATGATTTGAAAACATGACCAAGTGATTAATAGCAAGCTTTCTTACAGACTGACTCACACTAATAATTTTTGTATATCTACAAAATTTACCACACAGCAAGGCCTCAGCCTCATTTAATACTAAAAAAAATATCATTATATATATATATATATATATATATATATATATATATATATATATATATATATATATATATATATGTAAAGAAATGGATATAAATGATCTGACAGAATGATTATGCATTGCATTATATTACATAGGAAATTATTTGAAATGGTCTGCAGTCATTACTCAGTTAAAGTATCACTCACCAGCGGCAGCCAAATTTTCTTTACAATCTCTTTGATTGTTTAATCTATTTACGTTATCTAGGATGAGTGATACATTACCTATGTAATAACAGATCATTTCAAATAAGTTTCTATATGATATGATGCAATGTATAATCATATATATATATATATATATATATATATGTATATATATATATATGCACACACACACTCACTCACATATATACATACACAATACAAAAATTGCAGTACTCATCTTTAGTCGGAATAGAGGTAGGAGTGGAGATTGACCCTGCAGCAGCCAGGCTTGTTTTGCTGACGTAAGTCAAATATATTTTGATGTTGGGGAGCGAGGAGGGAGTTGAGTCACCTTTGTCATCAAATGGACTAACAATTTAGAAAAACAGCGCTCGCCCAGAAATATTGGGTTTACGGTTCCCAAGGGAAATTCTGTTTTTATTCCTGGTTTTTCAGATGAGTGAACGATAACATAAGTGAAAATGTTGGTCTCTAGCCCACACCGTATATCATGAATTACATTCTAACAAACTGCCTATTTGTCAGGGGATACCTGTATAAACAAATTGGCTGACAATTATATACACAGGTGTTGTCTGGCATCACGAGTATTATATTTCTTATATTGACCACAGTTGTTTCATTATTGGATTATCGAAAGTCTGAATGTACCGCTGCATTTATAAGTGTAGGTTTTCTCAGTTGTTCAGATCAAAGTGCTATCAGCATTCACATCATTGAACATAGCTGAGCAGCCTGCCACATTCCAAATACCAGACATCTAATATTCATACGCTGAAGCTTAATGTTGTTTATGTCATCATCATCATCAGTCTTTTAACATTAGTCATTGGACATAGACCTTCCCTAGGATCCGCCACAATTCTTTATCATGGGCGTCGCGGAGCCAGTATTTTCTGAATTTGTCTAGTTCATCTCTCCATCTTCTATTTTGTCAGCCTCGGTTTTGTATATGGTCTCTGGGGATCCATGTTGTCAGTTGTGATGTCCATTGGTTGTCTACCATTCTCGCAACATGACCAACCCATTGCAATTTAAGTTTTTCAATAGATTCTATGATGTCTTAGGCCCCCATTTTCTTCCTGATATATTGTGCTGTTTTGTGATCTCTCCATGTGAGGTTGTGCATGATTCTCTCATGCACACGCTGCATGCTTCTCAGTTTGCAGGTCTGTCTCTTGGTAAGGTTCCATGTTTCAGCTCATTAAATGACTATCAGGAGGATGCACTGGTTGTATACTCTTCTAATAAGGATTATTGGCATCGTCTTGTTTTTGAAGATTGAGCTTGCTCTGCAGAAGGCTTACCTTCCTACATTAACTTTTTTTAAAAAGCTCCAAATTCTAGAAGCACACTAAGATATAAATGAGATCTCCTTCACTCTGGGAACTGGAGTTCTTTGTGAAATAAGTGATAGAGGTAGAAGGCGCAATCAAAGGATTCGCCCAGTGCACAATGCCACCATTACAGATGAAATGGCAAACATCATGTCTAAAATCATATTGACCAAATGGTAAAGGCCAAATTGAAAAAACAGAAAAATGAATAACACCTATAGATTTTCCCTAAATCTTGATAATGGCCAGAAGTTAAGTTGCAAGAGCTATATCAAAAACATCAGGACAATACTAACACTCATTAAATCTATGTATACATAACACAAGAAAAGTTGACTAAAAATTGAAAAAACATTCCTTGTCAATCATCTTTATTATATATATATATATATATATATATAAAGAAAGAGAGAGAGATGAGTTATCCATTGCTATTTGGAAGCTAGGGTCACCAGGTGGCCAGCAAATGATTTTTGCTGACCCTGTACCCTTTCTGTCCTTAAAATCCATAAATCTTATAAATATAAACAATGAACAAGCATTTTATCATTCCCAAATTCTAATCAAACAAATAAATTAATGAATAGAAAAGAATTTGAATCATAAAATTTGACAATTTTTTCTGGTGATCAATGTACCAACAATAGCAGAATTGATATTTTTTTTTAGTAGAAAAAAAAACAGCTCAGAAATCATCTGTGAGTATAAAGAAGTATTTTTCTTTTTTTTTGACTTTATGCTGTTTTCTCGCAGTTGTAAGCCGAAGTAAACTATCAAAGAAGATATTAAATCATAGAAATACATTTTAAAAGATCATCAATCATATTGTCTAAACAAATGAATTAATAACACAAACATTATTTCGATGCATGTTAGATTTTCAAACTTTCCACATTTTTCTTATATACTTCATACCATATTTTCTAGGATGCACTATTTTGGGATACAATGCAAAACTCAAAAAAATATTTCCATTAAATCATTCAAAAATCATAGGTGTATTATCGAAACCAAATAGATAGCCAGAGAATAGCAAGGAATAACTGTATTTTCAATTTTCTCCCAGTACTCTACGACAAAAAAGATAAAACTAATTATCATCTTGTAAGACCAAATTATTAACTACTGCACAATAGCACTTTCTCAGGATAGGTGCTTAGACACAAATTATGAATCAATGCCAGAGCTTTCCAAACTTTTTGTATTAGTGACACACTTTTTGAAAAAAAATTATGACGCATTATCCAAGTTTGGTTAGCCAAGACAAATACAATAAGCTCAGAAAGTATTTGAAATACTGCCAAAATGTTCATGTTTATATAATTACGCAGCTTCAAAACAGACATAATTTGGACCAAACATTTCTGGGTTTTGTACTTTACTTTTCAATCTTTATTTAATTGTTATGTTTGTTATATTAATATCAATCTTTTGTCCTTATTCTTTCAGTTTTGAAAGGTATAAGGATGTTAGAATGAATGTATTGAATACTTTTTTGCACTCACTGTATATAATGTCATCTCAGCAGTTCAACTGACTCAGGGAAAAAAAAGTATCATTTTAAAGATATACAAAATTATACTTAATTTCGTGACACACCTAGAGATAATCGTCAACACAGTAAAGTGTTGCGACACACAGAGTAAAAAGCTCTGATCTACACTATTGACTTGTATATAAAGGTCACATATGTCAAACAAGTAATTTACACAGGTTCTCCAAATAGAATTTAAGTGGTGCAACACACTAACACTGCTAGTTAACACATATCAGAGCTAAGACATGACACAATGCTATTTAAAAAAAGGTAACCTTGACTGATAAAGACAAGATATAATTTGGTCATTGCAGGACAACGACATAATGATATGTCCAAACCATATTGACCAATATAAACACCCTAAAACAGAGTCATACTACTTTTTTGTTGCTTGTATTTCTTTCTTTAAATAACCTTTATCAAAATTGCTCTCTAGAGGTGATTCAATTTAACTGGTCAAACAAAACTATCAACATAGGTTTCTTCAGTTTTTGAATCTAGCTGGATGACCGGCTATGCATGTATCACACATACAGGCCACATCAATGGAGTTAGAGGGCTAAAAATTCAAACATTTACTCCTGATCATGACTAGAAAGAACTTTTTCACGTTTTTTTTTCACCCCCCCTCTAAAAGTTTGGGGGGGGGTCAATTTGCAATGTAAGCTCTTCCCAGACCGATCCCTTACTTTGAGCCCGGCAGCATTCATGCTCATTTTTTTCTTCAATTCAGAAGTTTTTTCTGCAATCACTGCCCAACAAAAGGCAAGAGAAGTAACTTATTCATTGTTCATTCTATTTTCCAATTTCTTAATAGATTGCCCCCAATGCTGGTCATGTGACGGTTTCTATCGAGTGACTAACCAGAACTGTTTTTGCTTTTCCCATTCAAAATGGATTCTGAGGCAGTCAGAATGACATAACATTTATGGGCATAGATAATGAAATCAGTGGGCCAAGTTCAAAAACTAGCCAAGTCTTCATATGAATGCCCTTGGGAAAGGCATGAATCAATCTCTCCTTCCCACAACCATGAGTAAAATAAAAGAGTAGACAGGACTCTCTAGAGCCTTAACACAGCCAATCTAGGAGAAGGACAATTGTGAATCCCAAACCAGAAGTGGAATCCATTCCTCTCCCAAGATATGGGTATATTAACAAAAAAAGTTGGGGATGGGATTTGCAATTCCAACCCATAAAAATCCACTTGCTAAAGATGGGGGTGGGGTGCAAAAACAGCCAGGAGTGAAACCGATTTAATGATTAAGACTATTACAAACAAAATTCTCACATAATGCTGGTCAAGAAAATTGAACTTTTTTTCTCGTCAAGATTGTAGTACAACTTTCTCAGACAAATTTTTGACGCAGGTTATGGATTTCTGTCTTACTTAGCATGTCATTTTTTTTTTTGTGAAGGGCGTATTCTACTTTCAGCTCTACTGCACACAAGGTCATATAGGTGGGGGCTAAGCGAAAAGATTTGTATCAGTCTGACCCGTCTAATACAGAAGATCAAAATTACTGTAAAAGATATACAAAGAATATTGAGAGCTTTGGGTCCTCTTTAGAGGTTATACGCTAAAATACAGCTTTCAGCTCATCATGAAAACCAGATATGATACAAAAAAACGGATTTGTTACAAAGTTAGCATCCAAAACTATACTAAGTACAGTCCAACAAATGCCTGATGGAAATTTGTTGTTGAACATTATGGAGTGATTCCATATCAAATCAACCGGAGCTCCCCAGGTCACCCTCTCAGAGTCCCCTGAGAAAAATCACAGATGCTCCTCTACCAAACCTATGGAGACATCCAAAATAGTTGACTTGTAAGTCTGATAGTTTTGTAATGGGCAAAAATTTTACTCTATTTTATGCATTTTACCAAACAATCTTATAGCTCCTTTGACACAGAATGTACAGCCTTGAAACATTCTGACAAGGGATAACTTTTTCTGTAGAATTAAAACATGTCCTCACATCAGATACTTTTCCTCCTCCAAATCTCTGAAAATGACCGAAAATCCAAAACGGAAAAAGAAGACACCCACTCTCACAGAAATAATATATGAGAATAAAGCATACTTTTTTTTCCTGTTGTTTATAACACACTAAGTCATGTGTATGCAGTAACCATATTCATTATTATGATTGGACAGCCAGAATGATTGTTTGAAAAGCATTGCATTTTTGAATGCTTGAAATGTACCTATTTTCATGTCCTTATTTGTCATTGTGGGCAGATAGCCAACACATTTTTATTTTCACCATGTATTCTTATGTATCTGAGGATGATCTGACAAAAAAATGGGAGTTGTGGTTGAGCTTCCTCAGCTATCATTTTTTAGCACAGATGGGTGGTGCTGAAGAATTCTCAGCTTGAGAAATGTCAGTTCTTGGCCTGACCTCAATTCCCCAAATCCGAGCACTATTTTGTCACTGTAGCTGGAAATCATCATCATCATCATCAGTCTTTTAGCATCCGCTGTTTGACGTAGACCTTCCACAAAATTTGCCAGACCTCTCCATCATGGGCATCGCAGATTCATTACTTTTTTGATTTGTCAAGCTCCTCATTCCATCTCACTTTCTGTTGGCCATTGCCATGCATAATCGGTAGGATCTTTGCACTTTTTGAAAAAAATTATTACTAAGTCATTCTCCTCTTGGTCGGACTGAGAACTAATTTTTCGGAGTGGCTTACAAGCAAGATTAAATATAAGAGTATTGTGTTTGAATAAAGTATTCTCTCTAGTACTGAAAAAGTCCAACAGAATATGTCGATATTATCAATAGACTAGCATAGTACCTGTAAAAATAGCAGGATCATTTATGTAATCACATTCTTTGAAAAAATTTGACGTCTTTCAAAATTGATTTATTTCATTTTCAAACCGTATTTAAATTACGAAGATATGAACAGTAATACATGTTCTTATGCAATTTGGATTCAGCAATCATTCAGTACATTTGACATGAGACCTGTTATTTAACCTGTTACTACAAGTGAGTTCAAACGGACACACGGTAGAAAAGTGTAGAAAATGGAGTCTTAAAAGGGTATGCTAGTTCACCTGATATCAGCCACATTCCTAGGTGAGGTCATGTTCACTTGAGGTCAACGATGGTTTAAATTCTTGTACAGAATACTAAAAAAAAAAACCTTGCATTACTATTTACATCTTTGTAATTTATGTAAGGTTTAAGATTGAAATGAGTCAATTTTGAAAAGAGTGCACAATAATTTTCACAGAACTATATATACCAACACATATACAGACACATCTACTTATAAATGTGCATATACATTATCACATACAAATAGACATGCTCAGACACTCTTATATACATCCATTTCATGATACATTTTGAAGTGATTGTTTGATTACTTCTCTTGAGTTTATGGTAAATTGGGGAATCGTCAAGCATCCCTTCTTAAGAATTCAAATCCAAGTAAAATGATAGTGTTTCACTCAGTTACACCCCTCAACTACTGTGGCATACAAATGACAAGACATTCTATCAAAATATCTTCAAATAGGATCCATATGAAGTGGACATAAACAACCTCAGCTGGAATTTGAACTCAATTTACCAATTCCATTTTCCATACAGATAACAATTACACCAACCCATACATATAATGAAAGTGAAATGACAAGTGAAGACTTGTCAAGACAAATGACTCTTTTATTTCAACGTTTCACTTCTCAACAGAGCTTCTTCAAGACTGAGGTATTACAAGAAACTGGTGTTTTCGCAAGTAGATGGTTAATTGTGAAAAATTAAGGGTGGTGGTTAATTGAATGGATATCTGGGTACATCATGTGTTTTGTGAGCTGTTTGGTCATAGGGTTGTCAATTTACACATTATATTATCGGAGAGGGAGTACGTTGGTAGAGGCAAAAGGTGATTGTCAGATTAACCATAATCCATCGATACCTATATATATATATATATATATATATATATATATATGTATGTATGTATATACATATACATAGAGACTTGTACATATAATATACTGACACGAAATCACAAGTGTGGGGTTCTCTGTAAGGATCAAACTTACACCACAATAATATTGTTCTGTTATACAGGCCTGCTAACTATAACTCCTCCTCCCCTGGCCAAGGATCCCTCCCGCTCCCCGCCAAGTATACACTGTCCAGTTCTGGGGACTCTAACCACAAGGCAGTACCCCCACCCCATTGCACTATAAGGGGAGGGTCAGGAGTACGCCTGACACCTGCATAATACTGGAACTGGGCAATTCTTTCCCTGTATATATGCATGTGGGCTCTTACAGTACGCTTGATATATCAAATTTAGCCTCCTTTGAAAGGTGAATAAATTAATCATTACTCCACAGTGCTGCACCCTCAAATACATATGTATTTTCGTACAAGTATCTACCAGTGTCTTATGTGTGTAAATGTCTATGTCCCTGCTTATTTAAGTGTGTGCGTGTGTGTGCATGAATTTAAGATACAATGGAAGGTCCAAAACAATGACAATGTGAAAATCGTGTCCTCAAATTATATAGCATGTGACAAATAATACAATTCAGTTAAGAGACTTGAATGAATTGTTTTTAGCTACAACAACACATGACTGCGTGTAGAATGAAGAAAGTTGGCAGGATACGTACTTCATTATTCAAATGATTAGAAAGAGAAGGTATTTTCATCTGGTTTCATTAAATAAATAAATAAACAGGTCTGATAAGTCACTCATTAACTTTTGGTAGCTTGCCATGTTGGGGGTGATCAATTAAAACAATGGAAAGCGGGGTGATCAATGAATAAACTAATTCTCTCGCCTTTCTTCAGGTATTACTGAATTTTCAAGAAATAAGTGGGCGCAAACCAGGGACCAATTAAGCATAAACTTGCATTGCAAACTGAACCCCCACTAATAAAAACTATTGGGGGGGAGAAAAATAAGACGAAAAATGTTTTTTTTGTTGACATAAGGAGTAGATGTTGAAATTTTCAGCCCTCTAGCTTTATCGGTGAGGCCTATATGCGTGGTACATCCAGAGCCAGCCAGACCAGTTCAAAAAGAAAGAGAAACCTAAATTGACAGTTTCTAATAAAGAGAGAAAACTAATCAAAATATTTGTATTGGTTAAAAACACTTCATTTCAAATAACATAGAGTTCTAGTTTCATTCAAACTCAAAATGACATCTTTGGAATCAAATTTAATGGTCGAAGAATCAATCGACTAAGAAAAAACAACAAAAAAAGTAGACGTAAAAAAATAAGTAGTCAGAATATTTGCACTTCATTTCAGATTCTGAAAACAACCTTGCATGATTATAGCAGCTTTGGTAACCTAATAGGTTAAAGTGTACTCCATGAGAGATGAGCTCCCAAGGCATGAAATTCTAGTCTTATCCAAAGCTACTTTCAATCAAAGTCTTAGAATTTAAAAGAAAAACCCCAAATGGATGAATGAACAATATTTAAATCGAGTACAAATCAAATAATGTTTGGTTCATCAGAAAATTGCCAAATTTTTGTGACAAGCAGTAATTAATGATTCATTTTGATACATAAATGGGTTAGGGTTTGTATGCGTTCAAATGAGTACAGGCAGGATAACTGAGTTCACTAAGTGAACCTCATGATTAACGGTTTTGTGTACGTTCCGTAGCAGGAACTGCATAACTTAACCTCGGGGAAGGAAACAGCCAACACTCAAATAAGCAGTTACTGTTAGCTTTCTAGTAGGGACTGCACATCTTTTGAAGGACTGCACTTACTTGTTGCGGGTGATCAATGAACGAATTTGAAAAAAAAAAAAAAAAACAGGTGGATGATCAATGAATAAATTACTTCTCTTGCCTTTTGCTGGGCCATGATCTATAAAAAGATTTGAATTTTCAAAAAAAAAAAAAAAATAGAGTGAAGTGACAAATTTAGCATACACTTACATTGCAAATTGAAACCCATTAAAAACCTACTTTGTAGCGGAATTTTCAAAAAAGAAAGACAAAAAACAAACTGTTCTTTGTAGACATAATAAGGAGTAAATGTTTAAATTTTCAGCTTTTTTCCTCCATTGATGTGGCTTGTAAACTGAAGAAACCCAGGTTGACAGTTTTTCATTCATATCTACTTGTTTTATTTTGAAATAGCATAAATGAATCATCATAGCCCAAGCATGTATCAGAACTAATAATCTAAAAAATAGATCTTTTATTTAAAAACAAGAGAAAAAAAATACCAGCACAAGATTTGAGCATTGTTGGTCCAAAATGACCATAGAGACCCCCCCCCCAAATCATTTTTAGATGGTGTGTAATGGTTTAGTCATACAAACTTCCAAGGTTGAAGCCTTAAAAATGTGACCTCAAACACCTGGAGAGAGACACACACACGAGCAAAGAGAGAAGAATCTAGTCCCTTTGGCTCATTGGTCTGGCCATTTCTAGTTCGAGGGTGATTTGATGTTAGTAACCATCACACAAAACTGTCAGCAGAAGTTTCTCACAGCTTTTAAGCTTGGTTGGCTGTGCATGTATCACGCATACAGGCAACACCGATGGAGCCAGAGGGCAGAAAATTTGAACATTTACTCATTGATATGTTTAGAAAAAACGCTTCTTTTTTTTAAAATTACCCCCCCCCAGTTTTTAGGAAGGGGGAATTAATTTGCTTAGTACGTCTATGTTGAAATGATCCCTTCGTTTGAGTCAGCCTGATTTTTGAAATTAGAGACGTTTTTTTTTTATCACTGCTAAAAGAAAGGCAAGAGGATCGACTTTTTGATCATTCATTTTTTCCAATTAATTAATCACCCCAAAATAGTACGTTTTTAAAAGACATCGGCTGCATGATGGTTTCTATTGAGTGACTAACCAGACCTGTCTGACTAATAACCATTCTAATAAGTGAGCAAACATTTATTGAAATTGATCAAAGCATGACTAAACCCAATTAAGAATCACCAAATTAAAAGTAGTAGCTCCACTCTCACTTCCACTTGTGAATAATTTCCTAAGTTGCTAAGACGTGTCACACATTTTACCCAAAGCCAACTACAGAGGGAGCCACTTATTGTGATCACTATGGAACTGCGTCTTTCAGATAATGATAACCAGCTACTAACATCATGTAAAGGATATATAGAGAAAGTTGTTCATTCTGATCACTCTAAGAGTTAAGGATTGACTGATTTTGATAAAAATAACCGTTTGATGACCTTATCTAATCAATGATTATAATAAACAAATTTTTCAGTAATTCCGCTTGCTTAAATATTTTCTAGATGTACACTGATCACTCCTTCTATCAATGGTCATTTTTTGACCTTTCGGCTCAGATTCATTATATCTCGTTCGTAGATGAGACATACACAAATGAAACAAGATTGACTCCTGGATATCCATCTTTTAGGAAGCATCACTCCATTGCACTTACAGGGTAGAGTCAAGGGTATACTTTGACAACAATGGAAGTGTGCCACATTCCATCTCCTTGGGAGAAATATATGGAAAAATATGATTTCTCCCATCAATGGTCTTATGCAAAACAAGAATCAACAACTAGACATTTATGGTTTTAGGGAAAAAAAAGATTGCGAAAGGGAATGAGTCTAAGAGTTTGGACTGGCGCTTGCTGCCAAGTTCCAGTTGTTCCGTTTAGCAAACCTGACTCCATCATTAAGAGTTATGAGTTCGATTCTCACATTGAACTTATTCTTTGTTCTGATCCATCCAACTGATTTATTTACCCACTGTAGAAGGGTGTTCAGCCTGAGTTAGTTTGTAATAAGAGGCAACAACAATTTAGATGAGGGTAAGTAGTAGCAAAAAAAAAATGAAAAATATGAACAACCTTACTTCATTTCATAAAATGAATAAAATCAAACTGAAAAAAATACAGCCATAATTCTATTCATAATTAAGAGAAAAAATTAACACTGAACCCCTGATGAAAGGAAATGAGGATTTTAAACATATATAAAACGCGATATCTATGTGTGTGTATAATGAACAGATATTACACTCTGATCCTAAACAGACAGATTCTCGGGAGCGACATTTTTATCCTGCAGATACTCTGATCTGTACGTAAATAATCCCGTGATTTTCAACCATACCCGTACCAAAACAATGAAACTGAAAATACTATTGATGTAAATAAATCTGAAACTTAGGTAGCTTTGGTAGCAACTTTTTGGAATTCCTCTCTTTGTAATAATCAATATCACGACACTTCAACACAATTGCTTCTTTAAACCTTGATCGATAGTTACTCAGTCTTTTTGCTTCTTTTTTTAAAATTAGTTTAAAAGGTGATTGATGTATCAATTTACCCCATGTTTATCACTACTAATAAGCATCCTGAGTGAAACTGAAATAATTTATTACTTCTGATGACCGTGGATTGTTAAAAGTTGCAAGTGGACGTGTATAATGATGAGATTAAGTTGATTAAAATTGATTAAAATCAAAATAAAATAATAAAAACATAGAAATATATCATTGGAGAAATTCATATACATCATTAAAATATCACCAAGTTGTTGTTGTAATAATGAAAAAAGGTGGGTGGTTCCTTTCATTACAAATCGTTTTAAAAATAGACAAAAGGAAATCGAAAATAATAATTTGTTTATTTTCGTCCATTTCCTTCAAGTTTCAGGGTAATTTTATCATGATGATATTTATATAAAAAAATGAAAAGTTTCTACACAAGAAATATATTACAGAGGAATAATTCGGGGCAGGATCTTTTTTAATAATGACCAATTGAAAGCCGAAAGATGAAGCCACTTACAGTGATCACTTTAGAGGGGGTTTTGGGACCGACAGATTTTGATAATAATAACCACCTGATGATATCAGATATAATTACAATAAGCGGCTTCCTGTTTATTTTGTGACAATATCTATTTGTTTAGTTCGTTATCTATTTTTTTAAACCTAAATTTCGTTTTTTAATTTGTTTTTTTATTATTTATCTAAATTTCGTTTTTTTTTTAAATTTATCTAAATTTCTTACTTGAAAGAAAAAAAATCAACTTTTCGATTAAGTGGGTTTTTCATTGTTGATAAATTTCAAGTGTTAAGATGAGATATATTTTAAAACTGCAATTTAACATTTTTACAGCTAAACTAACTTTTGTCACTTACATTTGGACTTTTTATCTAAAGAAAAAAGATAAAGAATTACTCCGGTCCGGTCAATGGTCAAGGAAAACAAGTTTAAGTTTAGTGTCAATGCCCCCCTGCCTCAAAATAGTTGATGTTTATGAGTAAATTGATAAATACTTGGCAGCTTTTTTCTGAAAAAGATATGTAACAAATAATGAAAATGAAAGATAGGCTTGAAAAAAAAAGAAGATTCCTACACATCATTAGCTTTCAAACAAATACACATAACATGAAATATAAACAATTGATGAGCTTGAATGTTTTCCTCATGATGGTATCCTTGAACAATTGTATATTGCACAAACGACCCTAAATAATTATTTTTTGTTTTAACAGAAAAATATGCTAAGACTTACAAAATGATTATCATTTGGTTAAACAATAAATCCGATTACGTTGACAAAATAGGAAAAATTTTAGGGAAAATTCAACTTCAAATAAATGTGACGGTTTAAACTAATAGAAATAAAGTTATTGTTTTTTTAAGGATCATAAATCTCAAAAAGAAAAATAAGATTGAATCAAACGTATCAAAGATGATAAAAATCTTGATAAAAATATAGATGTTCATTTTATCTAAATATTAAAATAAAATAAATAGAAAAAACTAGTTGTATTAAGGATAAAAACAATACAAAACAGAGATCTTCATCTCCGGGAACACTTGACAAAAAACGAAAAAACAAATGTAGCCATTTTTAGCCATTAAAAATTGCCAAAATAGAAATGGCCCATATCAAAATGGCTGCACGATGCGTCTTTGCAAAGATAGTTCAAGCCGTAAGGCTTTTGTTATTATTTTAGCAACTCAAGGAACAATTTACTTACTATTCACTAACAGAACAATCCGCTTAATGTGATCACTTTAGGACAGATAGGATATCTTAAATTGAATACAAAATGGCAATTGTTATCTTTCCCGTTTTAAAATGGTTGCTGTTCCAGAGGGTTAGTACTTTTAGGGATAGTTCGTTATCGGCGTCAGTTATTCTGAAGATGGAACAGCGGCCATTTTAAAACGGAAAAAGTAACAATAGCCTTTTAAAAAAGGGAAATGACCGGCTGATAACATTAAGCGAAAGATATATATATAGAAGAAGCCGCTCTTTGTGATCTGTTTTTAAAAAAAAGCATTTGGGACCGAATGATTCCGATAAAAATAACTGGATGATAACACAAAGCAAAGAATATGAATTTTTAAAAAGAAATGGAACAATTTACATTTGTTTTGTTATCTAAGATCGCTTTGGAAAAAATTGTCTAAAATTCATTGTTATGTTAGATTCATATTTGTTTCTAGTTAACTTTTTCATAATAAAATCTAATATTTTTTTTATCATTATTTCTGTTTAATTTTAAATGAAGTGTTCGGGGCCAACTGATTCTGATAACATTATCCGTGATTATCAACGGCTTCTCTTTTTTCCCATTTGTAGAACACAATAAGAAAAACAGAAAATGAGTGTTGAAACAAAAAAAATCATAATAATAACACAAGGATCATCAAGAAAAGAGACCCATAAGAAAATTAAAATCCTGAAACTATGGAAGAAATAAGAGAAAA
>OY735234.1:18211119-18258619 GCA_963457665.1 Thysanoteuthis rhombus | reverse complement strand
AGTTCGCTTTCATAGGGGAGGTAGCCCTGTAAGCCTCAATTCATTTTGAGGCCAGCAGGAGTTATGTCTATTTTACGTATGTAATATAGGATTCTACCCTAATATCCCAGAGGAAATTACTCTTGTGTGGAGGAATGATGATACCTTTGTGAGGAGCCGCAACTTGGAAGTATCGCTTGAATAAAACCTCAATTCTGATTGGTCGAAATTGATAATCTCAGCCAATCGAATCGACTTTCTCGGGCGCTTTCAGTTCAGTGAAAGCAAGATGGCGTAGCAGTATTGGTTCGCGTGTTTTGATTTTACTCGTTACGGCCAAAAAGAGGATTAAAAAAAGATCTGACAAAATGAAGACTCGTTTTAGTACCGTTGATATTAAAGTCAGCGTCAATGAATTGCAACGGTAAGCAGAAAATAATCTCCATTGAGCTGAGACTTCTGTTCCATGTAAATTTCTTGCGCAGTCGAATATAGGACTCTCTCTTTCTCTACACATCCACATGGTTTTCACATGTTGGTATTTTCTCTCTACCAACATCTGTCCGATGGCACAACTTTAACGATGGTGGTCCCGATTGGAATTCAGAAACTGTGTATTGTTTTTTTTATTTGTGTTGTACCTGGGTTTTATCATAGCTTTTTCTTTTTGTGCGAGTTAAATAAATACCTTGTTTTGTTTTGTGATTTAAAAAAATGTTATTCAATTACGATTGGTAATTAAGATAATCTCCTCTCCTACACAGAAAACGGAATTCATGAATGGAGAATCCTGAATTAGTAGCTAATGTTGTAGTAAGGAAAGAGTCAAGTTATGAAATAAACCAATATTGTCGAGCAATAAGATCATTTTCATTCCCTTAGAAAAAACTGAATATCATTTTGAGAAAGTTTTTTTATTTGAAATTTTTTTTTTTTACTGTTATTTTTTCAGTCCCCTTTTAAATAAATGAATAAATCCCATTTATTTCTCAGCATCCTAGCCATTCGGTCTTTCTACTTCACTCCCAGACTGGCTAGAGCAAACCCGAAGTATATTTTGCCAGAAAGCGACTCACTTAGAAAAATCGTGGCCACTTATGTAATTGATTTTGTTGTGAATTTGAATGAAGCTGAGGAGAAAAAACAATATCAATTGGTGATTTTCACGCAATACCTTGGATACATTTTGTCAGATTCTGTTTATACAAAATAGGATTCACTTCAACTGAAAATAATTGTACACACTTAAATCAAATTTAACATTTTGAATTTTACTCTTGCGCACCCACGATCTCGTTGAAAAAAGAAAAAAGCCACACTCTGCAGACTGGCTTCACTCCACTTACCAATCAGCAGATATCCATTCGGGACCACTATGCCTAAGTTATGTCCATCTGATAACCAGATTAGTATTTATCTGATCGCCAAAATGAAAAAAAGATGACAATGCAAATTATTTGTCTGGAAAATACCTTGAAAATTAATAAGTTAAAGAGAGTTGACTTTATTTGAATGACCCCCCCCCCTCCCTCATGTAAAGAGGACATTGCAATGTTGTTCATGTGTAAACAAAATCTCCTATCCGGAATGATATCTATCATCTATCCTAATTATAGGACTGGTGCAGTTAATTCACAATATAGTTGGTTGCACGCGAATTGTTTTAGTTCTGAAAGTTGATGTGTTTTCTTTCGAAATTATATGAACAGAAATACAAATAGCAGTAAAAACTGTTGAGACTTTCAAAAAGAAAAAAATGACCCTGAAGAGTTTCTTTTTCTTTTTATTTCTTAATCAAATTAAATGAAAAAAAATATGAATTTATTAGTAAGGAAAACATCTTTAAGCAAATTTATAAATTAAACAAAGAAACTTGAATTACCCCCCCTTGTAAAAAAAAAACAAAAACTGTTGAGACTCTCAAAAAGAAAAAGTGAGTTTTTTAATTGAAAAAAATTGATTGATGGCTATTGTTACCTTTCCTGTTTCGAAATGAGTGGGAGCTGCTGATGGCAAATTTAAAGTCCAAGAAGCAGACAAGATTCTTCAGGACTGGATTTATTAGTGTTAGGGTTTAGGCTAGTTGGTAGTTCTGGGATTAGGGTTATTAGTTAGATTTAGTGTTTTAACTCTCTGAATGTAAATTTTAGTCTGCTTCTCTGGTGATTTTTCAGAGTCAAATGGAAGTACTTATGTGATCTTGGTGAATGTCAGTTTTTATTTTCATCAGATTGACTTTCCTCTCAATAAGATAGTCATATCAAGAACCACAGCTCTCTGGTTTTCCATGAAATTACTTAGGCTATTTTCATTGGTAATCTCTAGTTTTATGGATGAATGAACTCGTTGTTGCATGTGTTGTTAGTATGACGTTTCAGCTGATCCTATGTGGCTTCTACTACACAACAGGGACGAGGTATGGGAATCCATTCCTAAGAAGGAATCCAATGTTGTAGTGTAGCTGGCATTGGACAAAATCTGTTCACTACTGCCACATTTGGATAATACACCTGAAAAAGGCTTTAGAATGGATCATCTGAAGTGATGTATTGTTAACACAAGGAGGAGTTCAATTGTCTGAAAAACTCTCTGAATTTTAATTACTCTTCTCCGAACTATAGAGAGTATTTTTAGTTTCATGTCAGTTAAGGCAAAAAGGTGAGAAAACTTACCTTTGTTCTTCAATAAAAATGTTCCAAATAACATTGACTGGAAGTGACCAAAAGTATTATTCACTTATACAAATACATAAATTTGGCTCATCTGGTCCTTTCTTTTTTTCAGTGTTTCATCCCACTTCATACTTTATAAGGCTGTTTTCTTGTAGCAACTAGCAAAGGACTGGCAACAGGTCCTCCACAAGCTGAGGAAGAAGCACAACTTATAATGTATTGTCATCGAATTGATACGGCTTGGAATGTACTGTCAGCCTTGGGTTCTCCCCCCCCCCTTTGTTCTGGCAATTAAACATCCTCCCCCTAAACTAGTCTAGGGGTAGAATGTTGAAGTGATCTAAATATTTCTCAATTCCTCAAAGTTACTTAAATCTGATTGATTCATCTCAAGTGAGCGTCTTATCCTTATTGGTCAATATCTCATTGAATATATTATATATAGGATATTTTTTCAAAATTTTTAATGTCATCTCAGTCCTTTTGGTTCCCTATCATATGATAGGGGAACTCTCATAATATTGAGATAGAGCCTGGATCTTTGGGATCCATTGCAATAATGGGGTAGGATCATGCATATGCTCTGATGATAACAAAACTTTGGATTGAATCCCTTTCTGTTTTGATCATTTTTCTTTTTGTTCATAGATATAAAATAGATAGAAAATTTGTGTGTGTCTGTGTATGCAGGTTCCCAATGTATAATTTTTGACTCACCCTCACCAGATTTAGACTCAATGTGTATTTTTAATATAAATCTCTAAGTACTTTTTGCATTTTATGAAAAACAAATTCACAAAAATTTCATGAGCATTATCCCTCTAGATCGTATAGAGGTTTAGAAAGTTATGCAAATTTCTCTTGTGTGTCCTGAAGCTACTAGACCCAATTTTTCATACGCTTAAAAATGGGGCAAGCTTTGTTGCAACCTATGTATATGCTGTATTTCATTGGGGGAAAAAAAATTGTCACTTTGTGCCTTGGTATGCAACTATTCAGTTCCATGTCTTCTTGATATAAATGTTTGCTGGAATATTTTTCACTTGACTGTTGTCGAATACCATAGCCTTTGTTCATAAATTGATTAAGTTATATTTACCAGGTTTTGAACCCATGTTATAATCAGTGGGGAAAAATCATAAGTACAAAGGAAGCCACTTATTGGGATCATTTTAGGACAGGGTCTCTTAGATAACAATTACTGACTGATAACATTCAAGTGAAGGATATATAGAGGAAGTCGCTTATTGTGATCACTTTGAAAGGGTCTTCTATTTATTAATGAATGGCTGATATTGCAAAGGAAAGGATATAAAAATTGAAACAATTCAAGTTCATTCTTATAAATTTACCTTCATTGTTATTAAATTCATTGCTTTGAACATCCTCGCAAAAAATTATATAAAATTTAATGATAAATTTTTAAATCATTGGGAATATTTTATTTTTTCTTTATTTCAGTGGTGTAGATTTTCATTCTGTAAATCTTTCTTGAAATTTTAAGAATTTGTAAATTTGAAAAAAAACTTAAAATCTTCTAATTCCTACGAACAGATGTCTGTCTTGTGTATTTTTTTTTCTGGATGTCTTTGATGTACATTTTAGGGCTGTTCCGACCATTTCCAACATCCTGATTGTTGGACTGTCAATATCCAGTAACTGTTTCAAGGCCTGAGCAAACCTTTATAAATTTACTTCTGATTTGCAGATACCAGTTCAGCTAGGACCAATAAAATTTCATCTCTTGGAATTTTCATTTTTCAATTCATTTTGATTAAAGAGTTTGGGGCTGCCTGGTTTTGATAATAGTATCCATTTGATAACATTTTATCTGTGATTTTAATAAATGGTTTCTCCTGTACTATACCCCCACCTCAAGTTGGCTTTGAATGGAACGATGATAGGGATATCAACACCCTAATATTTAACTTACATGATGTAAAAATTGGGTACAATTGTAATATTGCTCTATTTCTATTTTCAGTTATCTCAGCTTGAGAGTTGTGAATGTTTATGATGTGGACCATAAGACCTACTTGATAAAACTGGCGCTGTAAGTATTTGATTTTGTAAAAAAGGTTATCTTTGATAACTTCAGGGTGAATTCTGAGGCTTGAACACAGCATAGAGCAACTTTTTAGTTGCGAGTATCCCTAGGAGTGATTGTTTACTTCACTCTTAGGTTCAAGATTTCCTTACTCATAAACATGTATCGTTCCACTTATTTTTTGGCTTATATATCCCCAAGATAGCTCCCTCGATCAATGGGGAAAATTCATAATATTCACACTGCCTACCTTGTAGCCTTCAAGGGCATTAACTCTAACTGATTGGCTAAAATACCAAAACACTCCCACCACTTCTTGTTTCTTCCTCCTCCTCCTCTTGAATCGGAGACTTGAGAATCAAAGAAAACTGACATAATTTTTGACGTTCTAAGAATTTTTTCAGCTTTTACGTGGGTCTGGCTAGGTTTGTACAACAATAGAGCTAGAGGACTGAAAATTCAAACATTTGCTCCTTATTATGTCTTGAAATGGATTTGTTTTGCTTTTTAAAGATACCCTCATAATAAAGCTTTTAGTGTCGGGGTTTAATTTACGATGGAAGTTCACGATAAATTGATCCCTTTGTTTATGTTCGGCAAAATTTATGCTTGTTTTTTTTTTTAAAATGATCACCCCTCTTCTCAATTTTTTAATTGATCATGGCATGCTTTCACAAGACGTTGGTCAATTGACGATTTCTGTTGAATGATTAACCACTTTGAAAAAAAAGTATGTTATCAGAGAGCTCGTGCAGTGAAGAAAGATATACAGGTGTACTCGTTATGACGCTGGTGTTGGGGTCCAAGGAAGCCAATCGTGTTTGGGACAAGCTGCAATATGTGTATGGTGGGTATAACTATAAAAAACCAGCAGTATTGAAAGCAATATTGAAAAAAGTTTTGTTCATTGACTACTGGAATGTTTTTGTCTTATTCATTTCATCTTTACTGTTGTTTAGCAGGTTTTAGTCAAATATGTTTCTTAGTGGGAGTTTGTCATCATAGTAATCAAAAAGGCTTATGTTGTAGTAAAATCGCGCTGAGTCTGAAATATCGAGTTCAAAGGGAGATTCAGTTTCGGTTTTCTGAATGAGTGGGCAATAATATCGGTAAAAATGTTGGGGTGCACCAACCACCCTTATATTTTGATATACCCTTAAAAATTTGATATTGGTTGACAATGCTTCATTTAATAAAAAAATCAAAAAAATCATTTTAACAAAAAAAAAAATCTGTTTTTATATTCATAATTAATCAGGTTTTAATCAACCTGATTTTTATTCAAGTCGTCTTTTTTTTTCTTTTCTTTTTTTTTGGTCTTACTATTGAAATTTGAATTCTTGATTATTTTGCAGGCCAGACAGGAAGGCAGTTTTGGTGATTGAATCTGGTGTTCGCATTCACAGTACAGAATTTGAATGGCCAAAACATGTGGCGCCATCTGGATTTGCCATGAAGGTGAGAGAATTAACTGATGAAAAAACAGTATAACTGCATTATATTAATTTGTTATACGTGGAATGTCCTTTCTATGAAGAATGATATAAACAACAAAAAATGGTAAATATTTGATTAAAATATGAGTCATTTGAAGCCATAACCTTTTTTCAATGATCCTCTAAGGATAATATGCTGTCCCCATGAAATTTAGGTTTGATGGTTGTAAATTCAGTAATATGATAAAGGGAGATTAGCACTGTTCAAATCGAGATAGATTTATTCAACCAGGAAATACAAAATATAGATATAGCCAATACATGAGATTAAGTGTGAAACACAATAACATGAATATGTGATCATCTCTTCTGTCACTGATAGGTTACTCCTTCAGGCTAGGTTTGTTAGAAGGAGCTAAGTTATGTAAGACACATGGGAGACAACTCTGTTCATTCCTATCATTCCTGCTATCATGGTAATGTTCAGACACCTTCCTCCAGTGGTGAATGAATTATCATTGAATCTTCTATTATGAATATGAAGTTCAAAATGCTTGCAAAGATGATAGCCCAAAGTAAAAATGTCTTTTGAATCAGGTTGAAGTTGTTAGACTTCATATCCTAATTCTCCAAGAATATGGGCAGTTGTGTAGAGCTTTTATAGCCCTTTTGAAATTATTGTGACTTGACCAAAGTTTTGAGAGAATAAAAACTTTTGTTGAATCTCTGAATATTCATCATGAAATCATTATTACATTATTCTATTCTACGACTCCTGTCGGCCAAGGTTGAGCATGGGTCAACAGTTTTAAGCTGCTATGTCTGAGGCGTTTAGTATAAAGGAAGTTTTGTACCCAAATTCCATCTCCTTTTCCTGTCTCGACTATGCTGAAGGCTTTCAAAGGAAAGAGGAGCTCATCTAGGGATTGGCATGCTTGCAGGGGAAACCTCCCTATGGCTGGTTACGGCACCTGGTATTCCCAAATGGTCACCCATCTATGTACTGACCAGGTTCAACATTGATCAACTCCAGTGATTGTGTGCTGATTTATTTCAACTTGTGTCCTAGTCTTGGCTGGTAAGGTCACCAATTTTTGGTAAGAACAACCGAGAAGGCACCAGTTGGTGTATGATTTTGATAATTCCTCATCTGTAAAATTCAGATGAAGATCATTGTTGCATGCTATGAATTTTCCCTTGAGGACTGACTCTTTTCTTTTTGTTTAAATTTCATTCTCAGTTGAGGAAACACATACGTGGCAGACGTCTGGAATCCATCCAACAGTTGGGCATCGATCGAATTATTGATTTACAATTTGGTTCGGGTGATGCTGCTTACCATGTGATTTTGGAGTTGTATGATCGAGTAAGTTTATTTCATTTAGTTTATTCTTTGATAATTATTCAATTGACCGATATATATATATATATATATACATATATATATATGATAAGAAATGAATATATATGATCTGATGGAATGATTATAAATTGCATTATATTGTATAGAAAGATTTATTTGAAATGATCCCCCATCATTACATGGTTAATGTATCACTTAGCCTAGGCTGCTACAGCCACATTTTCTTCTATTTATGTTGTCTTGGCTAACTGATACATTAACTGTGTAATGACGAGAGATCATTTCAAGTGTTTCTATGATATTACGCAATTTACAATAATATATATATATATATATATATATATATATATATGCATATTAGTAGTTGCACAATATGAGTTTCTCAATAGTGGAGGCCAATATCTGAGCTGATGACTGATATATAATGCTGATATTTTTTCGTTTTTTTTTTTCACATCTTATAAGATGTGACAATTTGATAATAACATGGACTGAGATACAAAATTACTGAACCTGAATGAACATTTCTTTAACATTGTCTGTTTGCATTTTGTCACTGGAAGTAGCTCTGCTATCTGTCACTTCAGTGCATTTATTCTTTTAAGAATGTATCAACTAAATAATGACAGATCAGACTTTCTGTCTATCAGTGCTCTCGGAGATAACAGTTCAGCTCCTCAGTGATGTCCTCACTCTCTTCCTTAGCAGGAGTTCCATTATGACTGTGAGCACCAAGAATGTTATAGATTCATAGATTCTGTCATACCTCTTCCTCCACCTTTCATTTAGAATCCGATCCTTGGTCTCAAATGGTGGCTTCTTGTTGTTCAGACTTGACGGCATTGACCTTGTTCTTCTTTTAACCATTGTTTTACCTTGTTCACTGTCCCCTCTTCAGCAAAGACATGGCCCCTAGTATTGAGGATCCAGTAATGTAGCCAGCACCAAATATTTGGTCTCAATCTTGGAAAATCTTTTCCTTTAGTAGTGGGGACCCTCTATCTGAAGCAGCATATTCAGCCTTGTAATGCTTGGGATGATGCAAAAGACATAGGTACGATGCAATATCTTGAACGTGTCTATTAAGTCTACGTATGTATCTCGACTGTTTGTAGATGGCGTTGATCAACCTCCAAGACTGAAAATCTAGTAGTTTTAATTTGTTTCTGTTTTGTTTTCCCAAGGGTAACATTGCCTTAACTGATCATGAATACACAATCCTGAATATTCTACGACCTCGTTCAGATGAAAGTCAAGATGTGAAGCTTGTTGTCCGACAGAAGTATCCACTCGACCTTGCTAAAGATGCTAGCCAAATTGATCCTGAAAAGTGAGTGAATTCTTGGAATTCATACATAATCTCAACATATAGTTGGCATGTGTACAAATTTCTTTTCTGTTTGTTTGTGTTCATGCACCTGATATAACCAAATGTTGATAGTGGACTCTGCATGATCTTGTTCATTTCTAAGAGATGTATATAAACGGAATACGAGAAAAAAATGGACTATTCCAAATGCAAATGGTTAATTTACTTTCCTATTATGACATAACAATGGAGAATACGTCATTGAAACATTTAAGACTTTGTCTGATCACACATTAAAACAACTTAAATTGAGTTGAGATTCTAAAAAATAGAAATTAGGATACTTGAATTATTAAAAATAAGTTACCTTGGCACCTTAGTCCTGATCCATAAATCATTAACCCCGCCATTTTTGACAGGTATATGCTAGTTATATTTTGGGACTGATTCAAGGATTTTTTTAAAAAAGTTTAACCGTAAAATATGGGAGGATAATTTGGCGGCTTTTTGGATGTAATAACAGTAATAATGAAGTTACTGAGTCTAAGGGAGATAATCGAGTGTTGAAATGAATATGTTTCAAAGTGATGTCTCTGATGAAAACGAGCTTTTGTCTTCGATCTAGAGTTTGATTCCTTTCAACGATGGCGTTGGTGAAGGTATATGCCCTCTGAATGCTCACTAATTCTACCAATTTTGATTCTTGTACTAAGTTATGGAATGTTAATGAGCCTCCCCAATACGGCATATTCTGAGTTTATTTCTGCCTCTGACTTTGCTGACATTAATCACTGATAATTATGTATTGTATTGACCATAAAATAGATGTTTTTATTTGATTGTTTAAAATTCATCTTTGCAGGATTCGTGAGTTTTTACTCTCCGCCAAAGATGGAGACCAACTGAAAAGGATTCTCCTTCCTGCTACAGGTGAAATTTATTCATTCTTTTTATCAAAATCGAATTGCCATAGCCCCACAAATGGCCTACCTGACCAACCAGCCAAGAGGGGCTACATATTCTTCTCTCTTTGTTTGTCTGTGTTCATCTCCAGGTACTCCTGGTTACATTTTTTGTGCTTCAACCTTGGAAATGTTCATGACTACACCAGTAAGCACTATATAAAAACATATCCTTTTGTTTTCTCATAGAAGTGCATTTTGGGGTCTCCATGGTTATTTTGGACTGACAATGACCAAATCTTGTGCTGATATCATTTTTTTAGATGATTTTATGAATAAGTAGTTCTGGTAAATGAGTGGGCTACGGTGACTCATTTATAAAATGTATGGATGTCAAACTCTTTTTATCGTTATATGTAAGCACTGATTATACGAGGTCTTTCCTGAAGGTGTCCATTCGTTTTGAATATCTCAAGGACTGGTTGCGTGTAACTTGGTAACCATTCAAAGGGCAAGTTGAACCATCTACAGTTGGATTAATCAGTCAACAGTGAGATGGCATTGAGTGAGCTAATTTATTGTATGGCTCATATTCACAATGACTAAGCAAGTCATCCCTCACGTCTCGTGAAGGGTTTTTTGGCAAAACATTGCATTCATCCTCGTCTGTCACCCCACCTCGCCCAGTTCAGATTTGGGTTGTGGTGACATCTGGTTTTCCCAAAGAGATATCAGACCATTGATGAGATTGAAGAGAATGTGACAATCTCAAAAGAGGACTTAGCAGACTGTTTTGAAAAATAGGAGAGATGCTGACATGAGTGTGGGAGGTCCTATGACAAGCTAGGTATTAAGATCATAACTTAAGGTTATTTTTCATGGTCTGTCTGCTCTGTTTGTTTTTTTCAATGTTGACAATCATGTCATTAAGAAATAGATAAATGTTTGTATGTACATATATATATATATATATATATATATAAATATATATTATGTAGTCATTATATGCTAAAGAATATGCTTTATGTTTTTCAGATTTTGGCCCTGCCATCTTAGAACACTGTCTTTCCGAGGCTGGTTTCCGTGATAATATCAGATTAAATAAAGGCTTTGATATAAGCACAGGTAAGTAATTTGTTTTTCTCTTGTATTTATTGATCCTTTCTTCTTTTTAATAATCCTTAGACAAGCAGAACCAAAACTACTGCTGATATGTGATGTCTGCTCAATTATCTCCCTTTGTATTGGGGATAAATGAATAATATTTTCTCTTTTGACGATGTTTTATTAATTCACTTGAGCATTAATGGATTGTTGGTAAAACTTAATTGATAATAATTGACTGTTTGATAAATCATATTTGTTGTTGATATTTTCAAAAACCATTTAATAATTCTGCGTTTTGTATCAAAACTCATGAAATATTCTGGGCGAAATGTTGGTTATATAATGCTATCAATAGTGCTCTTCAGAACTAGTGGCCTCGGCAGTGCATATACTAAAAGTGGAATGATACAAGAGATCATGTCATCAAATTTGTTGGTTTATTTGTCTGTTCAGCTTAAAGAGTCACAGTGGAAACATGAGTTGCATACTCTCTTACTATTTTTAAAGCTGTTTTAAGAGAGGAAATGAGTTAGACTGATGTGACTGAATTGTGGACAGCAGCCAAAGGGTGACTGACTGCTCTAGCTTTGTGTTTGTGTGTAAGTTTATAAGATAGGAAGAGAGTAAGACTGAATGTGAGCATCAATGGTAATTGTTTCACCGAGTCAAAAAAACTTCACCGCCCCAATTGGCTTTTGTTTGAATTTTCTTTTCTTTTTTTCTTTTACTCTCCTTATGAGTTGAAATGTCATTTGAAAGAGTTTGATGATAGTTTTTTTAATACTTTATTTTTGGAAATGATATTTAAGAAAATCAAACCCCTAAAAGAATATACCTATTATAATGATGTTTAAAAGTACAAATATTCTAAAATAGTAATCTATCCAAAGACATATATCTCAACATTTTTTTCGGGTACTATGCTTGTGTATATTAATAATGATCCTAACGTAAGGATAGGTAACGAAAACTAAGTCAGTTAGTCCATTGTTTCAATCAGTGGATAGGAAATATTTCATCAGCAAAATTCTTACTTTCAAGTGGAAAAGATCATTGTTATGGACAGAGAAACAAACAGAAAAGGAATCACATTGTTCATTATAGATACTAGCTGAATAATAGAAGGGTATTCGGTTAGTAATAGTGATGGTAATTTTATGTTCATTTTTGATTATTACTTCCCTTCTCAAGTTCGGTCTCGTGTACATCGACATGAAGTGAAATTTTATTATTTCATTGCTTAAAAAGGTATACTTATATATGTATTCTTAGGTGCCCAGTAACACCCCCTCCTTGCTAATTATTATTCGAGGATCCATCTCTACTTTTTCCCCCGAATAGTTGGGGTGGAGACGATAGATTTGTCAAGTTTCCCATCAAAAGACAATTATTATGAGCAACTGGGTTCAACTTATTGTGTTTATGAATACAATTTATTAAACCAAGTTAAATCATATTTGCTAATTTCAGAAAAAAAAAATTGTATTACCAAAAGATTTTTCAGTTCAATTTTTCTTTGAGAACAAAAGAATTTTCTTGTTCTGTCAATACTGTACATTTTTACTTCCCATGTGACTTGGGTTTGTTCAGATCCTACCAAAATTGCATCGGTGGCTGTAGTATCTGACTTCACTGCTTATTGAATTGTAACAAAGTTTCCAACCCCTCTCCTTATTCTGACCAACCCAGCAATTAAGCATCTAAGAATACAATGTATGCTCCCTTTCTGAACTGATAGAGCATCAAAGGGGCAGATAACTGTTGATATAATGCTTCCCTGTAATCTTTTTTTTTTATCAAAGCATTATCAACCATTATTATTATTAATAATTTTTGACTAAAATTGAAATGAAAGAAAATACTTGTCAAAAATTAATAATAATAATGCTTCTCTTTATTTGATATAGATATTTTTTATAATGAATAAGTTTTGTAATATTTTGAGATTGATGACAAATTTTTTGCTTTTACAGATTTTGAAAAACTCATGGAAGCACTTCAAAAAGCTTCCAAACTATTTGAAAAAATAGTCACAGGAGTAAATAAGGTATGTAAATCTGCAGTTGTTTTATTTGTTATTGTTGGATATCACTAATTAAGTATGGTAGGTTGTATTAAAGTAAAAAAGAGTGAATTAAGGTATTATTTTTACCTTTCCTTGATTGCCATCTTGTACAATGGAGCTGCTCAAATTTTGTCTGTTATTCTTATTTATTCATTCATGTACAATCTTTCCCTGTGAAAGAATTCAGATATATTTGAATTTCTAGATGATTTTTTCAAGAGAAAAAATTGTAAATTGGTTTCAATGGAAGAGTCCATACTTTCAAATGATTGGTAGGGCATATTTTTATCAGCAAATAAGAGTCCAGACAGAAAAAAAAAATCACACAGTTCAATATATAAGTAGGTCAACTTGGCATAATTTGGTGTAACACCATTGATACTGGGAGATCCAATGTTGATCAAACCCAACAATGACCAGCAGGATTAGTTTGTATATGATGTGTCCTGAACTGTTACTTTTTTATATCATTTATTAACTCTAGTTTGGTATGTGACCATGAATATGAGGATCAAACCCACTAACAACAGCCAGCAAGATTAACTTGCTGGCCATTGCTATATATGATGTCCCCTGAATCATTAATCTCCTCATATCATATATTGATTAACTCTAGTGAAAAAATTCACGGATTCATTTTAACTCGGGGAGTTTTCTTATCAACAAAATTCTTAAAGTGAAGAGTCCATTGTTATGGAGAGAAAACCAAGAAAATCACATTGTTCATTTTATAAATAGATTTATTGTACCTATTCTTACCCAAAATATTTTTCAGGGTTACATTATTCAAAAAAGGGATGTGAGACCTGTTACTAAAAAGGAAGATGATAAAGAACTTTTAACGTAAGATTTTTTTTTTCTTTCTGTATGTTATATCATTTCTTTTCTGCCAGTTATCTCAGACTGGAATAGACTGTCAAAGTCTACAGGATCAGCTGAAACAGTAGCTCAGTTCAAGCAAAGACTTCAGAAAGACTTGGGAGGTGAACTGAACCCACCCTATGCCTATAGTATCTTTTACTAGCTTCTTAAGAAAGCAAAAAATAAAAAGCTTGGTGTAATATAAAAGCTAACTCACAAATGACTATAAGTTAAAGCTGACTGTCAGCCGATCTCAATACTCCATCAAGGGGTAAATTACTGGCTAGATCAATGAAATATAAGAAAAAGTGACTGTGTCTGAAAGTGAGGTTTGTCAGGGATCATCATTTATTTGTGTTGTGCAAGCATCGGTGTTAAATCTCTGACTTCAGATAAAAAATTTGGCAGTGTGAATATCACTGTATTGGCATGGGAGTACTTGAACATCTTGGCCATTTTTTGACCATTTTAAGCACTTTTGGTGTCGTTTTTTTTGCCACTTTTTAAAAAAGTGCTTTTTAGCAGTCAAAGAAGGGCACATATTTTCTGACTTGGCAACTCTAAATTTCAGTCTTTCTGACAACACCCATTTGTAAGCATTTATAACTCTTTTTTGTTCATTAAATAAACTACAAACTATTTTTATTTCCTCGATCCCTAGGTTGTAATTACAGTAACGTTGTTTGGTCCTGTACTTTATGACACATTTTCTAAGTTCCTGTCTTGGGATGCAAATGATTTATCAGTTATTTACTAATGTTATTGTGCTATGCAAATAAAGTAAACATCTGGAGCCACAGAATGGGTTGATATAGATTTAAATAGTTAAGAGCAAAATAGAATAACCCTGCAGTTTGAAGGTTGATTGAGATCAGGGCAAGAGAGCAGGGTTTATTTCTTCAAGAATATGCTTGCAAAAGTTGAGGTGTGTCTTATATGCAGTAAAATATAGTACTCTTCATAGTCTCAAAGTTCACTTCAATTCTATATTCCACTCTTTCAATGCAATTTTCTTGAATGTATCCCTGTAACTTGTTATCCAATTTTTTTTGTCTAAAAAGATGCAATTTATTCTGTTGTGTTTTGCCAGGATCTGGAGTATTCATTTTCCTTTATTTTAGTACATTGGAAAAATATGCAAACTGACACCTAGATCTTAACTCTGGCCCAAACATTCCATGGAATAAAGCATAAAAACATGTTTCTCTTCTCTCCTGTTATCATGTGAATTTCACTAATTGTCAAGTTTCGTTGCTCTGCCTAATTCTTTGGAGTGCTGGTGCTGCTACAATAAAAGAGAGAAGGGGGAATCCACGTATTGGAGATGGATGTTGATGAATACCATCAAACCAACAATAACTAACAAACTCTCGCCTTTTATTCTCTTATACCATGTCTGATGAGAGGGACCTTTTTTTTGTGAAACATTTGACGGGGCTGAGACAAAATGGATGCAAGAGGCAAATATGTGTGCATAAAGAGTCAATCCCTGCGTTATTTTCTCAGTGTCTCTGGATCTGCTGCTATCTGTCTAGGACCCATCTCTGTCTGAGTTCTCAGCCCATCTGCTCCTGCTGGTACAATCTGGTTCTGCTACTGCTGCTATGTCTATGGAAGTCCTGCTTGTATAATCTCCCTCCTTCTCGACTCTGGCCCCCTCTCTCTTTGCTTTTTGTGGTCTTTCTCTTCACTCTCTCCTCAATCTTATCTTTCTCTTCAGTCTCATCTGCTTTCCCAAACATATAATTTTCTGATTCATTTGACCTGTCAAGGTCAATTAAGATCAAATTTCCCTTTTCCATCCGCTTGGGATTATCAGCGAATTGATATTCTAGCCTCATCAAGGGCCACTTGAAAATTCAAAAAATAGTGATCCATCCTCAAAAGCCTTGATTTTTAAGAGGGGACTTTTTGGGGAATTGAGATGTCTGTTGCTCAATTAGAGAACCTGTTGAACTCTTCCACTGCTGAATAAAGCAAGGGCTGTCAACTATTGAATCATGAGTTTTTCTACCTCTATGACATTTGTTTTATTACAGTAAACTATAACTCTGGAGGTGCTGAGTGGCGTAACAGTTACTGCTATGGAAAACAGGATTTGCTAACCGAGTTCAAGTTTTGCACTGATACCTTCTCTCCAGCTATGGATAAATTGCAGTCCATCTAAGAGAGGGTTACTCAGATGGAAAAAAACCTGCAGCTTGTGTACAGGGCTAGCAACTGTGCCTAGTAAAACCAACTTGCTACTTAAACCATGAAGCAGCCCTATGCTCCACAAGGAGTCTAAAGCATTGATAATCAAAGTAGGTGCTATCAATCCTTGGGGGCGCTAGAAGGGGGACGACAGAGGGAGAGGATGTTGTAAGAAAGGGGCTCGTGGAGGGGACAAAGAGCAAAGAATACAAATCGTTACCTCCTGTGCATAAAATCAAATGCCTTGAAAGATTGCTTTACAATAAAACTATATAAAATTGAAAAAGAATTATCATGAAAATTTAATTTTTCAATGTATCATTTTTGACTGACTTTACATCGGGGCACTGATGCAATATATGCTCTAAAAGGGGGCGAGGAGTACTGATGGAATAAATTTTGTAGTCCAGAAGAGTTTTGATAAAACAGATCTGCAGGAATAACTATATTGGTAACCCAGCCTTTGGACTTATCAACATATTCATATATTTGGTATGTTGGATAAAAAAAGATTAGGTTTAAAGTCCAACAAAAAGAATATCTAAATGAAAATAGAAACTTTGAATTGTTGCCTGTTAAGCTGTAAAATATTTTTATTACTGAATCCTGTGACCTGAAAACGTTGACTCTCAAGATGATTTTTCTTTTACAGTTATGATGAATTCCACCCCTATCTCTTTTCTCAATTTGCAAATAAGCCTTACATTGAACTTGAAATGTTTGACAAGGTATTTATATTTTCATGTTTAATGATATGGCATTTTATTAGTATTTCATACATCCAATTTGAGTTTTCATTTTTTTTCCATTTTATTAAAATTGTTAGATATAATGTTATATACTTGCTCATTCGTACATATCCCCATTCTATTACTAATGTTTACATTAGCTCCTGACTACTGACAACCCACTTTTTTCTTTATTTTCAATGCATTTCTATAGTAAAATAATTTCAATGTATTCTATAGTTCAATAATTTGCAACGCTTTCTTCTAATTTTATAATTTGCTTTATTTTTCTATAGTAAAATAATTTGCATTGCTTTTTTTAGTTCAGTAATCTGCAATTTTTTTCTTTAGTAAAATAATTTGTGTTGCTCTTCTGTGGTAAAGTAATTTGCAATGCTTTTCTATAGTAAAATAATTTGCATTGCTTTTCTTGAGTAAAAAGTATTTGCAATAGTAAGATATTTTGCAATGTATTTACATTATATAGTAGCCCTTCTCTCATCAGCAATACTTGCATTCATTTCTGATGACTGACAAAATAATATTTGACTCAATTACTGACCACCAACCATATTTCTTTCTTCCTGATTTTCAATCAACAGCATACAGATTTAGCGTTATAACTTTGTAATACAAATTTTATCTCAAGATTTGCAAAATTCAATGTTTACTTATCAATGCTTTTTGTCCATTATTTTTATTAGTTATTTTGTTTGTGTGGAGAATGACTAGAGGTAAGCAGGGCAAATGATAGAGTAGTGGTAAAGTCAGTGGGCAGTGATAATAAAAGCCTAAACATTACCTAGGTATATTGGGTTCAAAATGCAATGGGTGTCAGAATATCACTTTAATTATTGTTTCAATTTTTTCTTCGCTCTGCCTGGATTTGCTGTGTTTATTAAATATGTAATCATTAGACTGAATCAAAGTTTTGACATACTGCGTGTTCCAAAAGTTACATCTGATTTTCCCCACAGTGACTGCCTGTCCTAAGGGAGGTTATCATTTGATGTAAATAGCAATGCCAATAATTGCTAGTTTAATTGACATCTCTTTCTAATTGGATGAGCAAGTTACGAGAAATGGAAAACAAGAATCATAAGTCCAATGATGCTTCCACCATCCATGGTAGTAGAAGGAGATGGAAGAAGAGCAAGTAGTCTTTCAATTGATTTTCATGCTTGTAAAATATTGCCTTTGGCTTATATGCAGACTGTGGATAATCCATTATAACATTTCTAGTAACTGGCTGAACAAATTGAACGGAATAGATGTACACCTCTTAATGGCAGAAATGTGTGGACATATCTAAAACAATTTCTTGTCCAATTGATAAGCAAGAGTCTTCAATTTTTCTAGTAATTTTTGGCATAAGAGTGTGCTCAACAGCACATTCAATAGTTACATCCCTTACAACTGGCATTGCTGATGGGATATATTGAGCATTAATTTTGGAACACTCTGTATTTGTTGAATAAATCCTTCCTTTGAGCTATTGTACTCTCACACTGTCTATTGTAGAAATTGATCACATTACTTCTGGATCCAGCGTCTTTATCTGCCTGACTAAGACTTTGGTCTAATGCTAATATCTCTGGGATGTTTATTTGCTATGATTTCCTCTTTATTACCAACACTTTGAAATATAACATCCGTGGAAGGGTTTCAAGCCATCCAAAGGTTTGTTCCTTTGCATACTAGTTTTACAATTGTAAGGGAAGTAACTTTGTATTTAAGTTGCTCTTTATAGCAAAATGATTACCATATGGAGCAGAATTCATGTGAACAAGCATGAACTTCAAAACAGTATATAATTACATTATTATCCTTACCACTGGGGGGAAAGGGACAATCTGTGGGACACCCTGTATAAAATGACTTACCCAACATATATTTAGCATAATTAATTTTAACTGATGGAAGGTGTTCAGTTTAAAAAGATAATCCTGAGACATATGTATCCTGAGGTTTCTATTACTACTGGGATATATATGTCCCGTAGATGTCTTTTTATAGTAGTTTACTGGAACGTACATGTCACGAAAAATTAAGTAAATACTCTTTTACTGGCTATTACAACCACAGACAATAACATCATCATTGTATGAAACCCACACGGAAATTAGTTTGTGTTACATAACAGGAAAGATGTGTTTTTGGAAGGATCTGCTAATTTTGTGTTTTTCATCTCTGCTGGGATAAATATTTAATGGAACAAATTTATCCCATCATGATTTTGGTTCTTCAAAATCTGGAAATTTTTTGATCTTTTAAAAGAATAGTTTTATTTAGTCCTTAAATTAATGTTTTTATATTTCTTATACTCTGTGAAAAGATGGAGGTATTAAGCACCTGAATAGGTTCATGTCCTAATTTGGCTCCGAGGTTGTCATTGTGAAAACATTTACCATATATTTTCGAATATAAGACAAGGTTTTTTTTTTTTTCTTTTTTTTTTTCACTAAAAAATTGACCCAAAATCAGCTGTTCAGTTTATACTCTTTGGAAAATGGTCAATACTTTAAAATCATAAAAAGTTGATATCACTCATGACAACATTATGGTAAAATAACAAACTCTGCTTACGTTCTAGTCAGTTGATTTTCTGAAATTTTCCCCCTCATTCTGATCTTGTCTCATACTCACAGCTGAGTTATATTAGAATTATGTTAATATGTTTTTTCATTTTTGGAATATTTAAAAAAAATTCAGACATTAAGCACTTATCAAGGTCAGTTTTGAAAGGGTTCGATAAAATAACTTTAAAAAGTCAATGATTGTTGTATTTTGGTTCGAAGGTTGTCATTGTGTGAACATTTCATTAAATAAAATGTATGTCTCTTTTATTCTAGGCTGTTGATGAGTTCTTCTCCAAGTTAGAAACTCAGAAGATCGATATGAAGATTTTACAGCAGGTAAGGGAGAGATTTATGTATTATAAGAAAGATGTATGTATTGATCACTGCTACGCACAACAGACTGGTTTAAACTCTGTTCCTAGGTTTAGGTTATTCTTGTGTTCTAACATTCATATGAATGTATCTGTTTCTGGACTTTGCCCAACCCTAAAAGTTCAAAGTGAAAACCTGAAATTTAGCATGTACGTCACATTGAAAATTGATTTTGTTTGAGAAAAATGTTTTGTTTGTTTTTTTGTTCTTTTTTTTTCAAATTTCCCTCCAAAATTTTTTAGTGGGTTGGGGGATGATTTACAATGTAAGTTTATGCTAAATTGATACCTCAGTTTGTGTCCAGCAGTATTCATGCTTTTCATGTATACAATGTTATGAATGATGTTTTCCCATATGTATGGTTTGGCTAAACTGTTATTATCATGGAAACAGAATTGGGAAGTCAAATTTGAATTCCCTCCTGGGAAATGCATGAATTTTCTTCTCTTCGTGCACTGTCCTAGTGCAAGATATCTTGACAAAATATGTCCCATCAATGGCATGCCACAATGGTTACTGCCTTACTTGTCAAGGTTGTAGTGAGAAAGCTGTTACCCTCTTGGTCAAATGCAACATGGTCCAATCATATAGAATTAACAAAATATTCGAATACTACCATAGTATGTATTAAAAAAGATGACTGGATTATTTACTTATGGATAAATTATATAAATTTATATCTTATTTTGAATGTATTTATTGCAAACAAAATGAGAATTGTATTTTTTTTCAAATTTAGATTTAGATTTAAAAAAAAAATGGTCTGGTTTGTCACTTCATAGAAACTGTCACATGACTTGTATCTTTGGGCGGCATGCTGTGTTGGGCGTGATTAATTAAAAAATTGGATGCTAAATGAATAAGTAATTTCTCTCTCAATTTGTTGGGCAGTAATCACAAAAAAAGCCTGAATTTTCCCCAAAAAATCATGAATGTTGCCAGACATGAACTAAGGAACTGATTGAGTATAAACTTTCATTGCAAATAGAACTCCCCCCCCCCCATTGAAATCCTATTAAAGGGTCATTTTCAAAAAACAAAAACTTCTTTTCTAGGCATAATAAGAGGTAAATGTTTAAATTTTCAGCCTCTGTAGGCATTATACATACATACATATGTACACATATAGCTGGCCAGACCCACTTAAAAACTGAAGAAATCTATATTGACAGTTTTGGTTGACACTTTCTAAAAAAAATTTCTATAAAATTGAAGCTGGGAAATATTTTGGCAATGAGGCTGGAAACCAGATAGGAACTGTCCAAACATTTTGTGTTGTGGCAATCGTGGGAGTAAAGTCTAAAGTGAGGGGTATACATAAGTGGGGTGTTTGTGGGGTCTGTTAGAAGGCAAAAGCAACAACAGCAAATAAACGAACAGGTCTGGTTAGTCACTCATAGAAACTGTCATGTGACCAATGTCTCTGGGCAGCATGCCGTGTTGGGGATGAGCAGTTGAAAAAGTGGAAAAAGGGATGAGCAATGAATAAGTTACTTCTGTTGTCTCTTTTAGACAGTGATCATTAAAAAAAACGTCTTAATTTAGAAAAAACAGTTGTGCACAAATTGAGGAATTGATTTTAAAAAAAGAAAGAAAAAAGGAAACATACATACTTAGCCAGCCAGCCTGACCAACTTGAAAACTGAAAGAAACCTATGTTGACAGTTTTGGTGAAAATTTTGAAGAGATCAATTGTTTGAATAACTAGTGGGATGACCAATGATTCTTCTCAAAATCACAGAATGTATATGTGTAGTTTTTTTTTACCTTGAGATCTGTGGTGATTTGGGTAATTGTACATGATTTTCTTTTTTTTTTCTTATAAATCAGGAGAAAATGGCTGTGAAAAAGTTGGAAAATGTCAAGAAAGACCACGAAAAGAGGATGCAGGAATTGCAGAAAGCTCAGGTAAGTAATGCCAAAAGAAATCAGAGACAAATTTACTTACTAGCTCGGATTGTATACAGTTCAACAATGCTATTTCAGCAATGTCCCGATTTTCTATAATTCCTGGGTTTTTGATGTAGCATAGACTAGGCTTACATTCAGGTACTAAATGGTCGGGATCATCAACACCACAAAGTAACGTGAATTGCCCAGGATTTAAGAACACCCTGATATTAACAAAATACCCATTTAATTTTATGAAATCTCAAATATCTTTGTTTTGTTTAGAAACAATTACCTACACATTTTGGTTTTACATGAAAAATATCTGCTGGAAATTTATTCAATGTCTCTTTTGAAAAATTGTTGTTTGATTAGTAATCTTCATGATTCGTAGATGCTTCCAAAACATCATTATTCATATGAACGGTATTTTATTTATTGACAACTGGAAACATTCTCAAAATTTGATTATTATTTCATTCTTTAAAATAGCTGTTATTCTGATGTTGCCAGTTTTCTGAAGTTTGAGTTTGTGGTGCTCAATTGTATTAATGAGTTGGGTCTGATAAAAGCTGTAAAAAGTTTGAAATATGGGAATTATCCTTTTAGATATATTTCGATATATTTTTCTTGAAATCAATGAACAATGCATGTTAGAAAATCATTTGTGTTTAATTATGGATGTCAATTAGTAATGAAAGAACTCAATTTTGTCACGATTTATTTCAATCAAGGCAACTTTTGAGTCTATTCAAAAGACACGAAGAATCCTTAAAACATAATATCCCAATATTTACGTGCTGGCCGAAACTGGCCCATGGGCTAAAAGTTGCCCACCTTAAGTATGGAGAGTTGGGCGGAGGAGAAAGTTGATTATATTATGCGTGGTTGATGTGTAAATTGCTGAACTTATTCAAATGATGAAGTTTGTGGTTTTTAAATGTTTTCTTGTATTGTAATTTAATCTTTTTATTTCATTCTTCATAATTTCTCTCAATTTACTATTCTATTTTTTTTTCTTTACTCAGGAATCTGATACAGTGAAAGGACAGTTCATTGAGTGTAATTTAACCTTGGTGAGGATTTTGAAATAATTATTTTTGTGTAATTAGATGTTGATATAAGGGCAGAATGTAGTTTATATAACATATGATAATCTGCAACCTTGCAATCTGGCCATTGCAGAAACTCAGAAAATGTCGGAAAATGTTGTTTTTGTTTTTTTTGTAGTGGTATGGGAAATATCAAGTTGGTGCAAAAATAATTGCGGTTTCTCCTCTTCTTTAATGCAGTATATCTCAATTTAGAATAAAAGTTATTAATTGAAATAAGAAGGTTCAGAATCTACGCGTAGAATTCTGGGGTCCTGGAACCAATGAATTCTTTGAAGGCATTTTGAGCTGCTGCTGCTTGGTTGTTGAAGATCTTCCCTTGCAGGGTATGGTCGAAATGCTTGAAAAAATGGCAATCTGTGGTTGAAAGGTCTGGTGGGTAATCTGGGTGAGATAGTAATGTAGTCGATCACTTTCTGCAGAGTCATTTGTGCAACGTGCCACTGGACTTTGTTCATGAAGAAGACTGGGTCCTTTCCAGTTGACCAATATTGGATGTAAACATTACACTTCTTGGTACGTTCTGTTTATTTTCTGGCAATACTCCTTTGCTGTGATGGTTTTACCAGGATCCAAGAAGTTGTAATAGGTGATTCCACTTGGTTTGGTTTAGGGAAGTGTTTTGATTCTTCACCTCTGTCCAGCTACTGTGCAGAACAGTGTCGATTGTTGTACAGAATCCATTTTCCACTACAAGTCACAATGGGATCTAGAAATGGATTGTTTTCAAAAGAAGTGCTGAGCAGATTCCGCAATGGTAATTTTCATTCTGCTCGTGTGGCACCCATTTGTTGAGCATTTTTACTTTTTAAATTTGCTGCAAATGTTGTACAACTGTTGAATGGTCAACGTTTAGCTCCTCTGCAACTTTACAAGTTGTTTTTTTGTGAGTCCACCTCAATAATAGCTCTCAGCTAGATGTTGTCAATCACAGAAGGATGTCCATGTCCTCTCTTCTTCGTCTCAAAAATTTTGGAACCAACTTTGAGCGATGCATTCATTGATGGTTTCCTGGCCAAATAGTTGGTTGATATTGTGAGCAGTTTCTGCTGCTTTACGTCCCATTTTGAATTCATACTATGAAATCGCTCGAGTTTGCTTTTTTTTATCTTTGATTTGACTAACGTAAATAAACTAGGACAAATAATGGGAATGAAACATTCAGTTTAGATGAATAGAGTGAAATTCACAAAATGCTATCTTCCATGAATATAAATAAATAATGATTTAATCAAAAATAAGCATTGAAGTATAAAATTACAAATAACACAATTATTTTTGTATCAACCAAATAGCAGGATATATTTTGATATAATCTATGTATAAATATTGTTACATAATAATTAAATTTTTTTTTTATTGCCTATGTTCTTCAATTGGTTGTGTTAAAAATTATTACATATCTAATTTTGTACTAAAGTAAATATTGATTAGGTTTTTACACATTCAATTGAATATATATATATATATATATATATATATATATATATATATGATAGTGAAATTTCGTATAAGAGGGCCAACTGTACAAATGATTTCCTTTATTCAGACCTTTCGTCCAAGGTGGCTTTATTAAGAAATGTGTTGGGTCAAACATCAAAATAAAAGATATCATTTGTACTATTGGGCTTATGATATTGTCATTTTGCTCTCATATTGTCGCATCAACCATAATCCATACTAATACACTGGTCATATATATATATATATATATATATATATATATAATGTGTACTGTAGAGAGTGAGACAGACTTGGGAGTAAAGTGTTAAGAGGTAAGGTTTATTAATCCTTAAATGTAAATTGTCCAAACATGTTTCGGGATTCTTCCCATCTTCAGTGGTGTGTGCTGTTTGAGTGTGTGTTAAAAATTCCGATATATATATATATATATATATATATATATATATATATATATAATTTAAAGAAATTACTTTGTAAGCATTTGTATTCTCAAGTTATGTGTTGATGTAATTTACATACTGGTATTGCCACCTTTTAGTAAGTTTGATTTACGCCACTTCTCTACATTCACAAGAAAGGCAAAAAGCAAAAATAGTGTTCAGCATTTGTTTTGCAGTGATCCATAATAGAAGCAGCACACACTCTCTTCCTCGCTCATCTATACCCCAGTCTTTTATACTTTCCATCACTCAAACATCTGGTGACTCACATACCATCACATCATTTATTAAAGGTTTTCATATTAACTCTCTACTTCCAGATAGTGGAGAAAACCTGTTCTATGAAAAATACATTGAAGGAATCTTTTCATGGATGTTAAGTTTCTATCGTTGACACATGAAAATTTAGCAGTATAAAAATTGCTGAATTAGCCATTGACCATTTTTAGCATCTTGTATTTTTTGACTTTCTTTTTTATTGAGCGCTTTTTGGCAGTCAAACTAGCACTAAAATACTTTCAAGTTGGAGACTATGAGTTTTGGTCTTGGCAATTCTTTTCTGCTGACACCCAGGTCTTCTATCAAAAACAGTGAATCTGTTGAGATGAATTGAAATTTAAGTTTTAATGATTGGTGAACATGCCACAAAATGACCAGAATATAGTTGGAAAGTTTACTCTAAGTGTTGAGTAATCTCTGTCTTGTTTCTGAAAGAGGTTATCTAATGAATCTAATATTGAGATCCCCAAAACTTGATTTGTTTTTGTTTTACAATGATATATCATCAAATCTTATCATTCCCTTGTAACCTGGTAGCACATGCTTTGTGGCCTAGTACCAGTCTGTGGCCTCTGGTTGGGGACCACTGTCTTGAACAAAAAGAATAGTCCAAACAACTCTTAGAATGATAATGTCATACCTCTTAAATATAGAAGCTATCTTGAGCAAAACAAGTAATCTATATCTATCTTGGAATGATAATGACACCTTTCTAAATTACAAAATGTAGATTTATTGAACTAATTTTTCCTCATGGTCAATGTTTGCAGGTTGATCAAGCCCTGACAGTTGTTCGCAGTGCAGTGGCCAACCAGATCAACTGGACAGAAATTAATGAATTGGTCAAGCAGGCTCAAGCCCGTGGAGACCCTGTGGCTTCGGCCATTAAAACTCTCAAGCTTAACACCAACCATATCACAATGCTTCTCAGGTGAGTAAACACCTATATGAATCAAGAAAAATCCAAATCAAAATTTTATATCTGTACCTCAAATAAATGAATAATCCTAGCTCGCACGTGTACCAGAACAAATTACCTAAACTTTTCTTTCAAAAAATATATCTTCAACAAAAATTATCTAAAAAATATATCTTTAATCTGAAAAAACTGATTTTTCATCTAAAATTATATAAGGAAAAAAAAGTCTGTGCCACTTATCCTTTGTTAAATCTGGGGTCAAGTTACTCTTATAGACAATTTTGCAGCCTCCAAGCTGCAGCTGTTTGGGAGTCCATAAGACACATACACACTGACAAGATAACAAACATTTGTTGTCTTTATAGTGATAGATGTTTACCCCCCCCCCCCCCGCCAAAATTATTGGATCAAAGGATGTTTACTTAGCCTTATTCACTTCATTACAAATAAACTAATGACAGATATGACAATAAACAATTTTTGTTCGATAGCTGAACATTCTGGCTACATGAAATCTACTGCAAACAAATTAGATTAAATTATTTAAATTATTGGCTTATTCTCTTTTCAGATTAAATAGAGGAAAAAATTCTAGAATCTCTCAATGTTGAGCGAGTTTCAGATGCATGATTAATTTGTTGTATCCAATTGAAATATAATTATAAATTCTGATGTGACAAAACATCAAATATTGGACCATTGTAGTCCGACTAGTGACTTACCAACCAGCCTTGTGGGCTACTGATTTTTCTCTCTTTGAGTGTCGATGTGTCTGTCTGTGTCTCCGGACGCTCAACTTTGAAAATCTAAAATCTAAAAATGTTTGTTTCTTTTTGCTTTTTTTTATCAGGGCCTCTTTTTTTTTTTTATATAATTTTAGATGAAAGATCAGTTTTTTCAGATTAAAGATATATTTTTTAGATAATTTTTGTTGAAGATCTATTTTTTGAAAGAAAAATTTATGTAATTTGTTCTGGTACATGTGCGGGCTAGGATTATTCATTTATTTGAGGTACAGATATAAAATTTTGATTTGGATTTTTCTTGATTCATATAAGTATGGAGGTGAGGAATTTATATGTGTAAATATTAAAAATGTCTTCTATCATGCTCTGATTTTTGTCTGAGTAAAATCAACTCTTAAATTCATATAAGAGAAATTCAAATTTTAGATAAGGAATGACTTCTGATCAAATTTACTTTCCTTGCACTTTTATGTAAATTGAAAATTTGAAAAAAAAATCTTATTCAATCCTCAAAAGCTCCCTTTGGAAGAAAAATCTATTCATTGAAGAGTTTCACTATGTATAGGAGTGGCTTCGAGTGGTTCATGAATTTAAGAGTTGATATTAACCTGACCATAATGAACCTGAAATTTTTACTCCCTAAAATTTCTTCTTTTTTTAAAAAAAGTTTGTTTTTTTTTTGTTTCCAGTGACCCCTATGTAGATAGTGATGAAGAAGAAGAGGAAGGTCGCCCCAAAAGTATTCTGGTTGATATTGATCTTGGATTAAGTGCCTATGCAAACTCTAAAAAGTGAGTGTTGTTATCATTCTTTCTATGTACACTTGGTAATTTTTTTTTTTGTTGATAGTCTGTGAACAATCACAGAATATGATTGGTAACTTATCGATTTAAAAGCCATATATGTAACTTAGTGTATTTAATTGTATGTATCTCTGTTTTATCTGATGTCCTGTTATAACTTAAATATGTCCTGTTATAATTTAAAAGTTATAATGGGTTGGTCCATGTGAAATAGATTAGCACACCTAAAAAAGGAATGAAAGGATCGTAATGCAAAAATAATGATAATGCTATTTTTTTCCCAATCCATCAATAAATAAACCCATCATTTCATATGGGTAGATGTTGTTTAAACATATAATAGCCTTATTCTGCACTAAGGAGTATAAAGCCAGTTTATTAAGTATTTTATTTCTAATAAATCAAGTATCCTATTTTGATTCTTATTTAAAGTCCCTTATTTTTTCTTTGAAAATATCACTTTCTATTTTTCTTAAATCAGGAAAAAAGTATTGCTAGATGCATCAGGCTTTTTTGAAATGTTTTTATTTTGACCTATCTAAATTTTAAGCCATTTTGACTAAAAATAATCTTTATTATTTCTGCATTTAACCATTTTTGAGAGTTTGTGGCCAGAAATGCCTCCAACTGTCTAGCAACTTCCTTATTATCAGCAAAACTAAAGAAAAGGAAGGAGAAAGAATGATTTACTGAATCTGTCTACACTTTTGTGACATATGGTAACAGCCTATCTCATTTTATTCCCCCCCCCCTTTTTTTATAAACTTTGTCTCTGCGACCTGTCTTCTGTCTTGGCTACAGCCTATCTCATTTTATTACAACCTTTTTTTTTCTGCTCTGTTAATCTATTTCACATGGACAAATCCATTATAACATTGGGCCTATAACAGGAATAGGACAAAACTGACAAACAACCATACAATTAAACTGATTTGCAAATATGGCCTTTACGTGGATAAATTTCTTAAAAACACTCAAGTGTTGGTGTCAGAAATTCAGATTTGTGATGATTGAAATAAATTGTATAGCTTTTCATGGCTTAATTTTATTTTTGTCTTAATAAAGCCCCAAATTCCATTGTGTTTCAGGTATTTTGATAAGAAAAGACAAGCAGCAAAAAAAGAGCAGAAAACAATTGATGCTTCCACAAAGGTAAGTGGATATTTTTTTTCCAGCTTTGCGGCTTTATTCAGTTTTTCTCAAACTGCTGAATGGATCAGGCAAGGCTGCATTTATAGAACTTTTTTTGATAAATAAGTAAATTTGGTACTTAATGATTTCGTGGGTCGAGACAAGTGTAAAAAAAAAAATATTTTTGAAATATACACAGTGGTCCCAAATTTTAATTAAATTTTGATTCTGTTATTCTTTTATTAATTTTTATTTGATGTGATTTTTTTCAATTGATTTTTGATTACTCTTTCAAAATCTTATTTCAATTTACAAGAACAAAAGTTGTGATTTCCAATCAAAAGTCTAAATTTGAAATTTAATCCTATTCCACCCACAAAATTAGCCACTCCAGTCATAAAAATCATAAGTATTTTGACTCATTTTTCTTGCGATTTCATTCTATTTCAAGTTAATGCAACGTGGATTTAGATTAAATTGCAGATGAGTATGAACATATGAAGCTGTTAGAGACTTCCTACAAGTTTGTTTTGTTTTGAAATTAAATAGAATAAAAAAACTAAAATTGTTAATAAATTATTGTTTGCTTTGTAGTTTGTTTTTTTTTGATAAAATCATTGTGTGTCTCTAAGAATCATTATTGTTTTTGTAAAAAATTGAAAATGAAAGAATTTAATAAATGTGACAGAATTATCTTCAATGCGGTTATTGTTTCGGGTAACACTGGTATAATATTTAGCCAGAGATTTTTTATTTGTGTAAGTCCCAATCCATGAAATCAGAAAGTATTGAACATTTGTTTAGGTCTATATATGCCTGCATTCATCAAACTTGATTTGGTGATTTTTGACATCATTTCGGATGATTCATAGTTTCGTTGAAGCTGAAATTCGCTATATTGAGTTAGTTACTGATTTATAGCTACAAAAAGTAAGGGTCATGCAATATTCTAGGTTGAATTGCATGCAAAACTGTTGGGAAACTCAAATGGCAATGGGCTGGACATGTTGTAAGAATATCAGACAACCGCTAGTTATTACGACTCAATGTGGATCCCCAGATATCATATGCAAAATTGTGGTCGAAAGTGAGGTGGCGTTACAAGCTAGATAAATTCAGAAAGTAATGGCTCTGCTATGCTCATGATAGAGAGGTCTGGCGAATCTTGGGGAAGGTTTACGTCCAACGACAGATGCCAAAAGGCTGATGATGACAATAATGAAGTACAGTATTTCTGCATGAAGATCTAGCAAAGGATGTTATTCCTATTTCAGTACATCAGTCATTCAATGACAGTGATCAATACTAGAGATGCTAGCACATTTAAAAATGCCTTGCCATTAGAATGGTTGCATTTTTTAGGTGAGTGGAGCCTTATTGTAATCGTATGTGTTTGCTCTATGGTTTTCTTATTTGAAAGTAGCTGGTTATTTCCTAAATATACTGTAATATAACCTTTTAGGAGAGAACAGATAATCTCATGACACACAAGGATAAAATTACATGTCTGGTTAGTCACTCAATAGAAACCATCATGTGACTATCATTTTTTGGCAGCATGCTGTGTTGGGGGTGATCAATTGAAAAATTAGAAAAAAGGGTGATCAATGAATAAGTTACTTTTCTCGCCTCTTGTTCGGCTATGATCACTAAAAAAACAAATGTGAATATGGCCGGACACAAACTAAGGGACCAACTTCGCATAAAATTACATTGTAAATATAACCCCCCTCTAAAAACCTATTTTGGGAAAAAGAGAAAAAAACAAAAAAAAGTTAACTTTTTTTTTCCGACCTAACAAGGAGTAGATGAATTGTCAGCCCTTCAGCTCCATCGGTATATAGTTGAGACATACATCACCAGCATGACCAACTTGAAAACTGGAGAGACCTATATTTCCAACAGGGTGAATGATATATGGTGATAAATACTCTATAGTGAATGATACTGAAATGTTTTTAGTAATCCTGGCTTCATCTTTTCACTTGGTGTAAATGTTACGTTTTCTCAATTTTTTTGTCCGTAGGCGCTGAAATCAGCTGAAAGGAAAACGAAAGAGACGTTGAAGAATGTCGCGACTGCAGCAACCATCAACAAAGCCAGAAAAACTTACTGGTAAGTTTTTATCTCTTTACTCTTTGCCATCCTGTGACCCCACTCCTGCTTATTTTCCAAAAATGATATTCATGAGCCTCATGCACGAATTATCAGGGGATGATTTATGTCAAATCTTTTCGCATTCAAAGGGTTCGTAAGTAGGGAAAATTAAGACCACCAAGAAAAGAAAAAAAAAGAACTGTCAAAATAACTTATTGACAACTGTTGCCACCAAAGGTGATAAAGGGTTCTATCCTTATGTTTGTTTCAGTGTACCTGGCCATACCATTTTGTCTATAGACTAGAAATTTGGCACTCACTAAACCCCTACTAAAAATGTTCCTTATTTTATTTTGGAATGAAAGCTCTTTTGACTTTTTGGGGGCCTTATTCTGACAAGTTTACGAATAAGATTTGGATTTGGATTTGGATTCTCCTTAATCTAGATATTTCTAGATGTTTTTTTTTTTTTCAGTGGAATTATTTTACATGGCTTCAAATTTTGACACTATGGTTGTTCAATTATTGTCTGTGATGGTGAATTGATGTTGAAATTCTAAAATTGGAAACTGTAAGACATTACTTGTTTAGAATGAAGACTAAAAATGACCCATAAGAGTAAGTAACTCTAAAAATGAAGAATGATTAGAGAATTTTTAAAAAAAGACTAACATTGAATAAGGAGTTATTCGCTCTGGATTTAAAAATGTCACGATTGTACTTGTTGGGAAAACATTCAGAAGGGAGTTCATTCCACATAACAGATATTCAGGAGCTATTTATGCGGAACTTGCAGTGAGTCCTTGATGTATACCTAATAAGCAAGAATGTTGATTTGTCTAAAAAAAGTTTTATATTATTGATAGCAAAATCAATATTTTTGATCTGTTTTGATTTGAATTGAAAGAAATTTCTTTTTTTTTTTTTTTTTTTTTTTCCCCTTCAGGTTTGAGAAATTCTTGTGGTTTATCAGTTCAGAAAATTACGTGGTAGTTGGTGGACGAGATCAGCAGCAGAATGAAATGGTGGTCAAACGTTACATGCGGCCAGGTGCGGACGCATTTCTTGATTTTCCGATTCATCGTCTCTCATTGGTTTGCCTTTCTCTCTTAGAAGATTTTCATCGAAAGATTGTTGAGTTTGAAGATTTATATGATTATGGACTGATGTTTCAGGTATTACAGGACCACTCTTCTTTCAGGTTCCTGTGTTGTTTAATGTTGGTGATTGTATCTGTGGTGGTTGACCAGACCAATGCATGAATATCAACATTGTTGGCAGTCTCGGCAGATAGAGAATGGTTATTAAATCTGCGACTTCAGATGGAATTCGTCTTTGAAATAGGAGTTTCTTATTTTGGCTGTGTGAGAATTGCTAAATTAGTGTGGATTTGGCCATTTTTTTTTTTTTTTACCATTTTAAGCATCATTTTGTTGTTTTTTAGCCATTTCTCTCTTTGCTTGTCAGTGTGACTGTGTCTGTCTCCGTACAGTCCGAGTCACATTTTGGGGGCTACAATCTTGAAAATTTATGTTAGTACATCACTAGGCACCATCTAAAAACCATTTTTTTTTTTTTGTTCTTTCAAAAAAGTACTTTTTCTGATTTCTGTGGTCACTGAAGACCAACAATGCCAAAAACTTATGCTGGTATTTTTTTTTTTTTTTTGTTTTAGATAATTTTAGATAACTTCTGGTATACATGGAAGCTACAGTGATTCATTTATGTGAGGTACAGATATACTATTTATGTTTTTCTCATCATTTAAATTCAATCTTTTGTTCATTTATTTATTTGCAGGTGATATTTATGTCCATGCAGATCTTCATGGTGCTAGCAGTGTCATCATAAAAAACACCACAGGTAGACATTTTTATTCGGTGTATTACTTTGTATAGCATTTTTTTCTGGAGTACTAGTTAGTTAGCTGGTCTAGCAGACCATTACCGCTGAGTTGAGCTTGTGACTTTAAACTAATTTAAACTTATCAAATAACTTTTAAACCCTGAATATTGTAAACTTTAAATAAATCAAAGCTTCTACAGTGTTTTTAAAAAATGAATTTGTGATAAACTTCTATCAACCATTCATGAGATATTAATGATTCAAGTCTTAAAATTCTGTCGATCTAAGCTTTAATCAAAGATTGAATTTGGGTAAATTTCTCAGTCAAACGTATAAGTTATTTAGTAATATCAGTATTAGTGTAGTTAATAGTCTTTAATTGTCTGATTTTCTCAAATGAAGCATTGTCATCTTTTCCTGATTAATTTTTGTCTACCATATTTGATGGCATATAAGATCCCCTCCTTATTCCAGTGGTAATAGATGTATTAATGTGTTTGGAAAGTAATTATGTATTTTCATGGTTTGTAAGGTTTTTTTGTGTTCAGAAAATTATGCATTCTCAAAAAGATAAAAACAAATGCCAGTGAAGTTTAAGTATTATTTATTAATAATGTAATCATCATCATTATTAATGACAGCAGCTGAATGCGAAAGCAAATTTTCAATTCCTTGTTGAAGGAATTCTGCGTACTTCTTTTTAATCTCCTGAATATTCTACTCATTATATGCTCTGGTAATCGAAACAAATGATAATCTTTAGTTGCTTTACACTATACACGACACACTGCCGGATTGAAGAGATGATGGAATAAATCCAGGTGTTGTTTCCTGCAATTCAACTCTGGTCTTGCCTCAGTTGATTGGCTTATAATTTATAGCTGTAAACAATGTGATCACTTCCCGAAGGCGAAAAATATGCGATCGCTTTCCAAAGGCGAAAATGCACGATAACATTCCAAACGCCCTAATATAATAATCTTGAGTTCTTCGGATTTCTTGTGTTTATCGTTGCCATTCATTTTTCTAATTAGCTTTTCTTTCATTTTTGAGATTATTTTACTTTCTATGATCTCTTAGTAAGCAGCCTGCAGATCATTTCATGAGTTTATGACTGCTGAGATTTGCTTTTAGTTGATTTTGTCCAAATCATTTTATCCTGAATTAGACTCAACACCTTTCTGTTTGTATTGAATTCAGGAGATCCTATTCCTCCGAAAACCTTGAACGAAGCTGGGAGTATGGCCATTTGTAATAGTGCTGCATGGGATGCCAAAGTTATCACGAGTGCGTGGTGGGTCTATCATGATCAAGTGTCCAAGACTGCCCCGACTGGAGAATACTTGACGACAGGAAGTTTTATGATCAGAGGTGAGTAAGTTGAGAAGAACGTGAACCCATGCACAAAATGATTTCAGTGTGATTGTTGATTGGAAAATTTAGAAAAAACTTGCCACCGTCCACAATGAACAACCATAGCATTAAAATTTGAAGTCTTGTAGAAAAAAAAAATTCCATTGAGGAATAAATATGGTCAGAATAAATTCTGATTATGACATCACTGGCATTTTCCACTAGAAATCATCAGTAGTGTAAAAAAAAAAATCAAAAAAAAATCTAGATTCTGGAGAATCTACATGTTATTTATTAAACTCTCCAAAAAAAAGTCTCTTTTTCCGAAAATCAATATAATGATATTTTCAAGTACAAATTGAAAAATAGTGTGACTTTTCAACCATCTGGAATTGCGCAGTGGTTGACCAAGTTCAAGTTTCAGGTTTGACCTCTTATATTCGCTTAGAAAGAATGCCTTTGGGAAAGACATGAATCCACTTCTCATCTCTGGCTAATTACCTGGGCAGTTGGAAACCTTTAGCTGTGTATGGCAATCCATCTTAGTTGTGGGACTCACCACGTGAAACTTTCTTGCTCCTAAAACTGCCATGAGGTCTTCTGGTCCACAAGGAGTCCACAGAAAAAAAAAAGAAAACTCTCAACCATCTGCCATTGATATCCTATGATTAAATATAAAACCTTGTATTTTTTTTCCAGGCAAAAAGAACTACCTACCACCCTCTCACCTGATTTATGGGTTTGGGCTTCTATTTAAGGTAACTATTCTTAAAACTATATTTATTCATAAAGCCTATTTTAGTATTGATGAAAAGTGTATTTTTTTTATATCCATTGCTACAATGAAATAATAACTCCCATTTTGCACCCCTTGCTACATTTTTGTATGAATGCAACGAAAGAGGAAGAAATATTAATGTATGTTCAGATTCATTAGTTTTATAACTCTAGTTGGCCTTGCGGTGTCATATATATATTTTACTTCAAAACCCTCCCTTAGGTCCGTTGTGCATGTATGCCATATTTGGTTCGGTGAAACCGGTTTTTAGTATCATATAGAAAAAGATGGAGATCAGATTGTTAATATTGCGGTGAGAGCCAAGTGAGACCCCCCCCTGCCCCATTTTGTTTTTTTCTTTCTTTCTCTTCTCAGAAAAGAGGAACCTTCTTTGAATTTTACATACACATACAGTCTGTTTGGGGCTTACTGGAAGTGTTTTAGGCACTGGATAAAGTTGAAAGTTAGAAAAAGAAAAGGTTTAACTGGAAATCAGCCATTATGAAATAATATGATAGATGCCATCATAGTCAATAATTGAAATCCTGTAAAAAAATTCCATCGAAGAATAAAGATTGTCAAAATAGAATCTATTTATGACATCACTGGTGTTTTCCACTGAAAATCATCTAAAATGAATTATAAAAAAACATTTAGATCCTGAAGAATCTCAAATAGAACCCCCAAAATAAAAATTTTATTAGGAGCCTAGTGCTGTAGTGAAGCCAATTTTCAAGTCAGTGGACAAAATAGTATAGCTAGGACTGTTGAAACACATTAACAAACAGACACAGATACATATAAACTTCCATGCACAAAAAAAGGCGCTTGTAATTTTCAGAAATATTCTATTAAGGAAAATGAATTTACAGAAAAGTTTCTATTTTCAAAATGTGGAACTTATATCTATATTACAATGATTTGTTTTACACAAAATAGCACATCGTAGTGAGATTTTTGTCGGCACAATACCCTTTAAATGTTGTAACTTGAAGAATAAGGCTATTTCCAGTCCAATTAGCTACTTCATAATGATGATAATGATAAAAATAAAAGAATGATAATTTTAGACTGATTCAAAATAATCTTGGAGCTAATGTTTAAAGGTGGCATTCCAGATTTGGCTACAAGGGGAAATAATCCAAATTTTATCTCCAAGACTCATCCAACCTATGCCTCCCGACTCACTCATTTTCTGAATTTGATGCAATTCCAATGCTTGTGTTAGGTAAGTCTTTGAGCTCAAGTATGGATTATTTCCCCTTGTAGCCCAATAGGGCAACCCTGTTTCAGATCCTTTGATTAAGAAATAAGAAAGAGAACACCTGTTCAAAAACTGCAACGTTGTATATACAATTTCCTTTATCTTTAGAATTGATTTTTTTTTTCAAAGTTATAAATATATATGAAGTGTATACATCAATTGAGAAAACTGTATAGCCAGCCTTCTTTCTTGTACTTTTTATTTTTCTATCTTGAGAATCGATTTTTAAAAAGGGATATGATGTATTGTAATGTTGAAAAGAAAGATATTCCTCTTTCTTTGCCCACTCTCTATATTGTATCTTTCTATCTTAACCAAAGCTTTCTCACTCTCATCAACCCCCCCTCTTATCAAGGTAATAGCTTTCTTACCTTTTTTTGGAACGCTGTTTATCTCTCTTTAAGCACTCTCTCTTCAAGTCACTTAATTCCTTAAAAAAACGCTATTAACCTATTAAAATTTGGTCTTAGTATGAAATTTCTGCTGTCGACTTGAGTCATGGCTAAGAAAAACCACTTAAGCTGAACATTTTTCTTCCGTTTTGCAGTTGGAAGATGGCAGTGTGTTTCGTCATGCTGGAGAGCGTAAGGTGCGGGGAATTGACGATGAGAGTTCAACGATAGTGGAAGAGGAGGACGATTCCAATTCTGGTGTCGATGACTCAAAGACAAATGAAGAAGAATCAGATAATGAAGCTGATTCGAACAAAGATGATTCTTCGGACTCTGACTCTGAGGAAGAAAAAGAATCGTCTCCAGAGAAGAATGATGAAGTCTTACAGAAACCACAAAATATCAAAAAAGAAAAGCCTTTTCCAAAGAAGAAAGATGAGGAGGAATTTTCATTTCCAGATACGAGTATTAATTTGGATTTCAGCGGTGAAAAGTGAGTTGCTTGTACTACATTCGTTTTTCGTTGCTCACAGGCAGGCTAGTGGAAAGGTTCAGGGGTAGGTTAAGAGGTACCTCTGGCTTTGTTATTGAGTGCAGTGTAGAGATTGGCCTCATCCTTAAGAAGATCGCCTTGGAAGAGGTACCTCTGGCTTTGTTATTGAGTGCAGTGTAGAGATTGGCCTCATCCTTAAGAAGATCGCCTTGGAAGGCGCTCTCCATGGCTATCTTTTTTTTAGTGAGAGTTTCAATTTGTAATGTATTTTTTTGCTAAATTGATCCCTTACATTGTGGCCAGCAGCATTCACACTCTTTTTTGGAAATTCAGACTTTTTTCTAATGATCACTGCCCAACAAAGGGTGAAAGGAGTAACTTATCCATTGATCGTCCCTCCTTCCAAATTTCAATTGATCACTCTCATCACGGCATGATGCCATAAGATGTTGGTCATGACGGTTTCTTCTGAGTGATTAACCAGACCTGTTGTCGTGTTCTTTTGGTAAATACTGTATTCACTTTGGTATAATGTGAGAAATTTGATATGAAAAAAAACACAGTCAAAATTGTAGCTGGGAGATATACTTGAGTGTATGAAAAAAAAAAACAAAAGCAACATATAAACGTTTATTACTGATTGAGCCAACTTGTCCGTTAGGTGAACTGAAGATCTAGGGGCCTATTCCATACTGAGAAAAATAGTCGTTAGACTAGCTGTGTATCTATTGGGCGTGTAGGCTCCCTCAATGCAGCTAGGAAACTTGAATAGTTATTATTAAATCTCTGCTTCCAGACTTGCTTGATTTACGAATCGAATGCCGGTTTGCATGAGTTAGACATGAGGCTTGGATTATCTCCCTTCCTACTGATATCTTGGTACCCTGATAACCACATTGTTCTCTTTACCTATTTCTTGGTGACTGACAAGTGATTATCAGCTTAGCTATTATTGTTATCTCCCTTTTTTGCTTATTGTTTGTGCTTTGTATTCTTTTAAATATCTGTATTCCTTATAATTGTTTTGTAGGATGATGATTCGAAAAAACCATGCTGAGAACCAACATGAAAGTAGTAGTTCTACAAATGACAAAGACGAATCGAGACATGAAGTAAGTTAAGAAGAAAAGAGGGAATGTTTTTTCTTCCATATTTTGTTGAAGAAGTGTGTATTGACTCTTTAATTCATAATTAAAAATCTAAATTTCAAATCAAGGGGAATAACTTCTAATCGAACTTACTTCTTTTTTGTTGGTCAATTTTCATATATTTAAAAAAATTCAATTAACAACAGTGATCCATTTTTTCAGTTTTCATTTTTTTTCTTGTTTTATTCATTGAAGGGGTTCCACTGTGTTTCGGAATGGTTCCCAGCAGTTTATGAATGAAATAAGTGTTCATCCTTGTGGAATCACTTAATATATCAGATTGTCACACGTGGACATTTTGAAATGGAGAATATGATATGCTTGGTGACACCTTACAATTGTTATGGAAAGTCTTAAATTTTGAGCAAGAGCTTGAACAGTTATCCTTGTGTCAATTCCCACAACACTCCTTAAATTCAATAACTTTTGGGCTGTTTAGCTCAATGAGAAGGGTGACGTTAGATTGAAATGGCCACCTTATTGGTCACAGGTTCAATCCCAGCAGCAGACCTATTTTTTTTTAATTGCTCTGGACAGATGACCTACTTGGAGTTATCTTGTCTGTGGCAGCACACATGTTACAAGCTAAACTTGATAAGTATCAAGTATATTCTGTTTTAGTATATGTTTACCAAGTTTGGCTTAGTTTGATGCAAGGCCACTGTAGTGGAGCACCCAGTGTGGATTTGAACTCGTTACAGTAGTAATGGTCAGTATCACAAGCTTGCTGACCATTACTACACTGATTATAAGTCGGCTTGGATAGCATAATGGTTAGCATGTCTACTTGATATGCAGAAGGTTCTTGGTTTGATTTCTGATATGAGTGGAGCGTTTGGGAAACTCTCATTAGGACAAATTTCCCTGTGCACTCAGCTGCTAATTGAGTACACTCTAAGCTGTACTGGTATCTCTCTGGTGGACTTGCTTCCTGCCAAGGAAGTTGTATAAAGTCCTGGTCTCGACCAGACTTGAGACTTACAAGGATCACTAAGTTGACACATGCAGCAGAAACCGGGACTTCGTCACTGGCTGTATACTCCATTGGAGGTTGTCTCTGAAGAGATGTGACGCTTTACCTTACATTGATTGCGAAACTATGATTCTATGAAATTGCTTAAATCTTCAGGAATTCCATAAATTCCCTAGTTTCAATATCTTACTGTAACATACATACATTTATTTTTAGCTGAGTATATATTGTTATAAAATGTCCTTTAAGATTATTATAGCCAGTTGTTATAGTGCTTAGAATATCATTTTACATAACGGAATACAAACAAGTCTATATCTTTGGTAACAAGATTATTAAAATTAGATACTGAAATGCAATAACCTTATATATAACCCAACATATATTTCAAAATCTGTCAAATTCAATGATAGTAGTTACTGGTTGTGTGTTGTTGAAGATTATAATTATAATTATTATTATTAGATTATAATAAGTCATATTGTACATTACATTTATTTGCCTGTTGTTGAATTGTGGACAAGTCAGTGAAAGATTAGTGGCATATTGCTGTGGAATAGAATATGTTCTTGAATCTTGGAGCATGGAAATCAGCTGCTCAAGTAGGATCTTTTTTAATGGTAGATTCATAAATAGTGTTCTTTGACAGTTATATCCGCTACATCTATACTTAAATCAACTAATACCTTTTCATAGTAATGCTGAAATATCTAATTCCTGAGATAATGGATAACATAAGACAATGAATAACTGGCTATAATTTGGATTCAGGATTGAATGTTTCAGTTATAAAATGAATCCTAATTAGTTTTGGTATTTGATAAAAAGTTACAATATGTATTAATTGTCTATTCATTATTCTGAATTCAGGCAGAAAACAAAACTGGTAGACTCTCAGCTAAAATGAGGAGGTAAGATTCTTCTTTCTTTGAACTCGATTATTATTTATTTAAAGATTGGTTTGGGTCATAATCTCAAAAGACATGACCCCAAGTGCCATAAAGATGAATCTTTGAAATTCTGATTGATCGCAATCCATAAAGGTTGAAATTTCACAAACTGAAAACCCAAAAATATAATTCAGAAAAAGAAAACTTTAAAAAGTTCTTGATAGACATTGAATTATAGTTTTTAAAAAAGGATTTATTTAAGAAAAATAAAATCACAAAATCTTAGCCCGCAATAACACTGAGAAGGATTGACATTAAAAAAGAGTCGAAACCTCCCAAAATGGAATCAAGCATAGTATGATTTTTATCAACAACCAGAGCTCACTGTTGCCAATTGAAGAAATATTTTTGTGCAAATACTGCTCGTATTTAGTTTTTTTACATTGAAAATAGCAATTTTTTTTACTTCAACTATACTGATGTGATTGTGGTCTCCAGGATTTGATAATTCTCATATTTTGAGATTCCAGCATTCAGAATGATGGTGTTGGGGATTTTGGCTTTTGGCTTTTGACTTCTGGGATCACGGTCGTTAATATTTTCAAAGTAATTCTTCTTCCTTTCATTAAATTTGCTCATTTCTTGTGACGGCGTTTTGTGACTTTTGTTCAATTTGAATTTCTTGTAGGGATCTGAAGAAAAGTAAAAAGAAAGGATTGCCAATTGACGAATTCCTGAAACAGAAGGAACAATCTGTGGATGAATCCTCGAGAAAATCTTCTGAGAAAGACGAAGAAGAAGCAAATGAAGATAATGAAAATGTGAGCATATACATACCCTATTCTATCAATAAAGTTTGCATTAATTCCTGACCACTGACAATACCTTCTTTCCTGATTTTCAATGTATTAGACACCGTCAACCAAAATTGTCAACATAGGTTTCCATAGTTTTCAAGTCAGTCTGGCTGGCTATGTATGTATCACACATATAGGCTTCACCAATGAACCTAGAGGGTTAAAAATTTAAACATTTACTCCGTATGACGTTTGCAAAAATTTTTTTTTTCTTTTTTTCTCCCCCAAATAAGTTTTCAGTGGGAGGTCCAATTTACAATATAAGTTTATGCTAAATTGATCCCTTGGCCTGTGTTTGCTTATTTTTTGAAAATTCAAAATTTTTTTTGTTCCGTGACTTCTTTCTCTGACCATGAATCAAATAGTGAATTAGAAGGATGATGATGATGTAGGCAGTCAAAGCTGTTGTTGTCCTGGAGCAGCTGATGAGATATTATGCAGATAAGATGTCACTCAAAAACATCGCAGTCCTAAGTGGTTAAGAATGAGAAATTCAAAAAAATGATATCATTGATGCCAACGAAATTTTGAATTCTGAAAATTCAAATTTAAAAAATTGGGTTTAAAAATTGGATTTTAATATCAAGTGGAAGCCACTTGTGATCACTTTAGGGCGGGGTCTTTTAGATAACAATAACCAGCTGATGACATTGAGCAAAGTATAAAGAAATTAAAACAATTACATTCATCATTATAAATTCATTATTATAAACAACTTTACTTTATGAAATTTTTATGATAATTTTTATTAAGATTTATAGTGATAGCTCTGGTTAATCACTCAATAGAAACTTTCACACAACCAACATTTTTTAGTAGCATGCTGTGTTAGGGGTAATCAATTAGAAAAAATTGGAAAAGGGGTTGATCATTGAATAAGTTACTTCTCTTGCCTTTAGTTAGGCAGTGATCACTCAAGAAAGTCTGAATTTTCATTAAAAATGGGTGACACTAAGGGATCAGTTTAGCATAAACTTACATTGCAAATGAAACACCTAAAATAGTATTAAGGAGGGGAATTTGGAAAAAAAAAAGTTTTTTTTAGACATGATGAGTAAATATTCAAATATTCAGCCTTCTGGCTCTCTAAGGGTACATTGTACATGTGATCCATACATGTATAGCCAACTTGACCAACTTGAAAACTGAAAGAAACAGTTGACAGTCTTGTTGAATAAAGAGTGTTTGGGACTGACTGATTCTGATAACAATGACTGTTTGATAACATTATCCATGATAATAATATGTCTGTCTCTGTATTGCTCAACAGTGAGACCCCTATCCCCATTCTTCATGTACTCTTATTAATGTGGCTGGATTTATATCATGAAGAATTACTGACAGGTCTGGTTAGTCACTCAATAGAAACCATCATGTGACAAACATCTTTTAGCAGCATAACGTGATCAATGAATAAGTTGCTTCTCTCACCCTTTGTTGGGCAGTGATCATTTGAAAAGTCCGAATTTTCAAAAAACCAACAAGAATGCTGCCAGACACAAACTAATGGATCAATTTAGGATAAACTTACCTTGCAAATTGACCCCTCCTTCTAAGAAGAGAACTTTCAAAGAGCGAAAAAACTTTTTTCTAGATATAAGTAGTTGTTTGAATTATCAACCCTCTAGCTCCATTGGTATGGTCTGCAGACTTGATATATTCATCACTCGCCAGCCAGCCAGACCCACCTGAAAATAGAAAAAACCTATGCTGACAGTTTTGGTTGATGATTTCTAATATATATTTTTGATTCTCTATTAATGACATTGGTTAATTTTTTCTTTTTTTCTGAATAGATTTCTGTTTCATGTGTTAATTTTTTTTTCTTTTTTTGTAGATACCATCAAACATCTCACCACAACCTTCACAGCAACCTTTGAAAAGAGGAAAGAGGGTAAGTTTAGCTAAATACGGTTCGGATTTTACAACATGAATCTACTTCTGAGGGCAGATTCAATGTAATTTGAAATCTTTTACTCTACAATCTCAATCTAAAAAAAATCACTAATAATCCAACACAAATATGTCTCTAAAAGATGCAGGTGCATTAAATCTGTTCTCATTTTGGTCAATGATACGATTATCCATTGCCCAGGTAATTTCCGAATAGCACTACCACTAGCAAAATTAATCGTTGAACAACATGAAGTAATACCTCATTCAAGTGACACCAACAAGTTTGATGCTGGCTAAAGGTATGAATTTTTCTAAACCCTCTCATACACACATTTCTACATAACCCCTTTGACCAAAAAGCTAAACTCTCTTTCCTACACCTACCACATAACCAGAACACTCTCAATTCACTCCACAAAACAAATTTATCTACAAAAATTGGACATCCACTTGTCTAGAGACCCAACTTACATATATCAGAAAAATCCCCCCCCCCCCCTGAATAATAACCCCAAAGGAAAAAATACTTGTTCTCCACCTATAACCAACAATTTCTCCCACCATCCTGGCTTTTCTGTAATTTTCGCCATTCCTCTTGAAAAATTCAAGATTTACTGAATAGTCTCAAGTCTTTTTCTTTCTTTCCATATTTTCAACTTTCCCACTACATTCTGTCAGATCTATCCACCCCCAATTATATGTATATATATACATTTATTTACATGTACACACACAATACTTTTTGATTAGTGCATATTTTAATGTAGTATGGTTTTGGTATTGTTATGCAAATTGATTTCATAAAGTATCTGCCCTTCTGTTTTGATCTCACCCGATGTATACAATATGACTGACATACTTAATGCTTAAAATTTCAACTCCATATTATCAGTGTACCCTTGGCCTATTGGCTTACAAAGGTCTGTGTATTTGGAGGTCAAATCATGACAGTTCCACTTGATTTTATGTATTGGTTCCCTTCAACATAACAAAACAAATAGATGACTAAAAACACATTGTTAATAGAATCACTGTAGCTACGATCACAGACCCGACCAAACAATGAAAACATAGGTGGGAGGTATTCTTCCCTTTTCACTATTCTCTCCGACCCTCCCTGTAACTATTTCAGTGCTCTTGATTACAATTTTGCTGTATAGCCTTGAGAATTTACATGTGTAGTCCAGTAGCCAACTTCATTGATTTATTTCAAGTTAAGGAAAATGATATCTGGCCTGTTTTTGTTTATTGCTTTTATTAAATTTTTTATTCTCAAAAAAATTTTTTTAAATTCTTCTTGTTCTTTAATTCTTCTTCTCTCATTCTTTAATTCTTCTTCTCTTATTCTTATTCTCCTTATTATTCTCCTTATTCTCCTTCTTATTCTCCTTATTCTCTTATTCTCCTTCTTATTCTCTTATTCTTCTTATTCTCCTTCTTATTCTCTTATTCTCCTATTCTCATATTCTTCTTATTCTCCTTCTTATTATCTTATTCTCATTCTTATTATCATTCTCATTCTTATTCTCTTATTCTCCTTATTCCTATTCTTCTGGTCTTATTCTCATTCTTATTCTCCCTTATTCTTTCTTATTTTCTCATTCTCCCATTCTCTTTCTTATTCTCTTATTCTCCTTCTTATTCTCTTATTCTCCTTCTTATTCTCTTATTCTCCTTCTTATTCTCTTATTCTCCTTCTTATTCTCTTACATTATTCTTCTTATTGTTATTCTCTTATTCTTCTTATTGTTATTCTTATTATCATTATTATTTTTTTATTTTTTTTTTATTCAAGAATAAAATGAAAAGGATGAAAGAGAAATACAAAGACCAGGATGAAGAAGAACGTCTACTGCGAATGGAGATTTTGGCGGTGAGTTTTGGACTTTCCTTCAGGTCTTTCCACCTTGAATGGAATTACCTCCCTTATCAATGGCAGAGTAAAATATTACTCATTGCTGATTGGAAATCATATCAGGGTTGCCGGGATTGGGCTACAAGGGGAAATAACCCAAACTTCATCTCAGAGCTTTAGCCAATACAGGCATTGAAAAATCGTTGAATTTAGGTATCATGTATGGAGTCAATGCTATTCCAATTCCTGTGTTGAGTAAATCTCTGAGTTAAAGCTGTGATTATCTCTATTAGTAATCCCATCCGGCAACTCTGCTTTTTATTATTGTATATTTCTTTCCTAATGTTTTTCAATTGTTGAATTCTTTATCTTACCAGTCTGCTGGTCCGGCAAAGGAAGAGAAGAAGAAGAAAGGTAAAAAAGACAAAAAACCACAGACAGAAATTAAAATGAGAGGCCATATTCCTGAGAAATTAAAGATTACCAAAGAAAACCCAGGTGGAACAGTTATTTCAGGTAAATATCTATTTTGTGATTTCCATAGTTCAGGGTTTCTCAAATTTTCCACAATCTCGGAACCTGAAAGATGCTTAATTATTTAGATTAGAGAGAGATAATATCCAACATGTGTTTTGTGGTCAATACATTTTTTCAAGATTCAAAAATTAAAATTTCAGCTACACTCCTTTTTTTATTAAAATTATCTTTAGAAAGTACCAAAACCCTGAACTAAAATCACTCAATCAACTTACGTGATATACTGTGGTGCTGCAGTCATTGAGCAATGCAGACTACAGACTAAATTCATGTTTGCAAATATTATTATAGTTAAGTTTTAAATAAATTTATAAAAATATATGACCATGGTTATTTATATTTTTTTATATTGTCGAAATTAGTCGTGATATTACATATGGCTTTCTTAATGATGACCAACAATTGAAGACTGGTATAACAGACTTATTTTGATCATTTTACATCAATACAGCTCGATATTTTATTCAAAACTATGAACAGTATATTTCTTAAAATCAACCATGGTGCAGGACCTTCCCATAATTTTGTAACTCAGTACAGGGTTTTTAGTCTTGTGTACTAGGTCATTGGGGCACCCATCACGGATGTGTTGTAGATGAAAGCCCAACCCTCTTCAGGCTTCCTCAATCCTACTCTTTGTGCTGAGCTGAGAGGCATTGAGTATCATTTTCAAAGTTTTAGGTATGACTTGGCCATGAATTGAATCCCCAAACCAGAGACCAGCATTCTACAACTGAACGTTGATGGTCAATGCATCATGATTTATGATTTATATTCCCCAAAAGTGTATCTTTTGTTGAAGTGGAATAATTTCTCTTGTCTCTAATTATCCTGGAAAGGTAAAAATAATTTTGGGAAACATTACTTGGCTCGGGAATCAATAAGTGAGTGATCGCAGTCACTCAATGCAAGTATGGTGGAAAGTCCAGTGCAATGTGTCCTCCATGGAGTGAAGTGTGTGTGAGAGAGGACAAAGTGCACAATATGGTCCTAGAATTGTTTGGAATCGATATTCAATCAATAAACAAGTATATGCGGTTTTTTTTTAAATTTTTTTTTTCTCCATGTTCATTCACATTATTATTAATTTTGATTTGTTTCTATTTTCATCTTGATTTTTAGTTTCTTTTTATCACAACTTTGACTCAGATGGGAATCCTATGGCAACAATTGAACTGTGTAACTGGAAATAAAGAAGCAAATAAAAATTAGGATGGAGATAAAAACTAGTCAAAATTATGAATATTGTTACAATACTTCATCCAATTATAAGAATAGATTTTGAATTAATCAAATATAGTTATTTATTGTTTTCAGTTTATTATTTTATCTTCTAAGAATTTCAAGTTGATTATTGTTCTCAGGAGACGAGTAGAAAATATCAAAAGAAAACCAGAAAAAAATGTTTTTTGGTAATCAAAATATGTATTGAATCACCGTAGCCCCACATGGCCTATCTGACCAACCAACCAACCAACCAATCAATCAATCAATCAACCTACTGGGCTATAGATTCTTCTCTCTTTGCTCATCTGTGTGTGTGTGTGTGTGTGTATACAGGTGCCTGGGATCACATTTCTGAGGCTATAATCTTGAAAATTTGTACGAGACCACCATTAAGCACTATCTAAAAACGTTTTTTGTTTTTCTCAAAGAAGTGGTGGTGGTGGTGGGGGGTTCTATAGTCATTTTGGAGCAACATTGTTTAAATCCTATTCTGGTATTGTTTTTGTTTTTTTTTTCTTTTGGATAATTTTAGATAAATGATTCTGGTACACAAGTGGGCTACAGTGATTCATTCATCTGAGATATGGATATTACTTGTATGTTTTTTAGAGTTACTTCCATTCTTCAGTTTAAAAATTGATTAGGTGTATTTTAATGGCACTGTTAAGCTTCAAAAGGGCAGACTTTTGTATGTTTAAAATGTGAAAATGTTGACAACTTTTTTTCATCAAATCATTTAAAAAAAATTAGATTTTCATAATTTCATTTGTCTTGCAGGTGGTGAAAGCCTGATGCCAAATCCAAAACAAGGCAAAAATAATGACATAAAGCAGGTAAATATAGATTTTAGAGAATTATGGTAGTCAAGTTCCAAACCATTTATCAGTCTTGAAGAAAACCAGAGAACTGACCATTTGTAAACTTTGCTTGAATTGTTGTCAGGTGAAGATAAGTGGATTAGTTCAATAATAAAGGCCTTGGTCTTCAAGGGGATTATTTTGTATATATTAAAAACAGTTTTGTTGACTTTTCATTGTGTATTTTATATTTTATATTCTGAGAATTTCAAGTTGATTATTTAAGATGAAACAGATCCTGCTTTAGAAGTGTAATAATTGGTATCTATTAATACAATTTTGTTTTTCACTTTTTATTGTTAATTATATATTTGAAGTATATATTAAGCCTGGGTCCCAAAAACTGTAAAATCCAGAAATCAGGTTCACTGCCAGTCCCAAGCTTGCCTTGTTTTGATACCAGTACATTTGAACTAAAGCACCTCTCTTTTATTTGAAAGCCAATTCTAAAATTTAGAGGCGTATCGTGTTGAAAAGCCATCAGAAACAGGTTTTTTTCAGTTTTCAAATTGGACCAACAGGCTATGTATGTATCATGCATACCCCTGTGAAGCTAAAGGGCTGAAAATTTGAACGCTCACTCCATATGTCTATAAAACATTTTTCCTTCTTTTTTTTTGACCTTCCACAGTGGTTTTTAG
>OY735234.1:18190028-18205028 GCA_963457665.1 Thysanoteuthis rhombus | reverse complement strand
TTCCATGTATATAATGTGTGATCGTAGTGCAAAATATATCAATGGGGACATCCTTACACCTTTACACTGTGTCCTTTGTGTCAAACTAAGCTATGCTAAGCTAAGCTAAGCTAAGCTATAACTCATTGGTTTCTGTCATTGTTGACTATGTTTGAGAGTTTCATCTTCCTTTTGAATCTAATTGATATTACAACAGATATCCTTACCAACGGTCTTCGAACTTCCACCAACTACAGAGGAAACCCTTTTACATAATTGAATTTTCTAGAGAACACTTTCAAAAAACAACTTTCTTTTCTACATATATATATATTTATTTAAGGCGCAGATCCCAAACACCCAATCACCCCCAAACTAAGTTTAAGAAGAGAAAATTATTATATCTATAGTGTAATTAGACGGATAGAGTGAAAAAACAAAAAATGATATCCCCCCCCCCCGTCCCGTCCCATCCTCTCAAAATCCTGGACTGAACAAAGTCCGTATCACTTAAATAACGATGTTTATAACTTAAGCGTATTTGTTGAAAATAAGTATTTTGAATTTAGTTTAAGACCCGTGTTAGAAACCACAAAAAATCATTTAAGTATATTGCGAAAATGTCACTTTATATTGCGGAACCCCTAGATAGATTGCACCATACAAAGTCTGAATATCATCGCTGTATATAAGTAGATTTGTTAATTACTCTTTTTTTTCTTCCTTTTGTCTAGATACAAAGTTAAATTACTTCCAGGAACTACAAAACGTGGCAAAGGTAAGTACTTCAAATAATGAAAAATGTCTTATCCATCTCAAATTCGTCCTGTGTGAATAAATACGTGGGGACTATTTGGTATGGTTAGACTCTAACAGAAATAGGATTTATATACTTACTACTTTATCCTGCTGACCAAAAATGATTGAAGTATTTGAATGATTTTGCAATTAGGCTGTACTTCAAACAGGCCTGATCAGTCACTCAGTACATATTGTCACCTGACCAATGTCTTTTGGCAGCATGCTGTGTTGAGGATGATCAGTTGAAAAAGGGGTGAATAATGCATAATTGAATTGTTTCTTTCGGCTTTTGTTGGGCAGTGATCACTAAAAATTTCAAGAAACATGCATGAATTCTGCCAAACTCGATCTAAGGAAGCCATTATGCATTTTTGGGACAAATTTTCAAAAAAACCAAACTGTTTTTTCTAGACATGATGAAAAGTAGATGTTCAAATTTTCAGCCCTATAGCTCCATGTGTGTGGACTGTACTTGTGATACATACATGAAATTTTGAGATGACTCATTATCATTATTTCTCTCGACAGTCCTTGGAATAACACAGTTTCTTGGTTTTTTGAATGATCATTTTGAATAGCTAAAAGTGTCCGGATTTAGGAGAGGGGAGGTAATTAGTATGCTGTACATGATTAATAACAATGTTATTTGTACAATATTATCTGGAACAAAGGTTTTTTTCATTTTTTGGTCATAACTGATAATATATATATATATATATATATATATATATATATATATATATATATATATATATATATAAATTTTTTTTGTATATTGGCAAATATTAAATTTTTTATTCAATTTTATATATATGTATGTATGTATATATATATATATATATATATATATATATATATATATATATATATATATATATGTATGTATGTATGTATGTATATATATATGAATGCATTTCTTTATAAATATGAATAACAGTATCTGTAAATCAAGAATGTTAGATCTTTTGATCCAGAATCTTCGTGAACCATAATATCTTCTCAATATGTTGTATATTTATACATTTTGGGGCCTTAGTATGAGTTTTTTGGTGTGTATGCTGATACTTGGAAATGAAAGACCTAGTTCCAACCATATTTTTGAAAATCTAGCCACTTTTACCAATTCAAAATGGTTGTTTTAGAAATCCAAGAAACTGCATTAATCCAAAGATTGACTTCTGTGTGGAATACAAACTAAGATCCTCATTCTTCTTGTTTTTATCACATTTTCGTTAACATGACCTTCATCGGGAGAAATATTTAGATTACACTGACAGACTAAAAAAAAAATGAAAATTAGAGTCCGAATAACTATTTGAATAACACAAGACTCTTGAGGAATGACGCTAGATGACTAACGTCTGTCATTTTGTGTATCCTTGTCTTGTTAAATCTCATAGACTTTTGGTTCTATCTAAAAATTATTTTTTCGATGATTTATTTTTCCAGCTGCCAAAACTGCCATTGCAAATTTCCTGAAAGATAAAAATGCATCGAGTCGAGAAAAGGATCTGATAAAAATTCTAAAGGTAAGTATCTTTGAAAACTGTTTGAAATAATGAGGTATGCATTCTTTACTATGATCATTTCCATATACATCTATTGGTCAAGTTTTCAGGCTAATAGTTTTGTAGTTCTCCCTAATAACAATGTTAGTTAGTCTTTCTTATCTCCTTGATTGATTCTGATCAAAATTTCAGCTGGGTAGAAATGACAAAACTCAGTTGAATTCATTTATCAATTTTATTCCATTTTTTTTTTTTTTTTTTTGTGGAATATAGCAATCAGAATCATTTGATTCCTTTTGTTGTTAGTCATGAACAATTGAATGTAAATTGGGCTCTTGTCTCATTGTTGTGCTTGTATTTGAGTTGGAGGTATGGTTAGATTTTGTGCTCCAAACATGTTTTATTGTCAGTTTATGGTTAGATTCTTTGAAAAAAATACTGCCAAACAGGCCTAAGCACTGAGAGGAAAAGAAATCCACATCCACGGAAAGTAAGCATTTTATTATAAATTGAAGCCCCTCTTAGGGAAACATTCAGATATTTCTCTTCTCAAAACTGATGGATTTCCAGTAGGTTTGAATGTCTAATAAATTGAAAGCAGTTGAAATTAAAAGAAAAAAGTAAAATTTCCTCCATCGGGTTTTGAAATCAATTGTGTAGGGATGTATTAGTGCCCTTACTGATTTCTCTAGTGATAAAAGTTGTTTTTTTTTATGTGAGCACAAATGCCAATCCCTGTAAATATTGATGATTTTCTTTTGTAAAATTCAACCTTAAAATATTTGATGGAGGTAAATTGTGACCTGCTGATTTTGGATATGCATCTGTTTTTCCTATTGTGTATAGTACTTGACTTTTCAGAGCACAATCACTCACACATATTTTGGTACTTTATATAATATAGGTTGATACTATCAAAATCACATTAGCACTGAGAGAAAGAGAATTCTACATTCATAGTTTTCCTATGATGAATTGAAAGTGAGGGTCCAGTTCAGCATTATAACTATATTTTAAATAGCCCCCCCCCTACCCTGACTTGAAAACCTGAAATATTTTTTTTAGAATAACTGAAAATTCTTTGGAGATCAATAGTTGAAGAGTTTGAAAGCATATAAAATTGAGAGGAAAAAAAAAATTAAACTCCAGCTGAGTCTGAAGTAGGTCCACCAATTACATTTTCTGTGGTTCTAAACGCTTGGCTATTAAATGACCATGATTTTGAAGCCTACAAATCAGTGCCTATAAAGGAATCTTTGAAAAAACATTGCGCACCCACATCCCCTTACTTGAGTATGATTTCAAATAAATGATGAAAAAAACCTTCCTCAGACAATGCTGAATCCAAATATATATATATATATATATACATATTTGGATTCAGCATTGTCTGAGGAAGGTTTTAAGATAAGAAAGACAAATAGAAACATCAAAATATATATATATATTTTTTTTTTTCTTCAAATATGTTATATATATATATATATATATATACGTATATATATATATATAACATATTTGAAGAAAAAAAAAATATATATATATATATATATATGTGTGTTATTTTATGGATCTAACTTTAATGTTTTTTGAGAAAAAATGTTCTGGTTCAGAATTAAGAGCTCTTAAGGCTAGAGAATGTAGTCTGTCCTACAATTCTACCTGTAGCTTAAAGAAGAGATGGATTCATGCAATTTATAATTATTCTGTCGGTTCATGTATCCATTTCTTAATAGCATAATTGTCGCGTTGAAAGAAACTAATAGAGCAAATATAGATTGTGAATAAACAAGGTGAGAATCTGGAGTTGAATCTTTTTTTTTTTTTTTTTTTTGCCTTTGCAATACTGACAACTGGATGGTCAGAGCAAGGCTATGTTGAAGCGGCTACCTTATTGGTCTTGGGTTCAATTCTCTGCAGCTGCTCCATTTTCTTTTGATTGTTTATTCTATTTACGTTGTCCAGGCCAAATGATACATTCACAATGAAATAATGGGAGATCATTCCAAAAAGGAGTTTCAATGTGATATAATGCAATGCATAATCATTCTGTTAGATCATACATCTAATTCCTAGTAACGCATATATATATATATATATATATATATAAGAACAATGATGAGATATACGACAAACGTTTATACATGTATTAATGTATTGAGTAGATCTTAGTTTAAAAGAATTGCTCAATACCATTCGTAGAGTGGTTATAAAATGAGTAAAGATCTTTTTTTTCAATGATTCATTACAGATTATACGTTGTTTTACATGAGGAAATGGAAATTTTTTTTCAAGTGAAACTGAATGTACAATTAGTAATGGACCATTGGAATAAACCTTTACTCATTTCCTGCAGCAGCTCCATCTTCTTTGATTGTTTATATTATTTACGTTGTCTATGCCAAGTTATGCATTAAATGAGTTTCTATATAACTCTATTTATAATTATATATATATACACACTCACTCATGCATACACTTTGAATATAAATGTGATTGCACTGTTACATTTTCATAATCTTGCTGTTTTTCTTTTCACAGGACAGTGATATTTCTCGTAACATTCCTGGAAAGGTGAAGTTAGCGGCACCTAACTTGTTGAAAAACAAAAAAAAGAAATAACTCATTGGACCCCATTTAAAGAAGAATACAACGCTCACATTGGATTGAGGGGAAGTGACCCTACTTGGAACTGTCTATTGGTGCAATTTCCTAATCCAAGGAATTTCCCGGGGGGGGATATGCAATCGGTTGGCTCCCCTGCTGTTGTCCCTCTTGGATGTTAAAATAGTTCCAGTGGTCGAATTCTTCCTTTCCTGGATGCGGATCGTTTCTGCTCAGAGAAAATAAGCATCACTAAATAGAAACAAATAAATAAAACCATTTGGAAAGAATTTGCCTGAGAAGTTTGTGGCTTCTACCATTTCTAATGTTACGCAATTCATAAATTTTAATTTTGTTTCAAAATGGCAGTCTGTGATGAGAATATTCGAAGAGAAATTGTGCATATATCAATATAAATAAATTTTACGATTTATTCTTATTATTGGATGAAGTATTGTAAAACAATATTTTTTTTCTTTAAATTTGACTAGTTTTTTTTACTTGCGTCTCAATTTCCATAGTACTACTACTAGTTCCCAAAACAAAAACTACAACATGATGCCTTGAGTCTTTTTTTTTTTTTTTTTTTTTTTTTTTGTGTACCAAGAGTCAACCTATTCAAAACCTGGGGACCAACTCTAGTTATTAAGTTATTTCAAGATAGGTTTGCAAGATATTTGTTGAACTTTAATTTTTAAAAAAAGATGGATATAATATCCAAGAAGATATCACTCTCTGGGAAGTTCCACAAAACAGCCGCTTGGGGGAAGAAGAGTGGAAATTGCGACGTGTACGTGGAATGGTCAGAATGTATGGGTGGGATTCACTAGAGATAGCAAATTGTGTTCTGACTGGAAAATCTCTTACTGATGGAACCAGGCGATGGAGCTCTTCTGAACATACTCCATGAAAATTGCGAGAGAGATGTGCCAGATTCGCTACATCACGCCAATGAGAGAGTGGTTGGTTTGATGAGAGAGGATCATCACCAACTAATCAACATACTTGGTTTTGCACCTGATTGAGGCCAGATAACATCTGCTGGGTGGAGCATAGTTGTATCTGACTCTTGTAGAGATATAAGATGGTGCTAGTGAGGGTCAGCTATTTTCTAGAGCTGATATAATAATCCAATCATTTTTGTCAGAATCAAGTTGCAACAAAGGATGGATTTAAAAGGTGTACTCTCTAATTCAAGTATGTCTTCAAGTTATAACACAAATCTGCTCAAGCTGTCGATGACATCAACAAAATATTTGGGAATGAACTCTATTAGAGTGCAGCTGTTCAGCAGGTTTAGGGTGGGAAATTTAGATGTCAATAATAAGCCTCGAGGTAGGCCCAAATCTGTTCTCAATGATGAGGAATTATCAATAGAGGCCAAGAACCCATGAAAAATGGCTCAAGAACTTTCTGGAGACTCAAAGGCTTTGAAGGATCCCCTCTCATACCAGAATGCAATAAGGGTTGAATATTTGGAAAAATGGGTTCCGCAAGCACTCAATGAAATGTTCCATGACAGTGCCAAACCCCACACTTCTCAGCTGACTGTGTCTAAGCTTAGAGGATTGGTATATGAAGTCTTGCAGAATCCTCCATATTCACCTGACATTTCTCTAAAAGATTTTCATCTTCTCAAGTATTTTGAACTTTGTTTGCATAATATCAAGTCTAATATTAGCAAAGCCCTAATTCATGCTTTTACTGAATTCGTGACCAGTAAACTTAGATTGATGTTCCTCATGCATTATAGAAGTTTTCAATGATTAGTGTTTCAACTGCTCTGTACACCATAACTAAAAATTCGCTTTGGTCATGGGCGTCATGGGCGGCTGGCGGTTGAATCAAAATTCTTGGCTAAACAGATCCATTGTTCGTCTGTAGTTCAAAAATTGAACTGATAATTCTGCTCTTATTTTTATTATTTGTATTTTTTAGATGAATCATTACAAATCACAAATGATTTCTAAAACTTTGTCTGATGAAAATAGTACTGGTATTCATACATACCCCGCATAAATGAATCACCATCGCCTGCTCATGCACGAGAAAAAATCATGTAAAAAAGTTTCTTCAAAATATAGATCTTTTCTATAACAAAATGACCTTAGAGACACAAGAAAGCACTTTTTCTGAAAGATCAAAAAAGTGATTTTTAGATGTTGCTTAGTGGTGTATTCATACATTTAGCCCCCAAAATGTGACTAGGAGTACAAAGAGAGAAGAATCTGTTGCCCACTTGGCTGGTTGGTTGGGCAGGCCATTGGTGGGGCTACGGTGATTCAATGCTTTTGATACTAATACGATCAGTTTTGAACAAACATGGCAGTGAGAGGTCAGCATAGTGAGTGAGGTTTAATTCGATCTTCTGCTCACTGGTTGGCTTCAGTTGCTTAATAGATAGAGCAGCAAGGCATGAACCTGGTTTCCTTTTGGGAGCCTGAATTTGAATTTCACTAGAAGCTTATTTTTCCTTTTTGATCCATGCTGTTTACTAAATGTCACAGATTAGCGGCCTATGTGCAATTGTGGTAAGAAGCAACAGGAAAAAGAAAGACGTTAAATGAAGGAAAAGATGAAGATGAATCATCCCCCTAAAATGAATCATTGAAAATGTGTCAGTCTACCAAAACTCTGACCATTTATCTATCATGTTAACCCTTTACCAGATCAATTGTTTATCCACCCAACATTTCATTTTGGAGCTTCTTTTGTTTTTTGTTTTATAAATGAAGAAAAATTTTGATCTTAAAAAAATTGGCAACATTATCATTCTCAATCTGGATGGTTTTAGATTTGTTTTAACGTAGTTGCAAAGATTCAACCCCTAAAATATTATTTTCAACCATATATACGAAAATAATCGCGACTTCCCATTTGAAAATAAAAGTTGAAGATAATAATTACATGACAGGAAAAATATCCAGATAAGCTAAATCTTGAAAGGATGGAGGTTTAAAAGGATACTTTTATGCGTAACTGCAGCTTCTGGTACCAATTTGTGTTTATTTACGAGGAAACAAAATCTTGTGGCAGTTTCTAGATAACTGTGCAGTCAGTGAAATAACATCTTTATTCTACCCATTATAATTCAAACACTGAACATTGTTGAGCTTTCAGTACATTAAAGTGCCTAGAATTTTTATTCAAACAGTACCAAACATGTCTTGATGATAATTACTTCTTGGTTCAACACTAATTTGCTTACACTAATAGGACAACCCCAATTTTTGGATACTTCAAGATTCATCTTATCCACCAAAAACAAAGATTTCAATAATACAATGTTTACTCTATTTGTGAACAAGAAGAAAAAAGTATGGGAATTGAAAAAACAACAAACGTCCTTAACTTAACACAGGAATTTCAGTGGTGTTATTCTTTCCTTCAACATCACAAGATGTCATTTTTTTTCTTTCAACAGACAACCTTGTCTGTTCCTATCTTGACTAAGAAGAAGCAGGTGGTCTTGCTTGTTTTTTTGTTATGTTGGGCAGCTTTAGAACCTATTAGGCAGATGAGCTTCAATGCTCTGAGGCCAATCAGGTCGGATGTCTCGAACGCATATTTCAACACAGAAAGAAACCCACCGGACTTCCAAACCTACTCAGCCCAGGCGATGCTGAATTTGACAGCTGATTAATGATTTCTAATTTCACCAGGTCCTAAGAAAATATTGATCTCTAAAAGTTGATAAATAGGATTTTGACATTAGATACCATACTTAAAAAAATCCGGACAATGAAAATATACAGTCGCCCATAAAAGAGAATACCCCTATCAGTCAAAAAAACACAGATCTTCCCCAGGATTAGCCACACATATCTATCTTGTGGGGGTCGCAGAGCCAACATTTTCTGAACCTGTCCAGTTCATCTCGCCCTCTCATATTCTGCCAGCCTAGGCTCCGCATTTGATCTGTCGGGATCCATGTTGTGAGTCAGGATGTCTGTCAGTTGTCTGCAATTCTTGCGATATGACCAGCCCATTGCCATCTAAGTTTCCTAATGGTTTCTATGATATCTCGGACTCCTGTTTTTCCGTAATATATCATGCTATCTTGTGGTCTCTCTCCATGTGAGGTTGAGCATGATTCTCTCGTGTGCACGTTGCATAGTTCTCAATTCGTGTAACTGCATTATGAGTGCAATTTCAATAGAGGCCTAACCAAATAAAATAAAAAACATAACTAAGAAAACAATCCGACTTCCTGACCTGCTCAGCCCAGGCAGCACTGAATTTGACAGTTGATTAATGATTTCCAATCTCGCCGGGTCCTGAGGAAATATTGAATCTTAAAAGTTAAAAATGGGATTTTGACATGAGATACCATACTGTAAAGAGAACGCTGGCAATGAAAATATACAGTGTCGCTCATAAAGGAGAACACCCCTACCAATTGGAAGAACATTTTTTTTTTCATAGAGTTGATTTTCTTCTAAATCAAACGTTTTAGGATCTTATTTTTAATGGAACATTACACAATCAAAACGATTTTCTTACATCATTTAATAGTGAATCCATAGCCCAAAATACGAAACCTGCAGCCATCTAAAAAAATGTTCATCCATACAAAAACATATCTAAATGTTACTGCTAGTAGGATTGCAGTGTTACATTTTCTTTGACTCTTTTGCTATAAATATAAATCGTACATTCAAACTTTTATTGTTCTGACGATCTAATCTCATTGAAAAATGAATGAAAGATTGAATTGTCCAAAGTTATAGAGAATATAAAACATACAGCCATTGGGAAGACTCCAAATAAACACAGCCATTTGTGACTTATAACTTTCCCTAGAGCTAAAATCGTCTTCTAAACGAGAGATTTCAGATCATGGATAAGATTAGGGAGAACGTGATGAGGCAGCCGATGATGATTGCAGAAGATGACTGTTTTGAGAGGTGGGATATGCCTTGGGATAGATATGTAAGGTCTCAAAAAGGGTACATTGAAGTGGTCTAATGTGTCATAGCCATTTATAGTTGGAAAAAAAAACGAGATACCTTGTGGACGAAACTTTATTTATTCGATTCGTAGCATTATCTGCGTTTCATATTCGATATGGCTTTATACCACTTTATAAGAGAAACGTTTGGGTAAACGAGTTAACTCCACTGATTATTAATCAGAGAAGATCTGGTATTTATTTACAGACCCATAACGATAAATATGACACAAGGTTGATATAATTCAGGCCCACACATGTGTGGGATATTGCCAACACACACACACACACACACACATATATATATATATGTATAAATGTGTATATGTGTGTAAATATATCATACGTATATATATATATATATATATGTATACCGTATGTATATACTATATATATGAATATATACATATATAAATCATGTATATATATCATATATTCATATCATACATGTATATATCATATCTATATATATAAAATATAGTTATATATATACATATATCATATATGAATATATATCATGCATATATTATACCGTCATTTATATATATATATCATATACGTATATACCCTATATCTCATACGATATATATATATATATATATATATATATATATATATATATCACATATAATTATATATCTCATGTATGTATCATAGGTATATATCCAACTTATATCTCTTATCGTAAATATATATATATATATATATATAAACAAACTATCTATCCGTCTCTGTTCATATCTCTACCTCTGTATCTTAGTCTGTTCATATATATCGATCTATCTATCAGATACAGGTTCATATATAGATGAATGGATGTTTACAATAAAATACAACAGACATTAATCAAAAACTCATTAAAGGTTCCCACGTAAACATTTCCTTCTGAGTCGATTGTTTTGACAAAATCAATGTTTGAATTGTTGAGCACTGGCTTTTCTTTCAAGATGCAAACAGACGTCAATGTTTCCAAAACTTTTTCGGTCTGCCAGGTCACCTCTCTAGCGTCCCCAATCTCACATATACGAACATAGATTGAACTTTTGTACGCGATTGAATAGCTTCTTTGTCAGTGGGTAAAAAGTTTTCGTTAAGTACGTGAAATACATAACCACACCTACGGAGAGCCTTTACAGACGTGTGAACGTAATGCTCACCTGTTCTCACGGATTCTGCCTTCTGATCTGACCGTCATGTGGTGTGTGTCCTGTCCAGAACATTTCCCCAAGATACGAATAAACGTGCTATCTTTCAAGTCGCAAAATAGAATAAAACCAAGTTTTCGTTTACGACTATGTTAAGAACCGTCAACCAATACAAACAGCATAGGTTTCTTTCTCATCTCCAAGTTTGGTTGACTATATGCATTTGTATCAGGCATAATGGCCGAATCAATGGAGCTAGAGGGCTGTAAATTCAAACATTTACTCCTTACATTTTTTTCCGAAGATCTGCTGCCTTAATTATTTTTTCAGAGGAAGGTTCAGCAAAACAAGTTCATACTGAATTGATTCCTTCACGTCTTTGTCTTTTGGAAACTCAAGACTTTTTTTTCAGTGATGACTGCCAAAGGAAAGATGACAGAAGTAACTTATCCATTGTTCACTCCATTTCCCATTTTTTTAATTGATTGCCCCCAACACAGTATGCTGCGAAAATACATTGATTGCTTGATGGGTTTTTTTTATTGAGTGACTAACCAGACCTGTTGATTTTACACTTAGCAAAACATACATGTTACTTGAGTGTTTGTGATTTAGATTTATTTTGTCGTATAGATTTTGTGAAAAAAAACCCATCTCTCCCTTGGTTCTGATGCCAACCTGTCGTCTCTATCGCCACTCTGGATGTTTCCAGAGCCCTGAGGGTGGGGGTCGGTACCGCTCATTTAGGGAAACTCTGAGATACGATATCGATTAACCCTTTTTCTGGCAAATTACCCAGTGCTGTTTGCAACAACACAGGAAGAGCCCGTTTCTGTGAAAATAACAGTTTGATGACAAAATAAAAATATCTTTCTAGCGAATGTCACTGTTGAAGTCTATTGTGTTCCGATCAACGGGCACGCACGTATACTCACATACATACATAGAAACATACTCTTACATGCAGGAGGAACTGCTTAATTCTCTCCACCTCTTTCTCGTCTCTCTCCCTCTCTCTCTCTCTATATATATATATATATATACATATATATATACATATACATATATATACATATACATATATATACATATACATACATATATATATATATATACATATATATATATATATATACATATATATATAAATATATATATGTGTATATATATATACATACATATATATATATACATACATATATATATACATACATATATATATACATATATATATAAATACACATATATATACATATATATATACACATACACATATATATATATACATACATATATATATATACATATATATATACATACATATATATATACATATATACATATATATATATATATATATATATACATACATATATATATATACATATATATATAAATACACATATACATATATATATATATAAATACACATATACATATATATATATATACACATACACATATATATATATATACATATATATACACATATATATATATACATATATATATATATATATACATACATATATATATACATACATATGTATACATACACACACACACACACACACACATATATATATATATAAGAGAACAGTAATAAAATATACAACGAACGTTTGTATACGTATTATTGTATTTTGTAGATCTTAGTTCAATAGGAATGCTCAATACCGTTAGTAGAGCGGTTATAAAATGAGTAAAGATCTTTTTTTCTATGATTCATAACAGATTGTACATTGTTTTCTTGAAGAAATTTGAAAATCTTTTTCAAGTCAAACAGAATGTACAATTTGTAATGGACCATTGGAAAAAAATCTTTACTCATTTCTTGCAGCAGCTCCATCTTCTTTGATTGTTTATTCTATTTACGTTGTCTAGGCTGAGTGATGCATCAACCATGTTACGACGGGAGATCATTTCAAATAAGTTTCTATATAATATAGTGCAATTTATTATTCATTATGTCGGGCCAAATATGTCCTTTTTTCAAGTACATACCGTCGCGTTGAAAGAGATTAGAAAGACCAAGAGTGAACAAAATGAGAATTTGCGTTGAAAGTAGTTATTCGGTGTTTGCATTACAGGCGGCCTGTTTAGTACAATGGTAAGTGCATTGCTACGTTGTAGCAGCTACCCAATCGGTGGCATATATATATATATATATATATATATATATGAATGGGTTGGTTTCACCGGAGAATACCGTTGGGAGAGAGCAGCAGAAGGACTATAGATGGCAGGTTCTATGTGCGGATTTTCCCTCCAGCCCGAGCAATAGATTTTTAAGGCAAGGCCAGCTTGCCCCGGGCCAACCCCATCCTTTAAACCAAGGGTTAGCATCCTATGGTCCACCGAGGTGGCACGGATAGGATCAGGATTCTAAGGTCGTAGGTTTGACAGGAGTGTCCTTCTCCTGACAGATGCGCGCAACACAGTTGTTCTAGAGTGAATGTAGTGTCCATGCGCGCAGATAACAACTGTGCGTTGCGTTAGTTTCAGTTACACATTTAGACAGATATGATAACCCAAGTTGAAAAAATTTACAGCTCTTGAAATATAAATACGAAATTGTAACGAGAAGTAGTACTGATCACTCTTTGAATACCACCACCACACTTTCTTGATAATGACTGATGATAGTCGAAAGATCTCGAACGGAGGTCGATATCCTACCTCTGGACCACGGATCTGGGTGGTCAGTAAGACTGAATTTAAGCGATATATTCGTTTACGCAGAAACTCCTCATCCACCAGAGTGCTCTATTCCTAAGGAATAGCATTGCATAAGCTTACAATGGATGAGTTACCTCACTCAAAGAATGCTCAACCTGAATAGAGGAGCATTCATTCATATTAGTTATAATCACTAACCGGCCATCAAAGTATTTTCCATTGTTTTCAATGACCTTATGCCATCTTTCAGCTATTTTATGTATTCTATGATATTACGTTGATGCAAAGGTTTCCAGCATCTTTTTGACTAAATCTTTATTCAGTAATATTCAATTTTATGGTGGTTAATTCAAATATCTTTCCAGTTGACTATAAAATGGCTACCCCGATTATAAATTGCACAGTCCCCCCCACTTATTCACTCGATGTTAAAAAAGCTAAAAGGCTCCAGCTCCCCCGCTATTAACGCTGGTAATGGAGAAATAGGTTCATGCCTTTTCTAAAGACATTTGTGTGAAGTGAACGCAAGCAGCAGCAGCTGAAAATTGAACTTGGTTCGCTGATTCCGTTTTCTTTGCCGGTAACCACTCCCCCAATCCCAAGTTGTTTCAAGGGCCTTCGATTATTCAATCTTGCAGCATTAACTTGTAATTAACAAAAAATATTCTTTTATGAAAGAAAAGTTTACTTAGGGGTCAGCGTAAGCTAAGTTTACTCCCCTTAGGACAGGTGGATTTAGCTAACCCTAAACTTCAGCGCTCGGTTACCTGGCTTGGTTAAATTGTGGTATTCTTGTTGAGAAAATGTACTAAATGAGCCTGGTTGCTGCAGTGTCAAACCCGACGCCAACTTCAAACCCAACTTGAGATGATTACTTCCATATTGTATATAGAATTTAAAAAAAAGAACTTTTTTTTTTAGTGTAAATGTATCTATTGATTAGAATGAAATAAGCCCTGGCATACCTGGAAGACAAATCTTTTAGATGTATAGAGAGAATTTTGCAGTTGTCTGTTTGGCTTAGTCTGTAATAGACCAGTTGATCGTGATTATAAATCACAGTAACGATATGTTGATTTCACTCCCCCAAAATTAGATGGGGATTGTTCTTGTTTTTGTTTTGATGGAAAAACACAGCCAACCCCTGACTCTGACTCGAGTTAGACAATAATTTCTAAAAACATGACACACGCATGCAGAGGTCCAGAGAATACATCGGCCAAAACGCTGTGCTAAAAATAACAGCGAAAAATACGAAGAATAAAATCTATCACAATAATTTATGCAGTTCCGGTGAATTTGTCGTTGGATACACTTGTTCTTGTGCGATCAC
>OY735234.1:18172528-18187528 GCA_963457665.1 Thysanoteuthis rhombus | reverse complement strand
TTAAAAGTCACGATACTACTCCTTCGTTTATAATCCCCTTGAAATCAGAAATCACAGATATGGACGTAAAGTTGGTTTATAATTCCCTTGAAATCAGAAATCACAGATATGGACGTAAAGTTGGTTTATAATTCCCTGTAAATCGGAAATCACAGATATGGACGTAAGGTTGGTTAATAAACCCCAAGAAATCAGAAATCACAGATATGAACGTAAGGTTGGTTTTTAATCCCCTTCAAATCGTAAATTACATATATGGACGTAAGCTTCATTTACGATCCCTTTGAAATCGGAAATCATAGATATGGACACAGGAATATTGGACACATCGTTAAACTTATGGTTCTTGTTTTAATGCCCAGTGGTTTCCTCTCAATAATCGTGTCTCTCATAACCGAACACTGAACGATTGATTTTGTGTTAGTGATAAATTTATCCACTTCGACTGTGTTATGAGTATTTTTAGATCGTATTTGTCGCTTTGGGACAATCGTCAGTTCGTTATCTGAATTCATTTCGAACAATTTCTATAGTACTTCATTAATTTAGTTATCAGAAACCATCAAGAGGAACTGTCAAAGTTTTTTTTCAGTTTTCAAGTTTGTCCGACAAACCAATGGAGTTAGAGGCCTAACATTCAAACATTCGCTTCTTATCATATCCAAGAAAAAAAATTCTGTTCAGTCAACCGAAAATAAGCTTGTAGAGGGGTGATCAATTAATAATGGAGGTCTATGCTAAATAGATGCCTTAGTTTGTGTCCACCAGTTTTCTCGTTTTTTTAAAAAAATTCACTCTTTTTTGGTGATCACTGATCAACAAAAGGGGAGAGTAACTCATTAAATGATCACCCTTTCTAAATTGATCTTCCCCAACACGGCATGCTACCAAAAAAAAAAAAAAAAAATTGGTGACATGACCATTTTCATTGAGTGACTAACAAGACTTGTTTATTAGTTAAAACTTATATTAACATGTTTATATAATTGACTGATTTTGCGGTGATTTCGCTTATGCTACCTACAGTAGAAACGCAACCCTGGAGAAAAATTAAAGAAGCCTGTATTTGCAAATGAGCGTCTACTTTTCGAGAAACAGTTCTAGGAAAGGCCGGAATCCAGTCTTCCCTGTGTTCTATACTATAATCAATCATTTTTTCTGTATTTGAAACCTGATTAAAGTAGATAGAACAATAATACAAACTCTCCCCCCACTTTCTTGTTACCACAATGGCCATAAGTCTAGCCGTCCTGGGGTCATGCAATTGCAGAAAGATGGTCAAAAAGGACATTCGGTGAATTATAGTGAGGTTTGAATCCACCAGGGATATTTTCCAAGATTTTATCAAGTCTCAAGCTCCAAGATCTCCTATCCTATAATCTGTCTACAGTTCAGAGTTTGTTTATTTTCCTAATTTTCTTTACGGCTTCAACCAGCCTTCAGTAGTGATTTAACAAGAAGCCTTAATTAAACAGATCAATCAATCGACTGATCGATGATCGATTGAATAATCGATTCTTCTGCCCAAAGCATTCGACGACTTGGTTTGCATTGACGGAGATAAGCAGAAACCCCGTCGATATTGCGCCGTTAATGTCCGCAGCGTCACAGCCTGCATTCTTCCTCTCACTTTCCACTTTCACTTTCCTTTTCCCTTCTCACTTCCACTTTCACTTTCTACTTTCATTTTAAGATGTTGTTCACATCCGTTTTCCTGAACTGGGGAAGCTAATACAATTAGACCCAGGTACATTTCCTGGAGGAACTGCAAGTGTGATTGCCTCTCCAAAAACTGATGAAAACACCAAGAATTTCTAGCGGAAAATATTTCACAACCTCCATTAGGGAATTGACCGAATACTTTTAAACTGTACCGAAAGTAAGGGTCTAGATTAGCATCATGATTACATTGTAAACAGACCCCCAATAAACCTTGAAAAAGTAATTTTTTTCCAAAATCCTGTGTAAGCGAAATAAATGGCATTCAGTTGGGCGTGTGAATTAGCGTTGGAATGGCGTTGATAATACGAAAACCGTAGGAGGAGGAGGTATGTCAGAATGACCAGAATACGAATGGATAAACATCCCCCAAGAACGATGGTTTTCTTGCATATAATTGAAATCCCACTACTAATATACATCCGTCCAAATAGCTCCATATCCTCAAAAGTAAGCGTAAAAATAGCGAATTGAAAAAAAAAATTGGACAGTTATGCTTAAGATTGTGAATATAAAAATGTAGATAAACTGGTCCGGTTACTCACTCAGTAAAAACTGACATCATGCTGTGCTGGCAGTAATCAATTAAAACATTGGAAGAAGAGGAATCGATGAATAATTTACTTCTCTGGGCCTTAATCACTAAAAAGTCTGAATTCCAAAAAACAAGCAAGTATAAAACAGGGACCAATGTAACATGAACTTATATTGAAAACGGAACCCACCATTAAAAACATATGGAGGGGGGTAAAAAGCAAAAAAAAAAAAGAAGATTTTTCTTGGCATAATAATGAGTAAATGTTGAAAATTCCACTTCTTTCGCGTGATACATACATAGCCAGCTAACTGAACCCACTTGGAAACTGAAAGAAAACAATGTTGACAGTTTTTTGACATTTTCTTATACGTGGCAGTATTACCGTGAGGCAATAGTAAGTAAGTTTCTGCTGTGACAGTTCGAGTCTCAGTAAATTTCATACACTTGTAACCTTACTCTAAAATGTGACCACAGAAAAGGGTACTATCCTGTGCTTGAATAGCCCGCCTCCTAGCCGAAAAGTATCATGAATTACGGTAATGCAAAACATGATCACACTGAAATTGATATAACCAGTTCAAGATACGTTGATGCAATAATTCTCAGATGGGGTACTTTGCAGTTCAGTAGGTGTATGTGAGATTTCCGAAAATGTGACTTAACAAGAACAGAGTTGTACTGATGTGTCCACGTGCCACTGAAAGATAAACTACGGATGAGGGAGTCAACCCCCAACCCAGAAAAAAGAGAAAAGAATAAGAAAAAGGAAACTGCAGATATGGGGACCACTTGAAGGAAACTATGATAAGAAAGAAAAACAAGAAAAAACTATATCAATCTCTAGACCTATGTTTGTGAACGCTGATGGCGTAATTCAATATCTATCACGAGAACTGATTAAAACAAGAATAAATAATTGTTTTTTTTTTTGACGACAAAAAAGTACCGCTGAACGGGAAGCCATGAATGATATTTTTTATCCCGAGAATTCATTAAAAAACAAAACAAACGACGTCAGTTATCTCAGGCAGTCAAAAGGATTTACAGAGAAAATCTATGGAAATATCAGTAATGGAAATTTCCGAAAATGATTATTTTATGATGTTCAATAAGTTTAATCATTACAGTTGTCCCATTGCAACGGAGAATGACGATTTTTTGAGTGAAATGAATGATAGAAAAATGCACCAGGCTAAGCAGTTAAGCATATTGTCGTATTTCAAACCTTTCACAACAGCAGACGACGAACCTCGACAGGCAGACAGAGAAAAGTGGTATTTTGGGGTTTGAAAAGGCGCAAAAGTTTCCTTATATGAATAAATCGTAATTGTCTCTTCGTTTTACGCCATTTCAGATAGTAGGGGCAAATCTGTACAAATGCAGGTCGTAAAGTAGCGTAAAGCGAACTCTCAAACACACACACACACACACACACACACACACACATATATATATATATATATATATATGTTCCTATTGTTGAAGTGAACTGATCCGACAGAATGTTGATGGTAATGACAATCAGAAAGTGAAGAGAAAAGCGGTTCAAGCACTCATATACCACTCTTTCAAGGAAAGTAAAAGAACTCCCACCCTCCATCAACCAAAAAAGATTAGATAAAAACAACATACTCAACCCCCCACCAAATATATACCAACACCTATCCATTGAATATTAAACAACACCTCTCCATCCTATAATAATAAAAAAATAACAAAAGCAACTTTTCTTGAGAAATGACCATCTAAGCTCCTCACTGCTATAACAGGAAACCCCACCTCTTACAGACCCGCTACATTTCAAACCAGATGTTACTCTCATCTACACAGATACAAACACCTGCCCTCCCCACCAAACAACCAAATAACACACAAATATTCCCATTCTCTCTTCGGCATCTAACACGTGAACTGCAATGTTTTTCAGCAAACCCCAGCAAATATTTTTCTCTGAAAAAGATGGCTGGCCCCCGTCGATATGCATTGAAATACAACCATAGGATAATGAAAAATTGAGATGTAACTCCTATCTCCTGAGTTTATCACTTCACCTTCCAATTGCAAATTTCATCAACGTATATATAGAGTCATGAAAAATTTTCATTCTATAATGCTGGAAAAGAAAAACAAATTTCAGGTCAATTTTTCTATGCAGTTCCAAAACAGCCACAGCCATGTTCCATGCAAGTTACAATAGTCCACTGAGGTGGTAGAGAGGGGAGCAAGGCCCCATGGTCATATGCATGTGAGTGTGTGTATGTAAAATTTGTGTTACAAGCTTATCAGTATTTCTGGTTACGGACATTAATTCTTTTATCTACATGGCAAATGTCTTTACGCTGGCTGCAGCAACAGTCGTCCCTTCCTAGGTTTCACACATAACAAGATTCCCCTCATGTTGGACCTATTTCTTACATCTACATGGCAAATGTCATTACACTGGTCACCGTAACAACTGTCCCTACCCAGGCTTTACATATAAAAGATTTCTCCTCATGTCAGACCTTTTCCTCATATCTACAAGGCAAATGTCTTCATGCTGCCAACGGCAACAACCGTCCCTACACAGGCTTCACATACAACATGTTTCTTGTCATGTTGGACCTTATCATGATATCTATATGGCAAATGTCTTCACTCTGGCCACAGCAGCAGCTGTCCCTGCTCAGGCTTCATATATAACAAGTTTCTCCTCATTTCGGACTTTTTTATTATACTGACTTGGCAAATTTCTTTACGGTGGCCACGTCCACAGCCGTCCCTACCCTGGTTTCACATATAACAATTTTTTCCTTACGTCGAAGTTCTTAGAGTTTTTTGCAAAATATCAAAATAGATGTTGATAAGCATTCGAAGTGATGTCGCTAACTCTTCCATACACTATTTTACCTATAGGTGGGTTAATGTGGGTTGGATTCGTGCCTTGCATTGACCACTAGCACTTTTTATAATTATGTATTGCACCAACTGGATAAGAATTCGTTCATGCAAAATTTCCAAACTCGAATTCTGGCTGTTGCACTGAAAAGTAGATGTCGTTACTCGTAATTGTGACGCATATACCCATACAAATATACCCTCTGGTTGTACAGATACAAGTCCCCTAGTCCAACCCTCATTTAAACCAATCGAAGGGTTTCATCTATCTTTACTATTTGTGTGCACTGTCATCAATGCACAGCACTTGAAATACATGCTTGGTGCGAGGAAGGGTTTCCCAGGCAAGACCTAATTTGCGCCTCTGGTTGTATTATAACGACTATCCTTTCAGTTTTAAGTTTGCCTCTTTGTACTTAATGAACAGACCTTTCTAGCCAGACCCAAGTGGCTGGTATTAAACCTTTGGTCAGTCTTAATCGACTTGTATTAAATCTCTGCCTCTAGTCTCGTTTGATTTCCAATTTCAACACTATTCCAAAGCCTGAGTTGGGTAAGTGTCAGAGATGGAGTTCGACTTCCATCTTATGGCTCAATCTTCCAACCCAGCACAGAACAATGGTAGGAAGGATATTGGTCAAGTGAATCTCAGGAATGCAGCGCCAATTCCAGCCTCAAGCCTTGTATCACTATTGAAGGCTAGTATCGAAACCCCGCCTCCAAATTTGACGTTACTTCAATGCCTGCATTGGTCTCGAAGAGAAAGTTCGGGTTATTTCCCCTGGTAGCCCAATCAGGCAACCTTGTTGAAGGGTTAACAAGAACTGTTCTTGCCCCTTTCATCACCAGTAATTGGAATGGCGTATTGAAATCGGGGTGAAAAAAACTAATGCATGAAGTCGAAATCAAAGACTTGCTGATTCTTTCTAGCTTTCTACACGGTCGAATAACCGACCATAAATCCTTGATTGATTAATGCCTGGTTTGGCTCGAGACTGCATAAAAAAATTGAAAGAACACCTCTGGTTTGTCACTCAGTAGAAACCGTCACGTGACCAACGTCTTTTGATGAGTATGCAATGTTGGGGTGATCAGTTAAAAAAATTTAAAAAAATTGACCAGTGAATAAGATACTTCTCTTACCATTTGTTGATCAGCGATCACTAAAAAGTCTGTATTCTAAAATAAAAAACGAAACAAAATGTTGTCACAATCTCAGGGAGTAATTCAGCATAAACTTACATTGTAAGTAGACTCCCCCACTAAAAAAACTTATATTGGGGGGAGGGAAGCAATAACAAAAAAGGAAAACATGATAAGTTTATATTGAAATTTCTAGCCTTCTAGCTCCATTGGTGCAGCCTGTACGCATGATGCATGCATATGCAGCTGCCAGCCAGAACAACTCTAAAACTGGAGAAACATATGTTGACAGTTTTAATGACAGCTTTGGTTTTCGGTTTCTAAAAAAAGAAATGTTTTATATTTTCGATAGCCTGTCTCATTTCGTTCACACTAGTTGCCAAATCAATAAGGATTCTTAGAGGCTTTGGCAAATCAAGGGAAAGAATTTGATTAATAGTTCGATAACGTATCCTTTACATTCATTCATTTCTTGTCCCCCACAGCCGGGCTAATCAGGAGGGGGGGTTGAGGACAGGGAAGTGAGACCTTTAGCTCGCGTAATTGAGCATAGTTTAGAGATTGATCTAATCCCTCAGAGGATTAACGGGAGCACCACGGGACAATTTTTACATGATCCCCAACTTCTTACAGCATCTAGTATCCCGAGTTGGTCACCCGTCTAGGTATTGACCGGGTTCGACATTGCTTAATTTCTATGATCGTACAAAAATCGTGTAGCAGAAAAACTAACACCATTATCCATAGCGCAGCTCTTAAGAAAAATTATTATTATGCACAGCCATATAACATACGTAAGAATTCGAAAAAGAGTAATCCAATTTGAATGAATACGATTTTAAAGGCCAAAAATGTATTTTTTTTATCGCAATTCATTAAAAAATGTAAAAACTTGATATTTATAATAATGGTCTGCCAGAGTATATCACAGTATTAGGTTGACGCAAAAGTTTCGAGTATTATTTGAAAAAATATTTTATATGAATAAATTCATTGCATTATTATTTCGTAGTCAAAGTATTGTCTTTGTTTTCTTATGACGTGACACCACCTTTCTGGTAAATTGTGTATTGCATCATGAAAAAACGATTCCAGTTTTGATTCGACGAATTCTTCGTAGAATGTTCTTATATTATGAATTTGTTGGAACGGCGAAGAAGGAATAATTCAAGGGGCAAAAGAAGCGATAGTCCGAAAGCAACATTTGCGTGTGAAATAACTTCTCATGCTCGTCTGCAGCGTCAAATTTGCAACATCAAAAAAAAAAAAAAAAAAGGAAAAATGTCTTTTCTTTTCCAAAGCAACATTCGAACGAGACAGTTGTTCATTCCAGTCTGACACAGTAACAATATATTCAGAAGCCAGAAATTTGTAATGAAAGATTTTTGAATACCACCCCGCATAGGAACCCCCCCTAGTCCCAGCAAATACAATTCAGACAGAGATATTGGAGGTTTTCCTGCATCTTGTAACAATTTCTCTCGTTATTAGAATATCGTGATAAATCTATTTTTTCCTACTAGTGACTTTCTTGTCCAGAAATGACGTTTTCCGTCTCAAGCAATAAGAGGAAGATAAATGTTTAAACGCTTACCATTGTTTCATTCAGTTTTAGTTAAAGTCCCCCACAGGAAATTCTACCATGCAAACTTCACCAAAAGCAAATTTCATAATTGTAAATTCCACCACAGTGAATTCCCCGTACAAATTTTTTACATAAATGACGCCTCAGTAAATTCCTATCACTAAACTTTGTATAAAATAAAGAATTAAAAAATGAAAAAAAAAAAAAAAGCTAATTAAAATATTAATTATCCTCTTAGTGGGAGGTGGATTTTTTTTAATTCTAAATTATATGATTGAAAATTTTGCATCTCAATCTAAATTATATGATTGAAAATTTTGCATCTCAATCTGAACTTCTTTTTTATAACCATTATAGAATTTTTTTTTACAACTGAACTCCCACGCCGACGGGAGGGAGATTTTAGTCTAGCTAGTCTGAGCGATTTTTTTGCATGAACACAAGAATCGCTATGGTAACAAATTAATACTGAGACAAGAGTCATCACAGTTATGACATTCAAACCCAAAACAATTATAAAATAATCGACTGACCTCACAAGTGTTCAATAGAGAAGCCAACACCTTTTAAAAGTAGCTTAATCTGCTATTAATAGCCCAAGCTGGCAACTCTATGGATACAAGAGACATTAGAAACTGTCAACTAAAACTGTCATCAAAACTGTCAATAATGGTTTCTTCAGTTTTCAAGTTGGTCTGGCTGATTTGGAAAACTTCGAAAAATGCTGCTTGAAATGGCAAAAAAAACAAAAAAACGTGAAAAACATTTTCTGATGGGTCATCCTCTGATGAGTATCAGTGTAATGAAACTTGAAAAGATTTATGCTGAAAAAAATGTGAAACTATTTCCCCCCGCCTCTTCTGTATTTTTTCAAGCATCTGCTAATTACGGGAATTTTGTACCACTAAAAGACTTTTCATTATTTCTCATTCATTTTTATTTTTTCGTCGTTCTTAACATCAAATGAGCGTGGGTGTGAATCATAACCATCTAACCTCCTCCTCATCATCATCATCATGATCAGTCTTCTTATCGTCCGTCGTTGGACATAGACCTACCCCAAGATTCGCCAGACCGCTCTATCTTGGGCGGCGTGAAGCCAAGATTTTCTGAACTCGCTTAGTTCGTTTCTCCATCTTTTATTCTGCCGGCCTCATTTACGCATATGATCTCTGATGATTGCAATTAGTAGTCTGCTAGTCTTGCAACATGACCAGCCCATTGCCATTTGAAATTTCTAATGGATTCAATGATGTCTCAGACTCTTGTTTTCCCCCTGATATATTGTGCTGTCTTGTGATCTCTCCATGTGAGGTTGAGCATGATTCTTACATTTGTACGTTGCAAGTTTCTCAGTTTGAGGGTCACTCTTGGTTAGGGTGAATGTTCAAGCTCCATAGGTGACTATCGGGAGAATACATTGGTTGTATACATTTCATTTTAGGACTAATGGGATTTTCTTGTTTTTGAAGGTTGAGCTTGCTCTACCAAATGCTTGTCATTCTGGAATGATTCTTCGCTTGATTTCTTCTTCTTTTGAGAACTTCATAGAGATTTGTTGTGCTAGGTCGTGCTAAGATGTAGTGGTCTACTTTCTACAGTTCTGCGTTTTGGATTTTGATCGTTTGTGTTCATTTCAGACGCGATTGTTGCACATTACCTTAGTTTTGCTGAAGTTCATGAGAAGACCGACTTTCTTGCTTTCTTGTCGTAGAGATTCTCTGCAAAAAGGACGATTGTTCAGATATTCGCCGTCTGCTCTGATTCTTTCACTCTTTGCTCTTTACAGACACTAACATATTTTCCATTTTTGAGCACCCATAGCTTAGAGCAAAACATTACATTATGCACCATATATATATATATATATATATATATATATATATATATATATATATATATATGTGTGTGTGTGTGTGTGTGTGTGTGTGTGTGTGTGTGTGTGTGTTGGTGTGAAAAGCTAGTTTCAGATACGTAGCTAGAGGGAAAGGGATAATTGAAAACGTCTCCCCTACATCCCCAATGGAGGTGGCACCATAAAACTTTATCGGAAGAAGTCACACGACAACCTTTCTCCTGACTAATCTTATAGAATGTCGGAGGGTCCCCCTGGGAGAACCCCTCCAAATCCGCCTTTCTTTCACCACGCCTCTGGCTAGTTTCTATTTTTTCTTGTTGGATGCGCTAGCATCTCTAGCATCTATTGCCGTCGGTCACTGGAATGTGAGTTATGACCCATGCCCAATGTGTCAAATTTAGATGTTATTTTCATCTAAATGTAGATGTTTTTGATTGCGTCCAGATATCAGGTATTGATACCCGATCAGCATAGCCCCCCACCCAAATGACCCGACCAACCAGCCAAGTAGGCTACAGATTCTTCTCCGTTTGTTCGTCTGGGTGTCTCCAGGTGCTCTGCATGGGCCCCCTGCTACCCCAATGAAGAGGGTGCCATAAAACTTTATAAAAAGAAGTCATACAATAACCTATCCATAAACATTTTTCTTTGAAAAATAATGCTCTAGTGGGTCTCTATGTTTCATTTTGGACCAACAATGCCTAAGCCTTGTGCCGGTATTTTCAGATAATTTTAGATAAAATATCTTTTTTTAGATAATTCTAGATAAAGGATCTATTTTCTAAAGTAAATTTGAGATCTTTTTTTTTAGAAAAGTAGTTCTGGTGCATGCGCGGTTTATGGTGATTCATTTATGCAAGATACGGATGTTGAGATGATTTTTGATAAAATAAGGAATATTTCTTTAAAAATTTATTGTGATAAAACAAGTAATATTTTTTTATGAATTTAGTAAGTTTTTGATGAAATAAATGCTACGGACTAAACGGCATTCGATTTATTGATAGTATGTGATATATTTCAAAGATTTAGAGAATATAGATGTTTCTCAGTCTTTTCAGATGTTTTTCTTGACTTAATTTCAGCTGTAATTCTGGAAATAAATTTGGCAGCACTGGTCCAGACTGGACACGTTCATCGATCGATTTTAAGGACAGAAAAAGAAATAGTAGAGTTTGTAGGGAAAGAAGACAGGAGTCAGGAACATTAGAAATCCGGCTCGTGAAATATAAAAAGAGTAAAACTCGAAAAACCCAGCGGCAGTTCTTAGTTACCTCCCTTGTAATTAGACAAACATTAGACGACGTTACGGTTGATTTCATTTACTTCAAAGACAAAATCTGACATTTCAAGCAAACCCCAACACCATAATCCCCTTGCCTTTCCTGATTTATGTGACACCCATCTAACGACTAATTCTTAGTTTTATATATATATATATATATATATATATATATATATATATATATATATATATATATATATATATATATATATATATATATATATCAATCATAAATTATGAATTATGTATATAAATTACAGATTGTATAATTATGAATTATACACCCGTCCCACACACACACACACACACACACACACACACACACACACACACATATATATATATATATATATATATATATATATATATATATATATATATATATATCACTATCTATTAATCATATATATGATATCCAAAGACTGGTTGTTACTAATTTGCATTGATAGGGATCAGAAAGTAATTGATTTGCACGACTTGACATCGTATGATGTTTTGAAGACTGTTTGTTTTGAGACTATGACTTTTCTAAACTAAAATTCTTTTCCAACTAATGTGTAATTTATGACTACACACACACACACACACACACACACACACACACACACACACACACACACACACACACACACATATATATGTATGTATATAATAAGATGCGGATTAACTGCACAAACTAGTTCATGTTTCTGCCCTCTCTGAGCCTCATCAGACGAATGATCGTCCGTGTTTTTGGATTCTAGTTTCGGGAATTTAATGAGAATCTTGTGGGTGTTGCTGTGAGTGGGAGAGGTTATTTATTTTGTTTTATTGTTTTAGTAGAACAGGGTAGAAACATGGACTAGTTTGTGTAGCGAATTTACATCCTATAATACATTTCCAGCTCTACTCTAAAACAACTTGACTTTCGAAGGGTAAAGTTGAATGTATAGAGCACTCTATGAAATAAATCCATCACACATCAGACGTTGCCTTATATTATGCTATATTGCTAACCTGATCTGTGCCATATATATATATATATATATACATATATATATATATATGTGTGTGTGTGTGTGTGTGTGTGTATCTAATGACACTAGTCAGGGTAAATCAGTTCATATAATGGCAATTCCACGATAAAAATGACTTATTAGTCAAAACTAAGTATGGCTTCATAATCATCATCATTATCATCATCATCAGCATCCTATTTGAGTCCGTTGTTGAACAGAGATCTTCTTCAAGATTCGCCAGACCTCTCTATCATGGGTATCACGGATCCAATTCTCTCTGAACTTTTCTAGTTCGCCACACCATTCCATATTTTGCCAGTCACAGTTTCGCATATGATCTCTCGGGATACACATTATGAGTCGTGATATCCATTACCAGCCTATTACCATTTGAGTTTTTAAAAAATCTTTGACTCCTTTTACTGTAATGTAATGTGCTGACTTGTAATGTCTCTATGTGAAGTTGAGCATGATCTTCTTTTGTGCATGTTGTATGGTTCTCAGTTGGAGGGCCTTTTGATTTGGTTCCATGTTTCAGCTCCATTGGTCACTATTAGGAGGATGCATTGATTGTTTGACAAAAAGGAGCAATCGTTGAGCACCCAGTTAGGATCGAACCCACTAAAGCAGTAATGACCAGCGTTGGTTCTCACCATTGCTAGGAACCCTTTCACATTTCAGTCGTGCTTTTCTTTGGAGACCTTCTATAGAAATGCATTCGAAATTCTGTAATGGTTCCCCAGAGTCCTTCCACCGGAACGAATCCTGAAAACTGATTCTCTGCTTCTTTCAGAATTCTCCATAAAAAGCCTCAAAGGAAGTTCCATTGGAGCAGACACGTCCGGTCTCGAATCGTGTCAGCAAATGATTTCTTTCTTTCGTCAATATTGACATCCTGGCCACGAAAGACTAAAAGATGATAGAACCATCGGTAAAAGTATTATCAACTGTCTTTTCTTGGCATCCTCCCTATTGAATTCACCGTCTCCTTCTTTAGCCTTTTCCGTTCTTTATAATGGAACTAGCATATAACTGTCAAAATTGACGAGGTTATTTATGCATGGATCGGCACTCAGGAGTCCAAAGCTATTTTATTGAGCAACTTATTTTTAAAAATTCGAGTTTCATGATTATAAGTTTTTAGAAAAAAAAGTCTATACCCAACCCAGGTTGTTTTAAAGAGTGATAGGACATAAAGTCTCAAGAGAAAATGTAATGTAAGAAAAAACAAACAAACAAAAACATTGATATCGTACGGTATAAAAGATGACAGGGAGAAACTTACTATATTTAAAGTTTACCATCATTTTGTCAACAAAATTAGTAAAAGAATTCTGGTCAAATTTGACAAATCTGGCATTTTTTAAAAGCATTTACACACTTATTTTTCTTTCATTTTAGTTTCAAACGACTGGCATTTCTGTGACGTACTCTTCTTTGTTATGGTATAAGAGGCCATTACATTCTACAACCGTTCGATTGTGTGTGTGTTTTTTTTAGCTGTATTAATATATTACACTTGGACCAATCCATTATGAGTTTTTGGTTATTACAGGTCTTTGACACAACAGACAATTATATAAATATACGTACTAATTTGTAAGGTTTTTATATGGATATATAAGAAGAGCGGCTTTGCTCTTTTGACTTCATATGCTGTGGCCGACGGAAAGTGAGATGGCGTGATGAGCTAGATAGATTCAAAAAGTACTGGCTCCGCGATGCCCATGATAGAGAGGTCTTGCGAATCTTGGGGAAGGTCTATGCCCACCGACGGACGCTAAAAGGCAACTTTTTAGATGCACTAGCATCTTCAGCATCGATTGACGTGACTGACTGACATACCGAAATGTTGTCATGTGTTACCAATTTAGATGTTGCTGAGTTATGTTCTGTGCTCGTTGATACCAATTTAGATGCTTTTCATTTAAATCTAGATGATTATTCATTAAAATAAGTAATATTTAAAAAGGAAGTATTGAAATAGAATAAGTAATATTTTGATTAATCTAGCGATACTTCAGTAAAATGTTCAAGATTAGGGTTACATTTAATTTATGAATGATATTTAATATATTTCTAAGATCATATATGTATGTATGTATGTATATATATATATATATATATATATATATATATATATATATCAATTATCATTATAATTAACACTCCCTTCTTTAGCGTTGTGCACTCTTAAGTTGGATACTCGTCTACTATGAGCTACTCTGCAATGACTTTCCAATTCTCGAATAGAGCACTCTGGGGAATTATTCATAGGTAAATATATAACTTAATTCAGCCCTACCGATTGTCCAGTTCCCCATAGGGTTGGGGTAGAGCATCTACCTCTGGGACAAATGCAAAGGTTTCAATACAGGAAATTTCAGATGTACACTTGAAAATGAAATTGACAACATTGCCCTCGCCAGATCCTCACACAAGAGTAGAACCAGAATGTCTATGGTCTGACTTTCAGTCTTATTTCCAAACAGGTGCCGGTGTCCGGGTGAGTAACTGGCACGGCAAATAGACTGAGCGCACAAATACACTTTGGAAAGGCAAGAATCCATCCCCTCTAAGGGTCAAATAGTGCAGAGTAAAGTGAGTGATACCACTCCGGGTGTTTGCAGCTTCTAATTCTTAATCACATATTGCAAACAGGCTTGATGAATAGTAATGGGATATGTTGAACCAAAGAAGAGGCAGCTGAGGTCGTAGCTAGCGCAAGGACACAACTTTATCTTTTTTTTCAAAGCTCTTCCAAGCTTGCCATCTTTAAAGAATTTGCCTCCCACACAGGTTGCAAGGCCAGCACTAAGGTTCCAGGCGCCCTGTGCAAGCTGAACTTCGGTGCATTTTAAATTACTATAGCCAGCAAAACTAGACAAGTTTAGAAAGTACTGTCTTTGCGACGCCCATGATAGCAAGGGCTGGCGAATCTAGGGAGAGGTCTTTCAACGTCAAACGCTGAAAAGATGATATTGATGATGATGATGA
>OY735234.1:18162528-18167528 GCA_963457665.1 Thysanoteuthis rhombus | reverse complement strand
ACTACTGTATTTGATCCCCCACAAATCACCTTACAATTATGGCCTTGTGCCAGATTAAGATAATCTTACTTGATACAAATGCATAGTTGTAGGTACCTAGCGTGAAAAAAAATCCTTGAAAACAGAATAATAGGAAATTCTGCAAAAAAATAAAATAAACTCTCATGTTAAAAACGACGCCTAGAAAGATGGCAACGAGAAATGGACAAAAAATAAATAAATAAATAAATGAATAAGTAAATGTATGAATAAATAAATAAATAAATAAGCCGAATGAAAGAAGATACTGATAATGTGTAATTGGAGTGTCACTTTCCGCCCTAGCCCAAAACATAAATTTAAAAAAAAAGTCAACAGCAATAAAACTAACAATTGTACAAAAACAAAAACGAAGAAACCCTATTAACAGAACTATTGGTTTTATTTCAGTTGGCGACAATCCATTCGTACTTTTATTTCTCATCTCATTTTCTTTCAAATATATGATTTAACGTCAATTCCCCCGTCCCCCTGTCAAATGTTAGCTACCTTTCTTACTGTAACATTTAGCTTTACTTTTGTGAAAGTGTTCCTATAAAAACAACAACATCAACCACGAAATAAATTGCCCATTCGTATTGACGATTTTCCCAGACAGCAACGCAAAACGATATCGATTTATCCCGTTGTAGTTGTTTTCTTTCACATTCATTTTTACTTCCTTTTAAACCCTCACTTTCATTTCTGCTTGCACTTCGACTTCCATTTTCACCTCCAATTGCACCGTGCTTCTATTTCCCTCCAACTTGCAGCTCCACTTTCATTTTCACTTCCACTTGCATGAATGTTTTCATTCCGTCCAACCTGTCCCTTCACTTTCACTTTCACTTCCACTTACACCCACTTTCATTTTCACTTCCTCTTGCACCCATGTTTTCATTCCGTCCAACCTATCTGCACACTTTCACTCTCACTTCTACTCACACCCACTTTCATTTTCACTTTCAATTGCACCCGGCTTTCATTTCCCCCAACTTCCACTCTACTTTCACTTCCAATAACACCCATATTTTCACTTCTCCTCTTACTTGCACTCCGACTTTCGCTTTCATCTCCACTTGCATCCACCTTCATTTCCATTTGTAATTGCACCCATGTATTTTGTTTCCCTCTCACTGCCACCCTTACTTTCATTTTCATTTCCACTTCCAATTGTACCCATGCTTTCATTTCCTCCCAATTTGCACCTCCAATTTCCCTCTTATTTTCAATAGCACCCATGCTTCAACTTTCCCTCATACTTACACCTTTACTTTCACATTTATTCCATCTTGAACCCACTTTCATTTTCACCTTCAATTGCACTGATGCTCTCACTTTCCCTCCTACTTGCACCTCGACTTTCACTTTCACTTGCTCCCACTTTCATTTTCACTTCCAACTGCACCCATGTTTTCACTGGTTAATAGAAGTCAACTTAAGTTATTCCCTCAGTAAAAATACATTTTTGTATCCTACTGTCTGGTGACAAAAAGTTGGAATTTCTTCTCATTTAACCATTTCGATAACATCAATCCAAGCATAAAAAGTGTTGTCATTTTATTCTAGACTCACTATATATATATATATATATATATATATATATATATATATATATATATATATATATATATATATATATATATATATATAATGGACTGTGACGATCAGTGCCAAGATGAGTCACGAGTTTAAAATTGGCCTTTTGTTTACAGCAATCAGACAGTGTCAGTTCGATTCGCTGATTGTCTAAATTTGTTGATACGACGATATCATCTCTGCCATCTAGACATTAGATTATTTTTGTAATGCTTTGGTCTTTATGGAAAAACAATCTCTTTGTAGCGATTGTTCAAGCGAGTGCTCCCATCATATTGTCAGATGATATTTTGTTGATGTACTTTACGCATGTGTTGGTGTTTCACTTCTAATTGTCAAATCATTATAGAAAGTTTTCATAGCTATAGTAAAGATGACTGGTTTTCACTGTAACGTTTGCTGATCTGTTTTTAGTGATATTCAGTCTTTACAACAGGATTTGGAATATGACTAGCATGTACCTGTAAAAAAATACGGGGTTATCATTGTATAAAACAGCATTAGGGAGTCCGAAGCTATTCTCTTAGGTGATTTATATTTTATTAATCCAAACAGTCTGAAAGTGAGTTTCATTTAAAGTCTCAAATCAGTTCGAGCTGTTATAAAGGATGATCAGAAATAAAGTCTTAAGTCTCAAGCATAAGATTGAACAAACATTCAATATTGAAAATTTCTCTCTGTTACCCACGCTTTTTGTCTTCTCTTCAAGTTTCAAATGCTTAGCGTTTCTGTGAAGCATTTTTCGTTTATATGACAACAGAATTTCTCACGTCACAACTGTTTTATAGTTCTATTGGCTCTGTCAATGTATTTCACATGGAACAATTCATTATAACGCTTAGTTTAAAACAAGACACGACATACAATTAAATAAACATATTAATTTCGATATGTGGCCGTTATGTGAGTATCTATGATTACTATAGTGAAACCTGTTTGAGTGATACGAATGTTATATGGTTGGTGTAGTGAGGCCAGTTTGAATGATATTAATGATGTGTGGTTGCCATAGTGGAGCCAGTTCAAATGACATGAAAGTTTTAGGGTTGTTTTAGTGAAGGCAATGTGAATGATATAAATGTTATATGGAGGCTATAGTGGAACCAGCTTGAGTGAGACATAAATATTATATGGTCGTTACGGTGAAGCTCGTTTGAATTATAGAAATGTGATAGAGATGTTATCATAGAGTCTCAAAATGCATTTTTTTTCAAATGTTTTGCATATTCTGCTATAATGTTTATAAACTTCAACTGTTGACTGATATAATAAAGTGGTTTGTAGTTACCATTTAGTTTCAGGTTATTCTCTTTCAATCGGAAGTTTATATCGACGGACATTCTTTATCGGCAAAATAAATACCTTCAAGAGGAAGAGACTATCATTACAGATGGGAAAACAAACAGAAAAAACACACACCGTTCTTTATGCACTCAGGTGGATGAGGGATTTCTGTGTAATTTAAATATATCGCTTAAATTTAGCTTTACTGCCTGTCCAGATCCGTAGTCCAATGGTAGGATATAAGCCGACGGGTCTGAAGTGGAGGTTTCAATTTTGCCTCGCGGTACTGGATGGGATAATGGGAAGTCTATAGCCTCATTAAAGAGGTGTAATACATCGAAACAGCTGTCTGTGGATGACACAATAATTATATATATATTGGCTGTATCTTTATCTAGTCCAATCATTTCAATGAGGATATTCTTGGATAAAGGATACAATGTCATCTCACTATTCACAGTTAGCCTTAGAATCGTCCTCCACAAAACAGATTGGGAGGGAATGAGAATAAACATAGACAGAGAATATGTAAACTCCTTGAAATTTGCTGATGACGCTACCGTGACATAAACATTAGAAGAATTACAAAACATATTAACTGATCTAAATAGGAAAAGTAAAAGTATAGGTTTAAGCAGAGTAAAGACAAAAGTAATGTTCAACGATAAAGCCCCCCGAAAGACCATAGGGGTTGATGGTGAGGCTCTAGAAGTGGTAGATGGATACATCTATCTATGTCAGGTAATAAAGTTAGAGAAAGACCATGAAATTAAGATGATACATAACCATCGGTTGGAAATCACTTGATATGAATAAAGACATATTGAAGATCACTTTGCTAAAATACTTAAAACGAGTGCATAATAAACGAGGAACTCAAATGAATCGATAACCAACTCAGAATCACACAGCGAGCCAAGGAAAGAGCAATGTTAGGAAGAGATAGAAAAGTATCAATATGGATTAGTGTACGGACTAGAGTGTAGGGCATTATACAACTAATAAAGCAAATAAAATGGAAGGTGGGTGGGAAACTTGGCAAGAAGAAAGAACATCAGATGAATCAAAAGGTTAAGCGATTGGCAACCATGGGACAGTAAACACATTAGGGAAAGACCAGACACAAGATTAATTGATAAGATAGAAAGGGTTGGCGGTAGGACGCGACAAGGGTTAGTTCAATCGCAGCCATGGTGGAAGGAGAGGTACAAGCCTTTGTCTAGCTGTGGACATAATAGCCTACATTATAAATATGTAATGAAAATTCAGCGTTCATACTCACACTCCACACACACACACACGCATATATACATATATATATACTTATACACGCACATATTTATATGTAATGGAATTAGGCGTTCATACTCACATTCCACACACGTATATATATATATATATATATATATATATATATATATATATATATATATACCTTTGTCCAGCTTTGAAGTTATAATTGCCGATGACGTATATATATATATGTAATGGGGTTAGGCTTTCATTCTAACATCACACGCACACACACATATATACATACATATACATGCATACATGTACATATTGTTATTCCCATGTATAATCGGCACTTTCCCCGAAATTCAACCCTAAAAAATCAAGGTGTGTATTATGTATGGACTCACAACTGTAGGACATTCTTCCAGCACAGTTCACTGGGTGTAGAAAGTCTGTTTGATCGCCATCAGTGTCGTGATAATGACCGGACGTCGATCATACAGAAAAATGGGTAGGAAGCCAGGACCGGACATTTACAAAAAAAATATTCGTAGTGCAATCACACCGGTGCTATAGAAGAAAAGTATCAGTAATAAATAAATTCCGCCATATTCATTGCGCTAGACAGCATGTTTTCATTATGATTTCAATTTAAACTAACAATATTTTACATACTTAGTGCTAAATAAATTTATTAGAAATGATTTATTTTGATACAAAACAATACTGCCCTGTACATTGTCATTTCATTTTTGATTTGAATAAACTATGTTTTACATACTAAACGCAAAATACATTTATCAAAACGTTACAAAGCAAGCAATAACTCATTTTCATACAAATTTATCAATCAAAAATACAAC
>OY735234.1:18032528-18157528 GCA_963457665.1 Thysanoteuthis rhombus | reverse complement strand
CCTGTCTGGGCTTCTCGTTATTGTTAGAAAAAAAAATCAATACTATTATTTTCAAAACGAATTCAACACAAAAGTGGAGTACCCACCGAGGAATAAACTCACAACAGCAGTTCTCACTACTGGTCTATGGCTAAACGTCCCGCCATTTTGTATAAACAGGATTTGGAACAAATCAGCCAGTGTTCAAGCTCAGGTCAAAGCCACAATATCCAATTTTGATTTCCAAGATGGGTAGGCCCTTCCCATTTATAAGATTGGCATATAACAACAGTAAAATGCAGATATTTTCAAAAATTTTCAAAAATTCCTTTAACGCCACCTCTTAACTTTTACGGAAAAAAGCGGAAAGCAAAAATAGCGTTCAGCGTTTGTTTTGCATAGCGCTGTTATAGAGGCAGCGCAAACCTTTTCTTCTCTCTCTTACACCCCAGTCTCCTGTACTTCCTATCACTCCAATACATATATATGTATATGTGATTATAAATTGCGTTATATCATATTGAAACTCTTATTTGGAACAATCTCTTTTCATTACAAGATTACTGCATCACACAGCCTACACAAGAATAAACACTTAAATGAAATAAGGCTGCTGCAGGAATTGAACCTGACACTGATCAGGTAGCCGCTTAAACGTAGCATTGCTCTTACCTAAGAGCTAAACAGTCGTCAGTAATACAAAAGCCCAAATAACTGTTTCAACTCAAATTTCTTTTTTTAAAAATTATTATTCACGATGTATATCTTTTCAATTCGTTTCTTTCAACGCGACTGTTATGTATTAAGAAATGGATGAATGATCCGACAGAATGATTTTAGTTTGCGTTATGTTATATTGAAACTTTTATTTGAAATAATAGTTTCAATATAAGACAATCCATAATCATTCTGTCAGATCATATATCTATTTCTTTACACACACACACACACACACACACACATATATATATATATTATTATGTCATCCACAGACAGCTGTTGGGATTTTTGTAGTAGAGATATTACATCTCTTTAGTGTGGCTATAGACTTTCCATCCAGTTCCGCGAGGCAGAATTGAAACCTTCACTTTAGACCCGTAGGCCGATTTCCTACCTCTGGACAGGCAGTAAGGCTGAATTTGAGCATTATATTTAAATGACACAGAAATCCCTCATCCACCAGAGTGCTCAATTCCTATAGAAGAGCATTGCATAAGCTTACAGCGGATGAGTTACCTCACTTAAAGAGTGCTCAACCCTGAATCGCTCAATTCGGTCTTACTAACCGTCCACTTCCGTACAGGGTAGGGTTAGAGCATCTGCCCCTGGGTCTGAAACGAAGGGTTCACTCCTACGTAGAGGTACTGGATTGTCTTTAGCCAACACAACGGAACATCTGGCTTTGGGTGACACAATTATTTATTATATACTTATACATAGCGTTTTACATTTGTGGATGACCTGGTAGTGAGCAAATCTAGTGATCGAAATTACTGAGATTCCTACTGTGCAAGCTTTAGTGAGTATGGAGTCTGAGGTAAATCTTTCGAGCTTTGTAACTCTATTATCCCCGGGGTTTGTTTTGCTCAATGAAGCCTTCTTGTATAATCTTGCTGGAGGATGACACTTTTGTTTCCGTTCATCAAAGCTGTGCATTCCAGCTCTGACGTACAATGACACGCTCGATTAGTTAACGATAAAAGCATGTAGTGATGCAGTGTTGGCCCAACCCTTCATGTGGACTTAAGCAGATTTGGGAATCGTTACCGCCCTTTCGGACCCCTGATTGCTATTACAGGCCCTCTGGTGGCCACGAGGCCCCGACCAGTAGCTTCGTTCGTTTATGCTTTGACCGGTTCTGCAGTGATGGTTGATTGGGAAAGTGTTACCTTTCCCGTTTTAAAATGTCTATCATCCCAGGTGTATGATGATTTCTTTCTTGATTTGAATCAGAATTATTTTAGCGGTAGTATTTTTAATGTTACAGTTTTTCTGCCGCTGGAATGGTGGCCATTTTAAAACGTGGAAAGTAACAATCACCGGTCGTTTCTCTAGGATTCAATAAATTGTAGTGGACGATACATGTCATGTTGCATCAGCAAAGCCTTATGTGAATAGAGTCCTGGTCTCAGTGTTGGGACTTGTTTCGATTGGGGCAGTCTTCCTCAGCTGGTGTTCCGCAGAACCCTGAGGTTACACAAGAGATTGTTAAGGGCCCTTCAATTTTTTTTTTCTTGCGTGAAAAGAGCCCCCGAATTTTGGCTCAATTTTTTTAACGAGTTGGGATCCCTGTCTCAATAACACTTCAAACACCAGATATTTTGCAAACCCCCAAAGGATTAAGGTTTGTTACTGATACAAAAACTAAAATATCAAAGGGAAGTAACAAATGACGCTGCAGCTACTACTAAAGTATTGATGAACCATTATCAGGAATAAATCATTATACAGAAAAACAACAAGTAGCAGTCATTTTTCAATAGTAGTAATAAATTTCTTTTTTTATTTTCAAGGAAAATACCTGAAAGGCTACAGGTAACTACTCGTAATAGGTTCACTAACTCATTTTGTCGATATTTCACAAGGGAGATAATTAGGATAGAGTAGACGCTGTACATGATAAATGTTATCATTCAATCATTTGATTTTGATTGGGAAATTCGCTATTCCCGTCACGTAAATTCTTACCCTAAACACTAACAACTACAGTTTGAAATATTCAGAGTTATTTGCTTTCATTTGTTCTGTAAAAGTTTAACAGCAGCAGTAGCTAATCTGATCTGTCTGCAGTGAAATTATTTCCCTTGCAAAATATTAACGTAATGTTTCGGTGACCCGATTCCTAACAATTACCGAGCTACAATCTCAGGTAATATAATAAAAGTCTTATAATTCGGGTTCCAGATTTTCAATATTTGTTGATTTTCGTCGAATTAGATTGTCAATAGCTGATAATCGACTTATGTAACGAACGGCGTGATTTTCTTTGTTTTTTCCCCGTAACAATAAATTTGTCCACTTAAAGGTAACAATCTACCTAAATGATGAACAGAGTGATTTTCTTGGTCCTCTGTCTGTAACAATAGGCACTCCCACTTAAAAGTAACAATTTACTTATATAATGAACAGTGTGATTTTCTTGGATCTCTCTCTATAACCATGAATTTTTCTACTTCCACTTAAAGGTAAATATCTACTCATGTAATGGACTGTGTGGTTTTCTTGGTTCTCTAATCGTAAACCTTGACACTCCTGCACGGAAGTTTGCCGATAAAAAAATATCCCCTGCCTTTAATCTCAAGCAATAGACTCTTCCACTGTGTCGAGTTTTTGAGTTTCTTTTCAAGGAAAAAATCATTTGTAAAGGTTTCAAATACAGGTAGTCCCCGCTTTTCCTGCAAGTAGTTTTATTATCGAAGTGAAGCAAAGATTTACATTTGGATAGGAGTCTGCCTTATACGCACTTTTTTCCAACGAAGTTACCTTATAGATGGCTGGTTCGGGCTGAGATTTCATACTGAAGATCTTTGGACTAGGACCCAACATTTGTATACGTCGAATTATGAAAAGTACCCTTATGCTGGCTATGGCTTTAGCTGTTTCTACTTAAGCTCCGTATATCACATTACTACCCGTTCCCGTTTGTGATACGTAAACTAAACTTAAAAATGATAATCTCCCAAAGTGGCGTCAGTCATTTCACCTGCAATTTTACACATAACTAGTGGGAGAAATGGACTCATGCCTTCCCAGGGATATTAATATGAAGTGAACACCAATTGTACCAGCCAGAGTTTGAGCTCTTTTCGCACAGTCCATTGCAAGTGCCGTTATCCAAATGGATACCTCACAAATCAATTAAAAATTTAAAAAAAGATGATGAGATAATTACCGGTGCAGAAAACTGGCTCGGCGAATCGGGTATGTTATGATTAAACGAGCTCCAAATTGCTGCAATTCAAACCAAACAAGGTGAAGCCGAAGTAGCGGTCTCCAAACTCCAACCCTGCTAATAGGCCAAGATTAGAGGCTCCAGGCTGGCATCTTACAGACTAAGATGGCAAAAACTTTAAAAGTAAAAGAGTAGCTTCAAAATGGTAATTCTATGTCATTTATTTTGTGTGTACAATTCCTATTCAAAAGTACAATCGAAGCCCGTTTCTAGAAACTTCAAAATACTTAAAACATCTGTTTCAGCAACATTTCGCTGCTGACCGATTCCCATTTCATTATGGCTTGCTTACTGCGATACTACCATAACAAGATGGAGCCGAAGTTGTGGGTACCTCGTAAGAATATTTGCTACTCACGTGCAGAAGTAAACGCGTGGAAAATCAAAGACTAAAGTGAGGGAAAAATTAAACTAATACTCCAGTCATAGCGCAATGTTTTAAACTTACAATTTTTTCTTCTTGCTAAATCGACCCCCCCCCCCCCAAAAAGCGAGAAAATGCCAAAACACGCTAAAAACAATGCCAGATTTTTTAATGGCTATTTTGAATATCTGAAATGGCTAGAAAATAGCTAAAGTCAGCCAAGATTCTTCAAATATGGAGACAAAAATTGCGCTAAATGTTGAATTTTTGCACTACCAAAATAGGAAACGCGCCAAATTTGGCGCAGAAAAGCGCTGAATTGGTTACACTGATCCAGTACCCATTTCTCGTCTGTAACAATTCGATGCGATGGATGAAACGCAGGTTTTCTCTCCGATTCGGTAGATTATTGCAAATGGTTGAACGCTCCGTTTGATTCTCTGCTGGTTGTTCATGCAGGAGACAAATTCGTTCCTTAAATTGATACCCACTTGGCTTGGAACGTTGATGCATTGTGCATTGTGTCTTTTTTGTAATTGGAAACTGCCAACCAAAACAGTCAATATAAGTTTCTCTCAGTTTGTAAGCTAGTCTGACTGGCTGACTGTCTAGCTATAGATGTATCACGTGTACAGATCACACTGATAGAATTATAGGGTTAGAAATTCATTTACTCCATATTATACCAACAAAAAATTTGATAAAAAAAAGAAATCCCCCTTTTCCCAAAGGATATTTTAGTGGGCAATTAAATTTGCGATTTAAGTTTATGCTAAATTGATCCCCTAGGGTGTATCCGTCTGTTTTCTTAACACAAATAGAAGACTTTTTCACTGATCACTGCCCCACAAAATGAGAAAATTAACTTATTCTGTGATCACCGATAAGGCCGTTCTTTGATACAGAGTTTCGATGTTCATAATGTTTTTTTATCAATTTAGTATTAAGTGGTTGCAGTCTATGTGTGCGTTCAGTGCAATTATATATATATATATATATATATATATATATATATATGTGTGTGTGTGTGTGTGTGTGTGCGTGTATTCACGGTCAATATCTGCTCTATTTGTTTCTTTCAACACGAACAATTATGCTATTAAGAAATGGTTATATGATCCGATAGGATGATTACAAATTGCGTTATATTATATTGAAATTCTATTTGAAATGATATCCCGTTATTACATGGTGAATGTATCTTTTAGCCTAGACAACGTAAATAGAAGAAATAAATGGAACTGATGTATATATATATATATATATATATATATATTTATTTATTCATATATATATATATATATATATATCACTAGTCAAAATAAGAGAACGATTTATTCAAATCTAGTTCTTATTAATAGTAATTACCACAGGATTTTGAAATCAATACAAATCGTAGCACTTGGTATTCATTCTTCATGTACAGAAAAGCTTTTACCGACATTGGTCATGGAAAAAAGATATTTAAGAAAAACCTTTAACCGAAAAGGGTTAAGTGGGCAAAATAAGAAAACAGATTGGTTCTTTGTCACGTTCTGGAAATTTCTCAAAAGCATCTGAAAATATTGATTCCACAAAACGATAAGTAGTAATGTTCCCAGTGTTGCATCAGCTTCTATACAAGCCAGCACATGTTAAAGTGACTGTGACTTTCTGACAACGAATTGTTAAGATGATGACTGATGGGATGTCTCTCTCGGCAGTTTCGCGAGGGTTGGGCCAGACTAAAAGTATAGTTTTGAGAATTTTGAAATAGTATGACAAAACAAAATCCCCCTACCCCTCTACCCATAAAAATCCCTGTAGAGCGAAGTAAGACAAGCGATAAGACGGAGAAGTTTATTAAAAGACATGTCATGAATGATCTTTTCATCGCTGCAGCAGGAATTTGAAGACAAATCAAAGCTGATCTGAACAAGAATGTGAGGCAGACAGTTTGTGTGACGTCATACTGTCGACAGACTTAGACCAAAGTGTGTCAAAAGTCTGCTAAGTCTGGAGGAAGTGTGGAGAAATGTTCTCCTCTGAATGTTTTGGGACTATTGTGAAAATTCATGGACTGTAAATGCTAACGTGTATTTTAACTTGGTGAAAAAACATGTCATTCCTTCACTACATTCATCATCCAACCAGCTAGACATTTTCCGGTAGGACAACATTTCCTGTCGCACTACTAAGTCGCACTACTAAACGAGTGAAAGGCATGAGATGGCCTGCACAAAGTCCCGACTTAAACCCATCGTTAACTTGTGGAAGATAACAGAAGACAAATTTTTAAATCGATTCATGAGAAAACGCCAAATCTGTGCAAGAAACTTTCCATGTCCTGTGAGCGTCGGTGCGATAAGTTATTACTAGTAAAGGTCTCTATGTACCATACTATTTGTTTTTAGTTAAATTCATCATCATCATCATCATCATCATCATCATCATCATCATCATCATCATCATCATCATCATTCTTTCAACATCCGTCGTTGGACTAAGACCATCCCCAGGATTCGCCACAATTCTCAATTATGTGCGTCGTGGCATAAATGTTCAATTCTTATTTTGTAAACTTCATCATGAAAATGATATTGTGTACCCATTCTCTTATTATGTCCTTGGAAGTTTTTTTCGAATAAAGGTTTTTTTTCTCTATCCGTCTTTCATTACAATTCTCGGTAAAAGCTTTTTATTCACGAAGAATATATCAAGAGCTACGATTTCTATAAATTACAGCAATCAGCAATTACTATGACATCTACATTTGAATAAATTGTCCTCATTTTGATCAGTATATATATATATATATATATATATATATATATATAGAGAGAGAGAGAGAGAGAGAGAGAGAGAGAGAGACAGACAGACAGACAGACAGACAGACAGAGACAGGGAGAGACAGATAGAGAGAGACAGAAAGGGAGGAAGGGGTAGGCACACACACACACACACACACACACACACACACACACACACACACACACACACACACACAGAGAGAACGTGTCAGTAACAAGTTGGCTGACAACCTTTGAAACCCAGCGAAGCGAGTTCAAATTCCTGTTTAGACTTCTAATATCACTTGCCGCCGGGAAAGACCCGATGCTCCGCCCCAAATGCAGAAAGCTTTGAAATAGTGTTTTGTGATGTACAGATCTCCCATGTGAAGAGACTGACTGCTTTAAAATCGGCATTCGGAACCCTGGTTTTCAGAAATCGAACATTGACTTCTGTTGCCATAGAGTGGAATCGCCAAACCGCGTTCGAATTCCGGTTAAAGCTACTTTCATTTATTATACGTCAAAAACATTTGGAAAAGGCATGTATCCACTTCTTTCTGTACTCTCTCCCATCGATAAGTATCTTGATAAAATGCCTCGTCACTAGCATGCCACGATGGTAGTCAAGAAGAAGAAAAAAATTGATCTATTATCAGAAAAAAATTATGAGAGAGGCTTTCAATAAAAGCAACTTCCATTCAAGAAGTGAAATCAATGGAGCAAGCTCCGTTTTTTATGTTGTCACTGGCATACCGATTTAGCTCTTTTGGAGCTAGATATCGTTCCTCTTTGGCGCATGCACGAGCGAGTGAGCGAGAGAGAGAGAGAGAGAGAGAGAGAGAGAGAGAGAGAGAGAACACTCGTGGATCTATAGTCTGACTTTCTGGCTTGTCTTTTTCTCTACCGACACCGTTTCTTGTCGATCGGTTGTGTTAAAACGGAGAACATTGCGAAGGAAGAACGTAATTAGAAGATGAAATCTCGTTGCTTGTTCATTGCGCATGGTTGGTTGGCCTGATGGATACCGACATGATGATTATCTGGTTGGGTGATTCATTCACTTTGGTCCCGGGGCAACGTACATGGGATACAGGAAAGGCTGGGACATTGTGAACGTGTTTTGGAGTGATGTGAAAGGGACGGCCTATTGAGATCATCATCCCCCTTCTTCGAACCACCTCTCTCTCTCTGTCTCTGTCTCTGTCTCTCTATTTATCTATTTCTTCTCCATACTAGTGGAAACTTGAATCTTTCCGTTTTCGCACTTTTTTCGTTATCAGTGCTCTTTTTCTTTCAATCGTACCCCCATCTCTTGTACAAAGCCCATCCTGCTTTCGTTTCGTCACAGCAACCGGCAAATAATTCTTTCATCCTCCCTTTCTTCCCCCGCTATCCACCATCGATTACTTTCTCTCCCTCACCGTGTTGTATTTCTTACTTTTTTCTTTGCATTTTTTAGATTTGTCCAAGACATCTCTACAAGACGTTTTTCGGTCGGTCGGTCGGTCCTATTTATGTTAACAACACAAAGAGGAAGGAAGAGAGTGTGTGGCGTCATTGAAAGAACATCTATTCGATTGATGACATACCAAGCGTTTGTTTTCTACAGTGCCAAGTATCGTTTGTTATTTGGGGCTAAATCTGTCTTAAAATGGCCCAAATCGGCTAAACGTCTCAGGACCAAGCTAATTCAATAGCTAAAAATGATATATCTAAATTTAAAGCTTACTTATCAGAAACAAACAAATAATCATAGACGAAGATACCCGAACAAATTATTGATAAAAATCATACATTTACTTCAAACTAAACTTACGAATTGTTTTTTTCGATAATAAGATTTTCGGGTGAACTATCCCCAGTCTCTCTTTCTTTCTCCTATTACTACTACCACAGCTAAAAATGCTACTACTACTACTTTGTTCAGAATCCCTTTGAAATCGGAATGTGGACGTCAGGATGGTGGGAACATCTTTGAGCTTATGGTTCTTGTTCTCCCTTTCTTTCTACCCTAACTGCTATTGCCTACTTTTCCTCCCACTATTCCTTTGTATTTCTTTCTTTCTTTTGTTCTCTCTACCTTTATTTCCTTTCGTCTTTCTTGATGTTCCTGAAGTCTTCTTCTTTCTTTAAGAAACCGTCAACAACAACAAAAAAAAAAACTCTCACGAAAACTGTCAACATAGGTTTATTCTGTTTTCAAGTAGGTCTGGCTGATTATGTATGTAAGCACCGCACCTACAGGTCGTATCAATGGGGCTAGGAGACTGAAAATTTAAGCATTCACCCTTTATTAATTCCAGAAAAAAAACGTTTCTTTTGTTTCATTTTTAAATTCCCTTCAAAGTAAGTGTTTCGGAGAGGGCTCGATTTGCAATGTAAATTTGTGCTAAATTGTTCTCTCTTTGTGTCCACATGTTTTCGTTTTTTTTTTTTTAAGATTATGGCTTTTCCAGTGATCAATATCCAAATAAGGTGAGAGAAGTAACTTATCCACTGATACCTCGCCTTTTTTCTATTTTTTCATTGATCATCCCCAACACAGCAGGCAACCCAAAGGCATTGGTCGCATGTCGGTTTTTATGGACTGACTAACCCGATCAGTCTTCCTTTCTCTTACTTCTCCTCAAACTCTTTATAAGCAAACACATACCATTAATCTTGAGCCTGATCTATACCAAGTGGCTGGAGAATGACTTGATGTTGGACAACAGGCATACCAAGCCCTATCGCTATAAACATGTCTATTTATAGTTTCAAGAACCAATGTATTGAAAAGTAATTCGATCTTTATTCAGTGTTCATTCCTTCTGAACATTGTCTTCTTCATGTTTAAAGTTTAATAATATTTTATCCTCTAATCTTCCGGAACTCTACCTCGACAATAAATCGCAACGTCAAACATATTTCATCGAATCACCGTAGCTCCACAAATGACCCACCTGACCAGCCAGACAGACAGTCAGTCAAGTTATTCTCTCTTTGCTTGACTGTGTGTCTGTGTGTGTCTCTCCGGGCGATCCTGGTCAATTCTAAAAAATCTACTTGGATAGACCTCTTGGCATTACCTAAAAACGTTTTTTTTTTTTGTTCTTTAAAAAAATACTTTTTGGGTTCCAATGGTCATATCCCAAATGCCCGAATTTTGTGTTGGTATTTTATTAAAAAGATGATTCTATATGAAATATCTATTTTTTAAAGCTATTTTTAGATATTTTAGATAATTTTTAGATATTTTAGATGATTTTTAGATATTTCAGATAATTTTTAGATATTTTAGATAATTTTTTTGATATTTTAGATCATTTTTAGGTATTTTAGACAAATTAGATAAATTTGTTCTTGTACCCATGCGTGCTTTCATCATCATCATCATCATCATCCTCATCATCATCATCATCATCATCATTCTTTTAACGTCCGTCGTTGGACATAGACCTTCCCCAGGATTCGCCACAATTCTCTATCATGGGTGTCACGGAGCCAGTATTTCCTGATACGGGGTTAAGCATGCTTCTCTCATGCGCACGTTGCATGCTTCTCAGTTTGTAGGTCTGTCTCTTGGTTAGGTTCCACGTTTCAGCTCCATAAGTGACTATCGGGAGAATGCATTGGTTGTATACTCTTCTTTTTAGGATTATTGGGATCGTCTGGTTTTTGAAAGTTGAGCTTGTACGGATATATATTTAACTTGTATTCATTTGAGAACGAGGTGTGTTCCGACGTAAAAATGTTTCGTCACTGGCACACCACGATTGTTGATGGAAAAGAGACAGAATAAGTAAGCACGCACGCACAATCATGTACAATGCAGGTGTCCATCTGAATGTCATACGTGCAAATTAGCATGTATAATTCTATAATTACATAGCTGCAATTATCTCCGACTCCTGTTATAACCTAGAAGTTATATATGAAATAGATCGACATAGCTGAAAAACAATTAAAGCGTTGTAATGAATTGAGAGAGTATGTAGTGACGTAATAATGAGTAATGCGTCACAGAAATGCTGACCATTTGAAACTAAAATGAAAGAAAGAACGGGTGTATCAGTTTCTTTTGTGTATGAAATGAGTCAAGATAAGTTACTTCCTATAATTTTTTTTATGCTGCACGATGTCTGTGGCAATTTTTCTTGCATAACATTTTGTCTTAAGACTTTATCTTCGGCCACCCTTTAAAACAGTTTGAGTCAAAACTAAAAAAAACTGAGTATTAGAATACTTGAATCATTATTTTACCTTATAAATTATATTCATACTCCTTAGTATCGATTCAAACAAATATCACCGTCATTTTTATAGGTATTATGATAGTCTATGCATACTTCATTTGTCAATTGTACACAATGGTTATCATTTGAAAGTTGATTAAACACTTTCACAATAAAGAATAATCCACGTATATAAAACGCAATGTGTATCCACACGCATATACACACGTATATATATATATATATGTATATATTATTCGTGAAACGACGAGAGATCGTTTCAAATAAGTTTCTCTACAATATACCACAATTTATAATTCATTCTGTAGGACCAAATATGTCCATTACTTCATACATAACTGTCACGTTAAGAGAGACGCAAAGACAGAGAATAAAGGGAATGAGAATTTTGGTTGAAGGCAGGTATTTGGCCTTTTCATTACAGGTGGCTGTTTAGCTCAATGGTGAGAATATTTCTGCGTCGAAGCAGTTACCCTATGGGTGGCAGGTTCGTTTCCTGCAGTTTCCCCATTTTCTTTAATTGTTTATTCTATTTACATTGTTTAAATTAAATGTCATATTAATCGTGTAACGACGGGAGATCATTTCAAAAAAGTTTCCACGTAGTATAAGGCAAATTTATAATAATAATGATAATAATAACAATAATAATAATAATAAGAATTTTAGTAATATAAAGACTGCAACACTAATTGTTAACAGTGACCTAACAAAAGAAGAGAAATGAAAGCGGAAATGTAAACCGCAGCACTGGCATGATAGGCGGAAGAGAGAAGAGACGTTGGCTGAAGACCAGAGGAGACTTATTGTCACTCAGCCTTCAGCAATGACCACTGGGCAACCGATGTGAAACTGTAAACTGCAGTATTACTGTGGCCTATGAAAACTAGGAGAGAAAGGCTGGAGACTTGAGGAGACTTGCTGTCACTCAAACTCTAGCGGTAACCACCAGGCAACCGGTGTGAGATTGCTGATAATAATAAAAATAAAAATGCTAATAATAATAATAATAATATATATATATATGTGTGTGTGTGTGTGTGTGTGTGTGTGTGTGTTGCAATTTTCGATGAGGGTAAGGATATTGCACTCTGATCTTGCAGAAACCACCATTTTTAACGGCAACTCGGCTAGTTGTTTCAATAAACACCAATTAATACATATCTGGCAATTGTTCAAGAACTCCTCACGGCTAAAAATATATATACCTGAAAAGTCTTTTAATGATACTAAATTCTACATACATACATATATAGGCCGACCTGATAGCTCCTCTTTCGTTCGCAACTATCCTCTTGAATTGGGGAAAGAGCGACTCCAATGTAAGCACGACTTTCAAGAACAGAAAAATCTCAATAATTCCCTCAAAGGGGTATACAACCAAAGCATCCTTCACCGATGGAGCTGAGACATGGAACAGGAACAAAGGATTGATCCTGAAAATGAGAACCATTCAACGTGCACATGAAGTTCAGTAAAATAAACTTTGGACATAAACTCACAACGATTAAAATCGAAAACGCAAAGCTGGAGAAAGTAGACCACTATAACTACCCAGGAAAACAAATCCCAATGACATCCTCAAAAGAGGATGGAATCAAGCGGAAAAACAATCTAGGGTGGCAAGGTTATGCTAGAGCAAACTCAAGCTTCAAGAACAAGATAATCCCATTAATCCTAAGAAGAAGTGTTTAAAACCAGTATATCCACCCGATAGTCACCTATTGAGCTTAAACATGTGACGTGCACATGAAAGAATCATGCTCAATCTCGCATGGAGAGATCATCAGACACCACAGTATATCAGGGAGAAAACAGGAGTCCGAGACATCAAAGAAACCATTAGGAAATGGTAATGGGCTGGTCATGTTGCAAGAATGGCAGACAACCGCTGGACATCACGACTCACAACATGGATCCCCAGGGATCAAATGCAGAACCGAAGCTGGCAGAATGTGAGATGGCGAGACGAACTGAACAGGTTCAGAAATATAAGCTCTGCGACGCCCACGATATAGAGGTGTAGTGAATCCCAGGAAAAGTTTATGTCCAGTGACGGACAATAAAAGACTGATGATGATGATGATGATGATTGTGTTCATTCTTAAAAGTAAATACATTTAAGAAATAGACGTTTCCCTACCGTGAATTGATATCGGGAATAACTAAAGAATACTAAAGAAACTACATGCCCTGAGAATAAAATTACTACTGACTGACTTTTCAATTGAGAACAATGATGTTCCAGACATAGCAACGAAAGAAGTAGTTTTTGCGCTACCTAATTTGAAAAGTGTAAAAGCCGCAGGCGAAGATGGCGTGACAGTGGATCTTTTAGAAGACGTGGGAGAGATCTATCAAAGAGGGCTAGCACAATTATCAGCACAATGCTTACGAGACAGGAAAGTTCTGCAAGTCTCCTGCCTAGGAATGGTGATCCTATGACTCAAGAAAGGTGACGATAAAGACTTTGGCAACTACCACCTTATTGCTTATTACCTAATATTTACAACATTTTTTTTCTTGAAAATACTCACAAATAGATTTAAAACCACTTTAGATGAAACCCAAATGCGCAAACAGGCAGGCTTTAGAAGTGACTATTCGACATGGATTACCTACTCATATTGAACGAAATAATCTAAAAAACATCGGAATATACCAATCAGCTTTAGTTTGGTTTATGTGGACCATGGAAAAAGATTCAATAAAACTCACAGCAGTCAATTCAATGCAAAAACAAGAAACAAATCAAAATAATTGAGAAAATTTACAGGAATAGCACTATATATAAATATATATATATATATATATATATTGAGTCATTCACAGACAGCTGTTATGATGTATTACATCTCTTCAGTGTGCCTATAGACTTTGTCCCATCCAGTAGCGAGAGACAGAATTGAAACGTTCACATCGGACCCGGAGGCCGATATTCTACCTCTGGACTACGAAACTGGGTGGTCAATAAGACAGAATTTAAGCGATGTATTAATTTTTACGCAGAAACTCCTCATCCACCAGAGTGCTCTATTCCTATGGAAGATATATACACGAAAAATGAACTTAATGGAGATACCAACAAGATAAAGATCAAAAGGGAACAAAACAAGGGGATATATCTCAAAAACTATATGCAGGAAGCTTTGAAAGCACCTTACGGTACACATAGAAAAGCATGTGAATGAATATTACGGGGAATATTTGGACAATCTAAGATACTCTAATGATATTACATTAATAGCAGAAACTGCAGAGAGTCCATAAAACGTGTTAAGTGATCTAAATACAGAAAGCCAAAATATAAGGGTTAAGAATGAATAGAACAAAGACAAAAGAAATATCCAATAATGAAGTACCGAAAAATACTTATAGAATAGAATGTGAAGTCGTAGGAAAAGTTAAAGGATACATTCACCAAGGCCAGCTGATGATGCGACAAAAATTAGGGAAATAGAATAAGACAGTGCATAATGATTGGCTGGAAAACATTTGGTATGAACAGAGACGTACTGAAAATCAAATTATCAATATGCTTAAAACGTGAACTATATAATTAATGTTTAGTACCAGCTATGACGTACAGGTGAGAATCTTGGAAACTCAGAACCACGGCAACGGAAACATGGATCCGAGAAAGGACCAGGATGAAGAATATGGTACAGGTAATTAAGCAACAAAAATGGAGATGGACAGGGCACATAGTGAGAGGAAGAGATAAAGCACGGAGTAAAAAGCTAACCAATTGGTGCCCATCAGACAATAAACGAAGTAGGAAAAGAAAACAAACTGACAAAATAAAGAGATTAGATGGAAAAGTTAACCGGTAAGACATAGCAGAATCACGCTCGTCATGGAAGGGGATGAGAAGGGCCTTTGTCCAGCAGTGGGCTTACAACAGCTGCTGCTATTGCTAATGAATCAATAATTATATACAAATGAACAAAAATATATATAGGTGCGCACATAAGCATATATATATATATATATATGTATATATATATATATATATATATATATATATATATATATATATGTGTGTGTGTGTGTGTGTGTGTGTGTGTGTATTATTAATTATTATCATATCATTATTATATATCACTTGGCATAGAATGTCTTTTTGGGGGGTCCCAAAAAGTCAGCGCCATCTATATCAATGTTTGGGTAAAATTACCCGCGTGACGAAATTGCAGCCCCTATGGTATATATGTTTGGGAGCTTGTAGGACATAAAAAAAAAAGAAAGCAACAATGAATCATTGGTTATCTTCATAGAATTAGTCATTTTCAAATACACGCTTAAATGCCTTCATACAGCAGAAAAAATGAAAGTAAAATTGGTAAACAATCTCCTCGATTGGTTTGAAATATCTAATTCGATTATCTATGAACTTTTTTTTTATAAACTTATCAAGAGATGTCCCGATTTTACGTCGGTTTGATTTAAGCCGATTTAAAAATTTATTACAATAATCTCGAGTAATTGGAAATGACAGATACTAGACATCAATTGAACAGGAAGTACAAATTTACACACACACACACACACACACACATATATATATATATATATATATATATATATATATATATATATATATATATATATAAGTGAGTGTGTGTGTGTGTGTGTGTTTGTGTGTTTAAAATATTCAATTTGATTATATTTGACTCTTTTCTTTATAAACATATTACAATAATTTCGAATAATTAGACTTGGCAGATCCTAGACACGAGTTTAACAGAAAATACACATTCACGCATAGATACAGAGGCCTCGAAAAATCTATAAATAAAAGACTCAGAATAAAATTGAACAAAAAAGAATTGTGTTTGGGTCGGATTTGATTTGTAGCCAACTAAAAAGCAGAAGGGATTCATCATACATCCGGCAGCGACCCACACCTCCAGACATTTTGCAAAAGCATGGTTGTTTTCAGTGCACCAAAGAACTGCCCATCTGAGCAAACATACTATTGATTACACAATCTGCAAGTTTTCTTGGTATTTTCAACTGCTTTCAGGGTGCTATAACTCTGCCGAGCTCCGTTATGGGATGCATACAACTGAACAGACACCTCACGCCTTGGCCCAGCTGGAAGAATGAGTTTCTGTGATTCTTGTAGCGCAAGATATTGGAGTGTCAGTGAGGTAGTTTACGACTAGATTTAGTTGTAAACGATGTGTTCTTGTCCCCACAGAGACGATCTACAGGAGATCATCGGACCTTTCTTCAATGTAGTTGCTGAGATGGTAGGATTGTTCATTACCTCAAGGTTTTGAAGCTCGTTGGTACTAAGTGATATGTTCTTCTTCTAGTAAAGATTTTTCGGCTTCATTCGTCACCGTTTATGATTCCTGTAAATGAATAATTGAAGAAGTAAATTGTGAACTGGCAAATAAAAGAGAAAATGAATATATCTTAATTTTACGATTCATAATGTTATGGTTGAAACATTTTTTTAAAAAATCCTATAAAACGATTGAATACGAAAGCTACTTTGACACCGGAATACGAAGGACACACCATAATACATAAATATTATTGGGCAATTTACCGTAGTGGAAATTTGCACGGGCTAATTCACCCCGCGGGAATTTACCTACAACTCTTTTATAGTTTTCATCACGTCGTAAATTGTCTCACTTGCAATACTGAAATCAGAAACCAACTTATGGCGCTCGAAAAAGATAAACAAACTTCCAAATGGTGTGGTCAGTTGTATCTCTTGTTGGATGGATAGTTTTTAGTGAACTGATACCAACTCTGCTCTCGCAGAAAATCTAGAGGGGCGGGAGTCAACCAGATGTATGATGACATCCTTCTGATTTTACTTGGTGGGAAATGAATTCCAACCTGAACACAATTTTATATGTATATATATATATATATATATATATATATATATATATATATATACATACATATATATATATATATATATATATATATATATATATATATATATATATATATATATATATATATATACTAGCCCAGGTAAAATTATGGTATCAGTCCGCTTAGAAGATGTTTACCGAGCTTTTTACTCCGCAGGTAAGAGAAATGACACAAAACAACTTTTGTTTAATAACTTGCTATTTTAGCTTCGCGAAATACAATTTGAACAGATTGAGTTAAAATATCTAAGGGGTTAAAAATATGGAATCAGTCAATACTGAAAAAAAATGGAATCACCAACAAGCAAAAAATACGATCACTTCTTCGTTGCTCCTTTGGGGCTTTAATGATGGCCTGTATCCTTTGGGGTATGGACTTCATTAATGGTAAATAATATTCTTCATCAAACTGGTTCCAATCAGATCAGCATTGAAAGATGGAGCCTTGTCATAGCCCATCTTTGTTTCAATTTCCATCCATAAATTTTCAATTGGAACGAGATTCAGATTGTTTGTTGGACATTTTATTGAGCTGATATACTTTTCCTTAAGAAAAGCTCTTTGCTTTGTGAACAATAGCAATATCATCTTAAAAAATGATTTCATCATCACCAAACCTATTTTCTATCGGTGAAAGAGAAAAGTGTCCCGAATTTCAATGTGGACCAGAGCATTGATTGTTGATTTAGTGGTTGCCTTCTCCCCTGATCATTTACCTGACATGAATGTGTCGAGAAATTCGTTTGTTTGTTTTTGGCAGTAACATTCATATATAATATTGGAATGGCACCAAACGAAGGTTACAACATCATCGCTTTGGACAATGCAGATTCAAGATTCGTAACTTGAATATCACTTTCATCCAATTATTCACACACCATGATTGTTTCTTTTTAGTCCTTTGTAACCTTGTTTTCTTCTGTTAAGGTGTTAGTGCTGTTCTTCGTTTGACTCTTTTGTATGGAAATTCCATTTCATTCAGCTGATTTATTACGATTCTACCACAAACACAGACTGCTGTTTCTGCCAAGTTGTTTTTCATTTGTTTTGTTGTGCCTAATCTATTTATAAAGCATATTGCTTTGATTTTCCTATCCTGATGGCCCGAAGTCTTCTGGGATCTGCGTAAGCCAGAATATCAAGCTATTGTACAGAAATTTTGTGACATATCTGAGAATTGTTCATTTGCTGCGCAGTAATACACACACACACACACACACACACACACACACACATACACACACACATACACATACAAACACACATATATTGGTCGTGCTTCAATCTACAACAGAAACATCAAAAACTACAAAAATGGTACTGAATGCTTCTCATCCTGGACTTCGCACAAAGACTAAGATTGAGGAACTTCTAACAAAGACTAAAATGTTGCAGCCAAAATTACATTGGAGACATCACTTCTCGAAAGATCATCGAGCCTGGTCAGTACCTAGATGAATAACCATTGAAGAATACTTGGTGCCGAAAATAGAACGAAGCTTCAACAGACCTGGCAAGCGGGAAGTAATCCCTAATAACAATTGAGCGTGTGTGGCTAACCCTGCAAAGGCTTTTGATGAGGATATAAACGGAGAACGATTATACTTACATACTTTTGTGGACAGTGTTGCTAAATCAAAATTTTCCGTGTCATATCAACCTCGGTAGAGCGCCCAAACATCAAAAACGCTCAAAAACATTGTTAGCCATTTTATGGCAATCTTTTGCAACTAAAATGGTCATCTTTCCCCAAAGTAGCCACATATCCTCCAAATGACCATAATTGCTTGGAATGGCTGAGAAATAGCTAAAATTGGCTTATATAGCTTAAAAAAAAGTGAATCATTGTATTTAGTGCAAAGAAGACTAAATCAGCAACACTGATTGTAAAATGTGTATGGGTCGTTGATATTAAAAAATCATTCTATTGTCTAGAATAATTGGAGAACTACTTGCGTTTCATCTTTGAAATAATCATGTATGGTGGTTGACCGTATCTAGGTCTTGGCGTTTCATTTTAGAAGCAAAGCCAATGTTCAATTTAAATCTGATACGTCAGACTAAATCAATTATCGATGCGAAAAGTAAACAGAGATAAACCATTGCAGGATGACAGATACAACAAAACAAGTGAACTTGAATCCATAATGTATGTATAGTCATGTGAACTTTCTATTTTTTACTGCTGAAAAGGAAATTCTATACGTCAAATTTCATATAGTAGCTAAGCATCCACGGCTACGTGCCGCGCATGTAATCTTCAATCTGATGTGTTATTTCAATGTATTATCCCATAACTATCTTGTAATTCAGTGTAGGATATTGGTTCATATGATTAAGTTATAGTTTTTATTTACAATTGTAATTTATTCTTCATTATGTGGTTCATCGGCTGTTTTACCATTGCAATGTTTCGGGAGTATTAAAAAATAGAATAAGTTTATTGTTATGGTATTCCCCGTCCTATTCACAAATGGTTATATGAATATAACTATCAAATTTATGTTCATGTGATGCATGTGATTATGAGGAGCATAAATAGATTTATAATTTTCTATAGAGAAAACGTTTTCGTCCCGTTAGAGTTATGTTGATGAGAACATGTATTGTTTATCTTTAAGTAAATACATATATTATTTTATGCAGTTTATAAATAGACTCAGATTATATTCTCAGTGAAAACTCCATGAGTACCTATGTATATAAGGTGTTCTTTTTTTTATTTTCCTCTTACTTATATTCTATTTTTTATCCCGAGAAAAATGGAATAGCATGACGTAGTGTGATGTGAAAATGATTTCTTTTACTTTCTCTCTCTAATTTTCGCTCTTAAAAAGAGTTTTCTTTCTTTGCTACGAGTGCTGTCAAGATCTGTTCAATCACTCTCTCTGGGTCTATCATTTAAACAGCGAATATCAATAATAAAGCGTGTACACGCATGAAATACATATGTTATATCTGTATGATTTTTAATTAATGACAACATAAATTTGTAAGTACAGATTTGTCCAAAATGGTGCTGATTAATTCCCATTGGTACCCCACTGTTTTATGATAGAATTTGGTTACCAATCATTTTTATCTACAATTTATCATAGAACCCAAATAACTCCTTGAATATGTTTTGATTTGCCAACTTGAGTTACATTACTTTCAAATGCAATATTTATATCATGTATTTTTAATATTCTTTTCAAGAAATAGCTATCGCAACGATACATCTCCTGGTTAAACTACCAACATTTACAATGTACCCAAACGTATCCGGTTCATAACCCTCAAAAAGAATGAGGGAGCCAGTTATCACATTCTCGGTCAAATAAAGGAGAGAGAGAGAGGGAGAGAGAGAGAGAGAGAGGGAGAGAGAGAGAGAGAGAGAGAGAGAGAGAGAGAGAGAGAAAGGTCTTTGATTAACCACTCCTTTGGCCAGTGGCCAACTAAGAAACTACAGTAGAATAGGAGGAAAATGAATGACAGGTAAGAATAAAATATCATTCCTTAATTCAGTTTCAACTTGGACTTGTTTTAATTCACTTTCATATGCCATGTTTATATCAAATATATTTCATATATTTGATTCGGAAAATTTTGCCAGAGTCGTCACCGAATTTGGGATGCTACTGCATGTATGTGTGCGTGTGTGTGTGTGTCATTTTCTCGACTCTCATTTCCCCTACTGATGAGTCACCGGCAGAAATAAGAGGAAGACAATTCGAGGCCTTCTTTCATACTTGATTATTCAAATAAATACGAATCAAAATGGTAAGCTTTTTTTCTGAAATTAGACCGATGGGGGTATCTTTACAATGTTTTCGGGAAATGAACGTCACTGATATGTATATGCATATATATATATATATATATATATATATATATATATATATATATTATATATATATATATATCTCAAAGTGGACAACCGCTACCCTCTAATAGAACGAAGTCACTTTTGTAAGGTACTTTCATAGAAGAGAGAGCCAAAAGGAAGATGTGCCTGACAGACAGAGCAGCAGACTGGGTGAGTACTTCAACGAAGGAGTGGGGAAAATGACAGCTGCCACTAGCGAAGCGAATACAAAGAGATGGAAGAAGGAAAAGTGTCACATCAAAGTTTCAAAATTAGCCATTTCCCCACAAGATCTGGCCGATATTACAGTCAATGAAAATCTACGATGGTTCATTAAATTTTATAAGTTTGATAAAAGTTAATGTAAAATTTTTAGTGATAGTTTGTTTTGGAATTTTAGTATATAGTTATTTTTTTTGCAACTGGGGAAAATCTAGCTGATTTTTGACCAGTTTTAGCAATAAATTACAAACCATACATGGTAACACTGGATGGGATGGAAAGAAATTATTTCTATTCCGTGTCAAACTTTGAAGACAATCGAGTTAATTTATATGAAATCATTTTTTTTTTATTATGTCTGAAATTTTTATACTGTTGACTCTACACGGGTTGCTGCTAGTATATGTAAGTCAACAACTGTTGATCACCCACTGAGGATTTAAGTTGTTGTGGTCTGTGATACTAACAGGCTTAGCAATACTAAACGATGAGGCGCCCCAAGTACTAAGCAAGCATAGCTTAGTCTGGTACGAGGTTATCATTTTACAATACTCTGTGAAGATCAAACTCATTACAGCAATAATGTTATCAAGTTTGGTAGCCATTATTCAAGATAACGACTTGGCTTAATTCAGTTTGGTACAAAGCCACAAGTTTTAACACCTTGTGTGATGATCATATTCAATAAAGCAATTATCATCTGAAAGACTAGGTCGATGGTGCTGCACAAGTATTTGAATGTGTTCGTACCCTTTGGAAGCTAGAATTAGGATTTTGAATGATTGTTTTCAAGGCAGGCAGATCCTTTCATAACAGAAGATTCGTGCAACACAATTTCCCAAACCTAACCTAGTTTTGTGCTGTACGGAAGAAGATATAGTAAATATAAAACAAATAAAATCCATAAGTTCAAAAATGTATCCACAACTTGTAGTGGTAGTTGCAGGAGAAAGGTGAAGAAGAAGAATAAATAGTCCTTCTTTGAGTCAATTGATTCCGATACTTGTAAAATATTGCCACGTGGAAATATTTCGAGAGCATTATTTCCAATAAAAATCGTAATTGTCTTTTCTTAATACAAAAATGCCAAACTTGTACATTCTATCATTGTATTAGATCATCAATGACGTCAACCCTTTGATGATATATCTGTTCTGTCTTTCCTATTTCTGTTATTTACCTTAAGTGGGACCGACAAACCGGCAGTCCGACCGATGGACTGAAATACGTCTAATAGAGGAGTTTGAGCACATCTGAAGAAAAGAGCAATAAAATCTGAGGTGGGGAAATGCAAATGCAGGGAAGGATATATCAATAATACCAGTTCAAGAAAAAAGCGCTCCTTTTGTTGGCGTCTCTGCTCTGTGTCTTTTAAAACTATTTATTGATTCTTTAATTGTATTCCTTCTATCTTATTTCTGTTGCTTTTCGTCGTAAATCCCAGGTTCCATGATCGTTAGTAAGCAGAGTGGATCGGAAATATAACGATAACGCCTGAAGAGGCTTGAATATGTACCAATTATCCCCAGGAAGCCACCTTACCGGTTAAACTACGAAAGCCAACTGGTTACAATGATTCAAACCTAACCTTATAGCCTTTTATTCTCCATTTCCCTCGAACACCTAATACGCAACCATCTTCTTTCTTTGAACAGACTAGCAGTGTTAATTGTAATATCCATATAGCTAGATTTTAATAACAGCAACTACGTAGCCTGATTGGAGAGATTTCTCAGGATGAAGGATGAAAATCCGATTCTTGACGGGGGCTTATTCTTCATTTCTGATCTATCCTGCCGACTAACAATTGTGGCAACCCTGGAGTTGCAAGAAAAAGCAACAGAAATAAGACGAGAGAAATACGAGTCAAAAAACTAAGATGGTTGACATGGCCTAATTCACGAAATTTCAAATACTGTTCTCTTTTATTATTTTTTCTTTATTAATCTCCTATCGTCTGCTTTCCAATTCAATCATACTCAATCATCTCCCTTTGTTTCTCACGATGTTTCCTTTTTCTCTTTTAAAAGAATCTTTTTTTTATCTTTTGAAGCTATCTTTTTTCTATCTTTCACCCTTGCTTCTCTCTTAATTTCTTCCCTTTCTCTCTTTTTCCTTCCTTTCTCCCTTCTTTTTTTTCCCCCTTTTTCTTCCTTCTTTCCTTCCTTCCTTCTATCTATCCACTCCTTCTTTCTTATCCACTCCTTCCACCCTTCTACCTCTCCCACCATCCTTAGTATCTATCCAATCCTTCTTTCCTTAACATCTTTTTTCTCTTCTTCTTTAATTTCTTCCTTCGTCCTATCTCTCTTTCCTTTTCCCTTTACTTCTCCTTTCTTCCTTTCATCATCTTTCCTTCCTGCTCTCTTTCCTTCCTTGCTCTCTATTTAATCCTACTTCCTTTATCTCCCCTCCCAACCTTCTTTCCCTTTCTATCTACTCGCCCTTCTTTCGCATCTTTTTTCGTTCCCCCCTTGCTTCCTTTCTTCCTTCTTTCCTGTTATTTTTCCTTCGTTCCTTCGATCTCCCCTTTTTCTTTTCTTTCCCCTTTATTACTTCCGTTCTTCCTTCCTCCCAACATCCTCTTCTTCCTTCCATTCACCTTTTCCTTCCCCTTCCTCTCTTCCTCCCTTCCTTCTATCTTGCCTCCCTTCTTTCCTTCTTTCCTTTCTCCCTTTACTCCCCCTTCCTTCCTCTCAACCTTCTCCCAATCTGCCCTTTCCCTTCCTTTCATTGTCCTTTTCCCCTTCCTTCTCCCTCCTTTCCTTCCTTCCTTCCTTCCTTCCTCTCTTCCTTCTGTTCATCCCTCCCCTTTTCCTTTCATCTTCCCTCCTTTCTCCGCTCCCCTCTCTTTCCTCATTTACCCACACACTGTTCCTTCATCCTACGGCCATGATATGTTGGCATCAAGTAAACCTCACCCTACATTCTTGATATTAAATCACCACACATCCATCTTTTCGATAAAGGCAACGAAACCAGGCGAGCCACACCCACTTCTTTTCACCCACAAGCCTAACTTTCTCTCCCTCTAACACCTTTTATTTACCCCTGCCAACGAAATTCGAAGAGATATGTGTATTCACTCGTGTCTGACTATCTACACAATATCTCCAAAAGTTCTCAATTAATTTCTTTTACATTTTCTAGAAGGTTGGACAACGGGCTACGGAAGAATTGATTACACTTTTAGGCGGATCCAGAGATTTTCTGATCATTTCATATCTTAATTTAATTTTGTATATTCATGTATCCTCTCTCGTGTGTACACGATATATCATAAGATTCTCAATGGATTTCAATGTCATCTTGCTCTACGGGATAAGCAAAATTTGATTACATTTTGGGGCCAATCCAGAAATCCTTTCCATTGAGAGATATTTTTCATTTCCTTTCGTATATCTATTTATTCACTCGTGATTGCGTACACGGTATTTCATAAGTTCTCAATGGATTTCAATGTCATTTTGGTCCATGTGCTAAAGGAGATTTTTTATTACATTTTGGGGCGAATCCAGAAATCCTTTCCATTGAGAGATATTTTTCATTTCCTTTCGTATATCTATTTATTCACTTGAGATTGTGTACACAGTATTTCATAAGTTCTCAATGGATTTCAATGTCATTTTGGTCCATGTGCTAAAGGAGATTTTTTATTACATTTTGGGGCGAATCCAGAAATCTTATTGATTGACGGAGATTTTTCATTTCATTCTGTATATTTATGTATTCGCACGTGATTCTGTAGACAATATCTCAATGAATTTCATCATCAGTGTTTCAACGTCCATCGTTGGACATAGACCTTACCCAGGATTCGGCACACTTCTCTATCATGAGCGTCGCAGAGCCAGTACTTTCTGAATTTTTCTTGCTCGTCTCTCCATCTAATATTCTACCGGCCTCGGTTCTGCATGAGATCTCTGGGGATCCATATCGTGAGTCACGATGTCCATCGGTTGTCCGCCATTTGTGCAACATGACCAGCCCACAGCCATTTGAGATTTTCAATAGATTTTATGATATCCCTGACTCTTGTCTTTTCCCAGGTGTGCTGTGCTGTCTTGTGGTCTCTCCAAGTGAAGCCCAGCATAATTCATCCATGTGCATGTTGCATAGTTCTCAATTTGTGGATCTGTCTCTTGGTTCGGTTCCATGTTTCAGCTTCATAAGTGACTATTGGGAGGATGCATTGGTTATACACCCTCCTCTTTAGGATTATGATTAATAGGATCTTCGGGAAAAAAAAGAAAAATAAGAAGAGGAACAGATATTTCTCCATAAATTAAGAAGTGAATAATAGTGTGCAATATGAAACATCGAAACCTGGTTAACTCTCCTTCTAGCTAAACACGAATTGATTTTCGTAGATTTTTTAATTTGTGTTTGGCGTTGGCAGAGATATGTGTTCTCTTATTGCTTTCTATTTTTTTCAATTTATTTCTGACACAATACGGAGAAATCTGACATTTACGAGTTCAGAATTCTCAAACCAGACGTCACATAAAGCCAGAGATGAGAGTGATATGGAATCCATTTAATTGTTCGTGGGTTTACTGATCACTGATCAATTTGACGATCCGTCACCTAGCCCTAAAGACATTGAAAATTTGAAAGAAAGAAAAAATAAACCAAAGTTTAACACTACAGAAAGTTTTGTATAGAATTTGTCTTCATCTTGGTGCATTTTTTGAACACAACGTTTCGGCCGTTATATCCTATGTTCGTCTTTTGTCGATGAGTGGATGTGCTCATTCAACTATCTAATTTCGAGTTGGGTCGATTTTTTGTTCCAAAAAGTTGTTGATCGTAATTGGTATCAAAACTCTGTAATTGTCTGGAATTGATTCAATAGGGGTAAGGGCTTTTTTGCAAGGGCAAAAACATCTTCGTCGGCCACCATCAGTTGAAATGGCCTTCATTTGCTTTTGGTTTAAAGCAGGGGCAGGTCACTTTTGTCAATATAAGAAAAAACAGTAACAGGAGAATTAACCTTGTCAAAATCGATGTCTCCCCTGGCTAATGCGTTGCAAGGGAGGTAAGTTTCAAATACTCTCATTGATATTACGTAACTTTTTAAAAACTTTTTTTTGAAAGTCTGGGGTCGCATTTTTTTTTTCAAAAAATAAGATTAGATACGAAAAGATGTGATATAAACAGACTGAAATGGATAGATATGAGCATACACACACACACACACACACACACACACACACACACACACATATATATATATATAGAGAGAGAGAGGGAGAGAGAGAGAGATTATGAACAGGTAGTCATGAGCAGATTGAAAGAGATTGATATTTAGATACAAACAGACAGACAGACAAAGAGTGACATAGATATGAACAAAAAGACATGAACAGAGAAAATAGATAAGCCGATAAATAAGAACAGAGATAGATAGAGAGATATGTGCAGACTGATATATATATATATATATATATATATATATATATATATATATATATATACATATATATACATATATATATATAGATATAGATAGATAGATAGATAGATAGATAGATAGATATGAACAGATAGAGATAGACATTGTGAGAGGGAGAGAGATAATCATTTGTGACGTGACGGCTGTATTGATCATCGTGTAACAAAGCAATTTCAACCTTTTGAAGGTTGTCGCTCTCACGCAAGAAACATCTTTATTTGGAGTCGAAATGGACAGATCGTACTTGTGGCATCTCTCTAATCACGAACACGTCGCATTCACATCTCGTGCTGGACTACGGAGAGACCAAAACAGACACACTTCTAATGTCCATATATACACACACGCTTTGTACTTAACTCAGACCGTGGCATTCAATCGATTCTTCAGACATTGATTGTTTCTTAAGAGGAGATCACAAGAGTTCCAGACGGAAGAAGACATCTTTAGCCGAACTGCGCTGAGAAACTGCAGGATGTTTTCGACGGCAAAGGGTGTCTCCGGCAAAACTGGGCTCCAAAACGATATTGTTTTTCCTCATTTACTTATCGCATGAATGTACTTCTCTTCATCTCCCTGTCAGTTTTAATATTCATTCATACACGCACCACAAAAATGAATATACGACAGTAAGTCAAAAACTATTGCTACACAATCTTAGAAGCCCTCATTGAATAAAATATCAATATACGAAGCTATTTTTCTTGACATGCCTTCCGTCCATGTCTAAACATTCCCAAAGGCGACATTTTAATCTTTCTGTGACTCCTCTTGATAGCCCTTAACCCTTGGAGAATAATCAGGAGCATTGCCGTGATGGAAAAACGTCTTCGGTGCAATTTACTCCGTCGTTTTCTGGGCAATTCACTTTTCAATTTTCTTAAAACCTCTTTATGATGAGCCCATGTGATCATCCTGTGACCCCGAGGAAGGTCTATCGGAGTTACGCTTTTGGGGTTCCAAAAAACATTCGCCATCATCTTTTGAACAGACCTCTCATGTCTAGAATTGGACTGTCCCTGCAGACTCCTCGAAAACCACTGTTTTGATCGTACTTTGCTCTCTGGGTCGTATTGGAAGATCAAAGACGTATTCTTATTTACGATTTATTCCATAAAATCTTCATCTGATTTGATCCTGCTTAAAAGACTGATTCAAAGATCATCTCTTTTAGCTTGTTGATCTTCGAGCGACGTTTTCGCCACCCATCGAGCTGAAATCTTATTGAAGCCAAGATGTTCCCTTAAAAATGATGAATTGTTGAAATGATTCCAATTTCAGTAGCTCTCAAATCCATGATAATTCGACGGTCTTTAATCCAGTTTCCGGACTTCAGCCACAGTTTCCTCATTCGTTGGGGATGACTCTTTTGTACATGTTTGAGGTCTTCCAGACCTTTCTAAAACTGTTGTTCTATATGGGACGGCATCCCGGTAAATCTGCTGCAAAACTTCGATGATATGAAAAAGTTTCCTCTAGAGTTTTGTTTGAAATTTGATGTTAGCCTTGACGTGAAAATTTTTTTCATGACACAAAAATGCACTCTCACGAAGCAGAGACAAGTTTATTAATGAAATAACTTGTCTACAGCCATCCATTTATCCTAAGAAACTTATTCAAATCCATTTTATTAGGAATAGTCACATCATTGTATGAATCTGAACATTATTATCAGTATTTTTTAACTTTTAAAATAAGATTGCTCAATTTTGCCACTGCATTAATATTTTTTCGTCAATTTCATATAAAAATCTTCTTGTTCACTGTTTTTAAAAAGGTTTTTCGATTGTATTAACACTTCATGCAGGTACAGATTTTTCTTACTGGTCCCTTTTTCTTCAAGATTTAATAATTTTGTTGCTTTGAGAAGACATTCATAATTTTTTTTTTGTAAAACATATAACTTGTTATTTGAATAGAACATAGGGACTCCTATGACACTTATTATATTTCAAGATTTTCGAATTTATCATAATTGGTTAATTGAGTTTGTTTAAAAAAATAACAAAATCGAAAGCGTGGTTTTCTGTAAGAAAATTATTGATTAATTGAGCATTACAGAATGATGACACTAACTAATAACAAATTAGAAAAACAGGTTGGTTATTTATTGAATAAAAACCGTCATGTGACCAACGTCTTTTGGCAGCATACCGTATTGGGGTGATCAATTGAAAAACTGAAGAAATGTGTGATCACTGAATAACTTCTCTCACTCTTCGTTGGATCGCTGAAAAGTCCGAATTCTTTTTTAAAAAGGGGGAGCGTGAATGCAGCTGGACACAAAATAGGGATCAATTTTGCATAAATGTAGATTGTCGATTGTACCCCCCCTCTACGAAAAACCTATTTGGGGGAAGGAATGAAAAAAACAACACTTTTTCAAAAAACATTATAAGGAGTAAATGCTGAAATATTCCACCCTCTAGTTCCATTACTGCGGTCTGTGCAGGTGATACATACATAGCCAGCCAGCCAGACCAATTTAAAAACTGAAAAAAAATCTTTTGACAGTTTCAGTGATAGCTTTGTTCGACGGTTTCCCATTGTAAACAATAAACTGCAATAGAAGTTATCGGACTGATAGAATATTCGATCTTTCCCTAGTTATAGACAACCTCAGCAAGAGATTTTTTTTCATCCTTAGAAGGTCAAGAACTTTCTCTCGAAGGAAGAACTTTACCAATTCTCTTTGGCGTATCCAAATTACCAGTATCACTTCTCATGTTTTTCCTGACCATTATTAAGTAAAACATGAATTGTTTATTTCTGGGGTTGACAGCAGGCAACTTAAACAGCGGAAAGCGCGAGTAGTCCATTGTATATACTCAAATAGACACTCACGCAGACACACACACACACACACACACACACACATATACATATACACACACACACACACACACACACACACACACACATATATATATATATATATATATATATATATATATATATACTCACACAGCATACACCACTGAAGATGGGAAAAATCCCGAAACATGTCTGGACCATTTACATCTAAGGATTAATAAACCTTACCTCGGAACACTTTACACCCGAGTCTGTCTCACTCTTTACAGTACACATTATGTATATATATATATATATATATATATATATATATATATATATATATATATATATATATATATATATACATACATATATATATATATACATACATATATATATATACATACATATATATATATATACATATATATATATATATATATATATATATATAGTATATGTGGTACAAATCAGGCTAGCAGTATAACATAATATAATCATTTATCAATAATATAAAGCCACTTCTGAAATGTAATGGATTTATTTCATAGAGTGCTCGATACATACAAATTTTACTCATGGAGTTGTGTTGTTTTGGGGTAGAGCTGGAAATAGATAGTAGAATGTGGATTCGCTACACAAACTAGCTCATGTTTCTGCCCTGTTCGGGCCTCATCAGATTCGCCTGGTGAGGCCCGAAAAGGGCAGAAACATGAGCTAGTTTGTGTAGCGAATCCACATTCTACTATATATATATATATATATATATATATATATATATATATATATATATATATATATATATATGTATATATTGCTGTATTTACGCTGTACAACGCACACCATCATTTTATTAGAAGATAAAAACACGTTTAAATCAATGTAAACAAGCCTGAAATTCAGACAATATATGCACTACTTCGATTTCTGTGGAAGTGTTTCATAGCCCCTTCAAGTGCCCTGTAAATGTTGAAATTTTCAGGCCTCTAGCTTCATTCGAATGAAAGATTCATTCTTACCGTAGTTCTGGGCACCATCAGCATATGTTTTTATTTCCTTTCCTTATCAAAACGAAAACTTTCCCCTCAAAAGAACCAATCCACGGTTTTGTTGCTGTCACTGATTGGGACCTTTATCTCTGGGGTTGGCCGCGGGTAACTGAAACTGCAGAAAGCGAATAAGGGAACCACCGTGGATATTTACACAACATAACTTACTCTGGCACAAGAACACAATGGTGGGACGCCCATAGAGGATTGAACTCATTGCACTCGAGAATTATTCTTTGAGCAGAGGCAGCGCGTGGCACAAACAGACCCGGCAACTGCTGGAGGGTGCCAGATCTCTGGGGCGCAATATATCTGTAGAACCGTGAAAAATGAAAAAAATAATCTTGAAAAAATCTAAAAATAATAAAGTAAAAGTATTTCAAAAATAATCTTTAACAAAATTTCACCCAAATTCTTCACAGCTTGCCTCGAGATGATCTTCAGAAGACTAGACTGGGAGAGTACAGGAATCAGAATAGACGGCGAGTATCTGAACAACCTCAGATTTGCAGACGACATTGCCCTTTTCGCAGAGAACCTACACGACCTCCAACTAATGATAGATGAACTAGATGAAGAGAGCAAGAAAGTCAGCCTACACATGAACTTCAGCAAGACGAAGATCATGTGCAACAACCACATCGGAGATAAAAACACTGAGATCAAAATTGAAGACAGAACTGGAGGAAGTAGATCACTACATCTACCTTGGACAACGAATCTCCATGAGACCCTCAAAAGAAGAAGAAATCAAGCGAAGAATCACTCAAGGATGGCTAGCCTTCGGCAGAGCAAGCTCAACTTTAAAAAATAAGAAGATCCCATTAATCGTAAAAAGAAGGGTGTATAACCAATGCAACCTCCCAATTGTTACTTATAGAGCTGAAATATGGAACCTAACCAAGGGACACCTGCAAATTGAGAACCATGCAATGTGCGCATGAAAGAATGGGCCTCACATGGAGAGACCACAAGACAGCACAGTACATCCGGAAGAAGACAAGAGACAGGGAGATCATTGAATCTATTGAAAATCCCAAATGGCAGTGGGCTGGCCATGTTGCGAGGCAACTGATGGACATCACGACTCACAACATGGATCCCCCAAGATCACATGCACAACCGAGGCCGGCAGAATATTAGATGGAGAGACGAGCTAGACGAATTCAGAAAGTACTGGCCCCGTGACACCCACGATAGAGAAATGTAGGTATTTAGTAAGCTTAGTTGAGTCAGGCAAGAAGCCACACGTGTGGAAGACCCAGTAAGGATCAAATTAACTACAGAAGTAATGGCCTGCGAAGCTGCTTTACAAACCATTTCCTTACGGCGAGGCTCATTTATGATTGGACACTGTCAAGGTTGACTATAGCGGTAACAGCATTTTTCTGCAATTGCTTGGGCAGATAAAGTGGTGAGAGGGGAGTGGTTTCCCCGTTTCTCATTCACTCTTTTCTCAGTCAATTATCATGAAATGCTAGATTTGTTTGTCTGGCGTTATTACATGAACGTTTATGTACACTATTTATATATGATCTCCCCCCCTCTCTCTCTCACACACACACACACACACACACACACACACACATACACACACACACATATATATATATATATATATATATATATATGTGTGTGTGTGTGTGTGTAATAGGATGTGGATTTGCTACACAAACAAGTTTATGTTTCTGCCCACTCTGGGCCTCATCGGGCAAATCCACGAATTCGCCTGATGTGGCCCACTGAGGGCAGAAACATGAACTACCCTGTGTAGCGGATCCACATCCTATTATATATTCTCAGCTCTACTCTAAAACAACTGGACTTTCGAAGTATAAAGTTGAATGTATCGAGTACTCTATGAAATAAATCCATCGCACATCAGACGTTGCTCTATATCATATTATATTGTTAACCTGATCTTTACCATATATATATATATATATATATATATATATATATATATATATATATATAAACTGATGAGCCAAAGCATTATGACCAGAAACATATGGATATAATGACAGCTACTATCTTGTAACAATTTAGCATGTCAAGGTCAAAGGTATATAAGCGAGTAGACAGATTACAAGTATTTCATTTTGATGTGTTCAATGCTGCTTTTATGGGCAAGAAGGAAGATTTGAGTGAATTTGATAAAGTCCTGATCATTTTGAAAACAGCACCGCTTATGGGGTTCTCAAGTTCAGTGACAGTGGTCCAAGAATGGAAAAATCAACAACAAGGTTTTGAGAGGCCAAAAGTTATCGATGCGATAAGTGAAAGGGGGGGGTCCTCACTGAGTACGATCCAGCGGAAAGACTATTGTGGATCGAAACGCAGATATATATTATACAATGTGAAGGAAATAGTGCATTACAATCAATCTTTGTTGCGTACAAGACTGCGTAGCAGCAGGCTTGTCAGACAACCCATGCTAACCAATGGCCATTGCCGAGAGCGTTCTTCAATGGGAACATTGGATTTTCCGAATTAAGAGTATCATCTAATCACCCAAAAGTCATGATCTAAGAGTACTAGGTCAAACCCGGAAATTAATTTATGCAAACTGTTCTCTTTCCTGAATAGTTTCCTGTTATAGTTAGAAACATATTAAAAAGTCCCCAGGTTTCTTCCTTCTGTTTCTCTTATATGGCCGCCAAATCCTTCATTATTTACTTTGGTCAATGTTTCTCAACAGCTTATGGCAGTATCTGGTGTCATTGATAACATATCAAAAGTTCACCACGATCTGACGACAGGAAAGATATTCTTTTCAAGATGGCGTCCAAGATGGCCACGAGCAAAGTCTGTAAAATTCCCATTACCCGTTCATTATTCGTCTTGAACAAAGTTTTTGAACATTGTTTTATCGTTTCAAGCGTGTTTAATGATACAACAAAAGTCTACCACAGTCTGACCACCGGAAAGGTTTAGTTCCCAAGATGACATCCAAGACATATTATCATCCTTTCAATGAGCTAATTTAAAACGTCGGAACTGGACCTTGTAACAGTAGAAGATCGCCTGGTCCGATTAGTTGCGCTTTATTATAGCCAGCTATAATATTTTATCTATATGTGCGTGTGTTCATTGTTTACGTAAGTAGGTAGTGAAAGCGTATTAGGGATTCGTTTCGTGACGTTAATAATGTCATCGGTGGTTGTGGATGTGTACGCATGTGCGTATTTGTATGAGCGTATGTGCTCGTATGTGTCTGCAATGATTTATCAGTGTGCTTGAGCGATTGTTAGTAAACATGTTTGTCTTGGCTAATTCTTTGTCGTTTCTGCGAGCTGAACCAACAAGGCCAATCAATAGTGAAGATCCTGTGATTCGTTCTGCATAGCCTTCCAACCATTTCTTTGCTTGTTTACGTCTCTTGATGGCTCATGGCCTCTTTGCAAGAACCAAGAAGAATAGAAACAGATCTGGTTAGTGACCCAATAGAAACCGTCATGCAACAAAATGTCTCTTAGGAAGATGGCGTGTTTGGGGGAAAAAGATGATCGAATAAGTTACTTCTCTTGCTTTTGGTAACCAGCTATTACTAAAAGAAAAGATCTATTGAAAAGATCAAAGAAGAGTGAATACTATTAGACACAAACTAAGGGACTAATCCAGCATGAGCTTACATTGCAAATTGACCCCCAACCGAAAAACTATTTTGCTGGGGTGATTTAAAACATAATGAGAATCTTTTTTTTACTTCTTCAACCCTCTAGCTCAATTGGTGAGGCTTGTATGCGTGATATATATATATATATATATATATATATATATATATATATATATATATATATATATATATAATTTGGACTGTAGGAAGTGAGATAGACCCAGGAGTGCAAGTTTTTGGAAACTAGGTTTATCTATCCGTGAATCTTTTCATTGATGGTTTAGACATTTTTCGGGAGGTATTCCCATCTTCAGTAACATGTGCTGTGTGTGAGTACCATTTAATGGTTTGCTGCGGAATATAAGTCTGCCATCTTATATATATATATATATATATATATATATATATATATATATATATATATATATATGTAATCAGCCAGCCTGTCAAACATATAAAACAGAAGAAATCTATGCCGACAGTTTTGGTTGACGGTTTCTAACATACAACCCCGGAATGCTTCCGGTGTAGATAACTATAGGGATAAGTTGGAGAGAAAGAAGAAACAAATTACACTTGAATGAAGAGGGTTAACATACTGGTGGAGGAGAGAAAAGAAAGAAAGAAGAGTGAAAAAGAGAAAGAAAAGGTAAGATGGAAAGGTAAATAAACGGAAAAAAAGGAAAAGAAGACAGAAAGGAAAGAGGAAATAAATGGATAAAAAGTGTGGTTAGTTGAAGGCAAAGGGAATCGAATAAAGGAAAGGGGGTGGGAGAAAGGGAGGAAGAAGGGAAGAATTGGAGAGAATGAGGTGAAGATAGGGAGAGGGGAAGAAGGGGTGTAAATGAGAGGAAAGGGAAAGGAAAAAAGGAATGTGGAGGAAATAGAGTGGGAAAGAAGAAGAAACAGTGACTCAGAAGTAAGAAGAGAGAGAGAGGGGGAGAAGGGAGAGACGGAGAAAGAGAGGGGGAAAGGGAGAAGGGGAGAGAGAATGAGAGAAAAATGAGTGGGAGAGGGGAAAAAGACGAAGGGAGCCAAATAAGCGTATAGGAGAGATTGAGTGTAAGAAGGGAAGAGAGAAGGAGAGAGGGGAAAGAACGGGGTAGAGACAAATGACGGGACGAGAAAGATGGAGAGGGAAGTATGGAGAACGGATCATATTTGAAGTCTGGAGAGTTTCTAAGACGTAATATCTAATAGGAAGCTTTATCAACCAATGAGATCATTCCATTTGAGCTTGAACAAACAGGGATATAAACGAAAACATAAACAAAAGAAATTGCATATGACCTCAATACATAGTTGGATATATTATAAAGAAATTGATATATGATCCGACAGATTAATTATAAATGTATTTTTTTGAAACCCTATTTGGACCGACATCCCTTTTTTATAACAGTGAGTATGGCATATTCACTTGGTAAAAATGGGACCTCGGTTCAAACAGAGTTTCCAATAAATACCAACGAATTTATAATTATATACATGTACGCATATATGCATGTGTTGGTAGAGATAAATTCAAGTCAGGCCAGGAGTATATCCGGTAGAATTCATAATTTTGTTTATTCTTTCATTTCATTCTTTGTTGGGTCAATTATCAATCTAGTTTCGACGGTGTTGTCTTCATTAGTGCATGGCAGGAGAGAAAAATAGAAGTTGGGGCGCAACCGTTGATTTTTGTGGTCACCTCCTGGTATTTTTCCTGTGAGGGTTACTGAGAAATGACGATTTGACCTGCCGAAGAGGTTCACCGGAATTGACTGGGAAGCTGACATAACCACCGACCGCAAATTCTTGCACTACTGTGAAAACACTGCACCCGTTTCGTCTCAGAGCAATCACACCCACAAGCTGGATGTAGTCTTTCACGATGCCCTACGCACCCTCTTGGACCAAACCAACTTCAAAGCTCCCCATCCTCACTGACTTCCCCCCTGACATCAGGCAGAAATATCTTGGCACTGAACCTAACCAGAAAGTCTTTGGGGCCAAACAGTCTTGTACCCACTTGCGACCAGAAAGCTTCACCTCCAGTTTGAAAAGATGCCACTTTCTCTCGTCTGAGGAGATCCTAGCTTCAGAGCCTGGCCCCAATTGGATGATGGATCAATGGAAACAGCGATGGTCAGAATTGCCATCCCATCTGCGCAATTACATCGCTGAACCGGCCCAATCTCCTCCTGGACACAACCTCTTACGCTACGTATGGATCAACTTGAACCGCACAAGATCAGACTTAACAAGGCCCTACCTAAAAAAGGTTAGTGTTGAAGCCATCGATGCCTGCGTGTGCGGTTCGAGGCTGACCCTGACACACATCTTGACCCAATGCCCGGTTTTGAAGCCTCCTTATGGAACTGCAGGCCTCAAGTCAGCGGACGATACAACCATTGGTTGGCTGGAGGGTTTGGACACGGCCTGGCACAAGCTCATGTTTTTTTGATGGTCAAATGAACGAACTTTCTGATATGTAGGTGTTATAGAGTCAGTAATTTATTGCTTTCTCTACCCTGGGTGACCAAGAGGGGACCAGAATACAGATTAGGGGGTTATTTTTTGTTTATCAATGTCATGTTGAGTGGTTGTTTTGTTTGTGTCCGTGTATGAATGTGTAAGTGAAGTATTTTGGTATTTTGATTGTGTGTATGTACGTGTGTCAGAGAGAGAGAGAGAGAGAGAGAGAGAGAGAGAGAGAGAGAGAGAGAGAGTGAGAGAGAGAGAGAGAGAGAGAGAGAGAGAGAGAGAGAGAGAGGGGTTATTAATGGTGTTCATATTTTTTTAATGACTTCAAGGGTATAATCAAAATAGAAATTGGAATCACATATCTCCAAAAGATATATCAGAAAATAAAATTGCAACGTTCCGTGCATTTTGAAAGTCATTATCGTCTAAGGGTGACCAGTAACGTACACTATTTTGATGTCTATCTAATTTTTCAGGTGGGATGGATTATCTATTGTTTTCACTATTTTTATAATATGTAGTATCCCAATCAATTTCATTATTTAAGCCATAATCTTGGATTAGAGTTCATTTGAGTTTGTATCCAAGAATTTGAATGGCAATTATGTTAATATAATCAAAGCTGTTTTCACTGGTTCAGTGGAGTCTTCAGGAATCCCTTTGGTGTGATTCACATACACATATATACATATTCAAGGACAAACCCACTCACTCATATATACATATGCACGCACATACATACACATATATGTATACATATATTCAAAAAGTATATGAAAAGCATCAATCCTTCATTTAAACGTACATTGTTAGAAATAACAGACACTCTGTCTATTTAATTTTTTGATTAATTTCTTTAGTTTGTGTTATTTATGTTATTGAAATTTTGTTTAAAAATGTTCCTAAGTTGGTGGTTCAATCTTTCGACAACCATCGGTCATTATCAAGAAAGTGTCATAGTGGTATTTAAAGAATAAGTAGAAGTATTTTTTATCATAATCATATTTTTGAGTTTGGAACGTTTTTTTTTTCTTTTAAACTTCGATGACATCAATAGGATTAATTATGAAAATTAAATAGACAGAGTTTGTATGTTATTTTTAACGATATACTTATATTAAGACATGGAAAATATAGAGCGGTTATGTTCGGATAGAGTTGTAAAAAATTGATTGTGTGTGCGTGTGTGCGTGAACTGGATGTTACTTAAGGGGTTTGCTTATGCAGTGCAACGTGTTCGCTTCTGAATTGCAGGGTGGAGTTAGGTATTGTTCGGGTGGTTTAATTTACAGTTGAGCCCCTTCGGTGCTAGGGTATCACAGCGAATCAATCATCTGTCTTCATGAACTTCCAATATCACGGTGTTTCTATTGGATATGTATTTCTTCATTTTTTTTCTATTATAATAAATCGCAGCCTGCTAAGCAGAAGCTCTGTTCGATCAGTGGTAGGTTGTTCTTTTTCTATGTATTTAATCGTTAAGTCTAATATCAAATACTGATTCGACCTTCCCTACGTATTGTATATTGCAGACTTACAACCTTACATACACGCACTCACACATCGCACTTGAGTGATTCGTTCGTTTGCTGTGTCTGTGTGTCAGCTACAGCAGTCAGTCACATTGTAGCGAAAGGCAACATTCTGCTACATCAGTCGTCTAAAAAAAATTCCTTATCAGTGATAAAAAAAAACTGGAAAGTATACATAACTATATAAAGAATTAACCCTCTTTATTTTCGATCCGTACGATTCACTCACTACCGCAGTAGAAGTGAATTACAATAAAAAAGCATCTAAAAATAAGGATGAAGGAAAGTTCTAGTCAAAAAATAATGATAATAAGAATGATAGTTGACAAAGTTTCATCTTATGAAATAAGATTATATCGCTATAACAATTTTAACTAAGAACAACTAGCTGAAACCCAGCCCTACGGATGGGTTTCCTGCAGAAGGCCCAAATAGGATTTTTTTTGCCCCAATGGGAGTTAAAAACTGTACCTTAATTCTGTATCTATGGTTACAGGACGTGTCAACGGAGAGACGACTTGCTGACGAGTTATCCCGTCCGTTGCACTGGACCGATGACTTGCTGGGGAGATTAATCTTGTCCTTGGCAGCGGACAGGTTAAAGTCCTGAGATAGAGAAAAAAAAAGGAAAAAAGAAGCCATATTTATCCGAGATGAACGGACCAATCAATGAAGGCAGTCACGTGAAACGATCGCTTTTTATATGGACACGTGACCATCTTTTTATTAACCTACTATTTTTTTTTTAACCTTCTTTTTGTTTTTGTTTTTTTGTTTCTGGATTTAAAGCTGGATTTTATGGATCATCTGAAGGGCGAAGGCAGTTTTATTATCTTAGTAGCCAAGACGAAGATCGAAAATATCGGTGCCATTGCCAGACAACTGTTTTTCACAAAGCAACAAAGCAGAAGTGAGAACCAGGGGTGGGGGAGAAGATTTTGAAAAAAAGGAAGGAGAGGAAAATATTGAACATTTTAATATGAACCGAAGAATGGAAAGGACAAATGCGATAATGAGAATGAGGAAGAATATTTTTGAGACAAAAACGAGACATGGAATATAATGGTAGTGGGATACCGGCTGATTAGAGTGGTGTGATGTTTTGTCAAAAAAACAAAAACAAACCCTTTTCGAGATGTGGAGGTCATTGTAGATGCTACATTCACACAGTACAAAATTTCACTGAATGGCATCTCATTGCCAATTGAATAATCTCATGGGAGAATGTCTGTTCACGCATGCGCAGTAAGGCCACTTCTGGTTGGTTGCCTTGTTACAGTAAGGCTTCGCAACCGACTCTCGAGATATCCAAAATGGTTGGTTCTTTCCAGACAGACCTCGTGAATACATAAATACAGAGAACGTTTCTTTGCCAAATATTTAATTGAACACACGTGTTTCTCTTATCACAATTTTCCCAGAGGATGTAAACTATTCTTAGTAAGATAGATAGAAAGGTGAGTGGATAAATAAGTCTTCCGAAGAATTTTGATATTCATAACACTCGATTATTCCAGTTCTTAGAGGCCTTGCATTAATAATCCACTCTTCAAGAAGAAAGAAAAATAGCTATAACAGGTCTGGTTAGTCACTCAGAAGAAAAAAGTCACGTGACAAACGTCTCTAGGCAGCATGCCATGTTGGGGATGGTCAGTTGAAAAATTTGAAAAAAGGAGTGATCGATGAATAAGTTACTTCACTCACCTTCTGTTGGTCAATTATCACTAAAAATATCTGAATCTTCTGAACAACAAGTGTGAATGTTGCTGGGCACAAACTAGGGCACCATTAGCATAAACTACAAAAAAAACCTTTTCTTTTTTCGTAGACAATATGGAGTGAATGTTTTTATTTTTCAGGTCCTTGTACCATTGGGGCAGCCAATAAGCGTAATACACTGATTACCAGCCAGCCAGCAAGCCTGCCAGCCAACGAGACAAATTTTCGAAGAATTTCATCATTCATACCACATGGTTATTCCAGAATAAGAAGTATCACATTAAAGATCCGCTTCCTAAGAAGAAAAAAACAATAATATCCATGCATAAACGAATATCTGTAACCCTAGCGTGTACCAAAACTATTTATCTTAGAAAATAGATCTTTTATTTAAAATTATCTAAAAATTACCAGCACAAGATTTGAGAATTGTAGGCCCAAAATAATCAGAGAGATCTCCAGAAGTACTCTTTTGAAAAAACAAAACAAAAAGACAAACAAACAAAAAAAATACAAAAATGGAAAAATGGTTTTAAGGCCTAGAGGTGTACTCAAGCAAATTTTCATGATTGTAGCCCCCTAAATGTCTCCAGAAGTGATTGGACACGGACACACATACACACACACGCACATACGCACACACACATGCGTGCTCACACACATGCATGCGCACACACACGCACGCACGCACGCACGCGCACACGCACACACACACACACATACACACACATACACACGTAGACACAGACAAGCAAAGAGAGAATAATCTTAGCCTGCTTGGGTGGTTGGTCGGATGGGCCATTTATTGGGATACGTCGATTCGATGATAACAGGTTTAGTTAGTCACTCAGTAGAAACTGTCAGGTGACCAATGTCTTTTGGCAGCATGCAGGATCGGAGAGGATCAATAAAAAAAATTGGAATGAGAAGTGATCATTTAATAAGTGATTTTGCTCCTTTCGTTCGATCACTGAAAATTTTAAATTTTCAAAAAAATAAATGGGCACAAATTAGTGACCAATCTAGCATGAACATACATTGTAAATCACCCCTTCTTATTTTGGTGGCATTTTGAATAACCCACCCCCCCAAACTAAAAGATAAACGAAACTGTTTTCCTGAATCAAGAGTAAAGATTGGAAATGTCAGCCCTCTAGCTCCATTGGTGCGGCCTGTACGCATGATTCATACATAGCCAGCTAGCTTTCCAGCCAGACTAACTTTAAAACTTAAGAGACCTATGTTGATAGTTTTAGTTGACTGATCCTACGAACACTCATTACTCAAGAATAACAAAAAAGTGAAAACAAGCTCGGCTGAGCTAGGGTCAAACTCCACTGGAAAACCTCTAAAATGGATTTAAAAAACATCCACAGATATCTAGATGCTGTAGAATTTAGATGTTATTATTAAACCTGTTAGAACAAGAACCAAGAAGGTCAAGAGATTTTTCCCCTTGAAAAAGCAAACACAAACAAATCATTTTTAGAAGGGATCCAATGGAATACTGTGACCAACTTTCAAGTCTGTAGACAAAACGATAAAGCCAGGAGAGCAGGAACGCATAAACAAACAAAGACGTGCACGTATATGAAGAAGGATCGAACCTTTTTCCATCTTTGATCGCTACGTTTATTTATCACTGATAGGTTTTATTCCGACAGACGTTTTCATTGAAAACCAAACAGTAATTGTTCAAAAGAGTGGTTTCGAAACTTTCTCGAATCAAGATGCCCTTAGTGCATAAGATTTTTTTTTCAGGCTCCTTTAGTAACAAAGTACTGAAAATTTGCATTTCCGGTAAAATAATGAGTCATGTAATATAATTTAATCATAAATTTATCCAGGTCTGGTTAGTCACTAAAAGAAACCGTCACTCAACCAATGTCTTTTGGCTGCATCTCGTCTTAGAGGGGTCAATTGAAAAAAATGAAAAGGTATTGATCAATGAATAAGTTACTCCCTCCGCCATTTGTTGGGCAGTGATGCCAGAAACGTCCGGATTGAAAAATAAAAAAGAATTTAGCGTAAATCTACATTGTAAATTGAACCCATCCCCACAAAAAAAAAACAACTCTGAGAGGGAATTTGGAAAAAAAGGTAATTTTTTTCTCCTATCATTGTGACTGTGCTTCAGCGCATTTGATTAAGATTGTTAGGAATTATCATGATTTTGAATATTCTACAAAGCACTCCGCGGAAAATTCATACATTTTCTTGATTTAAAACATATCTATGAAAGAAAAAATTAAAAAAACAAAAAACAGCAGAAATCTGGAAAAAAAAGGGGAAAAAAAAAATTTCAACCGATTTTTTCCTCTGTTTAAAATGCGCCTTCCCCAAGGAAAACTGATGAAGGAGGAGGGTTGGATGGAACAGAGGTGGACGGTGAAGGAGACGGCGGGTGGCTATGTCAGAGTGTTGACGGAGGTTTCCACGAATTGAATCGGTTGGAAACCCGTCAGCTGCTGGTAGTCACGTTCCCAGTCACATGGAAAAAAAAAAAAATGCCGTCTTCTCTTTCACAAGGAAATGTTGACGACATCCGCGAACGTGACGTCAATGGTGACGTCACACCACGGGATCCGGTGACATGTCGGAGACAGACGGGGAATGCAAACATCTAAATTACGCAGTATGAGTGCGTGAGTGTATGCTGCGTATGTGTGCGTGTGTGTGTGTGTGTGTGTGTGTGTGTGTGTGTTGTGTATAAGTGTGTGTGTGTGTTTACAAACATAATGTGATTGAGTATACGCTTACATCTGAAATAGGGGGAGTCTTCACCGACTATTATTCAGAGATGTATTACATTGTTTTATATGAAATAGTAAGATGATGGCCGATATAAACAACAACAACAAAAAAAAGGTAAACATTTAATCAAAGCAGACCTGGTTAGTTGCTCAATAGAAACCAGCACCTAAACGATGTCTTTTGGCAGCATACTGCGTTCAGGGGGATCAATAGAAATTTGATTCAACGGATGATCAACGAATGAATGAACAGTCTGAATTTCCGAAAAACGAGCGCGAATGCGACCGGGCACAATTTAGCCTAAACTTACATTGTAAATTGAACCCCTACTAAAAACCTATTTTGCGAGGAGGGGAAGTTTTTTTTCTTGACATAAGAAGGACATTTATGCGACCTGTTAGCGTGATACATGAATAGCCAGCCAGCTAGACCTGTTTAAAAACTGACGGTTTTTTAATAAGACCCATTTGAGGTAATCAATGGATGTAGTGTCAACTTTTTAGGTGGAGAAGCGTTTTGACTCATTCATTTATTTTGGCTTTTTTTATGCTGAGGTGCCAGACCGGTGTTCCGGAAAGCCCCGGTAGCACTCCACCCCTGGTAATAACCTTTTTCCAAAATATGCCATCTCTAAAAAAATCTTCTTTAGTTTCAAATTCAGTGAAAACACGAATTCTGGCTTCCCTATTATTGAACTTCTAATTACAGATAATAATTCAAAATGCTTGAAAAATGATCATCTTTTAGAGAAATGTCAGGTGAATATGGAGGATACTATTAGACTTGATATCCCAATTCTCTTAGTTTAGACACAGTCTGCTGAGAGTCATGAGTTTTGATTTTCTCCACCATTGAAAACAGATTTGGAGCCACCCTCGTGGTTTATTATTGGTATTTGTATTTGTATTTGTCAACCACAAACGAGCAGTTAGCTCTGAAGTAGGTTTGACGTTATCAGAACCTTCAGTCGTATCATGTCTTAATTGTGAATTGTTCTTGGAAATTAGTCCAACTTCTCGAGTTGATATCATTGCAATCATGGGCCGGAAAACTTCCAATGATAATTATATCTCTATTTACATTGAGTTTGCTGAAAAATGCAATATATATATATATATATATATATATATATACATATATATATATATATATATATATATATATATATATATATATATGAAGAATTGCAAGGACGTGTATCCGTTGAATGTTACCATTTCGTACCTATTGCTTTCTTCAGCAACCAGCTATACATTGTTTCAATCCTCAGGAAACTACATATTGCCGGTTGCTGATGAGTGCGAGAGGCACGAAATGTTGACAATCACCAAGTACATGTCCTTGTAATTCTCATTTTTTATATACCAATAGCTCTGGTTACTGTGTTAAATATTGATCTCTGTGATTAAACATCTACAACAGATAATATATATATTTATATATGATTGTTTGTCATCCACAGACAACTCTTCAGTGTGGCTATTGTCTATCCATTATCCGATCTAGTACTACGGGGCAGGATCGAAACCTTAGCTTCAGACCCAGAGGCTGGTATCCCCCCTATACCCCACGGAACTTGAAGGTCAGTGAGGTTGAATTTAAGCGATATATTTATTCATCGTATATATTCCTCATCCACCAGAGTTCTCCATTCCATGTTGGTAGAGCATATATGATGATAATCATATGAAGTTTTACCCCGTTTTGAAAGTTAATTATTTAAAAAGGGGTCTGCCATCTGGATTTTGAATCATTTATTTTACAGTTGTTAATAGCTTACCTGGAAAACACTGATGACATCTAATCCTGTTAATCATCATCATCAGTCTTTTAACGTCCGTCCCTAGACATAGACCTTCCCCAGGATTCGCCACAATTCTCTATCATGGGCGTTGCAGAGCCAGTGTGACCTGAATTTGTCTAATTCATCTCTCCATCCAATGCTCTGTCGTCCTCGGTTTCTCATGTGATCTCTGGGGATCCATGTTGTGAGTCGTGATGTACATCAGTTGTCTTTCATTCTTGCAACATGGCCTTCCCATTGCTATTTTAGTTTTTCAGTGGATTCAATGATGTCCCCGACTCCCCTTTTCTTTCTTATGTACTGTGCTGTCTTGTAATCTTTCCACGTAAGGTTGAGCATGATTCTCGCATGCGCACGCTGTATGCTTCTCAGTTTGTAAAACTATCTCTTGGTTAGGTTCCATGTTTCAGCTCCATTAATAGTCAAGGTCAGATATTTATGAATATTTATTATTTACAGAATTCAGAATGCTGAGTGTGTGTAAGTTACGTAAATTAAAAAGTTGTGGTGTTTTTTTGTGTGGTTGAACTTTGAAGTGTTAATATCTGCATGATTTAATACAAATGTCTCTTTGTTTCTGAGTTTTGCTACTAATTCGTCTTTCCTTCTGTCTTGTTCCAACTGCCACACTATCCTCTACAAAACGATGACTACAAAAACAATACATCGTTATCAAAGTATCTCTGGCAGTTGAAAGAACAAGAAAGGGCACCATCAATTAAATGGGAACTCATAACAAATACATTGGTTTTGAAAAAAAACACAACCCAAAAGTGCTATCCATGACTCGAGGTTAAACTGAACATAATTGATTATTCTAGCTAAAACCTGCTTCTAAGCAAAAAGGAATACGATCTCGCATAGTTTGATGTAGGTGTTAGTAGGTACCTAAGTCTCTTCCCAGAGGTCAATTTTTATTACATTATTTATGTAAAGTGTAATAATTGTTTCGCTTCCTTTTGTTAATCTCCCGACCGTTTTAGACTAGTCCTCTTAGTTTGCCTTAGAAAACCTGAAAATTTGGCATTAAAATCAATAACTGGGCTACTAAATAATTGCATTATAGGACAATACACTATTTCCTCAACATATGAACAACTTCATCTTCACAAATATATTTCTTCCAGAAGCTGCTTTCGATTATCACCATTATATATATATATATATATATATATATATATATATATATATTTATATATATATATATATATATATATATATATATATATATATTTATATATATATATATATATATATATATATATATATATAATGTGTACTTTAGAGAGTGAGACAGACTCGGGAGTGAAGTTTTGGTGGTAAGGTTTATTAATCCTTATATGTCAATAGTCCATACATGTTTCGGGATTTCTCCCATCATCAGTGGTGCGTGTTGTGTGAGTGTGGATTAAAATGTACCATGTGGAACCAGAGTCCACTGCCAGGGACTATGCATTGTGGGTAAGTTTTGTTGTCAGGGCTACTAGATGCCTCCTGCTGAATGTAAGAATGACCAGCAGGTATTGGGATTTTGGTAAAGCAGCAGCAGTTTGCCTTGGGGAGGGCAGAGTGTGTCAAGGTAGGGGGTAGTGTTGTAGAGGTGGATTTTCTGGTATGTTTGGGGTAGTGTAGGAGGGGTGGTGGGGTTATGGAGCTACATAGGTATCAACCTTAAAAGTTACTGAAAATGTTTTGGCTATGAGTTGAACAGGGGTTATAACAGGCTAAGGTGAAGTTTTTCCTATGGGTCTAGGTGACTTTGAAGCTTCCATTATTGAATATATATATATATCTATATCCATTATTACATATATATATATATCTATATCTATATATATATATATATATATATATATATATATATATATATATAAGACAACTACTCGAGGACTATGGTATTTCACAGAAGAACAAAAATAAGAATGAAAATAACAAAATAGCATTGAGGTTCGGAATATGTACGAATGAATGACTTGGCTTCGAGAACGAAAATTTCGGAAGAGTTTTCCACGACAAAAGGAGCTTGGACGACAAAGCCTGTCACAGGATAGCCTTCCAATCTGACCAAATAAGTTTCAAGGTAAAGTGCAGGGTGTGCAGGGCTGACCCAAACTTTCAACCAATGGTTTGCATCCCGTAGGCTACCGAAGTAGCATAAATAAGATCAGGGTCTCTAGGTCATAGGTTTGACAGGAGTTTCCGTCTTCTGGCAGAGTCACCTGCGGGGATCGTTGCCCATTTGCGAGAATATTCCGACTGTATGGATGACCTGGGTAGTTAAACAACAGAACATGAGCACTCGGTAGTTGATAGATGCCCGTATTGGCCAAAGAGTTCTGCCGTCCCTTCGAAGGAGAATCATGACAGTCCGTGCAAATTCAAACATATCTGTGACACGCTAACGGAAGCAGATGCGTGTTGACTGTAAGGGTCTGCTACCTCTCAAGAGTAGTAATCCGTTAGTAAAACAGTCTGTGCAAATTATATATATATATATATATATATATATATATATATATATATATTAATAATTGTGTCATCCACAGACAGCTGTTTCGTTGTATTACAACTCTTCAATATGGCTATAGACCATCCATTATTCCATCCAGTACCGCGAAGCAGGATCAAAACCTTAACTTCAGACTCGGAGGCTGGTATCCTGTCTCTACTCCACGGAACTCGACGGTCAATGAGGTTGAATTTAAGCAGTATATTTATTCATCGTATATATTCCTCATTCATCAGAGTTCTCCATTCCATGTTGGAAGAGCATTGATATATATATATATATATATATATATATATATATATATATATATGTTGTGTTTAATCAATTAGCATGCATCTATCGATACTGATAGATTAGTCTAGGATATAGCAAACGAGTGAGATAATTCTGGTATTTTTCTCGCCTTATAATATAGAAACAATATTCAACCAATTGTACACCAAGATATATGTATTATCATTCTCCGCTTTCAGTGGTGGAGAACCTGCGACCTTGAGACTTCATGAGGTGTTCTAGACCGTCAGCATAATCGGAGAAATTCTGAATATATTTTATAAAAATGCTGCCAAAAGACGATGGTCATCCATCAGTTTCTATTGAATGACCAACCAGACCTATTTTCCTTGTCTTTGTAGACTCTTCGTCGGTCATAGGACCACACCCCCAGTACATCAGTTCTAGTTAACTCCCCTCAGTTGGGCCCACATCACCCTGGTCGTTTTGTTTCACTCTTTATTGATTCTCTCCGGGTTCACTCTGGCCTTCCAATTCACCTCTTTTATACTGGTTTTTACCTTCTTTTTTTTTGTCATGTATAAATGAGGTGTAGTAACGCTTTTACGAATTAAAGTTAGTAGGCATAAAAGAAAGAGAGAGAACTCTGTATCATTTGCGTTTTGCTTTCCGGTTGTTCGCTACGCTTAATGTTCGAGATATGAATTACTTACATGCTGGTACTTCCTTCAAGCGCAAATACTTATTACATGTCTTAAGACTTTAACTCTTTTCATCACGCGCATAGACTTATTAATAGCAATACTTCTTTAAGGACGACATTCTCTGGAAAAAAACACGATCCCATGATTTGTTCTCACCTACGCTATAACCCATCAGTGTTTCTAAGTCTAATTCTTCGATAGAGCAACGTACAGTTGGTCATGGCCGAACAGGGTTCGGGAGGTAACCAAATTAATTCAATGGAAGTGAATAAGTATAAAGAGGCTTCAGACTCAATGATATTGAAAACAAGAACGAAAAATATATTATCTGTTTAGAAAGAAAACTTTTCAGGATTCTATCATATGTAAATGAATTGTAGTACCACGTAAATGTAAATATGTTAGCGGGTATAAAAAGAGTTGTCTCCCTTCGACGACGGAACACATTTGTACATTGCATCCTTGTTGTTCCCTACTCTAACTGTTCGAAGTTGGAATTACTTATTTACTGGTATTTTCTCTGGGGGCGAATGCTTTGAAATGTTTTAAGACTCCAAGTCATTCCATCACAGTATTTATAAGGTTCTTTGGCGAACTAACTTTCCGTAGGCTTTCACCAACATGCATCACAATTCATTCTGAAGAGGAATCTCCCCCATCAGGCTCTTGCAAGGGTGGTGCTACTGCAGTTTCAGTTGCCAGTAGGTTTTGCAGCAGGGTTTCCAGATTTGGTCAGAAAGGGAGATAATCAGAGCATTTTCTCAGAGACCTATCTAACACAGGCATTGGTATGATATCGAATTAGGAAATCGAATCTGGAGGTTGGAGGTCAATTCCAGCATCCCGAGGCAGAGATTCTTTACAAGCCCCCTGGGGCGGGTTCACCTCAAGAGACCATTGAACCTCTGCCTCAAGATACACGCGATTTCCAAATTCGACATTATTTTAGTACCTATGTTGGGTACGTCACTGGAACATTTTGACGGAATTATAGCTGTTATAGACATGAATCAACTTGATTTACACATTTCGTATGCTTTGAACATTCAGTTTCCAATGAAGGAGGAAAGATATAATCAATAAGTTGATTCAATAAACTTTTTCGATCAAATATTTAGAAAGAACCTTCCTCACAATCATGCAAACGTGTTTACCACAAACAATAGTAATACATTCCTAGTCATATTGACTTATACCAAAAACATCATTTGTTCATAAAACTCTTATTAGAAGTCAATGTAACTATCTGTAACTCGCATAAATGAATCACCGTTATTGGTGCGTGAACCAAAACTAAAATACCGAGATAATTATCTAAAAAAGCGGATTTTTCAAAACTAGAATTAACTAAAAAATAGACCTTCTATCTAAAATTCTCTAAATAATTATCTAAAAAAAAAGATTTTTTTAAAGTGGAACTACCTGAAAAATAGATTTTGTAATCTAAAATTATCTAAATAATTGTCAAAAAAGGAGATTTTTTAAAATTCGAATTGCCTAAAGATACAGCTTTATCTGAAATTATCTAAATAATCATCTAAAAAGGGAAATTTTTTTTACTGGAATTACCCCCAAAATAGATTTTTTTGTCTGAAATTAGAAAAAAATCAGAGCAAAAGATGACCGCAGATATCCCCCCAAACACTATTTATTCAAGAAAAATTTAAAAAAAACAACAGTTTTTAGATAGTGGTGTACTCATGCTATTTCTTAAGGCTGCTTCCCCATGATGTCATCAAGATCACCCGTAGACACACCCACACATGAACAGAGAGAGAAGAATCTGTAGCCCACTGAACAGGTTGTTAGTTGTAATTTTCATTGTTTCACCTTCATCGGCGATCATTTTTTTTTTTTTTGGTAACAGATGCTTGTTTAGACGTTTCTTCGAGTTATATGTTTATTATTTATTTAATTAAAACCCATTCAAACAATCTGCAAACGGGACTCATCTAGCTACGTCATCAGATAACATTTTTTTAAATTTAAACCTTCTAAACTTACTGCGTCATCTCATGAAGAAGCTTGCTTTTTTCTATTTACGTCTTCTACATACGATCTACAAGCTGGCCAATGTGAAACCAATATCTGTTATCATCAAAGAATCAAGATGGAAGCTTTCCGGACATAATTTAAAAAGAGGTCTCACAAGACTAGCGAATGTAACGATGGGATTCCATTCCGGAGAAAAGTATCAGGGATTCAGAGGGAAGCCAGAAACAAACTTACGAATAGTACTAAACCAAGACCTAGATAGGTAACTACAAAAACAGCCAGATTGACCTCCAGTGACATAACTTCCATCACCACATTTAAATAAACAAAGCAAATGATATGAAAATATTTTGGATACTAACAAAGAACCAACAAAGCTGGAAGAGAGTTGTAGAAGGCATTACGAAAGATGGAGGAGCATCGTTTTCTGTCAATGATGAAACATGCAAGTATCAGCTTCTTCTCCACGTCTTATATTTTTGAAAAGAAGTCAGATTGAATGAATACAAGATAAACCGTTTAATGTGTGTGACACACGATAAACAAACCGACAAAACAAGGACTTACAAAAATGCCAACTCGTCGTTATATACCTACAAGAAATTGGAATCCAAGAGAAAACATATAAAAGAGACTGATAGACGGTATCACAAGAGTTGGATGGGCATTGTCTTCCGTCGATGACAAAGTTATAAAGCAAGACTCCAATAATTAACAAACTGACTAACACGTATTGTATATAAAATGGATATCAAAAACAATGAAAAAGGCCAGATGGTTGTTGTTGTGACACTTACTGAGGAGAGATGGAAATATACAAACAAAAGAAGTGATGCTGCTCTATATCTTCGAGTCAACAAAGGGGTTCATAAATGAACCCAGAAGCTCTCTCCGAGTTGTCGTCCCCAAGATCTGAACGTATTCTATTGCAGGTGTGAGTAAGAAGATCACATGAATAACTCCCAACACCTGAAGAATATGAATTCCATAGCAAAGGGCCAACGAATATGGAAGAGATTCGTTGGAGGGATCGTTCAGACTGGCGAGACTGTATCATTGGGAGATATGATTGCGTCACTACTACTACTACTACTACTACTACTACTACTACTAATAATAATAATAATAATAATAATGATAATAATGATAAATTAATGAATAATCTAAACTCATAATTGGCACGTATGCAAATTGTTACTCTGCTCACGTTACTGATATTATCTAATGTACATAGTGGAGACACCATGATCTGATACATAAATATCATCATCATCAGCAGCAGCAGGAGCAGCAGCTGCAGCAGTCTTTCAGCGTCTGTCGTTGGACATCGACCTTCCCCAAGATTCGCCAAACCTCTCTGTCGTGATTGACACTGAGCCATTACTTTCTTATCTTGTTTTCGGCCGGCTACAGTTTCACATATGATCTCTAGGGATACACGTTGTAAATCTTGATGTCAAGCAGTTTTCTGACAATATTGCTACACGACCAGCCCATTGCCATTTAAGTGTTCTCGTGGATTCATGTTATCACACTTGTTTCAAAAGTTATTACACTATGATAAGTTCCTTTTCATATTCTCCCTAAAAATAACCGACTCACACTCTTATTTTTCCTGTTTTATTTCTTGACGAATTTTGTTTGAGTCTACGATAACTATTAAAAATTTAAAAAAAAAAATCTCAACTGATATCATGTTATACAAAAACTCATATATTTACTGTCTGGACAAGAGATATATTATACAATTATTTTTCTACAATATTATAATAGTCATTTTCGATAATAATAATAATAATAATAATAATAATAATAATAATAATAATAATAATAATAATAATAATCCATTCATATAATGAGCGAATTTCTCCTCTGTTCGCCACAGACACATCTCATTGTTTGATTCACCTTTCTATTATCGCATAACATTTGTGTCATAGATTACGTCACAGAAAGTCCTAAGGCTTTATGTCTGATCACTCATTAAAACAGCTTGAGTTGAGACTTGAAAAAAAACTTTGAAATAGGATACTTGAATCGTCAATGAATAAATCACCCAACGAAATAGGCTCCATAGTGCCTATCCTTACATGAATGACCCCGTCATTTTTTAGGGATACATGTCCGTTGCCATGACAAGAGAAGATACAGACAGGCTAAACAGACGCTGGGTTGTCATAGGAAAATACCGAATTTTGGATACTGATTATTCGTCTCTCAGTTTTGGAGAGAGGAATCGCTAAAAAGGGAGTCTGCCTCTATCACTAAGAGGTTGTATGTCACTAATGTTTGAACAGTATTTATAGACATATGATTTTTCTCAGCGTCAAAGTGAATTTAATGTGATTTTTTTGAAAACTACTTACTCTGCTCTTATTTTTCTTAGATAACATTTTTAAAAAGCCTTTAAAAAAGTTGAGATATAAAAATCCATGAAATATATCTTATTATAAATTACTAAACAAATTATCTTCATGTACCTTGGTACCGATACACATAAATAACCTCGGGTATGATAATTATGATGATGATGGTGATAATAATAATAATAATAATAATAATAATAATAATAATAATAATAATAATAATGCGCAATCATGGTAATGCACAAAGGAAGGCTTACAATGACTGAAGGAATTGAACTCCCGGACAACAGCAAGATTAGAGCATTGACCGCACAAGACCGATACAAATACATAGGTGTCCTTGAATTTGACATGATAAAACGAGAAGAGATGAAGGAGAAAATAAAGAGAGAATACCTTAGAAGGATAAGGAAAATATTAGAGACCAAATTAAACAGTAGAAATCTAATAAAAAGAATGAACACCTGGGCTGTGTCAGTAGTTAGATATACAGGACCATTCCTAGGATGGACAAAGGAAGAGCTCCAATCAATGGATAGGCGAACTAGGAAACTTATGACAATGCATAAAGCATTACACCCTAGAGATGATACAGATAGACTATACGTTAAGAGAAAAAAAGGTAGCAGGGGGCTCATCAGCATAGAAGACAGTGTCCAGAGAGCTAAAGTAGTCCTAGAAAGGTATGTGCAAACGAATAGTGAAGAAATCATAAAGAGTGCGAGAGATAGTGCAACAAACAATAAAGTAGAAAACAATGGAACAGTACAGCGAACAAGAAAAGAGAGATGGGAAGAGAAAAAATTGTACGGCGAGTTTAAAAGACAGATACAAGATGTAGCAGACGAGAAATCATGGACGTGGTTACGAAAATGGAACCTTAAGAGAGAAACGGAATCGCTCATCATGGCAGCCCAAAACAAAAGCATAAGGACAAACTACATAAAAACAAAAATCGACAGAACACAGACAAACAGCAAATGCCACATGTGCGGTGAAAGAGATGAGACAGTAAACCACATAACTAGTGAATGTAGCCAGCTCGCCCAGAAGGAGTATAAGCATAGACACAATAGAATAGCAACGATGATACACTGGGAACTAAGCAAACAAATGGGATTCAACCATGTGGAAAAGTGGTATCAGCACAAACCAGAGGCAGTTTTGGAGAATGACAACCACAATCTACTCTGGGACTTTGACATCCAAACTGACCACCTCATCCAGGCAAGAAGACCGGACTTAGTAATAGTAGACAAAAAAAGGAAGGCCTGCCAAATAGTAGACGTTGCTGTACCTGCAGACCATAGAGTAAAGAAGAAGGAGAGTGAAAAACGGGAAAAATATCAGGACCTAGCAAGAGAGTTAAGGAAGATGTGGAACATGAAAACCAGGGTAGTACCGGCCATAGTGGGCGCACTAGGAACAGTCCCCAAAACGCTGAGGGTGAGACTGGAGGAGATCAGGATTAGGGGAAGGATTGAAACCGTACAGACCACAGCACTACTTGGAACTGCACGGATACTGAGGAAGGTGCTAGAGATATAAGTACTGCAACGAATTTTAGCCCTGACATGATAAGTGAAAGAGAGAGAAGATGCTAGCTGAAGACCTGAGGGGACTTATTGTCACTCAGCCTTCAGTGATAACCACTGGGCAACCGGTGTGAAACTGTAAATCGCAGAATTACTGCGACGTATGAGTACTAGGAGAGGAGGGCTGGAGACTTGAGGAGACTTGCTGTCACTCAAAATCCTGCGGTTACCACCAGGCGACTGGTGTGAGATTCCAAATAATAATAATAATAATAGTAATAATAATAGTTGGCTGAAGACCTGAAGAGACTTATTGTCACTCAGCCTTCAGCAATGACTACTGGGCAACCGGTGTGAAACTGTAAACCGCAGTATTACTGTGACCTATGAGCACTAAGAGAGAAGAGCTGGAGACTTGAGGAGACTTGCTGTCACTCAAACTCCAGCGGTTAACACCAGGCAACTGGTGTGAAATTGCAAAATAATAATGATAATAATAATTATGATAAACATCTTTTACTCATTCTGCTACGTCACAAGATAATGGTTTGTTCTATCAACGTCTTCCACTAAACTTGCTACGTCATCAGATTACGAGCTTTTCCTACTGACGTCTTTTCCTATTCATCTTCCTGCCTTATCTAACGGTGTTCGTTGTATGTTGCTGACGTAATTGACAGATCAACGCAGAAGCCCACATTCTGACTGACGTTATATCACAATGTTGATTATGCGAATAGGTTTCAGGAAGCTGTACACAGACAATTTAGAACGAACAGGAGACTGTTTACTTCTTATTTAAATGAGTTCATGTGCAGAAATACTGTCAGAAATGACAAAGAAAGATTATTCAATCATTCAATGATATTCATTTCAACCTTGTATTCATTTTAGTGTTTCAAATGTGAAAAAAAATGCTTGATCTTCTTTTGTTTATTGTAACCTTAACCCGAAAAACCTTAACCCAAACACTATCCCTAAATCATATCCTTTGTAATTAAATTCAACGAAATACAGTTTTCAACGGTCAAATTTTCTGGTTTCATTTGTTCCGTAATTAGTTAGCTGCAGCAGCTTGGAATTTTCGGTCAATACTTGTTACCTCTATTTTTGCAAACCTTACGCTAACAATTACCTTGAAAACCCCAGGAAAGATCCCTCTATAGCGGAAGTGTCGTCTTAAAAGAGAAAAAGAAGCAAAATGAAATGACAACCAAAGTTGTTGGCATAGGTTTCTTCCAGTTTTCAAGTTGGTGTAGCTGGCTGAGTATGTATGTATGTATGTATGTATGTATGTATGTATGTATGTATGTATGTATCAAGCCTACAGGCTTTACCAATGGAGCTAGCGGGCTAAAAAAATTAAATATTTGCTCCGTTATATGTCTAGTAAAAGCATTTTTTTCAAAAATCCGCCCTAATGGGGTTATTTTTTTTTTGTTGGGGGGTGGGTCCAATGTAAAATGTAACTTCATGCTAAATTGATCCCTTAGTTTATGCCCGCTTGCTTTTTTTTTTCAATATCAGACTTCCATAGTGAACACTGATCACACAGAAGAGAACTTATTTATTGATCAATTTTTGTTCCACTTTTTCAACTTATCAAACAAGGCATGCTGCCCAAAGACATTGGTCACATGATGGTTTTCATGGAGAAACGAACCAGAACTTTTATAAAAATTTTTTTTTTACCCCATCTCTTTAATTAGATAATGGATATGATATATTTTTGTTTTCAAGATTTATTTATGATTAAGTGCTTGGGGATATTTTTTTTAATTCATGAAATTTCTTAAAGTAGTTATTTTAAATGAATTCAATCGTGACTTGCCCAGGCTCTAAGGGAATGGGTCCGGACCTTTGGACCATCTTTTTTCCTCTGGGATCGAGCCTGGATGGAGGATTTCCGGAATTACACAGTGACGCGCTTACTCGTGATCTTTTACGCCAGGAATTCCGATGACGTCTGCTCAATTGCTATAAATAGACCAAGAAGCGTCGAGTGAAATTCATACACAGTTGATTCACACCTTTGACGAATGACGTCACCAGAGGCAATCTTTGACGTGTAAGTGTGAACCTCTCTTCAATCGTCTGTCGCTGTAGCTGATGACAGGTGTAAATTTCAATTTGTACTCCTACTTCCGCAAGTTCCTCCTCGTCTACCTTCTTCTTTCTTCTGTCTTGTTTCCATACTTATACAATACCGGATTTTTTTCTATGTTGCAACAGAAGGAAGCATTTGCGACGAACCCCGCAATTTCCAGAGCCCTGCACGAAATGCTTGCACGGTATCAATTCCAATTCATTGAAATCAGTGGAGATGCTATCAGTGTAGAGTTGCCTCCCCTAAATTTGTGTTCGCAACTGGTGAGGAGTTTGACCCTACTATCCAAAGACCTTATAACGTAACATACTGTTCGAAAATCTATTTGATCAATAATTTTGGCCAGACTAAATCTGAAGTTCACACGTAACTTCAGTTTCTTCAAATTCAGCGTTGCTGATTTAGCCCTTTTCGCGCTAAGAATTGCGCGTTTCTTGTTTTGGCAGTGTAAAAGAGCACTAAATTAGGGCGATGCGCCTCAACATTTGGGCCAATTATAGTGTTTGCTTTTTTACAATTTTTAGCACTTTTTGTGTTTATGCCATTTTGGGCGTTTGGTACTTTATTTTTAGCTCTTTTTAGCGATTTTTGGCAGTCCAACTAGCGCAAGAATATTTTCTTATTCCAACTGCTGCCAACTGCTGTTTTTTCATCCTTTGACGTTTCACGGTCTATATTGTGTCATATTTTCTCTTTCTTTCACCATATCAACTGTCGTATTCACTATATAACGAACATAACATATTCTACAGCCCTGCTATTTCATTGGCCCCACACCATGAAAATCTATAAATTCCGGTATAGTGATTGTACATTCGCAGTATTACTGTACAAAGTGCGCGTATAAATTGAAAATGTTTAAATGCATTGCCAAAACAAGAAATGCGCTAGATTTTACGTGGGAAGCGCTAAATTGGCAATATTGACAGCCGATTGAAAAGGAAATTTTAGATTAGGGAATTTTCAAGATCAATAAAAGAAGATTAATGTCGTATTGAAATAAATAACAAAAGAACTACATGTGATCACGGGAGATCGGTTTATTAAAGTAGATTGTCTTTTATATAAACATATGCGCTACATGCAATATTTTGTATTATGATTGAACGTATTTGATAACATTGCCTGGGGCACCCTTCGCTCTCGATTGGAACTGTGAATGAATTTATTGTTTGTGTGATATCTCGTTATAACTGCAATTACTTCTAATCTCTTGCGTCCTATTCTTTTCTTCTTTTTTCTCACCTTCGCTTTTTTCCCCGCTTCTTCAATAAAGCGATCCCCAATGAACACCTGTAGTTTGTTTAGTTTTTTCTTTTTTTCTTTTTTTTTGCTCCTTGTTTCTCAACGATATCTATCTCCTTTTGTTACTGTTGAAATTACATCCGGGCGGGCAACTGCTGGATCTTTCTTTCGAGAATGTTCTAGAGAAACGGAACTCAATAACTGCAACGGATATCGGCAATGTTTGCCGCCAGGAGGCAGAACCGGCGTTCGGAGTTAATAGAAAATTGAAACGCACTGGAGAGATTCTGTGGTGAGAGTGTCGGCGAAATATTGCGGAGATAGCTAGCTTCCAATAAAGCATGCTTCTCTTTCAAGTTGGGATAAAATAAAGTACTCGCCATTACAGTCAATCACTGAACTACCATAGCGTCAAAATTTGAAGTTATGTAAAAAAGAAAAAAAGATTCCATCGAAGGATAGATATGATCAGAATCAATTCTAATCATGACCCCACTGGCGTTTTCCAGTGGAAAACATCTAAAATAGAGTTGAAAAAACATCTAGAAATATCTAGATTCTGAAGAATCTGAATATTAATTATAAACTCTACCCGTCAAAATAAGGCCCCAAAAGGTCAAAAGAAGCTTTTTAATTTTCTTTTTCTAGAAAAGTTTTAGGGGAGTACTCATGCCAATTTTCAAGTCAGGAATGCTGAGACGCACAAACGCACAAACATAAACAAACACACAGACACACACACACACACACTTATAAAAAAGCATAGAACCTTTCGCCACAATTGATGGCTTCAGTGGTTCAATATTTCGGTATCTTTTTCTTGGCATGTGAACACTTGACAAGAAAAGATAACCCTTGCTGTGCTTAATCAATCATTCACACATTTAATGACTGCTTAAAGATTCGGAACACTCTCAGCACTAAAAAAGGGTACGACAAACTGTTCACAGCCTGCCTCGAGATGATCTCCCAACACCTAGACTTGGAAATTAAGGAATCAGAATAGATGGCGAATAGCTGAGCAACCTAAGATTTGCAGCAGACACCGTCCTTTTTTTTGACATGGAACTTCCACGACCTCCAACAAATGCTAGACGAACTGAATGAAAGAAGCAAGAAAGTCGGCCTTCACATGAACTTCAGCAAAATAGAGATCATGTGCAACAAACATGTCGGAAATGAACACACAACGATCAAAATTGAAAATGCAGAAGTGGAGAAAGCAGATCACTACATCTACCTAGGACAACGAAATGAAATCTTCAAAAGAAGAAGAAATCAAATGAAGAATCACGCTAGGACGGCAAGTTATCGGTTTAGTCCTAAAAAGAAAAGTATTCAACCAATGTATCCTCCCGATAGTCACTTACGGAGCTGGAACATGGAACCTAACTAGGAAACTGACCCTCAAACTGAGAACCATGCAATATGCACATTAAAGAATCATGCTCAACTTCACATGGAGAGATCACAAGACAGCACAGTATACCAAGAAGAAAATCAGAGTCCGAGACATCATAGAATCCACTAAAAAACTCAAATGGCAATGGCCTGACCATATTGCAAGAATGGTAGACAACCGATGGACATCACGACTCACAACATGGATCCCTAGAGATCACATGCGTAACTGAGGCTGCAGATTACAAGATTGAGAGACGAACTATACCAATTCAGAAAGTATTCGCTCTGCATCATTCATGATAGAGAAGTGTGGCGAATCCTGGGGAAGGTCGGTGTCCAATGACAAACGATAAAAGACTGATAATGATGATAATGATATAGTGTGTATTGACGGTCATCTGCAATATAACATGGCGACTTGCTGCACATTATAGGTCATATTTCTTGATTCTACACACTTAGTTAACCTTATCAAAAACCAGGGTTGCCGTTGAGTATTTTTCAATGCCAAAATTTGGTACTGAACAAAGCTATTTGATCCTAAAATTGAAAATTGATCCCTTATTTTGTGCCCAGCAGCATTCACGCTTGTTCCTTTGAAAATTCAAACTTTTTTAGTCATCACTGCCTAACAAAGTCTGTCCATATATATTGATCTATCAATCCATCTATCTATCTATCTAAGTCTGTACATATCTATCTATCTATCTATCTATCTATCTATCTCAGTCTGTTCCTATCTATCTATCTATCTATCTATCTATCTATCTATCTCAATCTGTTCATATCTATCTATCTATCTATCTATCTATCTCAGTTTGTCTGTAATGCATATCATCCGGGGGAATTTCCACGTATTCTTGGTGAACTCCCGAGGCAAATAACTCCGTGCATTATACGTCTTCTCAGTCCACTACACTGGATTAAGTGGTCAATCGGTCAGCCCCTTCCGAAATACGATCTAACCGCCCTTCCTTAGAACAGAAATTGAAAAACATTTAAGGAGTGGTTCTATCACTGACTCTGGTCTTCACACCTACAGCACCCCTCAAAGAAGAAGCCTGGCCACTGCAGGGTCAAACTCAACTGCATTCCGATTCAAGATGATTGTTTCAACCTTTGTACTGTATATATAAGAAATAGATTAGTGTATACGTAAGACATGTCAGTTTAGCTCAGTTGGTAAGAGAGTCGGCTGCCAATTACCTGACGACGTAAACGAATACTGACGAGTTTGCTCCCCTAAATTATGTGAGGATTGTTCTTGTTCTTATAACGACAGAAAGACATAATTAAAACTGCAGACTTAGAGTGGAGTTTGACAAAAGCGTGAATAGGCAGAGTCTTAATTAGTTGAACTACCGTAGCCACCAAAGATGGTGGATGGTTCTATAATTTTTTTATATGTATGTGTGTTTGTGTGTTCTAGTGCTCATGGCCCTACTGTTTTGTCTAATGACTTGAAAATAGGCAGCAGTGTTCCAATAGACCCCTTCTAGAATGTTGTTTTTTTTTGGGGGGGGGGGCTTTTTTTTACCTTTTTGGTGCCTTGTTTTGACCGGTTTATTGATAACATCTAGATTCTCTAGAATCTAGATTTTTTTTTACTCTGTTTTAGATATTTTCCAATGGAAAACACCAGTAGAACTAGATAAAACTTATTCTGATCATAATCATTTTTTGATGGATTTTTTTTTACATGACTTGAAATCGTGACGCTACGGTTGTCAAATTATTGACTGAGATGGCAAGTTGCTTGACAATTCATTTTGCACCATTCCCGAACATTCCAAAATGGAGTCATCTTCATCCTCTGGAGAAGAATCATTTCCTAATCATGAATGAGAGTCAGCCGGGGTCCCTCTATCAAGAAAGGAGGAGGAGAAGGAAGAGCAAGTTGCATTTCTTTGAGATAATTGATATTCATACTTGTACAATATGGCGACATGTAAATATTCTGAATGTTTGTTGTTTTTATCAATAAAATTTGGCCATTTTTATTTTTTCTCAAAATACTAAAACGCTGAATTTGTACAATTTTATCATGGCATCATAGCGAGTGGTTTCTTAAAGATATCACATCTTCAATGATTTCACATCTCTGCTATCCTTCCTATTTATATTGTTCAACGTAACTGGAACCGACCGACAGACCAACCGAAAAACGTTTTATTGAGATACGAGGACATATCTGGAGAAAAGATGGCCCTGCCAAACGTACGATGTGGAAGAATATTTTCATTTACCGCTCAAAACGTAAAGATACGAAAATTCACATTTAGTATCTTCAGACTGAGAAATATTCGTGGACAATAAAATCCGTGACACAAACACCAAAAGCAAGGAAAATCTGGCGAAAATAATCGGTATAATTCATTGAAGGGTTAGTGAAACAATAAAAACCATAAGTTTAACAATGCATCTACCATCTGTAATAGTAGCAGTAGGCGGAGGAGGAGTCGCAGGAAGAAGAGCAAGCAGTCTCTTTGTTATATCAATTGTTTCTCATACTTTTTTTTTATTGCGATATGGAGATATTTAAGAGTATTATTTTCAATTAAAATTGTAAATGGCCATCTATGGCGTTATTTGGGCATCTTTGACTTTTCAAAATTAAAAAATGCGGGTCTCAGACATTCTTTTATAATTTGACATCATTACAGCAGGTGAAAAAATCGAATGGGGATGTTCTTTTAATGCCGTCACACCTTTCAATGACTGCACACCTCTTCCTTCCTTTCTGCTTCTGTTGTTTAACGTAACTGTAATTGACTGACAGGCCAACCAATTGAAAAGCGTCTTATTGAGACGTGTGGATACATCTAAAAAGAAATAGATAAAGAAAGAAGGAAAAAAAAGAAGGAATAGAAATTAAAATTAAATGAAGCAAAACCTCTGAAGTCTCCAGCAAATCAATCTTTTAACGATACACATCCAAATTCCCTCGCCCGCCATTTCCTCCGATTTCTTTCTCGTCCGGTAAATAAACCCAACACTTTTGTTCCATTCATTCCATCCACCCTTAATCAGTCTTGAATTATTTCGGACTATACTACAAAACAAACAAAAAAAAAACGAAACAGGATATGTTTGTTTTCGTAGTAAAAAGTCCTTGGCCATCACAAGACCGTTAAGATTTTTCTATGAATAATTCAAACAAGCATCCTCATCTTGTTTCTTTCGATTACAATGGATTGGTAAATATACTAGCCGACCTTCCTCCTATATGCGCTGCATTTGATTGCTTCTTCTTTGTTTTTATATTTCATTCAAACTCCGCATCACCTGTACTATTTACAGACCTCTTTATCGTTCTCGTAGAAAAATGAAAATCTTTTGGATAAACTCCAGAGACGAACGACCAAGTTGGTACCAGAATTAAAAAGTATGAGAATAGATTAAAGGAGTGAAGGTTATCATCATTAGATGACAGGAGGGATTAGAGAGACTTATTTGAGATGTTTAAGATTATACCTGGTTCGGAACTTATAGACCCTTATACATGTTTATGATAAGGGAATACAGGCGACTGAAAGGCCACACCTATGCGGTAGAAGTAAATAGAAGTAGATTAGATGTCAGAAATTTATTTTTTAACAATAGAATCGTGGGACAGTGGAATATACAACCGGAATGTGTAATCCTATCAACAGATGTGAATAATTTCGCGGAGAATTACAATGTTTATTACGCCACTGCTAATGTTTAAAGGCCTAGATATTGTGTAAAAATGATACTTATGTGTGCTTGTGTATATAACTTATATAATTTTTTTCACATTAAAATTAATGTTCAATTGTACATAACTATAAGGTCTCAACGAAAGTTCTTCAAACTTTTTGTGCGAGTAGTGTTCACACAAGATAGCTGGAATGCCATCCTTATACTGCTGTTACACTCAGGGAACCCCAATGTTAGCCATATGACTGTTCATCACTCTTTGGAGAAGCGAGGAAAACTGTCAAAGATTGACCTATCCGTATCCCAATAACTCTTTTTGGGACAAAGTTGTTACCGAGGGTTAGAAATGGATCCATTTTTAGAGATTTTGTGGGTTGATGTAATAGTAATATTTTAGGTAAGTGTGAACGCTGCCGGACACAAACTAAGGGACTGATTTAGTATAAATTAATATTGTAAATCGAATTTGAAGGAGGGTGGTAAAAACTAACTTCCTAAAGATCTGCTCCAGGATCCCATTAGTAAGCACAGAAAACTTGGTGTCTATATCTCTGGCCGTTCTTGAGATTTTTGCAATGACGGATGAACAGACATTTGGATGAATTATACCAGGATGTTCGTAGTATTATTTAGAGCTTTTAGATAAAATCTTTTCATCATTTCATGGATATTTTGATCCTACATCTTCTATTTATCGTTTCCGCATGTGCATGTTGCATTTGGTAAACTTTAACGAATTTCTTGGATCTCATTCAAATACTTTGACGTATCTTCCGACTAATTCAGATATCAGAGTTAATTATTTCTTTTCAGGCTTCCTGTGTCTTTCATTCTATTTTCATTGTCTGTTTAATATCTTAGTCTGTCAACCATAACTGTTAGCATAAATCATTTCAGTTTTCAAGTTGTCTTTCTAGCTATATACCACGCGTAGAGACCGCTCCAATGGAGCTAAAGGGTTCGAAAATTTGAACATTTATTCCTTATATCTTGAAAAACGTTTTTTGTCGGGAATCCCCCCCCCAAATATGTTTTTTTTCTGGTGGTGGTTGTGGGGGTCAGTTTGCAATGTAAGTTTATCCTAAATCGATCGTTTGATTTGTCCGGTAGCATTCACACCTTTTCTTTCAATTCGGATATTTCCAGTGGCCACCCCCGAACAAAAGATGATGGAAGTAACATCTTCATTGATCGACCATTTTCCCAATATTTGAAATGATCACCAAAGAACATGGCATGCTGCCAAAAGACGTTAGTCATGTAAGGGTTTCCATTGAGTAACCAACCAGACCTGCTAGTATTCTTCTCACAGTCATGGAATAGCGTAAAGACGAAGTTTTGTCATTATTCCATGAATTATTCAAACCAACATCCTTACCTTTGTGTCTAATACGACGTGTATGGGCAGATAAACTCTCCGACCTTCTTCATGTGTGTGTTGCTTCCGACAGCCTTTCTTATCTCTAAATCAAATATTGATATGACTGGTCTGGTTAGTCACTCAATATAGACCTCATGGGACCAACGTATTTTGAGGGGTAATCAATGAATAAATTTCTTTTCTCGCCTCTTGTTGGGCTGTGATCATTAAAAAAAGAATGAATTTCCAAAGAAAAGAGAAGAGGAGGTGGACAGAAACTAAGGGATGAATTTAGCCGAAACCCACATTGTGAATTGATCACCCCACTAAAAACCTATTTTGAGTTGAGTTTCAGAAAAAATTGATGTGACCTGGAATTAGTATACTTGAATTATTGAAAATTAATCATCCAATAAAGTAGCTTTAGGGTCCTTAGTGCTGATCAATACATAAATATACCCCGTCATTTTTTTACAGGTATATGCTTGCCAGCCAGACTAACTTAAAAACTGAAGGAGCCTATTTTTAAAGCTTGGGTTACAGTTTTAGTTGACAGTTTTTAATTTTGTTTCATTCATTTACCTCTCCCATCGGGATGGGAGAGTTATATGTAGGTGATATAGTTGTATTTCCGTCCGTCTGTCCGACCATCTGTCCGTCCGTCCGTTTTACTGACTATCTGTCTGCACTAAATCAGACACTGTCAACCAAAACTCTCACCAAAACTCTCACCAAGACTGTCAATATCTTGTACATGAAAAAGATGACAAAATCAATTACGTCTCGGAGTTGACGAAACCATCTTTAACGCAAAATTTTGTAGTATTCCTCATTCAGTTTGAAAAAGCGTTGGGGATCCACGTTGATGGTATGATACCAAGCAGCTGTCAATGAGTCTTGCGACGTGATCAGCTATTTGAGTTTTCAAATGGATTCTATGATACTTTTATTTTCTGGTTTCCCCTAATATATTGAGCTGTCTTGTGATCTTTCCATGTGAGGTTGAGTATTATTGTTTCATGTGTACGTTGCATTTTTCTTAGTTTAAGGGTCTTGGTTAGCTTCAATGTTCTAGCTCCAAAGGTTACTATCGGGAGGAAACATTAGTTGTCGCCCTGTCTTTTCAGGACAAATGTGATTTTTTTTTTGTTGACCTTACTCTACCGAAGGCTTGCCATTATAGAGGGATTCTTTGCATGATTTCTTCTTTTGAGGATTTCGTGGAGACTCGTTGTCTCAGGTAGATGTGATGGTCTACTTTCTCCAGTTCTGTATTTTCGTTGTTGTCTTCAACTTATTACACATGAGCTTTGTTTGGCTGAAGTTCATTGTTCCCCTTGCTTTCTTCTCCAGTTCGTTTAGCATTTATTGGAAGTTATGAAGATTTTCTGCAAAAAAGATGATGCCATCTGCAAATCTGAGGTTACTCAGGCATTCACCGTCTATTCTGATTTTTTAGTTCTTCTGAAGATCATCTCCAGGCAGGCTGTAAAGAGTTTGAGTGAGCTGGCATCACCTTGTCTTACCTCTTTGGGTTCTGTATCTTTTTGTAACCTGATAAATAGCTGCTGTGACGGTATGACCTTGGGAATTTTCACGAAGTCCAAGGCTTTCTTGAAGTCGATAAATGCTACAGCAAGTGGCATTTCATATTCTGCTGCTTTCTCTTTTCGTTGATTTAAATGGAGATGGTCCATGGGTGAGTAGCTTCTTCTAAAGCCAGCTTATATCCTTCCCATTATGTTGGAATTTCAATCTTACAAAATTATTACTTATTTTACTCAACGTTAGCCTTGAAATGTGGTCTTCAAACTCGACCAATACACGGGTATTTACGGCAAGTTTGGACGCTTATTACTATCAATGGGGATTTGTTAACTGATTTGGAGCTTTTTATGGATGATGACAACGATGGTGATAAAGATGCTTAAGAAGTTCAGCTTGATAATGATGATGGTTTCGTAGTTCATTTTGACGATGATGATACTTAAGTGGTTCACTTTAATGACAATGATGATGATAGTTTCGTAGTTCATTTTGACGATGATGATGCTTGAGCAGTTAAGATTGGTGACACTGATGATGATGGTTTAGTCCTTCATTTTGACGATGATGATGCTTAAGCAGTTCAGATTGATGGGAATGATGATGAGGTGTTTTGTAGTTCAATTTGATCCTGATCATAATCGCCGAGCATTTCATTTTGATGACGTTATTGATGATTATGAGAATCTGTTTATCATCAAAGCTATGATGATGAGCTGATTAAATTTTTATCAAAATGATCAAAGTGATACTCTTTTCATCATCAATATGATGGTGACGATGGTGATAGATCCTTTCTCTATCAAGATGATGGTAATGATGCTGTGTCACCTTTTTCATGATGATGCTATTTCATCATAATGATGATAATGTTCTAATGCTATAAAAAGCCTCCTTTCATAACGGTAATGACAGTGGTGGTGATGATGATAATGATGATGCTGATACTTTTCTTTTATTACGAAGACGATGATAGTGATGAAATCGAATCATCTTTATTAAACCGATGGTGATGATGATGAGGACGACCGGTCTCTTTATTACTGTGACGTTGATGATGATGATGCTAAAAACCCTCCTTTCATAATGGTTACGACAATGACTATGACGATACTCTTTTTATTACTAAGACGATGACGTTGACGATTATGATACGCTTTTTATTATTTTATTATTCATTATTAAAACGGCGACGTTGATAACAGTATTTTATTACCAAGATGACGTTGCTGCTGTGGGACAGTGATTAAATAGAATTACCAAGATGACGACGATGATGGGTATACTCTTTCTATAACTAAGAAGATCACGAGTACGACGATGATGATAATGATGATATTATATATATTACCAAGACGATGATGACGAGGACGATAATGATGATATTCTATTCATTACCAAGCTGCTGCTGTTGTTGCTGCAGCTGCTGCTGATGATGATGGCAGTGGTGGCGGCCTCATTCGAATCGCAACGATTCCTGTTTATTGACGGCTCTACGGATGTTGCTTCATGTTTGCCCGACTCTTATAGAAATCACTTCTTCCATCGTCTTTCACGAAACGATCGATCTGATTTCCGTGGCTCCGATCAGTCGACGTGTGCCGGGGCCCCCAAAGAATTTTGTAGCAGTGGCATATCGCCATTACTGATGCAAGCAGTTGCAGCAAAGGGACCAAGTGCACTTATGGGCGAGAGTAGAGTAGGGCCGAGGGTAGGACCGAGGGTGGAGCTGAGGGTAGGGCCCGGGGTAGGACAGAGGTAGAAAGGAGCAAGGCTTCAAGAATTAATGGTGGAAATTGCAGTAACAACTGTGATTTTCACATACGCTTGCATCTCTAGTACCGATCACCGTTATTGACTTACTGACATACCCCAAAGTGAGTAACGTCCTTTGATAGATAGTCACACGCGAGAATACCGTATTTTCTCGAGTACAATGCTCTCTCGAATATAATGCAACCTCGACATTTTTTTAGCGAGAAATTAGTAATCTATCGAATAACCGTAGCCTCACAAATGGCTGACCAAGTGGGCTACAGAGTCTTCACTCTTTCTGTGCTTGTGTCTATGTATGTATGTGTGACGCAGGACACATTTTCGGGGCTGAAACATGTTTGTAAATGAGAATGTGCACGAGTACACCACTCGGCACCATCTGAATGTCTTTGGTTTTTTTTTCTTAGTTTTTTCAAAAAAGTGTTTCTCTTTTGTAGTTTCTATAGCCAATTTGGACCAACAACGTCCAAATATTGAGCTAGCATATTTTTCAGATAATTTTTGATGAAAGATTTATTTTCTAAAGATAATTTTAGATCAAAGATCTATTTATATCTTCACGTTTTTGAATAATTTTAAATAGTCTTTTTAAATAATTAGTTCTGATATAAGAGTGGGCTATTTTTTATTTACTTATGCAAGACATAGTTATCTATATATATCATCATCACCACCATCAGCAGCAGCCTCTTAGCTTCCATTGTTAGACACAGACATTCCCCAGGAATTGCAAGACCTCTCTATCATGGGTCTTGCAGGGCCAGTTTTTTTCTGAATTTATCCAGTTCGTCACTTTCTGACGGACACAACTTGCATATGATCTCTGTGAATGCACGTTGCGAGTAGCGATGTCCAGCAGTTGTATGACATTCTTGCAACATATCCAGCCTATTGCTATTCGTGTTTCCCAACTGTTTCAATTATATCTCGGACTTTCTATTATACTATGCTGTCTTATGATCTCTCCACGTGATGTCAAACATGATTTTCTTATGTTCACGCTGCATGGTTCTCAGTTTGAGGATCATTGCCTTCTAACTGTGAGTTGACAAAAATGAGTGTATCTATTAATTATATATTTGAATGGATCTCGTTAGACAACAATGTGGAAATATTTTCTATAGACAAAATTCAGACCTTTTCTCGGCAGCACAGAGATATCGCTGCCGTAATCAGCAATTCAAACCATTGGTGATACGTAGCTGTAAAGGAAATGTTAAAAAAACATAAAATATTTGATCATGCAAGTAAAAAAAAAATGGTACGTTTTCACATTTGCTTATTTTACTAAATAATTAGCGAACCCTTTTTAACATAACATACGCTAAAAAGAGGCTCTTATTAGCTTATAATATAAGACCAACTTGATTTGTTTTCTTGTACTTATGAACTAATTTTTTTGTTATGGTTTGCCGTCTGTTTTCTGATGAAACACATGTGAAACTCAATAAAAATCACTGAAAATTATCATTTTTTTATACTTGATGTCCTATAATGACAAAATGAGTAAAATTGCGATCGAAATAACCAAAATAACGGAACGAAAGGAACGAGCCTAGTATTAATTTAGTATGAACTAGATTCTAGCTAGTTCGTCATGACGCCAGACTTTGCCTTACTATTAGCCCCACCACTAGCAAGATTGCTCGTAAAGCAACGTAAAATAACACTTCATACAAATGACGGTGACACAATTGATACGGGCTAAAAAAATACATTCACTTCCAGGTATGATTCTGAACCCTTTTCCCTCTTATATACACATTTTATAGACCTCTTTAACATCCTATTATTTTCCTAATTCAAAAAACAAAACCTGATCCTTTCCACATCAACAATATCAACAGGGCACTCTCATTTCCCTCCCCCAGAGTTATCTACTAAGAAGGACATTCATTTGTCTAGAGACCCCGTCTGTATATCAGAACCATTTCTCTCTAATATGCAGGAATAAAACCCTCACTTTTCTCCATCGATATCCAACAGTTTCTTTACCCGAACAACTATCCGGGCATTGCCTTTGAAACTCTGAGGAATCCCTGCACGGATAAACATAAGTCTTCTTCCTTTCTCACATTGTCAACTTTTCCACAACACATATACTTATACTAGAATATCATCATCATCAGTCTTCCAACGTCCATCGTTGGACATGGACCTTACCCAGGATTTGACACATTTGATTGGCGTCGCAGAGCCAGTACTTTCTGAATTTGTCAAGCTCGTCCCTCCATCAAATATTCTGCCGGCCTCGGTTGCGCATGTGATCTCGGGGGACCCATGTCGTGAGTCGTGATGTCCATCTCTTGTCCGCCATGTTGCAACCCACTGCCATTTGAGTTTTTTAATGGATTCTATGATGTCTCTGCCATGGTTTGCACACTCAAAATTATACCAGAATACACACGTCATAAATAACCACGTTGTTTATGCATGGATCGGCACCAAAGATCCAAGAGCTATTTTATTCGGTAATTTGTTTTTAATAATTCAGATATCCTAATTTCAAGTTGTATGTGAAGTCTAAACTCATCTTAAGTTGTTTTCATGAAGTTTTAGCAGATCAGTTTTTGAAAATTCATCCAAATTGATAATGTTGGGTCAGCGTCCGTCCTCCTGCCAATAATGATGTTTTATTTTCTATCTATCTATCTATCTATCTATCTATCTATCTATCTATTGATTGGTTCATGTCTACCATTCTCTGTTGATATCTATCTATCTATTTATCAATCTATCTATTGGTTGATTCATATCTATCTATCCCTGTTAATATGTACTTATCTATCTATCAATCTATCTTTCGCTAAAAGTGATTTAAAAGTTCAAGACATTGATTTGAATGAGTTATGATTCAATAAATCTATTGATAAAATCGGTGATCTTTTATTGGAGCCAAAAGTCACATTTGGGCTTTCCACAGGAACTATTAAAGAGACAGCGCAAGGGGCAGGCTCTTCGGAAAACAATCGTGTCTGCTGACGGGCACAAAACTAAAAGACCAATTTAGCATAAACTTGCATTGCAAATACCCTCTACTAACAACTTTTTGGGGGAGTATTTTAAAAAAACAATAGAATTTTTCTTCATAGACAAAATAAGGAGTAAATGCTCAAATTTCCAGCCTTTTAGCTCCATTGGCGCAGCTTGTACGAGTGATACATACATAGCAAGACAAACTAGCTTTAGAATTGAGAGAAACCAATGTTGACAGTTTTGTTTGACGGTTTCCAAAAGTCTTTCTTTCCATTCAATTCCTTGGTTGTTTCCCTTTTCCTTCATTTTTCTTCCTTCTTTCTTTGCTTCCTTTTCTCCTCTATTTCTTATTACACCCGTCTTTACCAGCCTACCGGGTCAATTCGAAAACTGAAGATACCTATTTGACAGTTTTGATTGACAGTTTCTGACAGACTTCCTTTCTATCTTTCCATTCAATTTCTTGGTTGTTCTTTTTTCTTTTTTTTTTTTTTTAAATCTATTCTCCTCCCTTTTCTTCTTTTTCTTCCTTTTTTTTTCTTCCTTTTTTTCTCCACCTCTCTTTGACTGCATTTGATTGTTTCGTAAATCCCATCTGTTATCTGGTTCTGCTCCCTCTTCCGGATGCAAGCAGAGACCAACGTACTCCAGTTTTATTTCCACTGGAAGGAAACTCAATTCGAAAAATATTTGCACACAGCGCCACCTCCCCCACTTCAACTCCTATGAACTAATCTTAATGAAGCCAGACAGACAGAAACGCCAACACATACAATGTTAACACCATCTCACAATGTGAAGAGCCTCGTTCTGATCACACAAGGGAATTTATGCTTTTCCCCTTCCGATCTGAGATTTGAAGGCCTACATGAATATTTCCTTTGTCCCACTCCATCTTTCTTTCTTTCTTTCTTTTCTTTCTTTCTTTCTTTCTCTTTATCTTTCTTTCTATCTTTCTCAATTCAGCAACGCTACGTATTCTATTTCTTTCTTTCCTTTTTCTTTTTCTACTTCAGCGAGGCGACGTATTCGTTTTTTTTTCTTTTTCAATTTATTACAGCTACATATTATCTTTCTTTCAGTTTTCTTTCTTCCTCAATTTAGCAAGGCTATATATCGTCTTTCTTTCTTTCTTTCTACTTCAATTTTGCAAAGCTACCTATTTTTTTTTTCGTCATTTCTTTCTTCCACAATTTAGCAAGGCTACGTATCCTCTTTCTTTCTTTCTCAATTCAGCAAAGCTACATATTTTCTCTCTTTCATTTTTCCTTTCTTTCTTTCTTTCTTTCGCGGAATATCATTCCTAAATGTATGTGAAGGGCCTCGTTCTGATCACACCAATGCTCTAATCCTAAATTCACAAGAGCGGAGAAAATAGTTGGGATTTGTATTTTCGTTTCTTCGTTTCCGAGACAAACGACATTCAAGATTGCATGTCACATTTTATATATATATATATATATATATATATATATATATATATATATATATATATATATATATATATATATATGTTCGTGAGTATCCAATATATATTCCTTTTTCGCTCTTTCTTTTCTAAACCTATTTATCAAAGTATGTTCAAATGTATGTTTTCCCCAATCTATTCATCCATCTATTTATCTATTTCTCCTTATTCATTTTTCTGTTGTCCATGCTTCCTTCTGCTTTACTTCCTATCCTTCATTTTTCTTCCACCTTGTTTCATTCTTAAATCAACAAGCCTACGTCTGCTATTATTTTTCCTCTCTTTGTTTTACCTTCATTTCTTCTTATCTCTGCTTTTCTCCTCTTCTTTGTATTCCTCCTTTTTCTTATCTTAGATTAACACACTGAAATAAATGTTCTTCCTCTTTCTCTCTTTTTTTCTTTGTCTCTTTTTTCCTTTCTTTCTTAGATTAGCAACCCTTTGTACATTCTGTCTTTCTTTCCCGCTTAAGGAGGCTCACATAAATATTTTCCCTCTCCTTTTTCCTTCTTTCCTTCCCTCCTTCCTTACTCTCTTTCTTCCTTTCTTTTTACATAGGAAACTTCAATTTTCGTTTCTTCTATCTACCTTTTATGTAACCTCTTCTTAGATTAGCAAACCGTTGTCCTCTTTAAATGTAGTTAAACATTCCAATTTTGCATGCTTAAGAGCAAAAATAGCGGCACAAATCCAAACAGTCAATGTTTCTAATCTGTCCGCCATACAAACATGCACACACACACACACACACACACACACACACACACACACATATATATATATATATATATATATATATATATATATATATATATGCTCGTGCACTGATTCAATGCACTTGGTATACTATAACATCATACAGATAATCGTAGGTACACTGATTTTCATACCGCTTGATGCTGTAGACCAGTGTTTCCCAAAGTTGGTTCCGTGTAGAGAATCTGGGGTTCTACCAGATAAAGCGTCATTCAATGAAATTCAGAAAAAGAATATTTTATAAATAAAAAGGTATTCACCAATTTCAGCCCAAAAAGTAAATATATAAACATACATGAATATATTCTCTCTCAAAAACAATTTTTTTTTATTTCGTTGAATATCTTTTCGATGGTTGGGAGTTCGTCCTCAAAATATAGGAATGAGCACGCGATTTTCGGAAAATTGTCGAAGGGTTCTGCGACAAAATAAATGTGTGGACGCATGGACTGTCGACTTGCTTACGAGTCTGATCACTTTATTTTGATTCTATTTCAATTCTTATTTAGGATAAGTCAACACAGAAGACACTTTTCGTTTGGTCTGTCTGTCGGTTCCTATGTCTCAGCCAAATCATGGTCCAGGACCTCGGATAAACGCTATGTTCCTCGTCCTCCCACTACTATTACAACTACGTTCAGAATCCCCTCGAAATAAGAAATCTTTTTTCATTCAAAACTACTCTTTTCTCTTCTCTCTTTCTTTTCTCGCGGATTGAGGAAAGATTTGGGACTTTTTAGACTCAATTTAGATTTATTTGAAATTTAGGTTATGAATTTGGGTCCATCGGGTGTGTCATTCTCTTGCTGAGAAAAGTTAATGTCCAAGGGCGCGAAGCTTGATAGTCTAAAGGTTCAATCCTCTTCCTTTCTGTCTATCAGTCTTTATGTCTCTGCAGCTGCTTTTGTGTCAATCATAAAAAAAGATATATCACTTCAGTGCTGAGACCGATATTGGGACTGGAAATTTTGGTAACTAAAATAAGCTTTTGAAAAATAGTCCGTTATATAGTGAAAATATGCAACTTTTGATACACGTACCAGCACCGTCGGGACAAAAATTGTATGGGATGGGAGGCAGTGAGCAAAGCGAAAGAATATTGTCAAATCACACCCTTTAGATCGCTGGAAAAGATCCCTATTGTAAAAGGGGCACTTTTCAATTCATAGATACAGAATGATATTCAGGTATCTAATTATTGAAGATGATTATGAAGGCTGATTAGGGAACTTTTGAAAATAGAGCTTTAAAATCTGTCAGAAATCGATGTATTCTCCATATCATCGACTTTTTCTCTATCAAATCATGTTGCATGGTTCTCAATTTACGTGCACATGAAAGAATAATGCTGGGCCTCACATGGAGAGACCAAAAGACAGCACAGTACATCCAAGAAAAGACAAGAGTCAGGGACATCATAGAATCCATTGAAAATCTCAAATGGCGGTGGGCTGGCCACGTTGCAAGAATGGCAGACAACTGATGGACATCACAACTCACGACATGGATCCCCTGAGATCACATGCACAACCGAGGCCGGCAGAATATTGGATGGAGAGACGAGCTAGACAAGTTCAGGAAGTACTAGCTCCGCGATGCCCATGATAGAGAAATGTGGCAAATCCTGGATAAGGTCTATGTCCAACGACGGACGTTAAAAGACTGATGATGATGATGAATCATATTGACTGAAAAAGTATAATCATCATTTACCACTGTTTTTTCCCGATTTATTTTCTCTATGCAGTTCTCTCGAGCAAAGACACTTCGGTTAAAAAAATTAGCGATTCAAAAATTAGAAATGAATCAAACTGACCATAAAACGCAAAAATTGTTTTCTTCTTTAAATTGTTTTCCTTTGATATATGGTTGTCCGCCTTCAAGCCTTGAATTCATTTTCTCGTTCAAATGTCTGTTTGGAAATTGTCCCCAAATCTGCTTTTTAGTACTTACGCTTTCAACAATCTCTTGTGCAACAGTAATAGAACTTTTACCATCAACTCTTTCCTTCTGTGCATGAACGATTATTAGATAGTTCATTCTTTGTCGTTGACTTCATATTTTTTTTTACCCGTTTCATGGCTGAGGGACATCTCTCACAGGTAGAATTGGTAGCTGGTAATATAAGGAGAAACTTTGCAACCTCGGAATCACCTCCGACGTTGCAACTTATCTTGAATAATCAAGTCTGCGAAGCATCTAAACCAGATCGTAAATTGTCAATTCAGATTTAAAAGCCTCTGTGATTGGAAGCAAAAGAAGGCAGTTTTGCCTCAAACTTATATTTGTTGGTATAATCACGATAGATGGAGCAGGCCTCTCTTAACTCGTTTTACCATGATCGATCCCTGATTGCTCTCAGTGACATCTCCTGTAGGAAGACGTATTTTGGGAAATCTGGCTGATCAAATCTCTCTTTGGTACAATTCTTTGCTGTGAGGTAGATCTGGAGATAATTACCTTTTAGAATTGACGGGAAGATAGTAGGTTTCTGCCTTGTCGCTATCAAACTTTTTGAACAGCTTTCTTTGTTAGGCAGTGTTGCATCATCAACATTAGGCTCCTCTTTTCTCTTCAATACTCGCTCCCAGAATAGATTATTAGCACCATTGTTACGCTCTCTTGATAGTGTCTTAACGGCATTGCTCTTTACACCAGACATTTTAGGGTCTCCCGGGCTCTACTGAGATTATCAGTTTTCACCAGAGAGATTATTTCCAAAGAAGAACCATACAAAAGATCGAATGTTGGCATAAATGCCTAGACTCTGCAAATCTTTGCCTTCATTTCAGTATCACGGAGGTTTTCGATAGACCTGTCTCATAATTTCATTAGCTCTTCGTAATTATTCAAAACGAACCCAAGGGTTTCGCTTCGAACAGTCCACCTCATTGGGCAAAGAGCATGGATCCCTTTAGAATCGTTTTTTGTTTGCTTTCTCATTTCATGCAATACATATATCGTTTCAGGGATCTCCTAATTAGCTCTCATATCTCGTGCACCACTTCAAAGACTCCGTTTGAACACTCCATTGATTTGAACGAACCACCAGCAGCAAGATTTTATGCATGTACGTGACACTGGGTATAGAGGCATTCATCATTGATTGCTTTGATTTCGATTGCAATGCCAATCTTCGCTCCTGCCATCTCCTAGCATTGGCTGGATGCATCATCAAGCTTCATATTCATCCTCAGCGAATTATCCTCAATGATAAACACAATTTGATCTGCAACAGTGTCTTGCAAAAGATGCATGCCAATAAAATCTTCATGGACAATGAGATCATTCTCAATCCAATGGGTGCGAAAAAACAAAAACCTGCTCCTTGTTCGAGATGTCAGCACTTTCATTAGCCATCATTTTATAAAAAGTGACTGAAAATTTCGATGAAGGGGAAAAAATAGTCAAAATTAATAATAATGTTGCAATACTTCATCTGAGAATAAATTCGGGAAAAAATGAAAATATCGTTGTATTAAAAAGACTACAATGTCTCCAGTGTAAAAATCGACAAGCTTAAATTGTTGGATGTAGGGTGTTGGGTTTAGCGTGTAAAATCAGCTCCCGTTTAACCATACAGGTAGGATGGTCGAAAGCATCCCGTCGTATACGGGACTGCTCTGGCTAAAAGGTGTTAGTTTGATTCTTACCATGGACTTGTTCCTTATTTTCTGGATTGCATTGTTACCATAGAATTACGATCTTATTCAAAGTTGCGTTAAAAAGCAACTAGAAATTAGGATGAAGGTAAAAGGTAGTCAATATTATATAACAATCTTAATGTTGCAATATTTCATCCAAGAATAGATTTGAAAAAATATTGTCGTATCATTATATGAATCTTTTATTGTCTGATCCTCTACCTTCTGATCTTTTGCCTTCTTATCTTATGCTCTCTGATCTTTCACCTTCTGATCTTTCATCTGATCCTCCGCTTTCTGATCTTCAGCTTTCTGATCTTTCATCTCCTGATCCTACACCTTCTGATCTTTCATTTTCTGATCTTTCATCTCCTGATCTTCACCTTCTGATCTTACACGTTCTGATCTTTCATTTTTTGAAATTTCATTGTCTTATCCTCCACCTTCTGATCTTCCCTCTTCTGATCATGCGCTTTCTGATCTTTCATTTTCTGATCTTTCGTCGTCCAATCCTTCACCTTCTGATCTCTCATCGACTCATCTTTCACCCTTCTTATCTTACACTTTCTAATATTATGCTTTTTGATCTTTCATTTTCTGATCTTTCATCTTCTGATCTTCCACCTTTTGATCTTTTGCCCTCAGGTCATCAACTGTCTGATGTTCCACCTCGTGATCTTTCATTTTCTGATCTCTCGCTTTCTTACGTAATCTGGTCTTTGGCCTTCTGGTCCTTCCAAGGGGAATGGCTATCTCAAAGGGCACATGGTACATAACGTATTGGGGTGAATAATATTTCTTATAGCTCAATTTTCTGAGCATTTGGATAGCACCTAGTACACAAGTGCATATCTCACACTTATCTACGGTGTTACTTCAAAGGTTCAGGGACTTTTGAGCTCTTCCAAATTATATGAATATACATGCTCTATATACATATGTATACATGTGTATGTTAGTGTGTGTGTGTGTGTGTGCGTGTGTGTATGTGTTTCCCATTTATACAAAAGTAAAGCATTCCAAGAAAAACTTTCACAAACCAAAATGGTGTAAAGTGAAGTTCCAATTACCGTTAATCTATTATGGGAGAGTTTTGAGTGTTCCTAGACACACCAGAGCTCTTCCTTTATCTGCCTGTTTTACGCTAATCCATACATCTTTACGAAGTCTCTTGAGCTCCCCCTACACCTTGGAACACACCTTGCCAACGGATGCAGGAATTAAATCGAAATAAAGCACAGATGACTCCTTAAAGCCTTTTGTAAAAGTGAAGTGATGTAAAGGAAACTTTCATAAACCAGTCTTTTGGCACCAAGCCATGTTAGAGGGTGATCAATTAAAGAATTGAAAAAAGGGTGATTAATGGATAAGTTACTGCTCCCGCATTTCGCTAAGCAGTGATCACTACAATGTCCGAATTTTCAAAAAAACAAAAAACATGTGGGCACAAACTAGAAGTAGATTTACCGAAAACTTACACTGGAGATTGAAACCCCGCTAAAAAGAGGGAAAGATTTTCCAAAAACAAGAAAACGTTTTTCTAGACATAATTATAGTCAATGTACAAAGTTTCAGCCGTCTAGCTCCATTAGTATGGCCTATAGGCGTGATACATACCTATGTGATAAATACATATATAACCAGCCAGACCAGCTCCAAAACTTAACAAACCAGTTTTGGTGACAGTTTGTTGATAGTCTCTAACAAATATGTATATGTGTATATATCTAATCCTGGCAAAAATTATGGAATCAGCACACTTAGATGGTGTTCGCCCTTTTTTACTTTGTAGCAAATAAACAAATCACAAACATTTTTGTTTAATACCTTGATATCCTGGCTTTATGAGATATAATTTGAAAAAAATTAATTAAAATATTCAAATTACTGACATATTTTTCAGATCAAATAGAGTAAAAAAATTATGGAACTTACATGTAATTTGCATTTCTAAAACAGCATCTGGCACAAGTCTGAATGTGAAAATTATTGTACCGTTAATAGAGAGTATTTGCTGACCATAATAAGCTGTTTCAATTGAAGAAAAAAAACGTGGTTTCAATTAAAGAGCTCTCATCTGAATTGATAGAAAATATTGTAAAACTCTATCGAGAAGGAGATCCAAAACTGAGCGTTGCAGAACGTGTTGGTTATTCCCAATCTGTTGTGTCTAAAATTTGGAGCAAGGATAAAGAAAATGTTACGAAGGGAAACAAACGTGTTGACCCCAGAAGACCCCGACGGAACGGAATAAAAAAATTTAAAAAAAAACAACACAAAAACTTGAAAATAGAAAATGCACAATTGTTTTAAAATGTCCGGAAACAGAAGTCAGAGTTAGTAACAGAACTGTATGAAATCAGTTGAATGAGATGAACTTCACAAGCAGAAGATCCAAACAGAAAACAGCAATAATACCTAGACAGGAAAAAACAAATTTAGCTAAAGAGAAGCAGTCACGGTGTGTGGATGATTGGATGAAAGTGATATTCGGTGATGGATCATGAATCTTCATTGGCCAATACGATGATGTTGCAACCTTTCTTTGGTGCAATTCCAATGAAACATAATAAATATGACTGCCGGAATAAAACAAGCTAATTTCCCCACTCATTTATGACATGGCGTTGCATGTCAGAGAAAGGATTAGGGGAGATCAATACAATACTTTGAAATTTTGGACACTGTTCCATCGATAAAAGATATGTTTAGTGATGAAGTCATTTTCATGATGATAATGCACTTTGCAACGGAGCAAAAAGTGCAAAAACTTCCTTTCAGGGAAAGCATATCAACTCAATGATATAGCCAGCAAACAGTCCAGATCTCAATCCGACAGAAAATTTATGAATAGAAATTTAAGAAAGATAAACTATGACAAGACTCCATCCTGTGAAGAAGGTCTATCAAACCACCATTCGAAAACATTGGAACCAGCTTGATGAAGAGATTATTCTTAATTAGTGGGGTCAATGCCTTAAAGAATTCAAGCCATCATGGAAGCACCCCGAAAAGTAAGAAAGTACGTGGTCATGTGTGTTCGTTGTTGATGAGTCCATATTATTTCCCTCCACTCGACTAGGAAAAATGTGCCAGTGATTACAATATTCTAATTTAATTTGTTTCAGTCATATTTCATTAAGTCAGAATATCAAAATATTAAAATAAGATTGCTCTGTGTCATATCAGTGATTGTTTATTGGCTGCAAAGTAAAACAGCTGAGTAAACATTCTCTAATTGTGCTGATTCCATCATTTTTGCCAGGCGCAGTATATATATATATATATATATATATATATATATATATATATATATATATATATATATATATGTGTGTGTGTGTGTATAATATGAATATAAAGAGTGAGACAGACTCGGGAGTAAAGTGTATGGAAGTTAGGTGTATTTATCTGTAGATGTTTTTTATAATAGTCTAGACATATTTTACCATCTTCAGTATTGTGTGCTGTTTGTGTGTGTGCTGTGTGTGTACTTTTAGATGTTATGGGTTTGATGTAGAACATGAGTCCACCATCAGGAGCTGTATATATATATATATATATATATATATATATATATATATATATATATATATATATATTGTTATTTTTTAAGATTTTGTGAGACTCGCGACGATTAGTCAAACTTCTGCTGCAATTTGTCAATACTTCTGCGTCTTTTCAGTGGAGCTTCATGAAGAAACACACACACTAACACACACGAACACACACACACACACACACACACAAACACACACACATACACACTTATATATATATATATATATATATATATATATATATATATATATATATACGTGTGTTTGCTTATGTGTGTGTGTGTGTGTGTGTGTGTGCGCCCAGCCAGGCATACGTACATACATGTTTAGCCAATGCATAAGCGTTGACTGAAGAAACAGACGGAACCAACAGTTTCTGTTTGTAGAACCTTATTTCCATCGATAAATGGATGCTAACAAAGTTTTCTAACACGATCAATTGAAACTAATGCTATCCTGGAAATCAGACGGTCTGTTTTGATCGTCTTCAGAAATGAAAGGCTCTACTACTACTACTACTACTACTACTAATAATAATAATAATAATAATAATAATAATGATAATAATAATAATAATAATAATAATAATAATAATAATAATAATAATAATAATAATAATAATAATAATAATAATAATAATCATAGTATATTAACAGCAATAACAACAATATATAAGGAAAAACAAATAATAACAATTCAAAAAATGTCTAGAAGAAAAACCGAAAGAAAAAAATTGGTAAAAGACAACAAAAGAAAGTGAGAGAAAATGAAAAATAAAAAATGAAAAAGACGAAAGAAAGAGAAGGGGAAATGCGGAAGGAAGAAAGGTTGAAAAAAAAAAAAAAAAGGAAAAAAAAGACAAAAGAAAAAAGATAAGAGAGAGTGGCAAGTAAGAATGAAAGAAAGAAAGAAAGTAAAGAGAGGGGGAAAAATACAGAAGAAGGAAAGAAAGAAAGGGGAAGAAAATACAAAAAAAACGAAAGAAATGAGAGAGGGGGAGGGAATACAAAAGGAATAAAGAAAGAAGATAGAGAGTGTGGAAGGAAAAATTAATTTATCAAAATAGATGAAATAAAAAGAAAGTCAAAAGAATGCTGAAGGAAATGATGTAGAAAAGGAAGATTAAAAAAGATATGCCGGAATGAAAGGAAGAAAGCGGAAAAGAGAAAGAATTCAATGGCAGAAAAAAACATTATGATGGAAGGAGAGAAGGAGAAAAATAGTGACACCAAAAAATAATTATGTTGGTTGAAATGAAGGAAGAAAAGAAGGGAAGCGAAGAGAATCGAAGAGATAGACGTTTGGTGGCGGGGGGAGAAAAAATCGAAAAAAGAAAGGAATGACCTAAAGACAGAGCAGTAAAGAAATAGAAAGAGAAAGAAACACGGAAACATGACAGACTTGGGAGAAACACGAGAAAGAACAGAAAAAAAGGCGCTTTATTGACAGATTTGTCAACTTCAGCATTTTTTTCTTCTTCACCCAACTGTCACGTGCATATAAATCTTCTTTTCGGTTTTATAGTCTCGTCTGCGTCTTCGATGAACTTTGGAATTTCAACACGAACCAAAAAAACCAACAAAAAAAAAACCAACAAAAAAACAACATTATCTTTTCTTTCGCGCCGAAGAATTTCCCTCGTGATCGTTTCATCAGTAACAAAATCACGTAGACTCACGTTTGTCACGTTATCTGGTGCAATAAACAAGATTAGTAGACAGATAGATATTTACCGATTCCTTTCAACCTTGACACGAACCCACTTTTCGAAAAAAGACATCCATGCACGAATAACAATTCTCAAAGACTGAAATTCAAACATATTAGCTTGGAGGAGGAGCAAACCTTGGCTTCAAAAAGCATGCCATAAATCAATGATTTCGTGACCATGAATGAAGGGTCGACCAATTCACTTATACATTGACTTATACATGAGCTTATATTAAGTTAATGCAGATTTTAAAAGTACTTTAACTTGTTGCCCCCGTACCCCCCCCCCCAATAAAATGATTTGTTAGCATCAACCCCCTGCGTGCTAACTGTCGTGGAATTAGAAATTCAAAGCCCTAATTCAATGTGGATCCCCAGAGATCATACGCGAAAACGTGGCCGACAGAAAGTGAAATGGTGTGAAGAGCTAAATGAATTCAGAAAGTACTGGCTCTGCGATGCCCATGATAGAAATGTCAGGCGATGTTGAGGAAATTCTAGGTCCAACAATGGACGCTAAAAGGATGCTGATGGTGATAATGACGGGCTTTCCGGTCATTTTTCACATCAAAAGGTTAGTAAAAAAAAAGAGTCTTGTCACAGAATTAGAAATTCAAAAAATATCAAAATCTTTTATTGGTGTAAAAATCTTGAAGTTGAAAACAGTGGAACATAGCATATTTGAAATAAAGACTAACATCGGGTAAGGCACTTGTTCACTTTGGATTTAAAAATGTCGAGATAGTACTCTCCGGGAAAATATTCAGAAGGGAGTTTAATCCTTATTGCAGATGTATGGGGGGGGACCTATTTGCATGAAACTCACGGCGAGTCCTTGACACATCTAAAAATTATGAATGTGCTTTGATTGCAGTTTTAACGAAAAATTCCCGGACATGAGTAACTGCAGTTCGTCTGGATATACTCGAAATGATTTTGGCATCATGTCTGATCGCTTCATTTATGATTATTAGTACAAAGATGCAAAACTGGGGAAAGTAGACCACTACATCTACTTAGGACAGTGAATCTCTGTGAAATCCACAAAAGAAGAAGAAATCAAACGAAGAATTCCTCCTAGGATGGCAAGCCTTCGACAAAGCAGACTCAACCTTCAAAAACAAGACGATCCTTATAATCCTAAAAAGAAGATTATACAACCAATACATCCTTCTGATATCAGTAATGGAGCGGGAACATGGAACCTAACCAAGAGACAAACCCACAAACTGAGAAGCATGCAACGTGTGCATGAGAGAATCATGCTCAAACTCACATGGAGAGATCACAAGGCAGCAAAATATATCAGAAAGAAAACAGGGGTCAGAGACATCATAGAATTCATCAGAAAACACAAATGGCAATGGGCTGGTCATGTTGCAAGAATGAAAGATAGTGGATGGACATCACGACTCACAACATGGATCCCCAGAGACCACATGTGAAACTGAGACCGACAAAAATAAGATGGAGAGATGAACTAGACAAATTCAGAAAATACTGGCTCCGCGACGACCACGATTGAGAAGTGTGGCAAATACTGGGAAAGATCTCTGTCCAACGACGGCCGTTAAAAGACTGATGATGAATATGATAGTGTACAACAGAAGTTCACTATTCTACGTATCTTTATTTATTCATTCTTACTCTACACATTTTTCGCGCCGTTTTTCCTTTTATATTTTCAGAGAAATCAACACCATTCCAAGACTAATTGGTAAATCCTAATGCTGTTGATTGCACTTACATACAGTTTTTTTTTTAGAAAGGGTTAGTTTTATCAGATATTACAGGCACAGAATTTAATTTACAATGCAACCATAACACTAAACTGGACCCTCACTCCCGCCACTTGTGCATTTGTTTATTTTCCCAATGAGTATTGTAATATTCTTTTCGCGAGTAATTCTGTGTGCTTTCATTGAATTCTTGGGTAGGGGCGTTGATACACTGCAGTGTAATTACACTTGCATTCCCTTCAGGAAATGTGCCGGTGTAGTTTCGTTTATTTACCTATTTCCCCTAGTATATTTTTTAACGTTGTAACAACTGTGCTGTTTTTCTGTTTTGTTTTTCATAAAAAATTGATGAAAATCTAAAGTCTTCGATGCATAGTTTTAAAGGTTTTGATTTCATACAAATCAACAATTTTATACAATAGAATATGCAATAAACGCAATATTCGCATAAATGTTTTAAAACTAGATATTATGATACTTAAACGTGGATGACATATCTTGGACCGTTAATCAGTTAAAAGGCCGTTTTAGAATCAGTACACTCTGTAGCGTGACCGCCATTTGGATATCTCACATACTCTTGTCCTGGTATTGATTCACGCATGTGTCGTTTAAAAGACACGTGCCACTTAGTATACATCTATCGTCATTGGCAATTCATGAGTGCAGAGGAGGAACAGAGGAGAGGAATTTACAAACCTTTCTATGGATGCTTTTCGACGACATTGACGAGAAGAAAAAAACTCCAAAGAGAAAGTCGGTTTCAGGAAAAGCAAAGTCCGTGATCATTCGAACAAGCACCTCGCTTATTGACTTTTCTCCAGATATGCATCTTCTCAAAAAGACATAGGACGTGGACTTTCAGATCTTGAAACTTCAAATAAGATATAAAAGTAGTTTTAAAACATCTGTGTTAATTCCTTCTCTTTCGCTCTCTCTGTCTCTGTCTCAGTCTCGTAATTCCAGTTGCTCATCTCCAGAGATCACATGCGCAACCGAGGCTGGCAGAATACAAGATGGAAAGATGAACCAGACAAATTTAGAAAATGCTGGCACCGTGACGCCTACGATAGAGAAGCGTGATGAATCCTGGGGATTGTCCAACGACGGACGTTAAAAGACTGATGATGATAATGTTTTGCTCGTCGGCAAGGCAGGCGGAGATGATTAACTCTAGCTCTAAGCGGTCGGGTCAAATATGTGTGCCCCTTATTCACATATCCTATTACACTATAACTTAAGTTCGATAAAAGGACCATTTAATAGTAGTGGGTGCCTTAACATATACATGCGACAAGCCATCCACGCACGATGCCCTCTTCAATTACGATAGATATGGACAGATATAGACCATTAAATTTGAAATGCCTAAATTGGCGTCAGAGGAACGAAACATAAAAAATTATCTATTTCTATCTTTTGCGAAGGTCAACTCTTTGGCCTCAAACGGGGACCCAACTCTCAACGAGCTTGCGAATCCCGATTTTCATTCAAACACGTTGCATAAGGCGAGGATATACACATGCAAATTCATACGCAGTATGATAGGTACTACGTACATACGGAAGACTTTTAGTAGCCAGTTTTGTTCACTATTTCGCACACATCTTTTTGATGGCATATTTCCATGGAGAACCTGAAACTCATTCAGTAGTAATTGCTTTAATCAAACAATTATGTTTACTCTCGTCATTTTCCCTTTCATAACGCCCTTTTAGATTTCTACTGAGGTTTTGACATCTTTTGAAAGAATAACATGCTATTGCAAGACAAGCAATCTTTTCATTGGCACCAAACAGGTTGATTCAACTTCTTTATCAGATTAGGCAATGAATGTACAAATGTAAAAAAGAAACAACACCGACGAAAGTTTAACGATAATCTGATGAGTTACCTTAATCTGATTATGGTTTATCACTAATTTTATGCACGCCGCTGTTTATTTTGCTGAAATTTTTTTCTTTTAAATTCTCTGATGTTGGGATTGTAAGCGGGGAACTTTACAGTCTATCTATCTATTCATCAGTCAGTCTGTTAACGTGTATCTAAAAAATATTCATACACACATATATATATATTTGGTTATTTACTATGTATTGCTTATTTTCGATACAAGGCTACGGGTATAGGGCACAATGAGAATCGGACTTATTCCTAATGATATACGAGTATGGTTCAGTTGCACGACTACGAAGACTATATATATGTTATAAAGGAATAGATATATAATCCGACAGAACGGTTATGAATACGTTTTTACTTGAAATTGTATTTGAACCAACACCTCGTTTTTGCGCGGTGAATACGCCAGTTGTATAGTGAATATACAATTAGTAAAATTGGCTGCTGCTGCAGGAAACGAACCTGCATCAAACAGGGGGATGTCTTAACGCGTCGCCGCTCATATCACTTGAGCCAAGCAGCCGACTGGTACGTCGGAAACCCGAATAACTACTTTATGTCCGGATCTTATTCTGTTCATTCACTGCCCATATTTCCTAAAATAACGCATTTATGATTATTCTGTCGGATTATACATCCGTTTCTTTACAATATAATTGTCTGCATGGATAAAACGGGATGCCGGTTCAAAAAGAGTTTCAAATGAAAATAATGCATATACATACATTCATATATATATATATATATATATATATATATATATATATATATATATATATGTATGTGTGTGTGTGTGTGTGTGCTGTGCCAGCCATCTTTTTCAGAGAAACTTCCAAGGAACCAGAGAAAATTGTACGTTGTTTGAGATTGAGGAGAGAGACGGGGATATATCTGTGTTGTGGGTTGTTTAGCATGAGTGGGAGGGGAGGTGTTTGTATCTGTGTAGGCGGGAGTCGAGTTTGGTCTGAAATAAGAAGGTTCTGTGAGAGGAGGGATCGGGGTGTTTTTGTCTGTGTCTGTGAGTATCAGGTTTAGCTGAGACGAGAAAGGACAGCGAGAAGAATGGTAAGGATGAAAATGGGGATGAGGTATAAGGTTGAATTTCAGTTGCTATTGAAGGAATCGTGGTATGATAACAGAAATGTGCTTGATCTATTGCCGCTTCATTCATTAAAACTCTTCATTGTTCAAATTGATTTGCATTCAGACATGTGTTTTGCTAAGAGTTTTTACATCATATATTTACATTGTTTGTAATAGTAAATACTTCGTATTGTACTTAAGTTTTCTAAGAGTGTTATAGTGTTCGACAGTGATGTTTTAGCTGCAAGAATATAATAATAAAGTGTCTTTTTTCACCGAGGTAGTGTGTCGTTTACAGTTTTATGAGGGGTATGATGTAATGTTCAGCATGGTAGTCATTCAATTTTGAATTTGACTGACCTGAGTATATATATATATATATATATATATATATATATATATATATATATATATATATATATATATATATATATATGATTTTATTATGTGTGTATCACACTATAAATGGCCGTTGTTCCAACGTCAGAGCATATTATCAAGTGGATGAATTATAGTTTCTTGTCGCAGCACAGTTTTAGAAAAAGGATCACAAACGAGAAGAAATGTTTCAGATGTTTTAGAAAAGGATTGCAACAATTCAATAAAACAGAGCTTTTAATAATTGATAATCTTATTATATGAATATCATGCTACAACTTGTCAGAGCACACAGGATTTGGGATTTTTAGCAAGCAAAGAAATAAAATCTTATAAATAAAAATGAAAAAATCCTGTGTGCTTCCACAAATAACTATTATCCATCCACTTGATAATAAGCTTTGGCGTTGTAACAACGGACCAATTATTGTTTGAAACCAATATGATAAAATTATCAATTATTATAAGCTCTGTTTGTATGTGTTGGTATATATCTATATATCTACATATTTATCTATCCCTTTCTCTCTCCCCCCTCTCTCTCTCTCTCTCTCTCTCTCTATATATATATATATATATATATATATATATATATAGAGAGAGAGAGAGAGAGAGAGAGAGAGAGTAAGATGAAAATGACCATTGGGAAGTGAAGAGAAAAACTCAAGAGATAGGTTTTACATCTCGAATTTTTTAATTATTCTGTTGGCGTAGTTGGATACATTCCGAAAGGGAACAGTCATCTATTTACGAGAAAAAATATTTTCAGCAGTTCACAGAGAGGAATTCGCAGTCCAAATGTTCGATGCTGAAGAGGAAAATGTTGATACTTCTGTGATAGGTTGTTCAGAAGGAGTGGGAGGAGAGGTATTTGTATCTGAGTAAATGAGGGTGACATTAAGGTCTATGAAAGGCAGGGTTAGGGAGTGTATGCTTTCTATCTCCTATATGTGTGCGTATATATATATATATATATATATATATATATATGTGTGTGTGTGTGTGTGTGTGAGAGAGTGTGTGTGTGTGTGTGTGTATGTATGTGTGTGTGTGCGTATGTGTGTGTGCGTGAGTGTGAGTGTGATTTTGTTTAAGTGTTTCTTCGTTTCAGTTCATTAAACCGGTCATTTTCCAAAAGCTTTTATTGAAAGCTTTATTTGTCGTCAAGTAGATAAATCGTTCCACGGAATTACATAGGAATTTAATGTATTTATATTTATATATGTGTGTGTGTGTGCGTGCGCGCACACGTGTGTGTGTACGACCAGAGATTCAATGTTTATTCAGGTTTATTGGTCTTATTGAAACCATTTCAATATTTTTGAGGTAATATCACTGAATCAACACAATGATAATTTTCTATTAGATATAAGTTTCTAATAGACACAATAGATAATGATTTTTCTCGGAGATAGACACTGACGAAGCTGTTACGGTCAAATCGTGTTAGGCGAGCCCGTTCTCATACGATCACCGAGGCTAAGCAATGCCGAGCCTGGTCAGTACCCAGATGGGTAACCATTGGTGAATAACAGAAGCCATACGCAGCTTCGGATCATGTAAAGAGCCTCCCATTGCAATTTCGTTAATCCTCCTTACGAGAACAGCGATATCAATACTATGCTGAATAACGCAAGCAAATGTCCTTTCTCATCTCCCCTACCCCCTCCTTGAGCACCCCCGGATGGTCCTTCTGCAAGCAACAAGAAATGAATGAACGAACCTATCTCTCTGACTCTTTGTGTACCTATATGTACCTTCTTGATCGCTTATATATGAGTGTATCACATGAGAGAGAATTCGGATCTCTTGTTTCTCTTCTTATATATCTCCACATAACCCTTCTTTCGGGTAGCCTGCAATAACATATCAATGGCAATGCACACCAATTCAATATTTTTATCAAACACCAACTCTTCAGTTTTGACTTTATTTCCGTATGTATCAACAATGATGAAACCAAAAACTAGTGACGTCCTGAACGAATAACAGTGACTCTATGATGTATGTTAAAACTGATGAGGGATTCACTCCCTCTTCTAAAGAGCCCAATTCAGGTCGACTTTTTTGCTAAAGTTTGCAAATCCCATTTATAGGAACTACTACTAAAGAGTTGAAATGGGATACGTAGTTTTTGAATAATATTGTGTGGAGAAATGAATTCTATTTTGTTTAACTTTTAGAGTTTAATGAAAGGAGTTTGGCCCTAGTGCAGCCAAGCTTTTACCATTATTGAGCAACGATAGCCATCAAAGAAGGCGAAGGATTAAGTCTTTTTCATATTCACCTGTGTTCACATGTTTGTGAGTTAGTTTATGTGTTTGTGTGTCCTAGAGCTCCTGGCCATACTGTTTTGTCTACAGACTTGAAAATTAGATCTATTAGTGCTCTATTAAACCCTTCAATTTATTTTTTATTTTAGGGTGGGGGGGATAAGCATATTTTCTTTACATTTCACTCTGTTTGAGATGTTTTATTGAGGAAAACGTCTGTGATGTCATAAATAGAATTTATTCTGACTATATTTATTCTTCAAAGGAGCTCTTTTATGTGACTTGAAATTTTGACGCTACGGTTGTTTAATTATTGACTGTGATTAGTTTATAACTGATTTTATTTCATTTTCTCAGTTGGCGACGAAGATCAAAGTCCATGGTCGACTATTAGCTCTTGTATATCATGTCTCTGTATGATGTTCACGGACCACATTTCCTTCACACGATGATCTAGAAATACGAAAATTATTACTCCCCGACCGTTTTGAACTTAATATTGTCAAAATTGCAAAATTACTTGAGAATACACGTTTGTCCTGACGCTTCAATTGGGTTCCGTAGGAGCCTTTTAAAAAAAAAATAATTAAAGAAACCAATTAGGCGATCATTAGTGAGTCTAAATGATTTGGGTAAGCATTTCAGATCAGTTGCAGGAATGAATTAGAGCCATCTTTCATAATGGTGGATCTTTGCTGAGTTGTCCAATTCAGAAAAAAAAGTCTTTTTTTTAATCAAATATTGGCTTATTGTACATCGCGGGAAAGGACATTTCATGTTGAGTAAAGTTTTCAAGAGAATCATACGCCTCAGAGCAAGTCAATCTGAGCCATTTACTATCAAATGACAGATAATTCCTAGTTGTAAAATTGAAATGCTTGGGTGGACTGATATCTAAGACGCAATTTTACTTGGATCCCCCCCAAATTACATCTCCTATTGTTCACCCTTCTTCCAAATGACATTGAAATTCATTGTGAACTTTTGGAGATATGTGTCCAGACAGAAAACATATTGGAGATATTGTGTGGTCGGACAGTTAGCTAGGACTTTGGGGATATGATTTTACAAGGATCCACTTCAAGTGAATTCACTTTTTCAGCAAAAAGTGAATGCTTTTTGGTGTTGACCCAAGCTTTATCAAGAACTGATCATGGAGATTCATGGTTTCATATGAAATATTGGTTTTAAGCAAAATTAAAAATATCGGTAACAATGTTTTCCGAAAAAATACGCACAATGAAAATATGAAAAAAACTTCTTTTTTTTTTATTGCATGGAGATTTTTAAACTTAAATATCAATCGTAGAAACAACAGGTGCAATAAATTGTGTGACCCTACACGAACGATTTGATAAAGCTTGGTTCCTGTTGGGTTGGAAGCAAAGCCCATAACTGACCAGGCCTCGACCCGCATTTGCTGACCCGACTTATGTGCATCTGAACCAATCATCAAACGGAAAAAAAATCGAACAACACATTCTCTGGTAGTTATTAATGTTGGGTCCACTCGCAGAAGGGCTCATCGTCATTCTCATTGTCATCTTTTTAGCACCTGTTGTTGGACATAGACCTTCCCCAGGATTCACCAGATCTCTATCATGGGCGTAGCGGAGCCAATATTTTCTGATATTGTCTAGTTCGACTCATTGTCTTATATTTTGCCGGCCACAGTTTCTCGTATGATTTCTGGGGATCCATGTTGTGAGTTGAGATGTCTATCAATCGTCTGACATTCTTGCAACACGACCAACCCATTGCCATTTGAGTTTTCTAATGGATCCTATGATATCCCTGAATCCTGTTTTATTCTTCAATATACTGTGCTACTATGATCTCTCCCAGTGATGTTGAGCACGATTCTCCCATGTGCACGCTGCATGGCTGTTTTGGTTAGGTTCCATATTTCAGTTCCATAGGTGACTATCAGAAAGATGCATTGGTTGCAGACCTTTCTTTTCAGCACCAGCTGGATTTTCTTGTTCTAGAAGGCTGTTGAGCATGTCATGTTGAAAGGTTGTCAACTCGGTGTGTTTAATCGCTTGATTCCTTTTTCTTTCTTGGGGGATTTCACGGAGATTTGTTGGCCAAAGTAGATTTAGAGGTCTTCTTTCTCTTCGTTCTTCGATTTTGATTGTTGTGTGAACCTACATATAACCTGTCCAAAACAGATTATTTTACGTTATCTATGGATTAGCACCCTACTCTAATAATCAACAGTGTAATTTTCTTTAGCTCGCTGTCTGTAGCTCTGGTTTCTCTCACTTGAGGGTAACAATTTTGATGGAAAATACTTCCTTCTTACCCACTATTCCGAATTATACACTCTTCTCGGTAAACGAATTCAGTATTCTTTGTTTACATTTCATTGTGATTGGATATCCGGACCATCTGCGTCAAACATCGACTGGACTAAGAGGAACTCAAGTGATTTAAGGGTTTCTCTCTTTCAGCTGAGTATCAACTTCTCGGTTCAAACTAAGACTTTTCAAATACTCTGTGTAGTCACACATCTAGAACATAAGATCTCGTATTTTGTGGAAACGTTTTCATCATCATCATCATCATCATCATCATCATCATCATCATCATCATCATCATCATCATCATCATCAGTCTTTTAACGTCCGTCGAAGGACATAGACCTTCCTCAGGATTTGCTACATTTCTCTATCATGGGCGTCGCGGAGCGAGTACTTCCTGAACTTTTCTAGCTCGTCTCTCCATCTAATATTCTGCCGGCCTCGGTTGCGCATGTGATCTCAGGGGATCCATGTTGCGAGTCGTAATGTCCATCGGTTGTCTGCCATTCTTTCAACATGGCCAGCCCACCGCCATTTGAGATTTTCAATGGATTCTCTGATGTCCCTGACTCTTGTCTTTTCTCAGATGTACTGTGCTGTCTTGTGGTCTCTCTATGTGAGGCCCAGCATTATTCTTTCATGTGCACGTAGCATGGTTCTCAATTTACGGGTCTGTCTTTTGTTTAGGTTCCATGTTTCAGCTCCACAAGTGACTATTGGGAGGATGCATTGGTTATACACCCTTCTTTTTAGGATTAATGGGTTCTTCTTATTTTTGAAAGTTGAGCTAGCTCTGCCAAAGGCTTGCCATCCTAGTGTGATTCTTCGCTTGATTTCTTCTTCTTTTGAGGGTCTCATGGAGATTCGTTGTCCAAGGTAAATGTAGTGGAGACGTTTTAGCGCGCATTAAATCGACAGTTTGGTGTATTCGCTACCATCATGATACCTGAACGCGAAAAGAATACAATTAAATGCCACAATTCAATGTGTACTGAAGAAAATCCCTTGGAAGCCAACATTCTCCTTAATAAACAAACAACATTGTGTAGAAAACTGCTGATAAGGTAAACTGACATTATCCAGTCAAGATAGCCCTTGAATTGAGTTTATTTATTTCTATATTATTGCCAAAACTGATAAAGTCACTGAACTAATATTATACGAAATGATCATATCTTGTAAGAGCTCAGGTAACATTTTGTTGTTGATTTTTTGTTTTGATTTGTTGATTAGATTGTCTGTCTGTTTTCTGTCGCTGGGGAAATGTTGTTTTATAGAAGCTTCAAGCCCCCCCTTCCTTCCGATTCCTACCTTCCACTCTGCCCTCCTCTTCAGCTAGCCACCACCGCCCTTCTCCTTCTCCTCCGGTACGGCCACCCCAAACCCATCCAATATACATGGGCTGGTGTACTAAGGGTTGGTTGCTGGTGGCAGTCTTGGTGGAGCCTTTCACCCCGGCCAGCCAGCCAGCCAGCCACCATCACAAAAAAAAAAAAAATGAAACACACCAAACAAAACAACAATGAAAAATATGGGATGAGGGGGGCTCAAAGTTATGGCTTTGAAAAATAAACCCCATTTGGTTATCACTTGATCAACTTGAAAATCTAAAAAAAAACTTTTGAGGGTGTAAAATTTAGATTTAAAAAAAACTTGAAATTGGTTGGGTCAGTCACTCAATAGATCACATGATCAACGTCTTTTGGCAGCATGTCGTGTTGGGGTGATCAATAAAAAAAATGGGAAAAAAGCAGTGATCGAAAGGATAAGTCACTTCTCTGGCCTTTACATGAATAGTGATCACTGGAAAGTCTTAACCCCCCCCCCAAATAAAACTAACAAACGTCACAGCCGCTGAACATAAACCAAAGAACCAATTTAGCCTAAACTCACATGATAAATTGAACGCCCCACTGGAGGTCTATTTAATGGTAGATATGTTTTTTTCCCAGACATGATAAAAATGAATGTTGAAAATTCCAGCCCTATAGCTCAATTGGTGCGGCCTATACGCGTGATACATGTACACCCATCCAGCTGAACCAACTTGGAAACCGGAGAAACCTATTTAGATAGTTTCGGTGACAGTTTTAGATGACGGTTTTTAATACGTGGGGAGACTCATAGATATGGCTTTGAAAAACAACTAATTTTGTTATCACTTAATCCAGTTAGAAATTCAAATAAAAGAGAACTATCGGTGGGTGTAAAATCTTGATAAGGAGCTGCTTAAAATCATTTAAACTAAGGAATAGACGGGATCATTTATGTATGGACAACTTTATAACTTCAAGTGGCGCTATTTTCGCTTACGGCAGATTGCGAATTCACGTGAATTATTGTCATGACGAATTCTTTGACTAAAATAATCCCCACGAGTGATCAGGCAGCTGGGGGTGGGGGTTATCGAGACATCATCTCGATCGTTTTTTTTTTCTCTTCTACGCTCCAACTTCAAAATGAGCCGATGAACAAGAACAATTAAAATTTGTTTTGTTTCCCGTTGAATTCCTATTTTCGTCCTCTAAAAGCGCGCCGTCCCTCGAAAAAAAGTCTAGCATCCGCCTCCCACCGACGGTCCCCAAATAAATGACTTATATAAATATATATTTCTGTATTTAAATGCATATAGACCGTTGCAGAACAAGGAATCGTATTAACTACGAATGTACAGCCGGAAGAAGATCAGAGTAAACTTCCGGAATCACACTTCTGTAAAAAAAAACATGTCGTCCTCAAGGGATAAGAAAAACTAATTGTTCCTAAAGAGAAGGGTCTGCAACTAATGCATCCTCTCGATAGTCACCTATGGAGCTGGGACATGAAACATGACCAAAAGTTTGACCCTCAACCTGCATAAGAGAGAATCATGCTCAACATCACATCGAGAGACCACAAAACAACACAATATATTAGAGAGAGAGAAAAAAAGTGATCAGTGATATCGTAGAATCCATGAGGAAACTCAAATGGAAATGGGCTGGCCATGTTACAAGAATATCAGAGGACTGCTGAACATGATGTCCCAAAGCACAGATCCCCAGAGATCATATGCAAAATTATGGCCAGCAGAATAGAAGACGGCATGACGAAGTAGAAGTTCAGAAAGTACCGACTTCATGACGCCCATGATAGAGAGGTCGAATCTTGGGAAGGTCTATGTCCGTCGACGTACGCTAATAGGCCAACGATTATATATTTGTATAATTCATCCATACCAAATCGATCCTCTCATTTTTGACGGGTACTCTGCTAGTGACAAAAAAAGCATAGTCATTTCGATTGTATTCGACATACATGTTTGATCAAAGGTGAAAAGTGGCGTAGCAGTTAACAGGACGCGAAAGCCAAGGATGCATGCGTTCATTTTGCATTAATGCCCATGTGAAAAGCATTAATCCCTTCCATATTTGTCCCCGATAAAGATAAAAGCCACTAAGGCTTTCACTTATGAAATTGGAAAACAATTTATAACATTTTATTTTCTTACTCATTCAATTCACTGTTTTGGAAAAGATCTAACTGAATAGAATAGAACAGAACTAACTTTATTTCACCAAGAAAACAACAACAAATTGATTGAATGAAAGCAAAATAAATGAATTCTAAAAAATAAGTATATGATATTAACACTCTACCATCTAAATATTTTTTGTATCTACTATTAAATTACAATATTTTTTTAACAGTCCTTATCTCATGATTTTTTTCTTACAAGAGAAATTTATTTCCCATTGTTGCTCGTTTCATGTATCACTCACCCTAGGCAACGTAATTAGAATAAACAATTAAAGAAAATGGAACTGCTGCAGGAATCGAATGTGCCACTTATGGGGTAGCTGCTATAACGTTGCGATGCTCTTACTGTTTAGCTAAACAGTGCGTTTAAAGAGACGAAGAGACCGACAATGAACAAGACGAGAATTTGGTGTGAGAACGGTTATTTTCACTACGTTAAAGCAGCTACCCTGTCGGTGGTATATTTGATTCTTACATTTTCTTTAATTGTTTATTCTATTTACGTTGTTTAAATTGAGTGATATATTAGGCGTGTAATAATGGGAGATCATTTAATATAAGTTCCAATATAATATAACTCACTTTAAAGTTCATTCAGTTTGACTAAGTATGTCCATTTGTCAATACATTTAACAATAAAAAACAACAACACAGCTTTCGAGCATGCAGCTCTTTGCACGGACTCAGTCTAAACAATATGTGATTTGAAATATACTCGATTTTGAATAAATCGGGAAGAAAATGATGGGTAAATCTCAATGACGCACCCTGTAAAGCAGTAACTTTTCCTCAACGATCCCCAAACTATAATATGACATCTGTTCACAAATTCTGTAAAAGAACGAATTATGGCTTCCCTATCATTAAACTTATTATAGATATGGAGTTGAAAATGAAAATCTGTAGGAGGAGAGTCTGTCAAATATGGAGGATGCTGCAAGACTTAATATCTCGAATAAATCCTTTTATCAAAATATTCTGCTTTCTTTTCACTGTTTTCTCATCTACCATGTCTACAGTGTACATAATGAAGAGAAAACAGAACAGAGCTACTTCGATGTAAGAATTTATAAAGGACATTCTATTACATAACCATCACAGCAAAAAAAATCAAAAACAAAATCAAAGATGGCTGAGCCTAAATGATAATATTCGCTTCGTCCACAACAGCTGAGCAGAACGTGGGGATTCTGAAATTTGCCCTTTTCAGCATAATTTCTGATGAAGCAGCAGAAGCGAAAAATGTGAAATAAATCCTCAAATCAAGTGTTATTCTCACCTACGCATACAAATATCTCACCTCTCGATCCCACTGAACGACCAAACAGCACACAAATATCCTCATTTCTTTCCTCGACATCAAAACCGCCGCAAATATCTTCTCTGAAAAAGATAACTGGCTCCCGTCGAAATGCATCGAATCATGCCCACGGAATAATAAGAGAAAAACTGGGATGTAACACCAATCTCTTGAGTTTTTCTCTTCACCTTCCAATTGTCATTTTCATCAACATATATATATATATATCACACAATTATTAATTATATATATTTTTTTTCCGATAAAAATTGCAAAAGTTAATTCTAAGATACTTATACAGCTCTAAAGTTGACAGAATGTAGACCAAAGATCATAACTGGAATAGCAGACACTAAAATATACAGTTCTGGTCGGTCACTCATTAATACTTATGTGACCAATGCCTTTTGGCAGCACGTCATGTTAGGGGTGACCAATTAAAAAAAATGAAAAAAGTGATGAATGAATACGTTGCCTTGGTGTAAATATTGAAGATTCCATTCCTCCGTCCCCTTTGGTACGGTCTGTCTGCGTGATACTTTCACATATACGTGAATTGAATTTTAAATTACGTTAACCTATCGTTGGCAGGTTCAATCCCTACTGCAGTCCCATTTTTTAAAGGGTTTATTCTATGTACATTGTCCTAATTGAGTGATACATAATCACCACGTAATAACGGGAGATCATTTCAAATTAGTCAGTTTCTATATAATATAATGCAATTCATTATTCATTCTGTCGGGGCAGAATATGTCCATTTCTCAAATACATACACACAAAGCTTGTTAGCCAGCCAAAGTTGAAAACTGAAGAAATCTATGTCGACGGTTTTGGTGACAGTTTGAAGAGACGGTTTTTAATATTGAAACAAGATTGAACATTGAAAATTTATGTACAGAAATCGGATACTATTTGGATATATATATATATATATATATATATATATATATATATATATATATATATATATATATATATGTGTGTGTGTGTGTGTGTGTGTGTGTATACAACGAATAAATCAAATCATATTCCTGAAGAAGCCCAAAAGTCAGAAACATGGTTGTGTTTGTGTAATGAATCCTTTATTTCATCATATTTAAATCTCTACTCTAAAAAATTAGTATACAGAGCACTTCATGAAATGAACCAATCATACATCGGATATTGAACTACTGATTTGTACGATTATATATATATATATATATATATATATATATATATATATATATATATATATATATATATATATATATATATATATATATATAGATATAGATATATAGATATATAGCTCCATTCACTGGTAGATTTCTAAACTGATTAACGAATAGATTTATTTATTATTTATTGGTTTGAGTTTTGACGAAAATCGTGATCTCCACCGTTTCTGGACACGATGTGCGGATAATCTGTCATAATCTTCTCTACGATCAGTCGGTATGGCATTTCAGGAGATTCAAAGAAAAAAAAAACAAAAATTGTCAATAAAAAATAGAACTATTGGAAAGTTATTTTTTCACGTTGGCGTTTATGCTAATATCATGGAAATGTGTAACAGTACATGAGATTTTAAAGTTGCATTTTGGGTATTTCTTTTTTTTTTTCTCCCTATCTACCAAGATTGTTTGCTCTTTACGTAATAGGTTATCTTTTATAAAATGGCCGTTTATGAAAGGAATTATGCTTAGTGAGATCTTCAAACTGTTTTGGAAATCCGAAGATTTTGAACAATAGCTCAAACAGTTGCTTTTATATCAGTTTTCACAACACTCCATATATTCCTAGCATCAACGAGGAGCGTAATTCATGTCTTTTCCAAGAGCATTAGTGCAAAGTGAACAGAAACAATCGAAGTTTGAACTCGGTCCGCCTAGACCATTTTCCTTGCTGTTACCTACTTGGTTATCCCTTTCCATATTGAAACTTTCAATACTCAGCGAAGTAACTTTTCCCTTTCAGTAGGAAAATTCATTCACCAGATGGTTCTTCACGTAGATTAGAGTTGAATGACTGTTGAACGACCGTGTGTAAAACATGGAGGATGAATGAAAGTCAGCAGAGATGAATGAAAGGAGAAAATAGTAGAAACATAATGAGGAACCATTGAGAAAATATTCAATTTACGTTTTATAAAGAGATTCTCTTCAGTGGCTTATCTTGAGTCATTGAAAGGTTTCCTTGTCTAACACATACAAAGACAACGTGGGTGTCTACCGAGGCGAGACAGCTAGCGATCTATTTCACCCACACCAATTTGCTAGTGTAGTAGATCTAATCTTCGCTGGTTCCTCACTTTGCTGATCTTGTGCCTGTCTAAGCTACTCTTTGTAAATAACAATACAAAGCACCTAACCAAGAGACAGGCGTGCAAACTGAGAAGTATGCAACGTGCGCATGAGAGAATCATGCTCAACCTTACATGGAGAGATCACAAGACAGCACAGTACATAAGGAAGAAAACGGGTGTTCGTGACATCATAGAAACTATTAAAAAAACTGAAATGGCAATGGGCAGGCCATGCTGCAAGAATAAAAGACAACCGATGAACATCACGTCTCACAACATGGATCCCCATAGATCACATGAGAAACCGAGGCCGACAGAACACAAGATGGAGAGATGAACTTGACAGATTCAGGAAATACTGGCTCCACGATACCCTTGATAGGGAATTGTGGCGAACCCTGGGGTAGGTATATGTCCAACGTTAAAAGACTGATGATGATGATGATGATGATGATGATGATGATGATGATGATGATGATGATGATACAAAGCAAACTTTGGCGTTTACAGTAGCTCAACGAATAGCAAGCTGGTTCCCCAGACCTATTCGCTCTTGGAGCAATTATTCATATTAAGGAAACGTTGGCTATCAAAGTGATGCAATTGTTAGTAAACTTGTCTCGTAGACCAACTTGATAGTACAGTGAGTAAGATCCTCACTGTGCGCCCCATTATTATATCAGACTAAGATGGGTTTGATGAATACTTATAAAAAGGAAACGTTCGCGTCGACCATAGTTCAATGAATAGCAAGCTTGACCCGCAAACCAACTCTCCAGCGTATCGAATTCGATCCTCGCTGGTTGCCCCCTGTCATGGCCTTATGGCAGACGATACTACTCTTTAAATAACCTCATAAAAGAACGTCTTCCACGCTCATCTATTTGTGTGGGGGTGTACTGTTAATGTATGAAATTCATTCTGTTAATCCAGTGAAGATGAAAGACGTTTTTTTGTCAAACTCCTACGATTGGAGTTGACTTTATTTTCCTATCTAACAACAATAATGTCAGATTCAGACCAAATAGGTAAGACAAAAAAAAAAATTCAAAATGTCTAAATGTAAAATAGTACAGGCAGGGATAATTTTAGAATTTTTTTTCAGAATTAGTAAGTTCTGGTGGATATGTATTTAGCCAAACACGTGCCCTTCCACGAGCACTTTAAAAACACTCGTCCGTTAAAACAAAATTTTTGACTCTTTGGCAGAAAAGAAATGTTAGCCGAACAAATAAAACAACGAGAAGAACATGTCTGCGACTGTATTGTGACTGAGGCAGTTGTGTTTTGGCGCCTGTTGGGGACGGGAGGGTGGGGTAGGGGAGAGTCAAGATTGGGAGATGGGGGGAATGGGCCTAATAGTTATCGCTTTACTGTGATAACTACTCAAATTGCTTTTTAATTTTTTTTGAGAGAGAGAGAGAGAGAGAGAGAGAGAGAGAAAGAGAGAAGGGAGAGAGAAATAGATGGGTAGATTCTATATCTATACTATCAAATGTCGCTAATAATGATATTTTCTTCTTCTTTTAGCTTTACTATCATTTCTATGCTTTTCTTTTCTCTCCCTCTCAAAGATATTTTCAAAATTCAGCCTAGTGGTTGAAATTATCGTTTCCTATAAATGTATGTATCACGTGTTGAGCCATTCTTTGCAGAAACTTGAATTTTTGCATACACAAACCCACTTGCGCGCGTCACCCTTCAATGCATTAGAGAATCCTTTTTTGTTTGGTTTCGTTTTTGTGATAATTTGGCTTAGTGGCTGAAATAGTTGCTTTTTTCTCTCTATCTATGTGTTACGTGTACAGCCCAAAACGTTCACAGCAGAAACTCAAAATTTTGCACACAAACTAACCTTAACCCCCCACACATACACACACATACATACACAGAGTAATGAAAACGGTTTCTTTTATATTTTGAACATTCACACTAGTGACTGGGATATTTTTTGTTTTTCTATCTATGCATGTTTCTTGTGTACAGGTTACATCAATGTAGTCAGGGTTGAATTTGACCCTAAAGCAACAAGTCTTTTATCTTATTTTCGATATTGACAACATATCAACCGTTCCGTTCCGCTATTTTCGGCCATCTTTCAGTCAACTTCGTAATTCCATCCTCCCGGAACATTTCATTTTTTCAAGAACTACATCAGGTTCTTTTTGAAGTCTTTCATGGTATTGATCGTATAAATGTGTCCATACATCTCCATTAGACGCGATTCGATCGGTATGTCATTAAATAAAAGAATAAGAGAGGAAGGGAGAGAAGAGATGTCATTAAAAGGTGTTACGCATTAAGAGAAAATATATTCTGAAAATGTTTTTACCAGCTGCTTATGATGTTATAATAGAAAAAAGTCAAAAATGGTAAAAAACAAGAACAAAAAAAAACCCGCCACTATTCACGATTTTTACAGAAAATGAATATTGCAGAATATTTCAAATCGCAATATTTTACTATCGATTGAATAAAGAAAAGGCTACTTGTTCTTCCTTTTCCTCCATCTTCTATTACTACCATCGATGCTGGACGCATCGTTGAACTTTTGGTTCTTGTTTTTTTTTATCAAGATTATTCTATACGGCTTAGAATAAATGGTTATCAGAGTATGTAATATCTGGCAAATACAGTGGATGAATGGAAACTTTTTGCATGGTCTCCAAAGGAACATGCAACCTGGCATCATTGTGACAAAATATTATGCCCTTTCTGTTAACTAATTCCGGGCGCATTGAAGTTACGCCTATACGAGCGTAACTTCAATGGGCGTGCATTTGATTCAAATATCGCTCGAGTATAACTGAAAGAAAATTGATATTCTTGAGTGAACATTATGTCTGAAAGCGATTGATATAAAAATACAGGTATCCCCAGCTTTTCAAAGGTCACTTTTTTTCCAGAAAAGGCAAAAAGCAAAAATAGCGTTCAGGAATATGGATGGACACCGGTGCATGACAGGGTACTTCTGCTGTATCTGAAGGGCTCAAAATCTATTTTTACCTAGTTGTTAATTGTTGGCGTGATATGAGTGCACTATGGCTCAAAACTTGTTCTTGAAGCACTGGATCTGACATTGAGGAACAAAAAGCAACGACAACAGTGTTGGAATGCATTAACCCGGGTACAGTCGGGTATCCATGAGTGAACGTAATGCATTAAAGCGATTAGTATGGAAATACAGGTATAACTCGCTTTCCGAAAGTTCGCTTCACACCAATCTTTGTTTTACCGAGAAAAAGGCGAAAAACAAAAAGTGTTCAAAGGTTATATTGCAGCGACCCGTTATTCTCAATTAAAATAGATACCCAGCCTTGTCCGGTTTAATGTCAGTGACGTATGATGCTTTGTATTTTAGGTGTGCTGTTTGTTACAGATAGACGAAAATGCAGAAATATGTTAGTGCTTGTAAAATGTTACAGACAGCAAAAGCCGTTTTAGTACAATATTGGGAAGGTGGTCCCAATTGTAAATCGCAAAGTTTCACACCCTCGTTCATCCAATGTTACCAACGGTAACTAAATAAAAAAAAATAAGAGAAATAATGAAATAAAATACAAAATTTGGATTGGACCCAATTACCCACTGATAACAGTGTTTAATCAAAATTCTGTTTTCTGCTATTTCTCCAATTTCTACAATCGGGACCACCTTACCTACATTGTACCCAAAAGGCTTCAACTGCCCATTGCTCTCTAAAGACGCTAAAATATTTTCATGTTTTGAGCATCCGTAGCACATAGCACACCAAAGATACAAAGCAACATACGCCATTAGTTATTTTATCCTACAAACTTTGCCATTGCTTTTTGTTGTGTCCGATCCAGTGCTTCAAAGATAAGTTTTGGGTCATTGTATAAATCATCCTGTATCAAATAATTAACAACTCTATGAAAATAAAATTTTAACCCCTCAGACACAGCAGAAGTACTCGGCATTGCACTGGTTTATATATTCAACCCATTAATGTCATTGCATTCTTAATGTCCCCAGTGTCTGATCTTCTACTTCAAGGGCAAGTTTCTGAAGCACTGTGCATTCATCACAAACAAACAACAATCGTATGCCAATAAAAAAAAATCAACTCTGTAGGCGCAGACCTTTTATTCTAGTAAGTATCAGAAATAAATATACATGTATTATTTTCAACATATGCAAATGTAGGCAGTGAGATCTAAAAATATAGAATTAAATTTTCTGCAAAGATCTATGAAATATGCAAAAGCATGCACTAACAAACCTCACAACATGAAAATCCACAGCAATAAGACCTAACCTCGAAATTCATATTGATGAAAGTTATTATCAAAATATCTCAATGAGTGAAAAAATCTTTAAAAATTAAAGAGACATAGATATAATAAAAAATATCTCATCTGAAAATATTAAAACGATACTTTTAAAGAAGTAAATGTTAAGAAAAGATATTAAATGAAAATTTCAAAGTTATTATAAGGCCCAAAAGACAAAAATATGTATTCATCCGTTAAAAGTCTAAAATGTGCGTCTATATGCATTTTTGATATTTTATTCAACATAGTAAAAAGATGATATGCATTAAAAATAAGCCAAAAACATAAACATAATCGCTTATTTCAAAAAGTAAAAAATATGGTGTCATATTTGATCTCATTATTTGCTGTTTTTTTTGTGAAAAATCAAATTATACATTGGCCTCCCTGTAAAGTCAAATTATAGCGTGGTTTCCCCTTAAATTAGATACAGAAATTAGTCAAATTTCAAAGTGGTCTTTCCTTAAATCAAAACAATAAAAGAGTTGTCTTCCTTAAATCTGTCTTGATGAAATATGCAGAATCTCGATAAAATTTGAAAAGGAAGGCGTTTTGTCCAACTCAAATGCACAATCAGGAAAAGTCACATTGCTTGTGACTTTTGCTTTCAATAGATGCAATCAATTGCCAAATTTCGGTTTCTCCGGTGCATAACTGCGAGCTATAATTTGGAACATATATACATTCCTTTTACATAAAAGATGATGTAAGAAGAGTTGGGCACGGTTAAGGGGATTTTGATTCTTTTTTCTTCATTTCGTTAGTGCATGTGTGTGTTTCGAGTATAGAAAAAATCAATAAATCAACTAACCCTATTTCCTGCTGACTAACTCACCATTATTTATATGAAATACTGGATAAAGATAGATGATAAACATATTTTCGAGTGCTGCTTGTTCTTCAGTGCATGAGTGCTACTTGAGAGTTCACTTCATAAAGAGAGAATGACTCAGATGCGCCCGACTGTGACTTTTACTCATGGGATCAGAGTTGCCATTTTCAAGAAGAAAATTGAGCGAATTTGATTTTGAGTGAAGCTATTCGGCTCCAAATTAAAGAATTGGTTCTGAAGGAAAATTAGCTAAAGATAACATTCCCTTACATGCGAATGGTACGATAAGCACATTACCCACCCTCGCACAAATCATCATTGAAATTAATCGAGAACTTTTAGAGATACTGTGTGGGCAGACAGACAGGCACGAGTGAATACATTTACCTCTTCGACAGCAGAGGTAACAATATTTTCATTAGAAGTAGTATTGATAGTCATAGCGGTATGAAGTGGGTGTCTAGTACACTGATGGCGGTAGTAGTTGTCGTAGTGGCAGGAAAGGAATAAGGTTAGATGGAGCGTGGGGGTAGCTGTGTTATAAGATCGATTTGCTGATTGAGAGATGAAAATCGTATGAGTGAGAAAGAAAGAATAGAGGGAAAGCCACCAGGGGGACGGGAAGTAGAATGCACAGACCTACGAAGACGTGAGGAGTGTTGTTGTTATTATTATTATTATTATTATTATTATTATTATTATTATTATTATTATTATAATTATAATAATAATAATAATAATAATAATAATAATAATAATAATAATAATAATAATAAGAAGAAGAAGAAGAAGAAGAAGAAGAAGAAGAAGAAGGAGGAGGAGAAATGTAATAAGATAAAAGAAAAGAGTTGGAAATAGAAGAAACGAATAGGAAAAACAAAAAAAAATTAGGAGGAGAAGAAAATAAGAAGAAAAACGGGAAAAGTAAAAAGTAGTAGTAGCAAGAAGGAGGAGAAAAGGGAGAAGAAAAAAAAAGAAGAAGAGGACGTCAACGACAAAGAAGAAGAAGAAGAAGAAGAAGAAGAAGAAGAAGAAGAAGAAGAAGAAGAAGAAGAAGAAGAAGAAGAAGAAGAAGAAGAAGACGAAGAAAGGGGGATGAGGAGGAAGAAAGGAGAGGAGGAATAAACGGAGAAGAAAAGAAGAGGACAAAGAAGAAGAAATGTGTAAGACGAAGAAGAAATAAGTAAGATGAGAAAGTAGTAGATGATAAATTAAAAAAAATGAATTCAAAAAGAATAATAATAAGAAGAAGACAGAAGAAGAAGAAGACAGAAGAAGAAGAAGACAGAAGAAGAAGAAGACTGAGGAAGACAGAAGACAGAAGAAATAATGAAAGGAAGAAGAAAAAGAAACGGAATCCCTATTAACAGCAGTCCAGAATAAATGTATTATCAATACAAAGAAAATATTAAATACAGAATCGACAAATATTAAGAAGAGCAGAATAGCAAATATCATGTGAGCTGAAAGAGGTAAAATATACAAGCGAATGGAACCAAATGGCATCAGAGTTGGATGAAGAAGAACCAACATACATAGCCAGCCAGACCAACTTTCAAACTGAAGAAACTTATGTTTACAGTTTTTGTTGACGGTTTCTCATACCAGGACCTTACCCGGGAAGTGAAACATGCGAACGGTACCTAAAATAGTAGAAGCGAGTTTGGATGAATTAGAGTTTGGTTGAAGGATCGGGATTGCCTAGACCACTGCAATGCCGGGGTCTGCGAGAATACTGAGTAAGGTGCTGGAGATTAAGGGAGTCTTGCTACCGCTATGTCCTTAGTGATTAACATCAGAAATTTCGTATGAAGACGCAAATGATAATGATTATCATTATTATAATCATGATCATGATGAGGGCGAGGATTATCAATGTTTCTCTCAAAATAACAATTTTGCTATTAACAAAGACAGAAATAAAGAAAACAAAGGCAGAATTTTAAGGATATCTCCACGTACCACCGAGAGGGAAACCGTGGATAAGGGGTAACCTCTGAAAGGGAAACCCTCGATAAGGAGTAACCTCTGAAAGGAAAAACACAGATAAAGGATAACCTCTAAAAAGGAAACCCTCGATAAGGGGTAACCTCTGAAAAGAAAACTCTGGATAAGGGGTAACACCAGAAAAGGAAAACAGGGATAAGGGTTAGCACTGAAAGGAAAAAACACGGATAAGGGGGACTTTTATCAATTTTGACGATTGTTTTGCCCTTCCTCAACACTTAGATTGTTTTTACAACTTACTATTCGGACCGTTGTTTTGATGTTGTTTCATAAACCGATGAACCAGTCGATATGAGATTTGTTAACATAATTCGTCTTGAATGATAAAACATCTTTACATATTATATATATCACGAGAATCGATTGAAAAGAGAATAAATGATTGTTCGTTGATGACGTCAGGTACCAGAGAACCGACAGTGCTTATAATCGAGGTGTGCGTGGACACATCTAAAAAAGAAAGATTGGGAAAGAAAGATGTGCAAAGAAAATCAGGAAGAAGAAAAAAAGGAACTAAAAGAGAAAAAAACAGAAAGAACAAGACTGACTACTGCAAGGTCACGCTCCTATCTTAATTCTTTTCCGACTTTTGTATTGTCTATGTAATTCTAAAAAAATTATAACCATACATATTTTGAATAAATCTATAGTAATGAAATAAGTCCCTTTTGTATTTGTCAATAGATGTTCGTAGATATGTCAAACCTGTCAAATTAGCCTCCAGGCAATCAGTTGGCCGTGAGTTGGCACTTGAGTTCAACAAAGGTCAACTCCATATTTGAAAAAGGGTTTGACAAAAGTCAACTCCAAACTCCGAACTTGGGTTTGACAACAAAAATCAACTCCATATTTAAACAGGGGTTTGACAAAAGTCAACTCCAAACTTCAAGCTGGGGTTTGACAACAAAAATCAACTCCATATTTGAAAAGGGGTTTGACAAAAGTCAACTCCAAACTTCAAACCGGGGTTTGACGACAAAAGTCAACTCCATATTTGAACAGGGGTTTGACAAAAGTCAACTCCAAACTTCAAGCTGGGGTTTGACAACAAAAATCAACTCCATATTTGAAAAGGGGTTTGACAAAAGTCAACTCCAAACTTCAAACCGGGGTTTGACGACAAAAGTCAACTCCATATTTGAACAGGGGTTTGACAAAAGTCAACTCCAAACTTCAAACTGGGGTTTGACGACAAAAATCAACTCCATATTTGAACAGGGGTTTGACAAAAGTCAACTCCAATCTTCAAACCGGGGTTTGACGACAAAAGTCAACTCCATATTTGAAAAGGGGTTTGACAAAAGTCAACTCCAAACTTCAAACCGGGGTTTGACGACAAAAGTCAACTCCATATTTGAACAGGGGTTTGACAAAAGTCAACTCCAAACTTCAAACTGGGGCTTGACGACAAAAGTCAACTCCATATTTGAAAAGGGGTTTGACAAAAGTCAACTCCAAACTTCAAACCGGGGTTTGACGACAAAAGTCAACTCCATATTTGAACAGGGGTTTGACAAAAGTCAACTCCAAACTTCAAACTGGGGCTTGACAACCAAAGTCAACTCTAGACTTTGCACTGGAGTTTGACAAAAGTCAACTCCACACTTTGAAGTGAAGTTTGACAAATACGTAGAAAAAAACAACAAAAATCATGAAGAAAGATATCACGTGGATAAATTAATGAATGAAACTCTATCTCTTACACACGCACAGATACACATATAAACACATCAAATAGACAAACACACTCACCCCCAAATAGTTGTTTTATACAAAAAGGTATACAGACTTCACAAGGCTTTCAACCCCGCACACAGGTACCATAATCAATTGAAATTAGAAATTGTCAACCAAAACTGTCACTACAATTGTCAAAATTCTTCACTTTTCAAATTGGCCCAGCTGGCTGGCTATGTATCACGCATACAGGCCGTACCAAAGGAGCTAAAGGGCTGAATTTTTCAAACATTTACTCCTTATCAAGTCTACAGAAACCCTGCAATTTGCAGCGTGAGTTTATGCCAACATAAAGCGAGGAAATTTACTTACGTACTGTTCACCCTTTTTGAAATGTTTTAGTTGATCACCCACAACACGATATTCAGCTGGATGACCATGATCACATAACGGTTTCTATTGAATGTTCAACTCGACCTGTTTCCAAAGTTTTCATTCTGGCTCTGGCTTCGATCTTCTGACAACCTTTCGTCTATTATCCACTGGGAGGGGTTTATACGGGAGTACGATGTATATATTTACTTCTCAATTTCAGAGTAGGTTATCTCGTCTTAAAACAGTCCTGAAATTGAGCGCACTTTTCAAAACAAATAGGGGCTTACAATGCTCCGGAGCACCAGCTGTACGGGTTCAGTTCACTTATCCCCGATGGCCTTTCTGTGATCCGAGATCATAGATCTTAGATATAACCCTACTGTATATATCTACAGTGCAAAACTTATGCTATCAATGTTCGTCTGTTCACTTCCGTTTTTTTTTCAAATCTTTGGCAGACGATTAAAATGAAATTGAATTGAAAAATATATACTTAAATATCAACAAGTAAAATAAAATTGAAAATAAAAACTGGTCTGGTTAGTCGCTCATTAGAGACCGTCTCGTGACCAACGTCTCCTGGTAAGCATACCGTGTCGAGGATGATAGATGAGAAAATTAAAATAAGGGGTGATCAATGAATAAGTTAATTCTCTCACCTTTTGATGGATCATTAAAAAAGTTTGAATTCTCAAAAAACAAGTGGGCACAACAAGTGACCAAACTAACATAAACTTTGTAAATTGAATCCCACGACTAAAAACCTATTGAGCGTGTGTGTGTGTGGGGGAGTTAAACAAAGCAGAAACATTTGACCTAGACGTAATAAGGAGTAAACGTTTGTATTTTCAGCCTTCTTGCACCATTAGGGAAGGCCTATACGCGTTATACATACATATATACATACATACATAGCAAGCCTACCGGACCACCTTGAAAACTGAGGAAACCTATCTTGACAGTTTCGGTGATGGTTTAGAATGGCACTTCCTCATGAAAAAATGTAGAGGTTCCTCCGGATGATTGTTACGGGGTAACATTGGCTGGCGACCGCTAAGAGATCTTGTCTGTACATTTCACCTCCGAAAAGCACTACAACCAGTACCGACTGCGACTATTGGCACTACTACTACTACGACCACTACTACGACTCCTACTACCACCACCACTACTACTACTACTACTACTACTACTACTACGGTTGATGGTTATTATTGCACATTGCAATCAGCAGTTCGCCCATTCAAGCAAGTGCGTGCAATTCAATGCTTCAGTAACTGTTGTTAATTTCATTATTACTCAATCGAAGAAGAGACTACCCCAATACAACCAACTGGGCAGAAATGAAATTCACTCTGCACTACAACAATTACCGTACGTGCCGGTATATAAGACGGTTATCAAATCACCGTAGCCCCACAGATGACCCGCTTGACCAACCAGCCAAGTGGGCAACAAATTTTTCTCTCTCCCTCTCTCTCTCTCTCTCTCTCTCTCTCTCTCTGAGTGTCCGTGTATCTGTGTGTGTGTGTGTCTCTGTGCACTCCAGGATACATTTTTGGGACTGCAACCATGAGAATCTGCGTGAGTACACCATTTGGCACCGTCTACGAAAGATTTTTAAAAAAGGTGCTCTTTGGGGTTCCTATGGACATTTTGAACTAACAATGTCCACAGTGTGTGCTGTGTTTGTTTTTGTTTTATAATTTTATTTTTATTTTGATCATTTTTTTCTTGATACGGGCTATGGAGAATCAATTATACATGGTGATATTTTGCATTTAATTTAAAAACTAGAGAGCATTCGGAGAGTGCATACCTCTGCCAACGCCATCATCATTAACAAAAAAATGAATGAAAATCTGCATTCAATTCTCCCTCGGCCTATGGCCCACATTCCCGGAAAAAAAATCAATGGAATTGATTGAAAACTTTGGGAGATATTTCTTTGTAAAGGTAGAAACAACAATACAAAAATACACTGAGTCCAATACGTTAGTATTATGCCAAGGATGATGTCTACCAAAGCTCAATATAGACAATAATGGAACTTGGGTGAATTGTAGTAAGTGAATCTTCCAGATACCCTCATAAACCATTCGCCTTATAGTCTTTCATATATGGTTACGTTTATAACTTAGTTAGAAACAATGTCACACAAGTGGGCCAGCCAGTAAGGATCGAACTCATTACAGTAGTAACCGTCAGCATCACAAGCTGTAAAGGGAATCTTTCTTGGCTTGCTTTTAAATATATAAGTATGGGACCAGGATTTTGATTTTTCTTTAAATGTAAATATTACAGTGTCCAGTAAGCTGGTATCATGATTAGAAGGTATCCAATGAAACTCGATATGGAGATTAATGGTGCTTGGATAAGCACCCTTCAAATACCTTTGTAAACCATTTGTCTTGTAGTCCCGTGTAACCTTAATAATAGTATCACCAAGGTTCGTCTATGGGTGATGATGATCCGGATCGGTACAAGGAGAGTGATTTTAGGTTGATCAGATTGACTAATGTACTTACTCATCAGCTATCTCCTCTGTCTATCATCAGATCGAGTCGGTGTCATGACCTCTGTCAAAATGAGTGGCGATGGGACAGATTGCATGATACTCTGGTTCATGAGAACTAATAAAAGAAAAAAAAAAGAACAAAAAGCAAAAAACAAGCCTGATGCACAAGTTCTGTGGTCTTTCAGACATACATACGAGTGGAAGAAAACGAGAGGTGGTGGGAGATTCAGTGACGGCAATCCGTACTATAGATGCTAGCCTATCAAAAACCGATACAAATAATACTCTGGGATTAGGAAGAGTCGCAGTGAGTGGTAGTCCTTCTAGTAAACTTTTTAAACCTTGTACGGCATGTTCGGCATTATATTACCGGGCTGGGCTCTTCAGAGCAATCCTCTGGGGAAATGGGTGTTACTTGGCAATAAGATGAAATGCGACAGAGTTAAAAACTGGTTAACATAGAAGAAGTATCGAGTAATCCATGGCCTGACTTGATGGCGAATTCAAGCCTCTTGCAAAGACGACAACGACAACGACGACGACGACGACAACAATGAAGAAGAAGAAGAAGAAGAAGAAGAAGAAGAAGAAGAAGAAGAAGAAGAAGAAGAAGAAGAAGAAGTTGTTTGTGTCAGCCATTTATGAAAATGGGTATGCTAGGCCGGAAGTGACTAAATATCTACGTCCTAATATGTCTAAATTTATAAGAATTGAATATAATATCATAGACAGGAATATAGAATTGGTTATATATATTCAAATATATCTATTTTATAAAAAATATTATATCATATAATTACGTATTAGGGACAGGAAGAAGAAAAAGTGCTTCTCCATATGTCAACATGAAACCTATATTGGAAATCTCCATGAACATCTTCTTATAAATCATGACACAACCTGGAAGCGAGTTAGTGAAAGGTTTTCATTAGTGCCCTGGTTGAATTTTAAGGGATTTTTTTAACTGAAGTGCGCTCCTAAGGTCTCTGCGCCCTTGGTGAATTGCCTAGGTACGCATGATATGTCAGTCCTGCCTGGAAGAATTTATTGGCTACTACGTTTAATTTTAAAAACTCGAAACAAAAACTGACAATTTCTTAACTAAGTTCTTCTCTTCTACTTCAACAAGAAATTTAGCTTGCATTCAGATTCTCCAAATTAGCCCTTTTCCCAGCTAAATGTAGATGATTTTTTTGTTTAGACAATAAAAATCTTCTATAGCCGATTGAATCTTGTGCGTCTAATGAATTGAATTTTTTCTTGATAATTCATTCTGGATTCTCCATATGTAGTTACTTTAGTCGATTTGGCTTTAAATGAGTATATATATATATATATATATATATATATATATATATATATATATATATATATATATATAACGATCAACATACATGAGATATATAACGTTTAGCCAGTTTCAGCCATTTTAAAAGACATTTTTAGCTATGAATAACAAACGATATTTGGCAGCACTACTTTCGTTTGTGAATGAGGTAGGCTAAGAATATATTTGTTAATTACGAGATATCCATCAGCACCGTCACATTGCACTAAATCCATGTTTTCCAATAAATTAGGCCAAGGATTACTCTCGGCTGCTGGTACCGTGTAACTCAGTGCAGCTTGTTGCATGCCACTTGGAGAGGATATAGGTTCCAACAAGTTACCTCATGGACCCGAAGAATGTCACGAAGATACTAGGATGGTACCCCGGCGATCTACTTGGTCGCTGGATTATTTGATTTTTGATATAGATTCCCCCAGACTAAAAACTGACCATGTGTCAAATTTGCCGTAGATGTGTATGTATTGGCAATTGACACATTTGTTGGATCTCTTGAATGACCATTTTCAATCGACTGTTCTGAACGGCTAAAAGTGGCTAGATCATTCGAAATATAGCTAAAATTTCAAGGTATCAGTATACGCCTCGAATACTCACGCAAATGTTGAAAAAATTGAAATTATTAATAAGATATCTATGTTCACAAAGAACGTTATTCTCAATCTAAACGTTAAATAACATTATTCTCGATATATATATATATATATATATATATATATATAGAGAGAGAGAGAGAGAGAGAGAGAGAGAGAGAGGGGGGGAGAGAGAGGGGGAGGGAGAGAGAGAGAGAGAGAGAGAGAGATGATTGAATAAATAAAGATATGTGATATTTTCCCCAAAACACATGTTTCGTACTTTTAATATGCGAAAGTTCTGAAATATTATCCAAAATACCTACATGCTCACTCAATTAAACCAAGTTTCAGTTTGTGCAGTGTAAAAGGAAATATATTAAAGGACATATTTCTTTGCTGTAATGTCAAATTGCCGGGAATAACAAAGTAAAAATACATTGAAATATTTGTAAAAGAATCGATGTGAAAAAAACTGAAAAGATGATTTAAAAAAGTAAATATTAAAACAAAAATTATCAAATGAAAATGTTGAGATTCATTAAGATCTTGTTGATACACAATACATTTATCCATAAAAATTCTTTTGAAAGACAAATGTTCGAAGTTTCTCTTTGAAATTCCTACCGATTTTCGTGAAATTTGTGGGGTAATGAGTTGTCTTCCATATATCAAATTAAAAATGACCTCTGAGGCCAACCTTTCAGAGTTCATTACGTTTGCTGTGAAAATATATGCCCATGTGCCAAATATGAGTTACTTATGTGCAACACCGCGTCTTACAATTGCTCTGATTGGCAAGAGATAATTATAAATGACCCCTGGTGACCTCGAATGACCTCCGAGTTCAACTTAGCCCATTACGCTCGCTGTAAAAAGATCTGGCCATATGCCAAATTTCACGTTCCCACTAGCAAATTATAGCCTACAATTACTTCAATTGGCTAGAAATGACCACAAATGACCACTGATGACCCCAAGATCAACTTCACATAGTTGGTGTTCTCCGCTATGAAAGAATGTACCGAATTTAGGCTTCCTAGATGTAACATTAACTTCGGATTACGTCGGACGAAAAGTCAAGCTAGTCATAAAAATTACATTGTAAAAAAAAGCTTCACAGTGAAGCTTTTACAACATCATTCACCCTATTTCCTCTGCCGTGAAATGATGTACAGCTATGCAGAATTTCAGCTTCCTCCTTGCAAAATTGTGGCCTACAAAGTGGAACAGATATTACTTACCATTTCTTGAATTTGGTCACTACTAGCAGTTCAAAATAGCGGTTCAAGAAATCCAAGAAACTGCAACAGTTAAAGGATCGCTGAAAGTAGGTATATTCTTTCTTTGCTTAAACCCTTGTAGTGCCCCCATTCTTTTTAGTTTGGAATTAAATACAAAACTCATCTTTTAGCAAAATATCCACTCGGGGCTATTCTCTGACGCTGATAGACTCTCGATGAACAGACAGAGAATATACAGTTTTATCCATGCACTTTTCCCGAAGTAAAGAAGTTCAGAAAAGATTATCGTGACAATCGGATGGTGAAAAGACTTAGCCACCTCTATCACCAGAGTGAGAGGTGATACGCGTTTGTAGCACGTGGTGAAGACACGGTGGCGTAGACGCAAGGCTGTGCATATATGCTCGATATCGGTGAAGTGAAATGGGCAAAGTTAGTACAGAGCAAGCTCAACCTTCAAAAATAAAATTTGATTAATCCTAAAAAGAAGTGTAAACAACCAATGCATCCTCCGAATAGTTACTTATGGAGCTGAAACGTGGAACCTTACAAAGAGACGGACCCGCAAATAGAGAACCATGCAACGTGCACATGAAAAATTATGCTCAACCTTACATGGAGAGACCACAAGACGGCACAGTACACAAAGGAGAGGATATCATAGAATCCACGAAGAAAACTCAACTGGCAGTGGGCTGGCCAAGTCGCAAAAATGTCAGGAAACCGATTGACATCACGACTTACGACATGGATCCCCAGAGATCACGTGCACAATCGAGGCCGGCAGGGTATTAAGTGGAGAGATGAGCAGGACAAATTCAGAAAATACTGGCTCCGCGACGCCCACAATAGAGAAGTGTGATGAATCTTGGAGAAGGTCCATGTCCAACGTCCGACGTTAAGAGACTGATGATGATGATGATGATGATGATGATGATGATTACTAGACCGTAGAAATTCCACGGGTGTTGACAACTAAGATTAACCGTTATCTTATGTCTCTGCTCTTCTCTTGCCCGTTGCATGCATCTTCTCATTTTCTCCATTATCCATTTCAATCTTCCATGATTTTATCTAAATGTTATACAAACATGGATTAGTTTCATTCGTGAAAAAAAATCTTGTCCGGTCAGTAGCCCAGCTAAGTTTCTTTTCTGCCTTTCGTACGCTCTTATTGAACCACTTGGCTTTCTTTTCTCCCTTCTCTCTCTCTTCCTACCCTTTTGTAAACTATCGAAGTTTCTTCCTCTCTCCTCCTATTCTCTAATTAAATCACCTAACTCCCCTTTCTTTCCTCTTCTCTTCCTATAAATTCAACAATCTACCTAATTTTTTTCCCTGGCCTCTTTCTTTTTAAATGAAGTAAGGAATAAGATAAACAATTTAATTAATATAATTTCTAGTAATAAAACAAGTGATATATTATTTATTCAATTTGTAGTAAAAAAAAATGTATTTTCATTAAGAATACTCATCTTTACAAAACCAAACTTTACCCAGATCTTACAAACTTCTAATTCTGTAATGTAAGAAAGAAACGAACTACGTCTGTTTTATTCAAATTTTTTGACTAAAATTCTCTCTCTCCAGATTGGTAGGTTTATTTTACCATTTGACCGGCGAGGGCGTACCAGTCGTAATCGTGACGAGTGTGATAGCAGTATGACTAGTCAGCATCATGTTTGTATTTCGTGGTCCAAAATGACTACAGCTTCAGTTCTTAATGGTGCAGTGATTTTGAGTACGGTGAGTGAGATTTGCACGTATCGTTAGTCTCACAATTTCAACCCTGACTACCTGGATCCAGCGTAATGTCATCACGTGTTCTTCACATTTTACAATGCAATGATAGCCTTAAGGGGGACCACTCTCTAATTCGAAATCAAGGTTGTCTATCACGTAGACTGGTTGCTAACAAGGGGTCGAGAGCACAGTCTATCTTACTATTATTCACTCATAGCTAGGAGGAGGGAGAGAAGAGATAGATTTATGCCTTCCCAAAGGGCATCAGTGTGAAGTGAACACAAAATGTCTCAGTTGGAGTTTGAACCTGGCTTTGAACAACGCGCCATCAACCATTAGATCAGGCACATCATTAATTACTGCATGTGAAACTCATGCGACTTACAATGATAATAAGAGTGTGTCATAGCTCTTTTGGTTAAAACTATAACGTTGGGTATCCCTTCTCCGATATTCTGAGATCCTAATTGCCGTCTAGCGTAAAAGCTTGGTTATCTTTTTGTAACTCTTTAAAAATGTGAAACTACGGAAGTTCCAGTACCTTAGTTTCATGATCTTTCACAAACTTTGTTTTGTGCATAAAATTATCAAAAATATTGTATAAAATACCTTCTTGCTGTGTACATGGTTTAAGTGAAACAAACGTTTTCTTGTGTTTTAACTAAAGTCCAATCCCACAGTCACCTCTTTGTTTATAAGCAAATGTTTCAAGCTCTAAAAACATCCCAAATCCCAGATACTTCAATTTGATGTCGTCAATCACAGAAAGACGTCCACATTTTCAAGGTTCTCGTCTACGTTACCAATGTTGAGTTATACGTTTATTGACGGTCCCTTGGCCAAATAGCTAGTTGGTATAGAGATCAGTGTTCGCTGATCCACGTTCCATTCTGAACACCTACGACAAAATTGCTCGAATTTGTTCTTTTATTATTTGATTTGACAGCCTCAAATCTCAAATAAACCAGAATAAATGGTAAAAACGTTCAGCTTGAATAAACCAAGCAAAGTTCACGTTCTAACATGATATATCCCATGAAGATAGTTAAATGAGAGTTTATTCCGAAGATAAGCACAAAATTTTAAAATGAAAAAAACAGCACTTATTTTTGTATTCTAGTACCAAACTAATCAAAATTTAGTGAACAACAATGAGAAAATAGATTTATTTTACCAAGATAGTGCTTTGAAAAGAAAGTAATCAACTCTGGTAGACAATGAACCCTCCCATAGACGATGCTTTTATCAAACTCGAGAACAAGATGGACTTTGTTTCCATAACAAGATCAATCCTCACCTATTCCAGGGGAGTGAACTTTTCACTGTTTTTTCTATCCCGTCAAGTAAAACCAAACCAATGCATGAAATCAACTTTTCTCTCACGAAGATCTGGAATCACGGCCGAGTGATCGCTGGGCAGTTCTCTCACCAACTGAACCAAACTGACAAGTCGTACACCTTGACGAATTTATTTATCATATATACAATACAGAAGTTGTTGTGATCATCTTTAGCTGAAATAAAAAGTCGGAACAGAGTTTGACCCTAAAGCAGCCAGGCTTATATGAAACATTTATACAAATCCTTTTGTTTATGTAAAGCTGTCTGATTATGAATGATCATATATCTAGAAAAAACAAGAGTTTTAATTACAAATTTAATTTACAATGTAATTCCACGCTAAATTGACTTAGTTTGTGTTCGACAGTATTCGCTTTCTTTTTGAGAATACAGACTTTTGAGGCGTAAAGTCACTTATTCATTGATCACCCCTTTTCCCAATCATTTGATTGCACCCCCCACCCCAATAAAGCATGCTGCCAAAGGACGAATTCAATGACAATTGAGATCTGTCACAATATATGGAATGAATAAAAGTCTGGGCGTTTTTCTATAAATCCTACCCATGATATCATGGGGTTCATTAGGTGCTAATAATGATAATGATAACAAAACTTGAAAGTAGAAACCTATTAAAGAGCATGAATACCTTGACAATCCCCGATGAGGTACAGGTATGTCCAGTTTTTCAATAGTTCGCTTTATGCCACTTTTACACTTTTGCAAGAAAAAAAGGAAAAGCAAAAGTAGCCTTCAGCGTTTGTGGGAAAGGTTGGGACAGTATGTACCGCAGCGCTGTTGTGATTTGCGAAGGCTGGAGACCTGAGATTTGCTATCACTCAGACTTCAGTGATGACCGTCAGAAATCTAGTGAAAAGTTCCAAAAGACAGCAGTGCAATGGATTGCGAGAACGCTGAGAGGAGGGCTAGAGACTTGCTGTCACTAAGTCTTCAGCCATAACCAACAGACATCCATTGAGAACATGGAGAAGCAGGAATAATTTGTTGAAGAAATTCACCACGCTACATGACAAACTGATCCGCTAACTTCAACGTGCACAGGAGAGAATTATGCTCAAGTGGCTACATAAAGGCAAGGTCCCAGAATGAATGACCGGAGGCAGAACAACCCTAAAATAAATCCTAAATCCTGAGCCTACCTCTAATGTAGAAGATCTTGACTGAACGGATAGCGGAGAGAATATATGTTTCCATGGATAGAAGAAGACCGACCAGAAGAAGAGAATGGATGTATGAAAGGAACCGAAGGGGCGAATGATTTGCTATTCTCATCGAACAGGTTATTCCAAAAGAAGGAAGAGAAGAAAAAATGTTCCAATGAGACGGCTTGATCACAATAAAGAGGGCGACATGATCCAACATTGCTTGATACGCAGATGCCTCAGGATAATCAGAATTGGCGAATCTGTGATGATATTCATCGCCAACCCACAAAAAAAAGAAAGAAAGTAGCCTTGAATACTGCAGGAGAAAATCTAGCAGAAATATTTCGGGGGACTCTCTGGCCTAATTACTACTTGTTCTAACCATGTTGCCACTAAACAGTTCTGTGTCCAAATAGCCAAAATGGGATTGGAAAACCATGTGCAAGCAAGCAATGAATATGTTATGAATAGTGCTCGAAGCAGTGCAATAAATAATAAAAAGGTAGCAAACGAGGTAATAATGAAATCAAGGAAAGAAAAACAGGAACAAAAGAGAATTTAGAACAGGTAGAAAATATTGTTGACAAAAGATCATGGACATGGCTGCGCAAAGAACATCTGAAGGGAGAAACTGAATTCCCCATCATAGCAGCTCAAAACAAAGGCATCAGGACAAACTATGTCAAGGCGAAGATCAACAGAACCTAGAAAAACAGCAAATGCTACCTCTGTAGAGAAATGGACGGGGGGATGAACCAGATAACTAGCAAATGTAACAAGAAGATAACAAGAACAGGCTGACATTCTTGCAACATAACCACCCCGTAATCATTTAATTTCTCTAATGGTTTCTATGATACCTCTGAGCCTTTTTAGTTTTCTGATATGATTTGATATCTTGTGATCTCTCCGTGTGATGTTGAGCATGATTCTCTCTTGTGCATGTTGCATGGTTCTCAGTTTGAGGGTCAATCTTTTGGTTAGGTTTCACATTTCAGCTCCATGGATAAGAATCGGGAGGATGCATTAGTTGTAGACCCCACTTTTTAAAACTAATGGGATTTTCTAGTTCTTGAAGTTTGAGCTTGCTCAACCGGAGGCTTGCGCACCTAGAATGACCATTCGCTTGATTAATTCTTCTTTCGAGGATTTCATGGAGATTCGTTATCCGAGATATATGAAGTTGTCTACTTTTTGGGGCTCTGCGTTATGTCTTTGTCCTCAATATGATTATTCTACACAGCATTTTTTTTATACTGGAGTTTTAGTAAAGACCAACTTTTTGCTTTCTTTATCCAGTTTGTCCAGCATTATAAGTAATTCATAAAAGCTATCAGCTAAAGTACGATGTCGTCAGCGAATCTTACTGGAGTATTCGCAGTCAATTCTGATTCCTTTATTTTCCCAGTGTAAGTTTCAGAAGATCATCTCGAGGCTGACGGTGAAGAATTTGCGTGATCTGGTATCGCCTTGTCTCACCACTTTGTCGAGTTGAAAGGAATCAGTCTTTATAAATACCCATAAAAAGAACTGTCGTGTCAGTAGATATGTTGCAAAGCTCTGACACACATTGAGTCAATACTTCGTTGCATAATTGCATCAATGACCGTTAGGATTTCCACTGAGTCGGAGGCCTCCTTCAAGTTAACAAATGTTACCGTGATTGACAGTCGTATTCCACTGCTCCGGAAGCCAGCCTGTTCCCGAGGTCTTTTTTTTCCATCTAGTGTTTTGGGGATTCGGTTGGTGATCACTTTGGTAGAATGTCTATAGATTGCAGTTGAGTATCATAACCATTGATATAGATAAAAGAAACATTCACCATTTGACAATTTTTCCTCTTCCTGTTCAGAAGATACAGACTAAGTCTTCTGGCCTCGATTTTGTAACCTTTTCGAATCTCAAAATAGTTTTACTCGTTGACAGAGGTGCAACAAGGGATTAAGGGGCCCTTTCCAAGATTTGGTCAAGTTTGTCAGTAAACTACAATTCATAGAGCTATTGGGGAGCTCCATTGGGGACTCGGTGCGTTTCCAAATAGTATCCTAACCCCCTAACCTACGCCTCAGCTCGTTGAGTTCTCACTATCTGTAAAAGCCATATGATGTCTCAGATCCCCGTTTTCTTTCTCGTATATTGTGCTATCACGTGATCTCTCGATGTGAGGTTGAGTGTAATTCTCTCATGCGCATGTTGCCTGCTTCGCAGTTTTCGGGTTTGCCTCTTGGTTAGGTTCCATTGGTTAGGATAAGTGACTATCGGGAGGATGCATTGGTTGTATACTCTTCTTTTTAGGATTATTGGGATCGTTTTGTTTTTTAAGGTTGAGCTTGCTTTGCCGAAGGCTTGCCATCATAGGGTGATTCTCCGCTTAATTTCTTCTTTTGTGATTCTCCGCTTAATTTAGGGTCCTGGAGTATGGAGAAGATATGCTGTCACTTGGTCCCCAGTGACAGATACTGGATTGATTGGTGAGAAAACTCAACTGATATAAATAAGAATTAGAAAACAGCGAACACAGTCAATACCATACTCCAACTAAAACATTAATAAAAATCAGGTCATATATGTAGCTACGATTCTTGAGGAGTACCTGCGTGAGTTCTGATTTTCCATATTTGGGATTATCGTCTTCACATATGAAAAATCGAAATTGAAATTATCTCAATCGAAAAAAAATTCCGATATTCAACTCGAAATGCATTCGGTACTTCCTTGGCCCATGATACACCCTATCATAAAATGTCTTTGGAATTCTTTGAGTCCATTGACAGATAGGCAAACGTGAGTGAATCCATATGCCGTTCGTTGGGAGGGTGAATAATAAGGAAATCAAGACCATCCAAACGACAACATTACTTAAGTCAACTAAGATACTGTGAAGGGTACTGGTGTATCAAGGTTTGCTGTCACTTGGTCTCCAGTGAAAAATACCATATACTACTGTTGTGTAAACTCAGTAAGCGCAAATCAAAAATACAGTGTTGTTTAATTTTTTCAACAATCATTGGAACAGTTCCGAAGAGTCCTTGGAAAAAAAAATTGGGAGGATTGGCAATCCAAGAGGAAAAAATTGAAAAAGTGCCAGGACCTCACATGGGATCTGAGAAAGTTGTGAAACGTGGAGTTTAAGGTCGTGTCCACGAAGGTCGTATCCTGGATGCAGATGCTCACTTTTTAGATGACGGGACTAACAAAACACTCGATATTTCCGATATCCTCTCTATCATGGGCGTCCGCTGCCACTTTTCCTGGGAGGGGCAAAAGGATGTATTCCAGGGATACGGAAGGATATATGGGGAAGGGGGGACAATAATATTACAATATATACAACTGAATGTTGGTTGTTAGGTAAAGGACGAGATGATGTCTCAGCTGTGTCCGTCCTAAGCCGTCATTGTTTTTAGTGTATCATTCATCCCAAACCCGTATAAGGTTCCAACTTCTCGGTGAGAAGGTCTGATCTGGGGTAGGGGATGGGGGCAAAAGCCTCTTTTGCAACCCAAGTGGACACCCATACTCTGTGTATATTCGAATGAAAAATATCGTATTTTGAAAGTGACATATGTTAACAGGGGAGGACAACAACCATTGGGGCGGGAGTGAAAAAGCGTGTTGTCAAGTACATTTATTTTGGCCTTTTTCTTCTTTTTTTTTTTTTTGCAACAGGGCCGGAGTGACACTTTGGTCAGCTCCAGCAGCATTGAACATCTGGTTCCGCTAGAACGGAGACTGGATAGATTGGAAATCCGACAAAGACTGTCCTGGGAATTGAAAATGTTGTAAAATATCTGTACCTCGCATAAAGGAATCACTGTAGCCCATGTGTGAGCCAGAACTAGATATCTAAGAGAGTTAACTAAATTAGTTAAAATAACACATCTTTTATCTTTAAAAAAATACGATGTAAAAAAATACCAGCACGAGATTAGGACATTGCTGGTCCAAAATAACCACAGTGACCCCTACACCTAAAGCACCTTCTTTGTTTTTGGAAGGGGGGGGGAAGAAAAACAAACAAAAAAACAAACGTTTTTAGATAGTGTCTAGTGGTGCACTCATGCAAATTTTCAAGGTTGTAGCCCCGAAAATGTGACCAGTAACGACCGGACACACACACACGCACAAACACATGCATAGACACACACATGCATAGACACAGACGAGCAAAGAGGGAAGAATCTGTAGCCCACTTGGCTGGTTGGTCGGGCCATTTCTGGGACTACGATTCGATACTGAGGAGAGTACTGGTGTACTGAGCAGACTTGCTGTCACTTAATCTCAAGTGGAAGCCACCGCTCACTGTTGGCAATAGACTGCAGATCTATAACCATTATCACTACTTCTACTACTACTTCTACAGTACAATTTCTGTCCTTTTTCCGCGCTTATATCATATTAAATAAAAGGTAAATTAATTAGCTGTGTTAATATACGTTCCATATATAACACTGTATCGCCAGCGCACCAACCGTAGCTGTTATCAGCAGCGGTATATAATTATTATAACTACTACTACTACTACCACCCTTAGATCGAACATTGATCTTCAGCTGCAACTACTACTACTACTACTGCTGCTGCAATACAACAAGCAACTGTGCACACACCTCAACACAAATATACATTACACAACTGCACATCCACTTTATACTTAAAAAGCAAAACACAACGATTACTATATGATTGCATTGTTCACATCACACTCGTCTAGACCACAAAAATGACAAAATCATTAATAACAACGGCTCAACATTGTTACGTCTTTGAATGACTGAATACGACCGCTACCGTCACGATTACTATCACTACTAAGTGATTTTATTACAGTTGCAACAGCTACGACGACGACGGCGACTAGTGGTAGTGAAGACTGCTGATTTTGAACGCTACCACTTAGCAAGCACTAGGAGTACCTGGCTTCCTTCTTAGTTATATACCTACATTATGCAGAATAATACAGAATAGAGTTTTCTCTCCTTTTCTTCGCTTTCTCTTACATTGGTGTGTACCAACCAAGCGGCGTTTTTTGGTAGGGAAAAAGAGAAAGAAGAAAAAAAAAGGTAAAAAAAAAAAAAAACAACAACAAAAAGAAGAAAAAAAATTCTAAGTAAGAAAACGTGACAAATCTCTACGGGCCGCTATCCTCATTTAAAAAAAAAATACCTTTTTTTTTAAGCATCGAGGAAAAACGATTCATCTTATTTTTTGATACCTACGCTTTTTACGATTCCGACCTTGTTAGTTATTAGCTGCTAGCAACAGCCTCTCTTCATTTGTGGGTCGGCCTGTTGTCGCGAGTTTCAAATACATAAAATTAAAATCTGAAAAAAAGAAAAAGAAAAGAAAACAACAAACAAACAAACAAACAAAAAACGGAAATATACATGTATATATACAATAGATGTATATGTAAATATATTATATCTATACATTAACCCATACAAATCTGCTTATTTGTATCTTGCATTCGTTTGATTAGGTGCGCGTGCGTATCGTACTACTGGAGATGGAAATAGAAAGAAGCCAAATAATATCGAATCTTTACTGGTTTTAAAAATGTTATTCTAAAAAAAAGAAAGAAAGAAAAAACAACTACGTCAAACGAATACACAAGATTAATATATGTACAGTGTATATACAAATATACAAAAAAATATCCCTCCAAAAAGGCACCTGTCATCTTTTCCATCCAACTCAGAAGAACAACGTCCTTCATCATCGTTGTTTGCTTCGTTAATGTCCAGGTCAAAATTCGGCAGGACCCGATACTAATCATTAAAGGAAAAAAAAAAAAAGGAAGAAGAACCAAAACAAGAATAAAATAAAACCAAGAAGGAGATTGTGACGGAGTTGGGAACTGGACATTGGTCGATGCGACCGCCTTAACTACAATTCGTTGCTGGTTTTGGCCCCTTGCCACTAGCCAACACCAACAGCCTCCTTCCTCACCATCTTCGCTCCAAGCCCCCCAAATCTTATTTGGTTCACGTACATTACACCCAATTGTCTCCCTACCCCAGTCTACGAATGACCTGGAATCAGGACCCCGACAAGACGGAACAGAAAATGGTGAAGGTGGTAGAGACGTCAGTGTTCGTTCTCTCCGGCCTTCACTTCTTCGTTGGACTGGTCAGTGTCTGCGTCGGTGTGGTGTCCAGTATTAAAGCCGAGGTGTGGTTAGCCCACAGCGTATCCCCAATATGGAGCGGTGGATTTGTAAGTGTCCAAATTCATTAGTTTTTTAATTATTAAACATGTATATAAACATATACACACACACATAAACGCATACACATAAACGCACGCATACACAAAGATTAAGAAGAATTGAAACATAATTTTTTTACCGTATATACTCGAGTATAAGTCGATCTCGTGTATATGTCGACCCTTGATATATGGTCACGAAATCATTAATTTATGGTATGCAGTTTTGGAGCAAAAGGTTGCTCTTAGTTCTTTCGAATATTTTTAATCTGTATCAGTTGACTCCAAACAATTCTTGAAATAAATACATACCGTATCATTCACTCGTGTAATGTGAGAAATATGAAAATTCAGTACCAGCGTTGTTGGGGGGAGTCATCATAATGAAGAGCAAAAAATGATAATATATATATATATATATATATATATATATATATATATATATATATATATATATATATATATATATATATATATATCACTGATTTTCATCTCGAACAAGTGGGGGTCGCATTTATATTTGAGATCGGATTGTACTCAAGTTAATACGGTTCACTTACATACGAACATAAGCACTTTTGGGGGAAAAAAATGACCAAAGCAGGAAAGAAGAAAATTGTTCATTGAATATGCTCGTGTATAAGTTGATCTTGTGTATAGGTCGACCCTTCATTATCATGATTACGAAATCATTAATTTATGATATGCTTCTTTTAAGTCAAGGGTTGTTTCTTGTCCTCGTTATTTTCAATTTCAACCATACAAAATTATTACATATGTATAGGTCGACCCCCAATTATTTCCTTAAAATTTGATCAAATTCGACCTATACACGCGTATACATACATACATATATATATATATATATATATATATATATATATATATATATATATATATATATATATATATATATATATATATATATATATATATGTATGTGTGTGTATGATAATCTGTGTATTTATCTACTTGCCAATTCGTTCATTCATCTGTTCGGTAATACGTCCTTTCATTCATTCATTCAGTTATATACACCATTCATATGTGGATTAAAATAAACCGCACCATTTTTTTTTTCTTTTCTTTACTGTTCCTCCGAAAAAGGTTATTTATTTGAAATAATCTCTTTTTTGATTATGAATCTTGAAAATTTCAATTCACCTTATTTTTTTTTCTCTCTTCGGCGATGAATTCTAATGAATGAGTTACCTGAGCACACTCGAAAGGCTCGTTATCTGTTTCTTTTCTTATTTCCCTCCCTCTATACACACACATACCCACACACATACACACACACACACACACACATATATATATACATACATATATATATGTATATATATATATATATATATATATATATATATATATATATATAGATAGATAGATAGATAGATAGATAGATAGATATATAGATAGATAGATAGATAGATAGATAGAGAGAAAGAAAGAAAGAGAGAAATGATAAATTCTTATTAGCTCTCTTTTACTGGAAATATTGAGTACTTCTAATCTAACCACAACTTCTTATAATGATCATCAGAATATAAGTATGTATTGATATACACACATACACACACATACACAGATATACACACACACACTCACACACACACATGCATTCATACATATATATATATATATATATATATATATATAGAGAGAGAGAGAGAGAGAGAGAGAGACCTGACGGTTGAGGGGGCTATTTGACCCCCCCCCCCGGACCCCTAAAGGAGGGGAGACCCCGAGACCTAATTTTTGCAAATTTTCTTTTTTCATTGAATCTCACTAAATCCTAGCTGGGATCCTCAAGCAGCCAACCTACGCCTCCCTGGGC
>OY735234.1:17880028-18027528 GCA_963457665.1 Thysanoteuthis rhombus | reverse complement strand
CCCAAACGAATGATCTGTAACCCAAAAGAAAGATCAGTACGGTATCCAAATAGATTGATTGGTACCCCCCCCCCCCCAAGAATGATCAGTACCCGGAAAGAATGATCGGTACCTGGAAAGAATGATCAGTACCCCAAAAGAATGATCTGTACCCCAAAAGAATAATCGGTATCCCAAAGAATGATCTATGACCCCAAAGAATGATTTGTACCCCAAAAGAATATCTGTACCCAAAAATAGTGACCTGTACCCCAAAAGAATGATCTGTACCCCAAAAGAATAATCTGTACCACAAAAGAATGATCGGTACCCCAAAAGAATAATCTGTACCCCAAAAGAATAATCTGTACCCCAAAAGAATAATCTGTACCCCAAAAGAATGATCGGTACCCCAAAAGAGATTTGCACCAGAAATCATATGACTCTTTGGTTAGTGTCTCTTGTGATAACTGATTTTGATTTTGTAAACCAGCCAAATAAGCTAGTCTCGATACAGTCAGTGCCCAGGGCTGGTACTAATCTCCCCAGTGCCTTCCTTCTTTTGACTCTTAAAAACCGTCAAGCAAAACTGTCAACGTAGGTGTTTCCAGTTTTCAAGTTTATCTGACTGGCTATGAATTGAAAATTCAGACTTTTTCATTGATCACTATCCAACTAAAGGAAGTAACTTATTCAATGATCATCCATTTAAACAATTCTTAATTGATCACCCCAACACTGTCTGTACCTGAAAAGTATTGGTCATATGACGGTCTCTATTGAGAGGTCTCTATTGAGATACCAACCAGTTCTTAATTCTGTTATTGCTTGTGTATTTGGAAAGTCCAACTGTCTCAGATACATGACGACTTGGCGCGCCGAGCAACAGCTCGTATTGCCGGTGCCTAGGACCAGCCCTGCATAGACTCTTGTACACGATCTCGGATTGAGACCGGCGACGGGGCAATATAAATCTCAGTAACCCATGCATGCTCCAAACATATCACGATCAATCTATTTCTTAATGATGTAATGCTTGGTAACGGCGTTTCTATATTTTTCGTAAGGAGGGGGAACGACGTTCCCCCACTATCTATATAATTCTAAAATTTTCTATTCAAACAATTCACCCTATATGACCTCAAAACACGTTTGAAATCGATTAGATTTGAAAGATTCTCATCGGGGAGTGGTTAGAAAAGACCTACCCCCCCTCGAGAGCAGGCAGCCCTGTGTTACCACATTCGTCACTGCACCATTGTCTGTTTGTGCATCTGAATAGTTAAAATCATGGTTCTAAATATCTCTTCCGTTTTTCTGATAATCTCTAAGGGGATATAGGTGTCTTCAACCTTTCGAGGTATGCTGTACGCCAGCTTTTCGCTTTTTAAGGAGGAAAAAAAGGCTAAATTCGAAAACCCAGCTCGGCACTTGTTTTGCGACGAGTCGTTATAGAGGCAGCGCAACTGCCTCCCTCTTTCTTTTTGTACCTCCCATCACCTCAACTCTCCATAACCCAGCTTAAGTTGGCATCATCATCATCATATCTAGGTCTATGAACGTAAGAAAATATTTCCATATGAATTAATGATGATTGCTTCTCCACTTTACGTCATTTAGCTTACGAAAGGATTTTTATGGGAATATTTTACGTTCGGAGAGCGGGTGTAACCTGTTGGTCATTACTCCAAATTCTGTTGGATCTGTTTCGTCATCTTGCTTTGGACGTAATGTGTTAAAAACAACAATGATGAGGATATTTGTTCGAACAAGATCATAGAGGCGCTAGTTCGATCTCATGGATTTTTCTTGAAGCCGCTTCATTTGAAAGCCCCGTCCTTTGAATGTCTAATTCAAAGAAAGACCCTCTCTTTCTTTGGAAGCCTGTTCCATTTAAAACACTCTCCTTGAAAGATCCTTTATTTTGAAGCCCCTCTCATTGAAAACTCCTTCCTTTTGAAGTATCTTCCTTTATAAGCACCTTAATTTAACAGATCCTTCCTTTAAAAGCGACCAATTGGAGCTATATGCACGTATCTGATATATATATATATATATATATATATATATATATATATATATATATATATATATATATATATATATATATATATATATATATATATATATGTGTATATATTCATGCACGTAGTTTTCTCGTATGTATAATAAAAAATATAACTGTATTGTACATATGAATATGTATGAATGTGTATATACATACATATATGCATATAGGTATATATATATATATATATATATATATATATATATATATATATATATATATATATATATATTTATACGTACATATATTGATGTTTATACAAACACACACATACACATATATATGTTTAAATAAAAGTATATGTACATATAAATATATATCTACGTGCTGATATCTATGTACAGAATATATATATATATATATATATATATATATATATATATATATTTATACGTACATATATTGATGTTTATACACACACACACACACATACACATATATATGTTTAAATAAAAGTATATGTACATATGAATATATATCTACGTGCTGATATCTATGTGCAGAATATAGGTTTTAAAGGTTTAATATCAGATCAACACAGTGTTCTCATACAAGAATTAATGATGGCTTGACTTCGTGAACGGAGATTTTTGGAGGGTCTCCCTTGATAAGAGGACCTCAGACGGCGGGGACTGTGTCGCGAAATAGCCCTCCAGACTGCACAATGAACATGCACTGGGCCAACACAAGGGTTTACATGCAATGACACGAATAGAAGTAAGTCTCCTAGGTTAGATTTGAGAGGAGCTTCCTTCTCCTGGCAGATGCCTGAGAAAGCTATGGGGATCTACCGCCCCTTTGCAATTGTGTTCTGACATTCCATATGATATACTATATGACATAATATATGTGTATACGCAAAACAGAGAAATAACTTGAGAAAATTACATAAATTGCATTGACGGATATTGGGAAATAAGTGACTGAAATGACACAAAAAAAGTTCGTAATGTTCACTATTTGAAACTGTAAAGCTTTCTAGATTATATATATATATATATATATATATATATATATATATATATATATATATATATATTTATTTATATATGTGTGTGTGTGTGTGTGTGTGTGTGTGTAAGTTTTGAAAATATCACAAAAAGTGGAATTTCACGTTATACAAACTCATATATGACATTTTATCTTTATATCCCCCCTCTCAACACTTTCCTCTAACACACAGGCGCGCATGCGTACATGATCATCCCTTTAAACAATCAATCATTCCGTTTTTGTTTTTTTAAAGACTATTGAAATAAGGAGTTATCCTTTTTTGACCTCTATGCTGGTATTCTATATCAACTTGATATCTTTATTGGTAAATCTATAATATGTATATATATATATATGTATACATAAGCATTATTATGTTCCTGGTATGAAGCAGTGATTTCTTTTTCTTCTGTTCGTTGGTGCTCGCACGACGGTTTTAATACATAAGAAGTCATGTGATTTCGACAGCAGGATTCAGTGCGGTCGTCTGTTTTGACCTCCGCTTGTTTCCATGTAGACAGAGCCGGCCCAAGGTACCGGCCACACCAACAGTTACCCAGGGCGCCAAGTATTTGGGTGCGCTTGTCGTGTGTCTGAGACAGTAGCGTGGGAAAAATGAATAAATTAAACCGATTAAAACTGTTAAGATAAGAAAATTCCTTGATGTGATGTAAGATTACACTATCCTCTGAAGGGCACCAATGTTCAGCCTCCCTGGGGCGCCATGGGCCCTAGGGTCGGCCTGGGAATATCAGGAGCCGTAACAAGCTGGAGAGACATATCCCGCAGCCATGTTTTCTGAACGTATTGAATATTTCTTTCCGTTGGAAGCTTACAGCATGGTCGAGAGAGAGAGAGAGAGAGAGGACGTAACTTGGGCACATCACTTCCTCCACACTAAGCGAACAGGCATAAAAGCTCAGTCCTGAAGCTACTGCCAAGACGAAAAGAGTTACATGTATATACTTTCATGTGTCATAATAACTTGTATCAGTTTACATCCCCAACACACAAAAATTAATACAAACCCAAGTGAAACCTTGACAGTTGAATCATTCTTGATAAACATATAATTAAACACACGTGCACGCACATTTTCATACTATATTTCCCGGTGTCGAAAACGCTATTTTTCCGGAAATAATTTTCGAAAATTCTCCGCTTCGTCCTGTAAGTAGCTAGTCACTTTCTCATAAACCTATTCTAAACTCCGAGGAAGACCATCTAAGCTAGACAGTAATCTGAACTGTTGCATGTTTGACCTCTGAATGACATTTATTAGTTATACTTAGTATAAAATAGTAAACAAACAAAAGTATGATAGATAATTAAGAAAAATATGTATGTAATCACAAAAATTCATTTTCGAACTGGTATAAACCACGGCAGACAAGCCAACGGACTAGCAGCACTTTGGCTGTTAATTAATATTACTGTTATTTGGACTATCCTAGAACGACCTCGACTTGAAGAAAACATTATTGAATGCCAAAAAAAGCTGTCAAAAGGGTCTACCGGTAAACCATGTAAAAACAAGACTATTGTCCTGAAATACTTATCCGCTCCTCGGCAGGTGGTGAACTTTAGGTATGAACTTACCGTGTCCCCGTGTCGTAAGAGAAAAAATGCAGACTATAAGTGGTCAAAAAGATATACATATCACTGAACTACCAACAAAACATTTTGGTTAGTTTGGGGTGAGTGCAGAGAACTTCATTTTATGTTGTTTTTTTTTTTGTTGTTGTTGTTTTGCTTTTTAACAAAATTCCTAAATTCAAAATTTGGATGCATCTTCGTGACTGGAGCGTCATGAAATACGATACCCAAAACAAGGTTATGTTAAACAGCTGATGAACCCCATAATGATAAGTAAAATATGAAGAAGAAGTTGACTGAATTGCAGACGGTTAGAAAACAATTAAAAGAATAGTTTGGGGATAACACGTTGAAATAACATTGATAGGATTAAGGATGACTTACATAGCACATAATCGTGGATACTTTGGGACAGCATGAAATTTTACCAACAAAATTTCCTTTTCGGCAGTGGAAAAATAAGAAAAGTTAATATGACTATCTCTCTCTCTCCCTCCCTCTCTCTCTCTCTATATATATATATGTGTGTGTGTGTCTATAATTGGAATAATCAACCGTTGAATCCGGGAAGTGTTTGTTTACATGGATGAACAGTTTTATTGTATTTTGGTAGCGATACCACGTTGTTGTTTTTGCCAAGTTTCTTGTCTTTTACTATATATATATATATATATATATATATATATATATATATATAAGCTGCTTCGCTTGGCATTACTTTTACCATGAAGTTAAACAGCTTCCGGTTATGCAAAGGCCCAAATAACTGTCTCAACCTCAAATTCCTGTCTTGTTTATTCTCGGTCTACATCTGCTCTAACTGTTTCTTTCAACGCGACAATTATGTTATTTGGGAATGGATAAATGATCTGACGAAATGATTATTAATTGCATTATATTTGATATTTGAAACGATCACCCGTTATTACACTGTAAATGTACCATTTGGCCAAGACAACGTAAATAGAATAAGCAGTTGAAGAAAATGGGACTGCTGCGGGAATAGAACCTGCAACCAGCAACCGATCGGTAAGCCGTTTCAACGAAGCGTTGCTCTTACCATGGAGCTAAACTGCCACCGCTAGGAGAGAGAGGGGGAGAGGGGAGAGAGGGGAGAGAGAGTGAGGAGAGAGAGATGTTAATGTCATTTCTCTGTTTTGACCGTCAAGGATCAGACTTCCTTTCTATCGCAATAACAGTGTCATAACATTATCATCAGTTTTTTACCGTCCGTCGTTGGACATGGACCTTCCCTGGGATTCGTCACATCTCTCTATCGTTGGTGTCACGGAGCCAATATTTTCTGAACCTGTCCAGTTCGTCTCGTCATCTCATATTCTGCCGGCCTTTCAATGATTCATTAATCAATACATATATATATACATGTATACATACAATATAATACACTATCCGATGTGTATGACGAAGTAACAGATTCGCTACACAAGCACATTTATGTTTCTCTCTCTCTCTCTCTCTCTCTATATATATATATATATACATATATATAGTCTAGGAAGCTTTATAGCTTTGAACACGAAACATTAAAAAACTTTTTCAAAACTTTTTGTATCACTTCAGTCACTTAATTCCCAATATCTGTCAATGCAATCTATGTAATTTCCTTCAGTGTTTTCCTTCCTTGTTTTACATATACTTTGTTTTCATGGTGCAATGTGTTAATTTTCTCTCGTTGGTCACATTAGTTGTTTACCATGTAACCGTTTCGGGAATTTAAAAAACAAAACAGTTGTATTCACATGGGACTCCAGTAGTGTTGATCAAACACCACCTCGCTTTCAGCAATGTTTTAATGTATAGCTTATGCCATACATGTAATTTGTATATTTAGATATATATGTATAGCCTAGAAGGCTTCACAGCTATAACCAATAAACACATAAAAAGAACTTTTTTCAGAAAAATGTTTGTGTCAATTCAGTCACTTATTTCCCCTAGATCCGTTGATGTAAGTTACGTAATTTCCTTCAGGATTTTTTTTCAATGTTTTGCACATACTTTGATATTATAGTGCTATGTGTAACTTTTTTTCTTGTTGGGATCATCAGTTATCCACCATGTAATCGTTTCGGGGATTTAAAAACAAAACAGTCATATTAGTATTGTACCCCAGTGTGTTAATCAAGCACCACTCCCCTTTCAGCTATGATTTTAATATATAGGTTATGTCATACTACATGTAGCTTGTTATTTGATAGAGAGTATTATCATAATGTATTCTACATGGATGTTATTTCATACTACATACCATTTAATGTTTTTGAGACAGGGCTTATTTATGTAGGTTACCCCAAAAAATATTTGACAATGTGGGATCAGTAAGTATAACAACAGACGGGACTAAGTGTGCGTGTCACTTCATTCGAGTGTCCACCCATCTGAATATCAAATCCGTTGTGTAGGTTTTAATCTCAGACTGCATGCAAACCAACTTATGATATAATCTTTAAGAATACTAATTACACAGAAAAACCTCTTCGGGTTGATTTACAACCAACATATTCAATCGAAGACTTAGACAATTTTTTCAGCTTACCTTAAAGTTAATTTTTTCACTTTATATACCATCTCGTTTCCACCATTTTTTCTTTCAAATCATCAAATAGATTAGCCTTATATACATGGTTGAAACAAAACGAAACCACATTATAACCAGTGGTAATACTTCAATGGGATATTCCATTAATATACTTACAGAATTTATTACTTGGCATTACACGTTCAATCTGCCATCCCTCCCTAACTACATATGAGTCATACAAATGGGTCAGAGCCAAATGTTTTCCCTTTTCCTTGGTTCTAGTCAATTCAATGATCTTTCACACTGACAAAGACTAAATCTATCTCTTTTGGTTACCTAATTCCCCTGATATTGACACAAACAATTTTGGTGACGGTTTTGGTGGACAGTTTCTATCATAGGCTTGAGCAGATTTAGATAGTTGAATAACTTGATAGATTAGGAAATGAAAGTCCCAAGAATCCATTTTAAAATATTGGATGGAAAGGATAAGGGAGTTTTTAAAGGATGTGCTCAGCATTTAAAATTATTGCCAGGCAGACAGAGGTGTAGAATGGCAAAATGGCTAATGGCACTGAGAATGGACTGAACTGTTTATGTTCACTTTGAACTGGTGTCCTTGGAAAAGGCATGAATCAGCTCCTTTCCCAAACTTTTGGTAAAAATTTGGGCAGTTGAAGCCTTTTAATTCTGTTAGGTAGTCCATCTAAGAGATGGTTACTGAAAAAAAACAAGAACCATAAGTTCAATGATGCATCCACCATCCGTTGCAGTAGCAGGAGGAGGAAGGAGAAGAGCAAGTAGTCAATTGATTCACATACTTATGAAAAATATGGAAATATTCCGAGAGTAACAATTTCAATAAAAATCCATAAATGACGTTTTTTAGCCATTTTTTGCTTTTTAATATATGAAAATGATGAACTGATACATTCTAGAGCAGCTGATTTTTCAATGAATGTCCTACTTTTAATGACATCACATCTCTTCCTTCCTTCCTTCTTATTTCTGTTGATTAAGTTAAGTGAGACAGACTGGAAAATGTCCGATTGTGATATATGGACCCATCTAAAACTCTACAGTTTGGTAGTTAGCATAGCTGGTCACAAGTCAGTTGAAGGATGGTAAGCGTTGGGTGTTGCTAAAAACCTACAATTACTACAGAAACAATGAATAAATCTTCAATAAAAAAAAAAACCCATAGTGTTCGAAGTGGATACAAGCATTGCTTAATATGCCTTGTCACATAGAAATATGTTCGATTTTTTGGTGTATTGGCAAATGGTACTTTGTATTCAACTGTGCTGTACGCTATGGATACACAAAAATATTTTAGTGTCTTCATAAATCAACAAACAGTTGAAGCCTTTTGGGAACAATGTAGGGAATGTCTGTATCTAATATACATATATATATAAATATCCTGAGAGTATCAATTTCAATAAAAATTGTATATGGCCATTTTTGACGTTCTTTGGCCATTTTTGGCGTTCTTTGGCCATTTTTGGCGTTTTTAGGTTACAAAAAAGCTGAACTCATACATTTTTTTGTGACATCATAGCAGTTGGTTTCTCATTGATGTCATACCTTAAATGACATCACACATCTTCCTTCCTTCCTATTTTTATGTACATATATTTATATATATATAATTCTGCTGGTAGAGTAAAAATGCATTGATAAAATTATTATTGTGTTTTAGTGTGAGCTGTGTTTGAAGATATATAGGCAAGGTTTTAACCTATCTTTTCTCTGCTCACTGACTTTACCACTACACTATCAGTATCCCTTTTGATATAGTCAATTTCTGCACAGTCAAACTAAAAATTTCAAGCAATAAGAAATTATGATGATTGAACACCTTAATTTGCATTTTTTACTTAATACCTCTCGTAAATGTTTGGCACTCAATTTGTATGTTGTGCATTGAAAATCCAGTAAAAAGGTATTGTCAGTGGTCAGAAATTAACGCAAACATTACTGACAGCATAGTGCTATTATATGGATAATCTAAATACATCATCAATGATTTCATTGCTGAAATGCATTGAAAATTAGGAAGGAGGGTATTGTCAGTGGTCAGGAATTGAAGTAAGCATTAGCAACAGAGTGGGGATATCATATCCATCTTTTCATCTATTTTGATGTGTAGACAACAAAGGCAAGTGAAACAGAATCAATGTATAATAGTAATAGTACATTGACTCACTAATTGAGAGAGAGGGAAGATCGCTGGGTGCAGCAGCTGAAATGTTTAAGAAAACATCGATGAGAAAACTGATCCGAATGAATTGCTGCTTAGAAGTAATCAATGAGTACAAATGCACACACACGCACGCACACATATACACTTGTGCACACATACACACATATTCATACACACACACACACACTCATGCACAATTAAGATCACTGGGTGTGGAACCCGAAACGTGTAAAAAACAACACAGACGGGTCTAATTAGTCATTCTAAAGAAACTGTCTTTTGGCTGTATGCCACAATGGGGGGGGGTCATCAATTAAAAAAGTGAAGAATGGGGTGCTCAATGAATAGAATGTTTTTTCAAAAAAACGAGTAGACATGAACTAAGGGAGCAATTTAGTATAAACTTATATTGCAAACTGAATCAGCCTCTAAAAACGTATTCAGGGAGGGGGACTTTGGAAAAAAAAAAAAAAAATTTTTCCAGACATAGTAAGTACTAAGTGATCAAATTTCTAACCTTCTAGCTCTATTGGTGTGGTATGTATGCACAACTCATTCATACGTACATACATAGCCAGCCGGACCAACATGAAAACTGGAAGAAACCAAAGTTGACAGTTTGGGGACAGTTTTGGTTGATGGTTTCTAATAAATAAATATCTAATAGTAGATAACTGGTCTGAATGAATTGTATGATGATAATCATAGTAATAAATCAATACATACACACATGTGCAAGAACATATACAGAGACATATATATATATATATATATATATATATATATATATATCAGACTATACAAATTAGGAATGCAATATAACATAGTATTATACAACATCTGATGTATGATTAGTTTATCTCATAAAGTGCTCAATTCATTCAGTATTAAATTTCAAGATGATTTAGAGTAGAGCTTAGAATATAATAGGGTAAGGATTTGCTACACAAACACGTTTACATTCCTACCCTGTTTGGGCTTCTTCATGTAAATAGTTCATTTTTATATTCTTATTTAGGGTATTTTTTTGTTGGGAGAGGGGTTTTTTTTTGTTCCATAGACCAGACTCAAAATAATAAAATTAACAACTAACGTCATATAAAAGGGAGCTCTAACAATGGGAAACAGATTTGAGTGAGAGTAAAACACTCTCAGAGAGGAAACATACCACATGTCTTCACTATACTCTCCTGATTCATAATTCATAACTACCAGCAATCACAGTGTCCCCACTGAATAAAACAGAAAAACACAACATGCACTGACCAACCACAAAACAAAAACATTTATGAAGAGAATAAAAGGAAGCTCTTACCACATAGAAAATAAACACCCTTCACAAAAAAATGTCCTAAATAGGTATCTAAAATAATCTGAATCATTCACCTGAAGAACCCAAAATACGGCAGAAACATAAATGTGTTTGTGTAGCAAATCCTTGCTCCATTATATATGCATAGATATATATAAGATGTGATAAATATTTGTAAGAATCCTATACTTTCAAAAATGTCTTTATTTCTGAGTGCTCAATGCTATGGCACAGAGATAATGAACAGCAAAATAATAATGAAGAATTGCAGGGGATGAAACAGACTGAATTCTCCCTGTGAATGGGACAATACACTTATATATATATATATATATATATATGAATCATAGATTGTCTCATATTATGTAGAAACTTATTTGTGATGATCTCCCATCATCACATAGTTAATATACCACTCGCCCTCGACAGCATAAATAGAATAAACAGTTAAAGAAAATAGGGCTGCTGCAGGAATCAAACCTGTCAATGATAGGGTAGCCATCTTAACACAGCTATGCTCTTACCATTGAGCTAAACTACTGCCGCTAATGCAGAGGCACAAATAAGCGCTTTCACACCAAATTCTCATTTTGTTTATCCATCTCTTTTAGAGGTGGAACAGAGAGATGTCAGTGAAGATGTCAATGGAAGAAAAGGTTGTTAAAATTCATCTCATTGAGCTTTAACTAAGCTTTGTTTTCCAACCAAACGACCAGAAATATCTTTCCCGCAGCGGGTGTGATGCTTCAACTTTAGGGAGGAAAATTTAAACATTTACTCCTTATTATTTCTAGTAAAAAAAGGGTCTTTTGTTTTCTTGCTCATCCCTCTCCATGATAGGTTTTTAGTCAGGGGTTCATTTCACAATCAAAGTCTATGTTAAATTGGCCTCTAGTTTGTATCCAGCAACATTCTGGTTTATTTTTGGAAAGTTTTGATTTTTTTGATGATCACTGCCAATCATTAGACAAGTAAAATAACATTCACTGATCATCTGTTCATCCAAGTTTTTAATCTATCAACCTTAACACAGCATGCTACCAAAAGATTTTGGTCACATGATGGTTGCTATTGAGTGACTAACCAGACCTATCTATCTATCTATCTTGGTCTATTCCTCTCTCACTATCTGTTTATTTACATATGTATATATATATATATATATATATATATATATATATATATATATATATATATATATATATAATTCCTGTAGAACTACACTTTCGCACACCTGACCACAATTTTGCCACTGACGCTAGCTTCACTATCATAGAAAAAATAGAAAAAACTACTCCAATTGACATAACTAAAGTTCTAGAAAAACACGAAGACATGTGGATCAACAAACTTAAAACCCTATATCCTAATGGATTAAATACTAAACTGAACAACCCTCACCACACAGAACACTAATACACACAACTCCTACCATTAATATCCTCACACCCACATCTTAGACACATTCAATAATGGAAGCTTCAAAGTCACCTAGACCCATAGGAAAAACTTCACCTTAGCCTGTTATAACCCCTGTCCAAATCATAGCCAAAACATTTTCAGTAACTTTTAAGGTTGATACCTATGTAGCTCCTTGACCCCACCACCCCTCCTTCCACACTATCCCAAACATACCAAAAAATCCACCTCCACAACACTACCCCTACCTTGACACACTCTGCCCTCCCCAAGACCAACTGCTGCTGCTTTACCAAAATCCCAATACCTGCTGGTCATTCTTACATTCAGCAGGAGGCCTCTAGTAGCCCTGACAACAAAACTTACCCACAATGCATAGCCCCTGGCAGTGGACTCTGGTTCCACATGGTACATTTTAATTCACACTCACACAACGCACACCACTGATGATGGGAGAAATCCCGAAACATGTATGGACTATTGATATATAAGGATTAATAAACCTTACCACCAAAAACTTCACTCCCGAGTCTGTCTCACTCTCTAAAGTACACATTATATATATATATATATATATATATATATATATATATATATATATATATATATATATATGTCAGAGCTGTTGATATCTTCCTCTGTCTGCTGAAATATTGTAATAAAGCCAAAAAAACTGGAGGAACTATTCTTAAAGAATCAATGTATAATAGTAATCTAGATAATGGCTGAAAAATTTCAAAAGAGCCTCATGAATATGAAACTATTAAAATACAAGTCAAGCAGAAGATCAGTTCTGGCATGATAAATCCTAAGGCCAAATTAATCTTCCATTTCTCGAAAAGAATTTCTCATAGTAACGGATACGACCGATCCAAGAACGGAAGTAACTGTTTAAAATGGCATCAGCTCAATCAATTAGAGAAATCTTGCTCGACTGTCTTCATCTGAAGAAGTAGGTGCCTTTACAAGCTTGTCTCTCGGATCAAGTGTCTACTCCATTGTGTCTGTTATAGAATTCAAATTCCTCACCCTGTTGTTCTCTCTGTATCACGTTGAAAGGCATCTGCTCTGCACAAATGAAACTATAATCCTTGGCACTTGATACGGAACAATCTGAATTGTTTGTTCTCCAAGGAAACCCTATGTTGCCGTCTGCTTGATACAGAGGTAGCTATTTATCATAATCACAAATAATGTTATCACTAGAGGAGGTCTGTGCCTGGGTTTGTGAGGGTCCCCCTCCAACATTTGGTGAGATTTATCAGTAGAAATGTAGTAGCTGAACAACTATTTATAAAACTTTTCAACCTCCTCCATTAGAGGCCAGGGTTGTTTTCAACCCCCTTTAAAACCCACCTTTGTTATCTTTATAGTTATCAAGTGGTTATTGTTATCAAGATAGATAATTAGTCAACTCTAAGTCACTTATAAGTGACTAATGCACGCAATTCTATTTCTTAAAAGATTTATACAATGGATTAATATTGAGATCTGAAAGAATGAATTTGTTCTTGTTTTAAAACTAAAATGAAAGAATATTGATCTAATATATTGTTTCATTGGACGTGCTTTGCAGCCTGGTAGTGGTCCACAGCCCTGTGGTTGGGAAACACTAGCTTAGATAATTCGAGAGATGACGGTGGCAGATTGACTTCAGATTTATACTCCATTTAACCACTGAAGTATCTATGATTTTGGTGATTGAAGCAACGTCCATGTAAGACAGATTACTAGGGTGTGTGCTGTGAGTCTATTCAAAGCTACATTTTTTCTGATTTCATACTGATTATTCTTGTTATCAGAGTATGTATCAACCAAGAGAGTTATGATGAAAAGCAATAATAATAAGTTGGAATAAATTTAGTAACAAAATAACAATAGTGAGAATGTTTCATCTAAAATTTCCAAATGAATAAACCTTCTATTACTTAGTGGTAAAAACAAAGTTAGCTTCTTGAATTGGAGGGGAAGGCTGGAAAAATGACTTTCCAATAATTGAAGCATCTATCATTAGGACAATGAAATGCTTTGTCAGAAAAATTTAGAAAAATGAACTTGCCATCACAGTCAATAATTTAACAGTTGTAGCATCAAAATTTGAAATTATGTAAAAAAAAATTCCATCAAAGAATAAATATGGTCAGAATGAATTCTATTTATGACAACTCTAGCGTTTTCCACTAGGAAACATCTAAGACATAATGAGCCCCCTTCCCCATCAAAAAAGATTCTTTCTAAAAATTAAAAAAAAAAAATTTTTAGAAAGGGTCTAGTGGAGTACTGATGCCAATTTTCAAGTCTGTAGACAAAATAGTGTGGCCAGAAGCACAAGAACACACAAACACACAAACATGCACACATAAAAGGGGATAGAACCCTTTGCCACCTTTGTTGACTATGGTTATTCAATGAACCGAACCAACTTTGTGATCAGGAATAAGATCACAAGTAATGGGTTGTAATAACATCATCCACACCATAAATTGGTTTGACCTAAGTTTTATTTGGACAATCCAATCCCGTCTCTCTTCACACAATGTTTAGGCCAATTAATTCTACGTTTTTTCAGGTGTAATAATGCAATATCCATAAGGAGAGAGAGAGAGAGAGTTTCTTTTGTCTGTCTCTCTTTTTGGTGGTATAAAGAAAAAAAAAATGCCATCAAACAGGAAACCACAACGCTTGTGAATAAGTTATTCTATTTTAGCAATACATGCAGTTTACAAGCGTTTTTGGTTAATATTTGAATTTTTCATGTGATACTGTTTTCTTTGTTACGGAGAAAGAGACTGATGAAAGAGACTCTCTTTCCTTAGGGATGTTACTTTTTACACCTGAAGAAGAGTATGGAATGAATTGGTCGAAATGTTATGCAAACATCACAGATGGGAAGAAAGGGTTGGATTGTCTAATGAAAAGTTGGTATGGTGACGACTCTTCTCGGAATTATGGACAATAGCCAATTCAGTTGTTACTGGGATGGCAATTGCTAGAATCATCAAATTTGTAACTGAAGAATACAGAACAGAATGGAGTAGCTAGCCTTAAGCTGAAGATGGCCTGCCTGACAGTGCTAAATGGCCTTGATTATCTGGTTATTAACCCATTGATGGGGATGAAAGTGAATTCATGTCTCTCCTGAGGGCATTGGTATGAACTTAACATAAGCAACCTCAGACTAAACTGGAACTCAGTAACTGTTACACCGATGATTTGCCTATACGTATCATATTCAGGATGATAATTAGCCCCCCCATCGGTTAATCTCCTCCCTAAAAGAGCAGGTGAGCCTTTTATAATCAATAATCAGTAGCTGTTAGGTGATCCCAATAATCTTGTGAGTTCTAGTACAATGATTATGGAAAAAAACTATACCAGAAAACAGATTTCAGCAGGTATTATTGGTCACTCAATAGAAATCATCACCTGATCAACATAGTTTTGCAGCATACCATGTTGGGGGTAATCAATTGAAATATAAAGTTACCTCTCTCACCTTTTGCTGGGCTGTGATCACTAAAAAGTATGAATTTCTAAAGAAAAACTAATGGACATAAACTAAGAGATGAATTTAACATAAACTTACATTGTAAATTGAAACAGTCATTAAAATTCCATTTGGTGGGGGAGGATATGGAAAAATAGATGGAATGTTTTTTTTTCAATACATAACGGAGAGTAAATGTTGGAAATTTCAGCCATTTAGCTCCTTTGGTATGTATGTGTGATATATACATACATGCATACATACATAGCCAGCCAGCAGGACCAATTTCAGCCATTTAGCTCCTTTGGTATGTATGTGTGATATATACATACATGCATACATACATAGCCAGCCAGCAGGACCAACTTGAAAACTGAAGAGACCTATTTTGACAGTTTTGACGACAGTTCTGGTTGATGGTTTTTAATCAGGCTGAACCATAAACAATAAATATAATCAATAGTTTACTCTAATGATGAACAGTATGATTTTCTCAATTCACTGACCATAACATTGGACTCTTAAGCTCAGGGCTAAAGATTTGGCGGATAAAAATACCCTATACCCACCTTTTCAAATTATACAGTCCACAACATTTACAATATCAGTGTTTCTTTTCAAAGACAATTTTAGATAAATAAATTAATGTCTGTATCTTGTATAAATGAATTATAGTGTGCCAGATCTAATTATGTAAAAGTTTTGAAAAATTATCTAAAAAAATAGATGTTTTGTTCCTAATTATCAAAACAATACCAGCACAAGATTTCTTTGTCCAAAATGACCGTAGAGACCCCAAAAAGCATTTTATTGGAAAAAGGAAAAAATCATTTTTAGATGATGTCTAGTGATGTATTCAGGCAAATTTTTCTTGGTTGTAGCTCCTCAAAATGTGATTTGGAGTGCCTGGAGACACACTCTGGCACACATAGACCCAGACGCTCAAAAAAAGGAATATCTGTTGTCCACTTGGCTGATTAGTTAGATGAGTCATTTGTGGGGCAACTGTGATTTGACATCCAAAAATATGTGAGATTGTTTTTTAAATGGGGTTCTTTTCTCAGGATGCTTATTGAATAGCAATGATATGCAAGCTAATCTCGCAGGCTATTGTTAATGTGTTTGATCGTCATTGGATCTCTCACATTGAAACTATGCTTAATTAATTAATCATAATGAAAAAACAAAAAAAACAAAACAAATCAAGACACACATCGTATAAGAATGATCGGTAGGGCTAATCTTGCAGGCAGTTGTTAGTGGGTTTGATCCTCATCAGAACTCCCAGTATAGATGGTCTGTTATCAAATGGTAATAATATATGGTTAGTATACTTATATAATAAATAGTTTGGTCCTTTTTGTTTTCTCTCTGTAACACTGGACTATTCTAACCTAGTGTAAAGATTTGGGTGATAAAAATACCTCTTACCTATCTTTTGAAACTATGGAAATTTCAGCTGAAACAATTTTTTTTTGAAAAGGCCCCAGGCCCTAAATAGAGGACGGCTCTCAAAAGCTTTATAAATTGTAGACCAGCTACTGTCATTATACTGACAAATCTCATTAAAGTGCTGGAGCAGGCCCCTCAAGGAACCAAGCCCCTTATGCCTCCAATTCTATATTTTGTGCAGCAGAAAACAACCTTAAGTTTCATTCTAAATAGGTACAATTCACAATTCGTGCATATATTAGTGTCAAAAATCTTTTGTTCATATTGCAATAAAATTTACTTATTTCCTTTAGATAAATGAAGACTCTATCATTAGGAAACTAATTTTTTTAAAAAATGGACATCTATATTTTTTTATGTTAAATATCTTTTGGGTGAGATGGGACAAAAAAAAAGAATATCTTTGAATATTCACCAAAATGAAAAAGTATGTATAAAACTATCTTCCTGTAAACTATAGAATAAATATAATCTTTTTTTGCCTGTCAACCTCATCATTTGCTCACTTTGCCCAGGATATCTAGAATGTTGGTGATCTTTTTGTACTGATACATTCTGCACTACTTGTCACAGTTCTCTCATATCATTCAACATGTTGGCATAAGCCTATATTCACTTACTATTCCATTCATCTCGAGTTTTCAATTTTTCAGTTCTGACTTTGTGAAATAATATGAAGATAATAAGTATGGGTACCATGAAAATATTTTTATCTAAATTTCAATCATTTCTTTTGGAGCCTATTGTTCATCCTTTTACAAATCTTCATCAAAATTTATTGAGAACTTTTAGAGATATAATGTGGACAGGCACGAGCTTATGCAAAAATGTATGAATAAAAAAGGTGAATATCACTCAGTCAAAGAAAAATCCCTGGATCAGCCCCAAAATTCAATCAAGTTGTTCTTACCCTACTGTTCTCTTTTTTATGAAATTCCATTGAAATTCATTGAGAGGTTTTGGAGATATGAAGTAGAGAGAGAGAGAGAGAGAGAGAGAGAGAGATATGTTTCAATAGAAAGGAGAATTACCTAGAATTACCAAGAAGCTATATGAAATTTTTTAGGCAGTCCTCTTAATGTCACATTCTTTATCATAATGCGTACTAGAAAGCATAAAACTTTATATATTATGATGTGTATATATATATATATATATATATATATATACATATATATGTGATATTTTTATGCAGGGCTCCTTGAGATACAAAAGATATTTCAAGGGTTCCTCCTGTCTAAAAACGTTGAGAAAGGCTTATATAGGAGATCATTGGGTTGCTATGCTAGACTTGATCTTCAGGTCAAGATGAATTACTTGGCGGCACCCATTTCCTCTCTAAAAAATATAAGACAGACAGTACTGATTTAAAAATATAAATTTTATGTTCTGTTAAGTGTTGCACTGACTCAATCCTTCAGAGACGAAGAAGCAGTTTCAGTTGCTAAACTGTATTTCCCAGCTGATGACATATTCTTTTCCCTGGAAAATGCCCTGAAAAATCATCTTAGCACTTAAAGGTCAAGTTATCGGAAGGAGTTTGCGAAACCTCACAAAGACAAGTGTGGTTAACTATTTTATCCTCGAATACTTTTTTCACCAAAAAATACCTAGCCAATTATAGGGTGTGTCATACTACTTGTACATCTTCTCAGCGGGGGAATATGGTAATATTCCTCTATTCTGATGATAAAAAGAATAAAGCTAAAATGCAAGCTGAACATCTCAAACTCAGCAAGCTTGTGGCCAAAGAAGCCATTATGAATTGCTGTAAAATGGCTAACAGTGTTATTTTGTCAGTTTTGGCGTTTCTTGATGTTTAATCGAGGTTGATATAGCGCAAAAATTATTTTGAGTTGGCAACACTGGCCAATGAGTTTAGGAAAATTCTCAAGTTTTAGGTGTAGTATAGACCAGGCCTTATTTCAGTACTACAAGGTTGGGTTATTAACACCATGAAGTTACATGAACAGCCGAGATTCCAAGACTATATTGATATTAACTTAACGTACATCATGTAGACTACAACTAAAAAGAGATATATTGTAAAAATAAGAATGGTAATTGATTTATCTTTTCTTCCTCTTGTATCTGATTCCAAATAAAAATGATGGTGGTGGAGGTGTTGCTGGTGCTGTTGGTGGGTTTTTACATTTTTGCTGATAATCTGCAGGACGCCATGTTTGGACATTTTTTATGAAGAGCACGTCAAAGGCGGCAGTCTCTGGTAACATATCCAATTGAAAAATAAGACCCACACACACAAAATTTGTGCGTGTCCGGCACTGCCTCAATGCATATACAGTGGGGCCAGGAGGGGAGTGGGGCCTGATAACTCCAACCAAAAAGCATTCTGAATGACTTAATTTGAGGGACATCTGACAGCCAGTCGCCTTTTAAAAGTTATCCCCGCAAGTGATCACCTTATGTGGGCTCAACCATTATTTTCTAACACTATGTAATGCAGCTAGAACTTTGGAAATCAAATGACCCTTTCTGTAACATCCTGGTGAACCCCTATTTTCAGCATTTAGCTTTTAAACTAAGAAATGAACCACATGCAATTTTTGACCTTTAAAAATCATATATATTCAAAATGGATATTATTTGAATTCTAATATAAGGAACAGTTCTGTGTATAGTAATAATGTTTTTTGATAGCTATTCAATAGATGATGATGTTTCTCTGCCTCAAGATTTACAATGTCAGGTTCAGAGAGAACATGTCTGTGGACTCCTGAGCATGTTGGACCCCCAGTGGTCAGTGAACCGCAGTTTCAAAACAATTGAGCCAGGGTATGGTATATGAGAGTCAGAAATGAGTCCCGTTCTGTAAGATATGTTCTGTAGATAATACATTATTTTCATTTTATAACAATGGTAAGGGAATAATTTTTTATTTTATACGGTTTATTCCCTGTAGATTTGTACTGGTATGTTTAAATAGCGTGATAAGTTTGGGAATATGTTCTTGATTAGAGGTTCTGCATCAGTATCTTTTAAATGTGTGGGACTCGGCAGTTGAATCACCATAGCCCTACAACAAATGGCCCAAACAACCGACCAGCTAAGAGGGCTACAGATCCTTCCCTTTTTGTTTTTGCATGTCTGTGTGTATGTTCAGGCTACAACCTTTGAAATTTGCTTGAGTAAACCAGTAGGCACCATCTAAAACCAGTTATTTTTGTTTTTTCAAAAAAGTGTTTTTTAAGGTCTCTTCGGTTATTTTGGACGAACAATTCCCAAATCTTGTCCTGATATCTTTCAAGGATAATCTTAGATAATTTTTCTGATAAATAGTTCTGATACATGTGCGGGATACAGTGATTCATTCATGTAAGGTACAGACATTGAATCTTGTTATTGATGTCAACACTTTGCGGCCTCTGAGAGAAACATAAAGCCGGTACATAGCACCTGGGCCTCGGGGGGGGGGGGTCAAGGGGAGGGCTCAGAGTTTTTTAACTCGAGCTACCATAGCAGATGGAGATGGCTGAAGGACAAGGATGTGTATGTCCTTGTGTATGGGGGTGCGGAAAAACTTATAAAATTCCTTTCATAGGTCCTAATTCAAGGGTTAGAATAACATTTTTGTCAAATGGAATTTTTCAAAAAAGATCAGGTTATTAGTCAGAGTAAATTACTGTATTGCATAATACTTTGTTCCACAAATGCGAAATCCTGATTGCGGTTCTCCTGATTGCATCAGACGATAGAATGAGCAAAATATAAAATTGGGACAGAAATGATTCAGCCAGTGCAGATTTCTTAGCCAGGAAAGATTCGGATGGCAACCTGTTTGTATAAAATATTGAATTGCCTGTGAGTTCGGCATAATAGGTTGGTTCAATCAATATATTTGCTAACGTTTTCTTCCCCAATAGACATGGATTCTCCTCCTAATTGTTTATTTGCAAAGCCAAAGCTTGATAATGATGATGATGATGATGATGATGCACCAGTTCCCAACCTGAAGTCTATGGACCCCTGGGTAGGTGTCCACAAATGTATTACTGAAGGTCTGTGAGCTTGTTGAGTAGGCAGACATTTCAAAAGTCTGGGGTCTATATAATTGTTGTGCAGGCAACGTTTCAAATGCCGGGAATCCACAGGAAAATTCATTTAAATAAAAGGGATCATTTGTAATGAAAAGGTTGGGAACCCCTGATATATATATATATATATATACATTATTGTGTCATCCACAGACAGCTGTTTCATTGTATTATAACTCTTCAGTGAGGCTATAGACAATCAATTATTCTATCCAGTACCACAAGGCAGGATTGAAACCTTCACTTGAGACCCAGAGGCCAGTATCCTATCTCTGTGCCACGTTATATATATACACACAAGAATATGCTCATAAAAGTACATATATTGTTGCTGCTTATTTGACTTTGTGAATAAAGATCTAAGAAGGAAATCCACTTCTGGTGAATGCTTAATTTCTTGTGAAACTCAAGCTCTGTGTTTCTTCCTCAACACTGGTTTTGCAGTTTTTCTCTGATAGTCTGGAAGATTGTTAACTTTTTTCCTGCAGCTTGTGTCACACAATGTTGGTAATCAATCATTAAATGTGGAAGTCATCTTTGTCCATGTACTATACATCATCATCATCATCATCATCCATTACAAGTCAACCACTGGACAAAGGCCTTTCCCATCTCCTTCCATGATGACTGCAACTGTTTGACCCCTGCCATGTCTTACCAGCAAATCATTCTATCTCATTCCTCCATCATGTGACTGGTCTTTGACTACTGCATTTACTGCATTTACGATTGGTTAACCTTTTGTTCCATTTATTGTCATTTTTTATCAAGTGTCCAGCCCATCTCTGTTTTGTTGCTTTATCATTTGTATAATATCTTTCCCACTGGTCCTCCCTCTGATCTATTTTTTTTCAATCTCTTAGATTTATTCCTAATATTGCTCTTTCCATGGCTCTCTTAGTATTCTTAGTATTTTTTAAAAATTTCCATGTTTTGTATCCGTCAATCATCACTGGTATTATGCATTCATTGTATACTTTACACTCCGAGCACATTGACAAAGTGCACTTCAACTCTTATTGGCTTTTTGGCAACTCTATCAGTGAAGATTACTTTTGTGTTTTTCTCTGATCGACTCTATTCTTTCCCTATTTAGATCAGTCAACATGTTTTGTAATTCCCTTGGGATTTCTGACAACATGGTTGTTTAAATATTCTCAGTCTATATTTATTTTTTTATTCCTTCTCAGTCAGTTTTCGGTTTTCCAAAAGATATCCTTAAGTCTCGTTGTAAATATTTCAAATAATATTTTATTGCTTTACCTTACTCCTTTTCCAATAATTATCTTGTTAGTATTAAATCATGATAGCTCCCTAAATGGTATGCCTGACCAACCAGTCAAGTGAACTACAGATTCTTCTCTTTTGGCTCATCTGTGTGTATCTGCATGTGTGTCTGTGAGTCTCTGAGCACTCCTGGTCACATTTTGGGAGCTACAACCTTGAAAGTTTACACAAGTACACCACTAGGCACCACCTAAAAATTTCTTCTTCTGTTTTTCCAAAAAATGTTTTTTTTGTGTCTCAATGATCATTTTGAACCAACGGTGTCCAAAACTTGTGCTGGTATTTTTTAGATAACATTTCAGATAAAAGATCTATTTTCCAGATGATTTTAGATAATTAGTCACAGTACATGCACATGTTATGTGATTCATTTATACAAGATTCGGATATTTTTATGCAGTCTAATCATTGCAGTGCCATTTTCAAATATGTAATCTCGATTACTTTTATATAATTCTTATTTATATCTTATTCCCACATTGAATAGAAGGTTGTTGAGTGTTCCACTGAATCAAGGACTTTTTAACAAATTAACGTGTTTGTCTCTACATGAATATATTCTATCGAGCAGGTCACATTGAGCCATTCAGCATCAATATTATCATGATGTCAAATCAAATTTTATCATTTGTATGAAACCTTAAGTTTGAGTTTTTCCCCGACTCAAAATGTGGCTTTCTGATAAGCTCCTGAGATGAATGCAGAAAGAATGAATACAAACAGAAGTAAAATAATCAGGAAACAAACCCCTATAAATTCGAAGGGCTCTGAATCATGGTTACCATGCCATCTTTTTATATACTCTCAGCTAAACATCCCATCTCTTTCAAATGTTCAGCTAAAAAGTCCATCTTTTTAAATACTCTCAGCTAAAAATTACATAGTTTTTAAATATTCTCAGGTGAAAATCCCATCTTTCTTAAATATTCTCAGCTAAAAATTCCATTCTTTTAAATACTCCCAGCTGAAAATTCCATCTTATGAAATATTCTGAGCAAAAAATTATATCTTTTTATATACTCTCAGCTAAAAATAACATCTTTTTATATACTCTCAGTGAAATATTCCATCTTTTTAAATACTCTCAGGTTGTAAGTCCATTTTTTTGAATACTCTCAGCTATAATTCCATCTTTTCAAATACTCCGCGCTAAAAATTATATCTTTTTATGTACCCTCAGTGAAATATCCCATCTTTTTGAATGCTCTCATCTAAAAATTTAATTTTTTTATATATTCTCAGCTAAAAAGTCCATAATATTCTCAGCTTGTATTGTAGAGATCGGTCTCTTCTTTAGGCAGCTATCTACATGACCTTCGGCTTTGATTACCCATCTAGGTATTGATCAAGCTTGATATTGCCCAACTTCAGTGATCGTATAGGAACATGTATCCAATGCGATTTGACCGTATAGATTGTTGAGGAGAATGAGCCCCTTACACCAGGTCTGTCAAGAAAGTATCTGACCATTTTGAATATCTTGAGAATTGGTTGTGCAACTTTCATGTAACTAAGCAAGCATCAAGGGGGACCTTACTGAGCATTTTAGGTTTGTTCTTGCTCTGAAGAAGGCCATAGAAAGGTCTGAAACATTGTGATAACAGCACAAGCAACAAGAAAGATTTTGATCATCCGAGGACCTATGTAAATGCAGATAACCATTCTCAAAACAACAGAGATTTATTTTTTTCAGATTCTGTCAGTTATAGCAGGATGTTTAAATGTAAAACCTTACTGTTATTATGGGAGAAGATTTTTTTTAAAAACTAAGACTCTTGCATCCAGGATTGTGATGAAAACAGGTCTGTTTTGTCATTCCACCATCACATAACCAATGTATTTGGCAGCATGCCCTGTTTGGGGTGATCAATTAAAAAATTTGAAAAGTGGGATGATCAATGAAAAAATTATTTTTGTAGCCTTATGTTGGCAGTGATCACTAAAACAGTGAGAATTTTCAAAATTCAAGTTAAAGTAAGGGATCAGTTTAGCCTACTAAAAAACCATTTAGGGGAGGAATTTTCCAAAAACTTTTTTCTTGACATAATAAAGAGTAAAAGCTTAAATTTTCAGCCCTAGGTATGGTACAAAGTGAGCCAGCCACTGGACTTGTTGACTTATGCTGATACTTGATTTATGCTGATCGTCTATAACATTGTTTTAAGAATCATGTGCCACAAACTTTCTGTGTTTCAGAGATCTCTTTATTGATCTCAGAAAAGTTCAAATATTGATTTTTTAACCTGACTGTTGCTATAACCACTCCACCCTTTTATAGCACTTTCCAAAGATGCTTCTAAGATTTCCTTAACATCACGCATATGGTATACCATATCTGTCAATGGATAAGTCGACTTATTCAGTATCATTTTCACTAATGGATCATATTAATCTGTTTAAACCCAATGGACTTGATACTCTGATGGACACAATGTTGCTTCTCATGGAAGCTTGTCTTATCAAGCAAATAGTGAAATTCCTCTTGGAGTTGAGTTAGGAAAAATATTTTTAATTCACCAAATTGTAAAATGGAGATAATTTCAATCAGAGGTTATTTCACCAGAAATTGACATCTTGTTTTCTTTCTATGAATTTAAGAGTCAATGATCAGTAAAACTTGAGTGTCATTTTACATATATAAAGTTGAATTAGCACTTGAGTTTTGGGGACAACTTATTTGTTGACATATACAGTATGGCACGGTTCACTCTAAATTCCCTAAAGGAAATTATTGTGTGCATAATCTGTTTCAGATTCTGTAAATAACTTACTGAGTTTTCATCGAAAAGATATTTACTTTTAACACAGGGGAAAAAATTGCACATCATGCGATTTTGTGCCCACTGACTACAATTAATTATACGGAACATTGGCAGCCATTATTTATTTTCCAAGGGACGTGATTGATGACTAAAATTACATAGACAGGAGTTCAAGTGAATATTGCGTGATAGGATTGAATAATTCTGGAGAGAAATGTACATCAGAACAATGGTGTCTCGAATTGCCCAGGAGACTCACTTAATTGAGAACTGAATGAACCAAATTTATTGATTTATTGACAGGAATGCATTAACTCTCAAAATCATAAAGCGCTTAAATCGTTTGCGACAGTGGAACTCTTCAATGAACAGCATTAAAAAATAGTGGAGTTCCTCTGGGAATTGAATTAGGAAAAATATTTTAAATTCATCAAATGATAAAAGGGAGATAATTTCAATCAGAAGTTATTTCACAAGAAATTGACTGTCTGTTTTTTTTATATAAATTTAAGAGTCAATAATTAGTAAAACTTGAGCATCATCTTACATGTATAAAAATCTGATGAGCTTTAGGGAAGGGTGAAGAATGTGTAGATCAAAGTTTGCAATTAAGATGGGGGCTTAAATCTTTTTTTAAAAGCTGAATAGGGATAAGGGTTAAAATAGAACAAATGGAGATGGGAAGGGTTCAAATTCTTAAAAAAAATTGATAATTTTAATTTAAAAAATCAAATAAGGTTAGAGGTTGAAATTTTTTCACAATTCAGGGATGGGGGTAAATTTTTAAAAAATTAGATATGGAGGGATGGTTAAATTTGAAAAAATATATAGGAATGGTGGTTCAAATTATCTGAACTCAGACACTTTTTTTACTGTCTGAATAGATTCAGATACCTCAGTTTCAGGAGTAGGTTCTTAGATATAAACAGACTAGGATGGCCACTTTGCTTGATAGATATGAAGAATCTGAAATTGATGCAGATTGAAATATTTGCACTTGTTATTTAGTGTAAATACAGGTCTTGTGAGTCATACAATAGAAACCATCATGTGACATTTGTCTTTTGGCATTGTCTTTGAGCGGGAAAGTAGTATTTGGCAATCAAAGGGAGAGGCCATTGGTTTGAGATGGAATTTGAGACAAGAGGATCATTAGTTGTGGCATTGGTTAAATTGAAAAATAATAAACCTAAATGAATATTCAACTTTGACGTAATGAAAACGTTGCAGGAATCATGGCACTAAGATATTGAATGATTCAACTACATGGCAACATTCCATATACACCTCGTAGGGAATATGTATTCTTCTATTCATCATAGCCATGGAAATGGCCTGACCAATCAGCCAAGTGGGCTACAGATTCTTCTCACTTTGCTTGTCTGTGTGTGTGTGTCTCTGGGCATTCCTGGTCACATTTGGGGGGCAAGAAACATTGTATGAGTGTACTACTGGGCTCCAGTATTTTGTTTTCTTTCAAAAGAGGTGCTTTCTGGGGTCTCTGCGGTCATTTTGGACCAACAATGCCCAAATCTTATGCTGGTATTACATAGATAGATAGAAGATGTATTTTTTTTTTGATAATTCCAGTTAAAAGAAACTTTATCCATATAAAAAACTGTTAACCAAAACTGTCAAAATCAACAAAGGTTTCTTCAGTTTTCAAGTTGGTCTGGCTGGCTGCTCATTTATCTATGTATGTATGTACTGCACATACAAACCGTACCAACAGAGCAATAGAACTGAAAATTTGAACACTTACTCCTTGATATATCTTGATATGTTTTTGAATATCCATCCCCAAATTAGATTTTTTTTTATTGGGGGTTCAATTTGCAATATAAGTTCATGCTAAAACGGTCTCTTAGCTTGTGTCTAGCAGAATTCACCATGGTTTTTTGTTTTTTTGAATTTGACTTTTTTAGAGATCGTTGCCAACAAAAAGCAATAGAAGTAACTTATTCATTGATTACCCCTTTTTCCAATTTTTCAATCGATCACCCCCATCACAGTGTGCTGCCCAAAGACATTGGTCTCACGACCATTTCTATTCTGACCTGTCCTTTATTTATGGATTAAATGATGTAAGTCTAATCTCCATGGATTCAAAGATATTTTCTGTCTCTTTGATTGTGCTTATCCAGGGTATAACTTGACAATACACAACATAACCCTACAAAAGAGTTGCCAGTTCAGTGCTTTGGGGGCTAAATTGCTCATCTTGGCAATGCAAAAATCCCAATTTTAGCACCGTCATTTTGGCAAATTTTAACAACATTTTTACCATATTGACCATTTTTAACTTGGTGCTTTGGCCATTTTTGTCGTTTTCGGGCAATTTTTAAAATCTAGCTTTTTTTGGCTGTTTAACTAGCATGAAAATATTATTTGAATATTTTTGTCTATTTTTAACATTGTGTTTTGGCCATTTTTGACTATTTTTAAGATTGTGTATCGACCATTTTTGGCTTTTTTTTTCAATTTTCTAATTTAACGCTTTTTGGCAGTTAAACCAGTCTGAAAATATCATTTGAGTAGGCAACACTGCCCTATAATGCTGACATCTCTTGCTAGCACTTATAGCCTCGCAGAAAGTATTAACAAATCTTTCCGAACCTGAACCCTGAATCTAGTAAATTAATCTGTTGGATTGTTATCAGAAAAGTGAAACAAGTCAGGTTAGTCAGTCAAAAGAAACTGTCAGGAAACCAATATCTCTTGGCAGCAGGTTTTGTTGGGAGTGATCCGTTAAAAATTGGAAAAAGGGGTGATCAATGAATAAGTCACTTCTCTCGCCTTCTGTTGTGCAGTGATCACTACAAAAAATGAATTAAAAAAAATGACAGACACAAACTTGGGGTCAATTTAGCATAATATTAGATTGCAAACTGTAAACCCCTCTAAAAGAATGTATTGGGGGGATCTTAAAAGAAAAAATGAACTATTTTTCCTAGATATAATGAGTAAAATTTTAACTTATTTATTGAAAATTTCATCCCTCTGGCTGTTTGTGTGACCTGTATGCTTGAGGCATACATATGTAGCCAGCCAGGACAACTATGAAGATTGAAGCCCGATAGAAAAAGGTACAGGTCTGGTTAGTCACTCAATAGAAACCGTCATATGACCAACATTATTTGGCAGCATGGGAGTGATCAATTCAAAAATTGGAAAAATAGATGATCAATAAATAAGTTACTTCACTCGCTTTTGTTGGACAGTGATCACTAAAATGATCTGAATTTTCAAAAAACAAACGCAAACAAAAATTGACCCACCCCCCACAACTTTTTTTGGTGCGAATTCTCAAAAAAACAAAAAAATAAAAATAGTTTCTTCTAAACATGATATAAAGATATTCTTACTCCCTCCGACAAATAAGTAGGAACAGAATTTTTATATTTTAATACTTACTAAGTATATGAAAAAAAAATAATTGAAAATAAAAACGAAAAATAAAATTATTACCTTTTAGTAAAAAGCAATTAGCTTCTGTGTGTGGTACAACATCACCGTATAAAACATTAATTCACAAATAGTATAATGAAATAGCTAAATCAAAAAAATAAATAATTTTAGGAAGATTCAGGTTATAGGAACAATGCAACCAGAATTGAGAAGAAACACTTTGTCTACAGGTTAAATGATGAAAATTTTCTACATTTTTGTTTGGAAGTCTGCACTGAAATATTGCTTGTATTATTTTTTTTTTAAAATCCATTGAATTTTTTGCTTCTTTTTTTTCCCAAAATCAAAAAATGTATTTTTAGTCAGGGTCTAGTGGAGTACTGGTGCCAATTTTCAAGTTTTAGATAGAATGGTATGGCCAATATAGATATTGCTTACATCATTTTTTTCAGAAAATCCATTGAATTTTTTGCTTCTTTTTTTTCCAAAATCAAAAAATGTATTTTTAGACAGGGTCTAGTGGAGTACTGGTGCCAATTTTCAAGTTTTAGATAGAATGGTATGGCCAATATAGATATTGCTTATACCATTTTTTTCAGAAAATCCATTGAATTTTTTGCTTCTTTTTTTTCCAAAATCAAAAAATGTATTTTTAGTCAGGGTCTAGTGAAGTACTGGTGCCAATTTTCAAGTTTTAGATAGAATGGTATGGCCAATATAGATATTGCTTATATCATTTTTTTCAGAAAATCCATCGAATTTTTTGCTTATAAAAATGAAAATAAGATTGAATAAATGCTGCGTCAAAATTTGAAGTCATGTATGAAAATTTTTTTGGAGAATAGAAATGGTCAGAATAAGTTCTATTCATGACATCACTGGCATTTTCCACAAGGAAGCATCTAAAGTGGAGTTAAAGAACATCAAGATATATTTCTAGATGCCAGAGAATCTAGGTGTTATTCCTGCCAGGAAACATCTAGAATAGAGTAGAAAAATCTAGATTTTGGAGAATCTAGATGTTATTTTCACTATCAAAAAAAATTTTAGATATAGTAAAAAAAACATTTAGAAATATCTAGATTTTGGAAAATCTGGAGATTATTTTCACTGGAAAATATCTAAAATAGAGTAAAAACACCTAGAAACTATCTAGATTCTCTAGAATTTAGATATTGTTAATAAACCCATCAAAATAAATCCCCCTCGGAAACGTCAGAAAGCGCCTTTTTTTTCCAAAATCAAAAAGTTTGTTTTTAGTTAGGGTCTAGTGGAGTACTAGTGCCAATTTTCAAGTTTGTAGACAGAACGGTATGGCCTGGAGTGCTGGAACAAACAAACAGACAAACATACCAACAAATACACATATGCACATATAAGGAGGATGGCTACAGTCATTCAACAATACTGTAATTTAGTTTTTGCAAATGTGGGATCAATATTGAGACAATTCTTGGTGAAAATGACCATGGGTTTCATAATGCCATTATATAAATACATAGGTGCTTTATGATGGACTTGAAGACTGGAGAAACCTATGGCGACAGTATTGGTTGATAGTTTCTGCTAAAAACTGAGTTCATGAGTGAAATGCAAATGTCAATTGATTTTTTGGAGCATCAGTATTCCCCAATTCCAATCAGTCTGCAAGTGGAGTCTGAAAGTGTCAGCTGCACAACCCCTTACTCAAGTGTCGAGTGTACCGGAAACGGGACTCCAGTTACGAGGCTTCACCTCAAGTCAGTCGACCTTGAACTTCGGGATTTAGTTACCTTTTTTTTTATATATATATATAAACAAGTCCTTGTTGATAGTTTCAGAAATTTTTTTTTTTTTTCAACATGGCATATTGCCATCTGTTAAATACATATCAATCAAAGGTATAGCTAGGAGGGAGGGGGCTATTTCAGCCCCCCCCCCCACTAATGGAGGTCGGGGAGGATGTTTCCGAAAGCTTTATAAATAGAAGTTTGCCCATTGGGTCTCTATTGACTTCATACAATAATGAGGATGTATTTGTACATTGAAATGCACAAATAATAACGCAGTCTTTAAAGTTATTTTTCACTGATTAAGTGATATATCTATACCTCAAATAAACAAATCACCATAGCCCGCACATGTTCCAGAACTAATTATTTAAAGAATTACCTTAAATTATTTTTTAAAAGAATAAATCATCAATCTGAAAGATTATCTAAAAAAATACCAGCTCAAGATTCGGGTACTGTTGGTCCAAAATGACCATAGAGACTTGAAGAAACATTTAAAAAAAAAAAAACATATTGTTTTTAATTGGTGCTTTGTAGTGTACTCATGCAGATTTTTAAGGTTGTAGCTCAAAAAATGGGACCAGGGGCACCCGGCGTCACACACACACACACACACTCAGACAAGTGAAGAGAGAAGAATCCGTGGGCCACTTATTAAGTTGAATGATTCAGCCTTTGGGGTTGTTTTTCATCAACTAAATGATAGTGAGTCAATTCATTTGCAAAATTTCTTTTGTCGTCAAATCTCACAAAATGTTTGGAGGGGCCCTCAAGGGTCCACATCTCCATGGCCCCCAAATCTATCAATATACGAATTGCCAGCAACATCAATAAGCCTGCTGCCTAATGATAAAAAGATATCTTTTGTACATGAAAAAATCATTATTTATCAACATAGTCTCTTTCTTTTCACTTGATTCGGTAGTGATTATCAATGAAATAGATTGAATATCATACAGTGAAAATATCAGATCAAAATTCAGCTGAAAACTACACATGATACAGCTAACTATTTGAACCAACTACTTATGTATCAAAAGATATAAATATATAAGTGTGTGTATGTAAAAATATAGGTAACCAATCATCGTAGCCCCATAAATGGACTGCTCAACCAACCAGCCTAGTGTGCAACAGATTCTTTCCTCTTTGCTTGTCCGTATCTATGTGTATCCCCTGGTCATGTTCTTTAGGCTACCATCTTGAAAATCTTGAAAATTCTGTACACCACTAGACACAATCTAAAAACTAATTTTCTTTTTGTCTTTTCAAAAACATGCTTTCTTGAGTCTTTGTGGTCATTTTAGTCCAACAATGACTAAATCTTGTACTGGTATTTTTTAGACAATTAGTTCTGGTACATACATGGGCTACAGTGATTAAATTATGCAAGGTACTGATATATCAATTCTATTTTAGTGCATAATAATCATAGCAGGACAATTGTTTATAATCAAGAGACTTGCTTGGAACCACACCCATATTTCAAGAAGAGACTGCCATCATGTAAATAATCATCATGATCTAAGAATATTTCATTTGCTAGGATCGTCAACACCATGTCTTCCTTGTGGTGCCAGACATTTAGGAGAATCTATAAATAATTCTTCGAATTTTCTGTAAATAAAAGAAGCTTTCAGATGTAGACACAGACTTGTTTTTATTGTTGGTATACTCCAACCTATAGACGAACATGTCTGTCATAGTTGGTTAGAATTGTGACTTCGAGTACTTTATGAAAAGGAATAAAATGAACAAAAAAAGATTGTGAAAAAAGAAACAAGAGACAGACGGACAAATAGACAGAGAGGAATTGATTGAGATATGAATAAAGAAAGTATATAGGTAGGTAAAAATAGGACAAGATTGATGGTTGATTTGAATATGTACATATATATATATATATATATATATATATATATATATATATATATATATATATATATATATGATTATAAATTGCATTATATCATATTGAAAAGTCTTACTGAAAAGATCTCCCATTGTTACTCGGTGGAGGTATCGTTTGGCCTAGACAGCATAAATAGAGTAAACAATCAAAGAAAATGTGTTGCTGCAGGAATCGAGCCAGTGATTGATAGGGTAGCCACTTCAACGTTGCATTGCTCTTACCCTTGAGCTAAACAGTCTCCGGTAAAGCAACCTTGTAATGACAGGAAATCATTTCAAATTAGTTTCTATATAATATGATGCAATTTATCATCATTCATAGTTTAGAAAGCTTTATAGCTTTAAACTCCAAGTATATATACATATATAAAAAAAACGTATTTTTCCAGAGATTGTCATTTCAGTCACTTCTTTCCAAATATCTGTAAGTCATGTAATTTTTCAGTGTTTTTCTATGCATTACTCAGAATTCATATTATAGTATTATGAGTGGATTTTTCTTGTCAGGATTATCAGTCGTTGGTCATGTAACTGTTTCATGGATTTCAAAACAAAAATACTTATGGAATCTTTGCTTTTCTCTGCCTTTGCAATTTTAAATTTTTGAGTTGGCAATTCTGGGGTGACACCAATGCGAGGAACACCACTATGATACCTAGTAAGATAACACTTTTGTACAACTATTACCCTCTACAGATCTAAACATATGTTCCTTTGTGTAGAATCAATGAAAATTAAACAAAAAATCAACAAGATATTCCTTGCCTGTCATATTTAACCAGACATGAACCGTCAATAGGAACTGTCAGCATAGGTTTTTTCAGTTTTCAAGTTGGTCTTGCTAGCTAACTGGCTATGTATTATGCATACAGGCCACATCAGTAGAGCTAAAAGGCTGAAATTTTTTTCTAATCCCCCTCTCCACTTGAAATGGTTTTTAGTGGGTGTCTCAATTTACAGAGTAAGTTTATGCTAAATTGGTCACTTTGTGTTTGGCTGCATTCATGATCATCTTTTTGAAAATTCAGACTTTTTAGTGATCACTGCCCAACAGAAGGCGAGAAAGGTAACTCATCCATTGATCACTCTTTCTTCCAATTTTTTAATTGATCAACCCCAACACAGTATGCTGCCAAAATGTGTTGGTCATGTGACAGTTTTTCTACTGAGTAACCCACCAGATTTATATATACGTAAACATATACTTATATATATATGCATAATATGTATATGAGAAAGTAAACATTCATTTTTTTTAATGCTCTGCGGGAGAAAAAATAGCATGAGGGGTGAAGAATGTGAAGAGTCGGTCATTATGAATTTGATGGTCGAACAATATAAAAGCTCATTCAATGTTGTTTCACTGCTGACTGAGTAACCCTACTGGAGAGTGTCTGTTCTGATATGGACATTAAGGTCCTCTCTGACTGGTTGCCAAATCTCATGATGGCGGCATAACCAGGTCTCTAGATATTCAAAATGGTTAGATAGTTTCTAGACAGACCTCATATATATGTATGTATGCATTCTTTCATACTTGAATTTATGTACCCATTTATACAAATTTATCATTACATATATATTCATCCATAGTCTCATTGCCAACATTTATCTATCTATCTCACTATGTTCCTATCTATCTATCTCCCTATTTATCTCAACCTTTTCATATCTATCTATCTATTAATCTATCTATCTCAGTCTATTCCTATCTACCTATCTTAGTCTGTTCACCTCTCTCTCTCTCTCTCTCTCTCTCTCTCTCTCTCTCTGTATATGTATATGTATATATATATATATATATATATATATATATATATATATAAACGTGTGCATATTTATAAGCCTGTGCATTTGTGAGTACATATGTATTACTATGAGAATGTATGAATACAAATGTGCATTCATTCATTTATATGTATGTGAGTGTGTCAGTGGTTGAGAGAGTGTGTTTGAATGAGTGTGTGTGTGTGCATATGACTATCTGTATGGAAATTGAAAGAAAAAGCAAAGAAGTTTGTATTTAATTAAGTGCCTTCACAAAAATTTCCGAATTGTACCATGAGGTGTTGTGGGGAAAGTGGAGATGGCGGTTGTTGCCTTGGTTGATTGCCACTGGGATGGACGGTACATGGGACACGAGAATTTCAACGCCTTACCCTTGATCCAACCCCTGGGAGGTCATCCTCTTGCCTTTCCATATTCGTCCGTCTGTTTCACTCTCCCTTCTATTGTTTGAACAGTTCTCTGTATTTACTCCCAGCTTGCTATGCCCATCAAAGCTTCTCTTGTTGATTGCTGATTTTTTTGTCAAACTCCAATCCAAACCTAGAGTTCACTTTGTTTTTCTTCCATAAGAAGAACGACTGAACATTAATTTACCATGATTTGAAATCACAACCCCTTGATTGGTAGTCATGTCTCTTATCAACAGAGCTAAATTAACAAATCTTATATTGCTACTAAAATTTATTCTAGAAAAAGACAAAGGATCATTTTATTCTGATAAATAAGTACATCAATAAGATTAACATTTCCACTCTGTGGTTTAAAATCACAATCAACTGATTGGTAGGTTGATGCCTTACCGACTGAGCCATACTGACAAGTCTTTCATATCTATAAAATTTACCTTACAAATATGCAAAAGTTGATTTCATTCTAATAACTAAATACATTTATACTAAAAAAATATATTTTCATAATTTTTTCATTCATTATATATACAATACAAAACCATGGACTTCGATATTTCTTTTAAATATCATTTATTTACCAAGGCCTCCCTGTGCCAAAAAGAATGTGTGTTTTAAGTCTGACTAAGAGCTTAATAAATTTGTAGGGGAGCTTTGATTTGCATTGTAAATTTAGGCTAAATTGATAACCAGTTTGTGCCTGCTTGTTTTTTTATAAATTCAGACTTTTATGGTCATCCAACAAAAGGTGGAAGAAGTAACGAATTCCATTATAACTTCTTATTCCAATTCTTGGATTGATTACCCTTAACAAGGTACGCTGCCAAAAGATGTTGGTCATGTGACATAAGATTGACTGACCAGACCTACTTATATATTGGCTCAAATTTTTGTATTTTTGGGGAGGATATTTTATCTCCCTGAATGAATTTTTACAATGTAAACAAATTATGGCAGACACCAAAAAGGAATTGTCCTATCGACTACTTCATCTCCTGACAAATTGACAGACAACAAAGTTTTAAATATTGACATTAAAATTCGAGCTTTTGTGCAACTGCTTTTAAGAAATTAACTTTTGTTCAGAATTGTATTTTTCAGGTATATCTTGAATGAATATAATATTAAGGGACTAAAATTTGAATAGACCTCATTAATTGTTCAATGATATTGTTCAAACCAGCAAATGTAAACAAGTTAAAGCTGACACCGTAGACGAGTTGTCCTATCGACTCATGACAAATTGACAGACAACCAATTAATCATTGACGAATTGTCCTAACAACTACTTTACTGCACCATAGATTGATCAGCTACCAAATGACCGCTGACCAATTTATCAGTAACGATTTCATTGGTGATGAATTGTTTTAGCACCTACTTAGTGTGGCACAATGCCGAAAAGGGTAAATAGGGGTTGGAAGGTTGTATTGCGCCAGTCTTTTGAATGAGGAGCAGGGGCATAGCTGAGGAGGGGTAGTGGGATTTTTAATCACCTCTATGGAGGGAGTTGGGCCCAAATCTTAATGAATAGTATTTCACCTATTGCATTTCTACTAACATTATACAACAACACATATCAATAATTATTGGAGGGTATCTATTAAGGAGCAATGTTCACTTCGTAGGCCCTCAAATCTCCTGCTAAGTGACTGCATTTAATAATTTCCCTGGCTTTTCAAAGGTCTGTCCACCTAACAAGCCAAAGAGCCCCATTGTGGACCTTCTGGGGGCCTGTGGCCCCATAGGTTGGGAACTTATCTACTAAATGTCGGAGCCCGCGGGGGGAGGGGGGGCTAATTTCAAGCTATGCCCCTGGCAGTTAGGGCTTATCTTCCAAGAAAAATCCACATTTGACTTGTAATGTCATATACCACTGGAAACCTATGCTGAGCTCTTGAAACTGTGTTTGTGACAATTATTTATTCAAAAACTTATTTAAACTTATTTAACTATTTGAAAATTCTACCTGAAGTTGGTAGGGAGGTAACTCTGGTCAGTAGATCTTATAATTAAGATTAAAAAATCAAAATCCCGGCCTTTTCTGGGGCTTGAACACCAATCACTGGCTCTAGTGGGCAATAACTATCATCTTAACCCTCTACCAAACCAACAAGAGGCCAACCTAATTCTTAATGTGCTTAATTTGGTAGGGTACAAGGTCAGTTGGGAAAAATGGAGGGGGGTAGATTGTTGCACTAATCTACCAAGTTGAAAAATGCTACACGCAATACATGTATATATATCTATATATATATATATATATATATATATAGAGAGAGAGAGAGAGAGATAGATAGATAGATAGATAGATGGATAGATAAATCGATAGATAGATAGTTGCACATTGCATTTCATATATGTGGATTCCAGCCCAAAGGCGTGCCACAATTCTAGGGAAACGAGGAGAGGAGGAAAGAGAGGACAAAGAGGGGGAGGGAGAGGAGGATGAGGAAATGAAGAAAGAAAGGGAAGAGGGGGAAGGGAAGGAAGAAATGGAGGGAGGAAATGAGGGAGAGGGGATTAGAAATGAGAGAGAGGAGGAGGGAAACAAGGAAGAGGGAGTGAGAAAGAGAGGAAAGGAAGAAAAAAATGTAGGAAATACCATTTGGTGATCAGCTGGTTATCGTAGGAAGTTGTGGGAGTCAGAACTGCGTGATTCTCTTCTCTGAGGTGAATTCTAAAACGTGTCGATGATTACAACTGCTGCGCATCTCAATCGGGTGTCACAAGTGATAATAGCAGCGACAGCAGCAGCAGCAGCAGCGGCAGCGGCAGCTGAGATTGTCAACCAGTGCAGAGAAACATCTGCAGCACCACCATCAATATCAGTGTTGCTAACTCCGTTAACAGAATTAGGAACTCCAAAGAATGAAGGAAGATGAGAATCAGGGATAAAATGATGAAACGGAAAAGTATTAGTTTAGATTGCCAATGACTTCCTGGTTGATCCTAACATCTTTTGAATTAAAAGGATTACTGGATATTTTCCAGATGTTAAGGGCATCTTCAGTGCTTGTCAACTATATCAAGTGTTTATCATGTTTTTTCTTAATGCATTTCCACTGTCTAGAACAGTGATTCTGAATGTGGGTTGCATTCCTTAGAAAGGGGCCATTTAGCTATGTTGGGGGAATTCAGGTATGAAGAGTGGAAAATATCAATGGCCCAAAAATGTGTTTAAGCTTGACTGATTAGTTCCAAATTACACAATGTTGCTGAATAACCATTGTCCTACAAATTGTCTGCCCAAACAACTAACCAAGGGTGTTAAAGATTCTCCTCTCTCTACTCATCTGTATCTCTGTGGGTGTCTCTGGGTGCTCTACGTCGCATTTTTAGGGCTACAAACATTGAGTTTGCATGAGTACCCCATTGGGCACTATTTTTTTTAAAAAGTCCTTTTTGGGTCTCTACGGTCATTTTAGACCAACAATACATGAATCTTGGTCTCAGATTTTCCAGATAATTTTGAATCCAGCAACAGCATTTTAACCTATCAATTGTAGGTAAAAAAAGGGTAAAGTGCCATGTCTCTTAAGTGACAGCCCCCAATGGAATATGACGACTGGGAACGGAGAACCAGTTTCTGTTGCATGCATCAGCTTAGTGACCCTTGCAAATCCCAAGTCTGGTCGAGACCAGGACATTATGTCAACAAGTTTTCATGATCACCTCCTTGACAGGATGCAAGTCCTCTGAAGGGATGTATCCACTCTAATCTCACAGATTGGAGTGTACTCAATTAGCTGCTGAGTGCACAGGGTGATTAGTATTGATGAAGAGTTTTCTACCCTCTTCGCCCATGCTGGTAATGGAACCCAGGACTTTCTGTTTGTGAGGCAGACGTGGCAGATTATGTTGTGGTTTCTCCAGCTTTTTGAAAGTCCACTCTACCAGTGGCATAGAAAGGGATCCCAGGGGGGCACAGACAGCTTTTTGGCGCAAAGACAGCACCCCCGGATATCCTGGGATGTGCATAATCATCAATCAAGAGGCATTATAACCCAAAGGAAATTTGCCCCCCCTCCATCGAAGGTAGTGCTATCTGGAATGTCTAAAAGCAATTGGAATAATTCCTCCTTTAAGACAAATATTTGCAACTGACAAATATATACTCCTTTTCATCCCCTCCTACATCTTCCTCCTCCTCCTCATCCTCTTACTCTCTTCCTCCTCCTCTCCTGAATTGCCTTTTCCATTTCCTCTTCCTCCCCCTCTCCCCCTCCTTTTTACACTCCTTCCTCTTTGTACTCATCTTCCCTTTCCCTCTTTATTCTCTTTCTCAACCTCCTTTTTCTGCTACTCTCCCTCATTCCCTTATCCTCTCATTCCTCCCGCTATCACTCTAACTCCTCTGATTCTTCATCCTCAATTTTTCCAACTCCCCTTCCTCATCTCCTTTCTCGTCTCCCTCCTCTAACTCTCACTCCTCCTATCTTCCCTCTTCATCCTCTCTTCCAAACTCCTCCTTCACGATCCTCTTTCCCCCAATCCCTCCTCCAACTTTCACTTCTTTACTCCCTCTCTTAATTCTCTCTTTCCCCCTCCTCCTTCTCCCTTGTACCCTCCTCCTCTTCCTTCCCTATCTCATTTCTTCCTCCTCCTCTTCTTCCTCCTCCTTTGTCAGTTATTAATAGAACCATATAGAAGGTCTTTCCTCCTTTCCCAGATAGCCACCTTTTTTTTTATTTTTCCGATTTTCTTTCCCCCCGTTTTTTTCCACTGTAGTTGCTTCTTCTGTCTTTGTTCAATTTTCATCTCGCCTCGGCCTATTTATAGACTGTAATCAATATATTTATATAAGCTAATCAATACCTAAGGAAGGAAACTCAGGTAGAGCTGCCTCCACATTTTAGGGTCTGTGCTCTCTGCGTTGTTTGATCAGAACATGTTACAGCGTTCCACCTGAGGCTTTCGAATTGTCATGATCGCGGAGTTCCAGGATGATGAATCAGTCTAATCATCTAGCAAACCTTTTCAAGAGTGGGTGCCGATTTTGGCAATAATCTTCTAAAACGGCAGTAGCCAACCTGGGAGATGCCACCTGCTTGAGAGCATTTATAAGTTGTTAAGGGAATTATGACGATTACATATACGATCAAAAGTCATGTCTATACCAGATTTTTTTTTTATATGACTAACAGTGCATTATTACAAAGACTGCTGAACAAAATGGTAGCTTTTAATTCCATAAATGTCTAAATATATTCGTAAATATGTTGTATGATTTTACTTTTTTTCATAATTGAAATCTGTGCTATTTTTCACCATTATTGATTGATCCAGCTACTTTTGGTTGTTAAAAATGGCTGTTGAGTGGCTAACTCGATTTAGGATATTAGAAAACATAGAAATAGAGTAGTTTACCCTCTCCAAAGTGGTGCTACACATAAAAAGTTTGATGACTGTTGTTCAAAACGAACCCTTCACATGACCATGGGAACTTTTGAACAGCAGATTTTCATTTCAATTATATTTTCAGTTTACAAAATATTTCCTTGAGACAGACAGCAAAATGCTTGAAAGCTTTTTTCAAGAATTTTGTTGAAACTATCTACTGCGGTCTGTTCACCTCTATCTATCTATCTATCTATCTATCTATCTATCTATCTATCTATCCGTACTTGGTGGTGTTTGCCACTGATGCCCAATGTAAATGTTCAAACTCGGGTGAAGCTAAACTTTCAAATGCTGATTTTTAAGGCAGGTAGTTTCCTGCATTTTGGAGATAGTGATCTGTATACTTGTTAAATCTATGATGCCTACATGGTATAAATACATGATTAGCCCAATATGCTTGGATGTATCTCAATTCGTTTCATTCTATCTATCTAGCTAGCTAGCTAGCTAGCTAGCTATTTACCTATCAACTGATCCCTGTTTGTAAAACATGTAATATTTTGCTGTAAGCTTATTAGCTGCAAAATCAAAAGTGAAGAAGAAAAGAAAATTCTAAAACAAAAATAAGATAACTAACACAAAAACTTCTTATGCAGGCCAAACCCACATAAATAGAGAGGCTATGTCATGCCAAATGATATATACACATGTACAAAAAGCTCTTTTAAAGAATTCTGTTTAATTAATCAATAACTAAGGTGACAGCTCATAAATTACAGGTTGCAGATTAGAGTCTGTCAACCAAAACTGTCACCAAAACAGCCAAGGTTTCTTCAGTTTTGAAGTTGGTTGGTTGGCTATGTATGAATGCATGTAGGTACGAAAAACGCTAAATTGGAAACACTGGTCACCAACACTGTCAACATTTTTTCGAGTGTGGCCGGATGGCTGGCTATGGATGTATCACACATACTGGCTGCATCTATGGAAATCTTTATCATAGTTTTTTTTTAAAAACTTTTCAAAAAAAAATTCACTCCTAAAGTAGGTTTTTGTGGGGGTTTCAATGTGCAATGTAAGTTTACGCTAAATCAATCTCTTATTTTGCATCTGCCTGTTTTTCAAAAAATCAAGACTTTTGATCACTGTCTAACAAAAGGCGAGAGAGGTGACTCATTTTTTGATCATGACCTTTTCCAATTTTCTTCTAATTGGTCTCCCGCGAGTTACCAAAAAACATTGGTTACATGGCAGCTTCTATTGAGTGCCTGAGCAAACCCATTTATGATTATTTTAAATTCACTTTTAACATTTTTCATATATATATATATATATATATATATATATATATATTTATGAAATAGAATATGGATTCACTATGCAAACAAGTTTATGTTTCTACCCTCTCTGGGCCTCATCAGGCGAATGATTGTATGTGTTTTTAGATTCTAGTTAGGGGAATTTGGTGAGAATCTTGTGGGTTTCACTATGAGTGGAAAGTACCTAGCTCACTCCCTTTGACATGTAACTTACAACCACCACGAAAAACATTCACACTACAAAAAACAATATAACAAGATGAATAACTCCTCCCACTCACCATGACACCCACAAGATTCTCACCAAATTCCCCAAACTAGAATCTAAAAAACATATACAATCATTCACCTGATGAGACCAAGAGAGGGCAGACATGAACTTGTTTGTGTAGTGAATCCACTTCCTATTATATATTTCCAGCTCTACTCTAAAACAACTTGACTTTCGAATGTATCAAGCACTCTATGAAATAAATCCATGAAAAATCAGATGTTGCTTTATATTATGCAATATTGCTAACCTGATCTGTACCATATATACTATATATATATATGAATATATATATGTGTGTGTGTGTGTGCGTGTGTGTGTGTGTGTGTGTGTGTGTGGTGTCATGTGTGTATTTTGGCTATTTTTATGATTTTGTCCTATTTTGTTTTTTTCAATACATAAGTCAGAAATACCAAGCAATCGGTATTAACATTCATATATTCTCTACTATTGGTCCATTAATAATAGAGTCAGTGTTGCCAACTCCAAAAATTTATTTGTGCTTAACTGACCTTGAAAAAATGTGAAAACATGCTGAAAATACTTAGCCCTTATTGTGGCTAATTTGATAGCTAAAAATGGCAGTTTTTGCATTAAAATTGTTAGGAAATAGCAAAAGTATTGGCTAAACTTGCCGAAAACTAGTGCCTAAAATTGTCTAAAAATATTGCTAAATGTTGAATTTTAGCACTGCCAAAATAAGAGACACACTAAATTTAACACTAAAAGTGCTAAGTCGGCAACACTGAAGAGGGTCTACGTCATGGTATCCATGGCTTTATGAAGTTCATTTCTTGCTTAGCCTTAAATGATGTCAATATTACATAACAATCATCACTTGACCTCAATAGGCAGACAATCTGAGTATGGATAATCTAGGATAATCCTCTGATACTTAATAATACTTTGTTAGATCTTATAAAGTAATGTTAGGACCCATCAACTGAAACTGTCACCAACAATGAGACCAACTCAAAAATTATTTTCGTGCTAGTTTGACCTCAAAAAGTGCTAAAAAGCTCTACATTTTTTAAAAATTGACAAAAATGACAAAAATAACAGAAAAAGACGTGGCTAAAAATGGTTAAAATTGACCCAAAGTACAGTTTTGATTTGTGTGGCTTTTGATGTTCTTCAGTAAAAGTATTGCCGTACAAACTAACGTAACTAAACTGAGAAAACATTTTAAATAATAAAATCATCAAGAAATGGAAAGATCTAGCCAATTTTAGCCATTTTTAAGGGCAGTTCTACCTAGAAATAACAAATGGCAGTTGGCTTGCTGCCTTTCTGCTACCTGCAATCATTCTCTTCTTCTTTTGTTTTCTTTCTCTCTTTTGATTTATCCGCTCTTTCTATAATTCATTGCCGCTTTGCTGTTGTCAATAGCACTATGCAACACAATGATACGTTTTGCATCATAAGCATCAAATGTTTGGCTTTTTGTTTTCATATATTGTTTGGCTTCTTAGTCACATCTGATAACCTTGCAATGACCTAAGCAAGAGAAGTAGGACGGGGGCACCGGGGAAACCAGGTGAGAATAGTCTTGCACCCAAAGAGTTAAAGTATGAAATTGTTACATGAAACTTCAGTGGAAAAAAATGTCAAAATAGAGTTAAAAAAACAACATTATTCTCATTTCCCTATTTGGGAATAGTTTGGCTGACTTCAATAGAGATTTACCATCACAGTCAGTTGTTGAACAATCGTAGCATCAAAGTTGAGTACCTTGTAAAAACTATCCATTGGAGAATAAATATTGTCAGAATATTTTTTTTTAACAACGTTTATAAAATCACTGGCATTTTCCACCTGTAAACATCTGAGTTAGAGTTTTAAAAAATCCAGAAACATTTAGATTCTGGAGGATCTAAATGTTATTAACAAACCTGTCAAAATGAGGCCCCCAAAAAATGAAAAAATTCCCTCTTACAAAAATCACAAAGAGAATTTCTAGAAAGGATTTAGTACAGTGCTGGTGCTAATTTACAAGTCAAAATGGTATGGCCAGGAGTGCTGAGATGCACAAACACATAAACACACCTACTTATAAAAAAAAGAATAGAACCATGTAAGACTGCACATGATTCTCTCCCGCGAACATTGCGTGGTTCTCAGTTTGGGAGTCAATCTTCTGGCTAGGTTCCACATTTCACCATAGGCGACTCCATTCACTTGTACGAAAACAAAAAAAAAGATTCGTAAAAAATTAAAAAGATGTTCCTCGTACGTCATTTTCAATGAAAGATGTATACAACCTTGAAAGTTTGCATGAGTTCACCGCTAGGCACCAACTAAAACAATAACTTTTTATGTTGTCTAAGAAAAATACTTTTTGGGGTCTCTATGGTCAGTTTGAACTAACAATGCCCAAATCTGATACTGTTTTTTTAAAGATAATTTTAGATAAGACAAACTAATTTTTAATATAATGTTGATTAGTAATAGTTGGAGCTATCTCCTTTAGATAATTTTACATCACTTTTTAGATAGTTTGTTCTGTTACACACGTAGGCTACAGTGAGTTGTTTATGCAATCATAACAAAATTGTATTAACATTGCACTTATAAACAAAATGACTTTCTTTTAGATGTGCCCAGGCATATTTTAGTCTGTCAGGAGGTCTCTGATATGTTCAGTATCAATTTTCTGAGCTTTTAGGGGTCTCTATGGTCAATTAGGACCAACGAAGTCCAAATCTGGGGCATGTTTTTTTTTTTTAGATACTTCCAGATAGAAGATCCATTTTTTCTAAATGATTTTTTATACTTTATTTTTTAGATCCAAGTTCATGCACAGGCTATCTATCTATCTATCTATCTATCTATCTATCTATCCTAGTTTCTTCATATCTATCTATCTATTTATCAATCAATCTCAGTCTCTTCATATCTATTTATCTATCTATCTATCTATCTCAATCTGTTCATATCTATCTATCTATCTATCTATCTATCTATCTATCTATTTTTGTCCCTTGTGACCTATAATATTTGATAAGCTAATCAAAAATCTAATCAGGGCAAACAACTAATTTGCTTGACTGAAGGTCAGACTGGGACCTTTTTCTATTATCTAGGTTCAACAATGATGTTTCTTTTCATGCGTTCTAGTTCTAATAATAAATGGAAACCAGGTCGAAAGATGAAAATTTCCTGTGTTATCTCTGTATCACATGCTTAAATGCAAAAGATGAGAGGTAAACGCTCTCATCAATAAGCACATTTATATTACAAGCAGGGATGGAGATGAGGGGGGGGGATAAGTGGGTGTCCAGAGTATACCTACTTCTCTATTTCCTGGTTTTTCTGTACGTTCAATGCTTATCAATTGAGACATCATCATATGCTGTTGTATTTCTATTGACGAGGATAATCCGTTTCGCAAAACATTTCGCTGTTAGAAAATTTGTTCAGCAAATAATTAAAACCTATCAGATTTCGTTGATTTGTTCCACATAAAAATTTGATGAGTTTTCCAGGCGATTGAACTCTTCCTTGTAGTTTGTGTCGTTAACACAATGTTTCGGTCGATCCATTCTACAGCCTTCTCCAAGTATAATATCTAGATGTCATGGTTGTAGACAAAATTTTACCGTACAGTATAGTGTGCTACCTATCACAGTTTGTTCATATCTATCTGTCTCAGTATGTTCATATCAATCAATCTATCTATCTATCTATCTATCTATCTATCTATCTATCAATCTCAGTCTGTACGTATCTATCTATCTATCTACCTATCTATCTATCTATCTATCTATCTCAGTCTATTCATATCTCTCTCCCTTTCTCTATCTATCTATCTCCGTCTGTCCATATCTATCTATCTATCTATCTCAGTCTGTCCATATCTATCTATCTATCTATCTATCTATCTATCTCAGTCTGTCCATATCTCTCTCTCTCTCTATCTATCTATCTATCTATCTCAGTATGTCGATATCTATACAACTATCTCTCTCTCTATCTATCTGATCAATGTAGCCCCACTAATGGCCCAAACAACCAACCAAGTGTGCGACAGATTCTTCTCTCTTTCCTCATCTGTACCTGTATGAGTGTCTGTATCTCCAGTTATTCCTGGTCACATTTAAGGGGCTACAACCTCAAAAATTTGCCTGAATGTATGTCTCAGCATCATCTAAAACTTTTACTTGTTTTTCCATAGAAGTGCTTTTGGGGGCCTCTGTGGTAATTTTAGACCAACAATGCCCTAATTTCATGTCAATGTTTCAGGTAATTTTAAAAGATTTTTGAAGGTAATTTTTTTTACAATTTTAGATAATTTTTTTGAGTTATAGTACACACACAGGCTATGGTGATTTATTTATGTAAGGTACAGATATTCATCTATCTATCTGTTGTCAGTCTATCTATCTATCTTATTTTATTTCTATATCTATCCATCTATCAATCTATCTCTGTTTATCCATATCTCTCTATCCATCTATCTTAGTCTATTGATATCTATCTATCTATCTCAGTTTTTTGTACATCTCTCTTTCTCTCTTTCTCTATCTATCTATCTATCTATCTATCTATCTATCTATCTCTATATGTATATGTATATATATATGTCAGTCTGTTCACAATCTATCTATCTGTATAAAAACTCATCTATGAGGAAGGAGTCAGTGTTAGTTTTGGTTGGATTTGAGATGACATTTTGATCAAGGGGAAATCCAGATAAACAAAAATAGCCCGGAAGAAATATATTTTGAGACAGGGCACTCCGAGAGGGGATGGAAGTGTGGCTGGGTCACCACAGTAGGCCCCAATTGAGGTAAAGCGAGCCCAAGAGTTGAACTTTCAAGTCAAAACAATACACCAATTGATGAAATATGTCCATCCTAACATTTACAGATGAGTGAATTTAATATAGTATGCTAACAAGGGTTGTAAGAGATGAGAACAGGATTGTGTGGAGTGTACCGGAGGGGTGACGAACAGCTTTGCTCTGCCTTGTAAAATTCCTCTCCGAGCCTCTATTTTCAGATTCTATAAGAAACCGTAAGCCAAAACTGTCAAAATAGGTTTCTACAGTTTTCAAGTTGGTCTAACTGGCTGTGTATTTATGTTTATATATAAGTATGTATGTATGTATGTATCATGTGTAAAGGCTGCACCAATGGAGATTAAAACATTTACTTATTTACATGTCTGCAAAAACATTTTTTCAAAATAGAATTAAAAAAATAAACTCGTCAAAATAAGGTTTAAAAAGTCCCTACCCCCTGCTAAAAAAAAAACACTTTTAGAAGGGGTCTAGTGGAGTACTGATGTCAATTTTCAAGTCTGTAGACAAAATGGTATGGCCTGGGAATGCTGGAACACACAAACACATTCACTTATAAAAAGGGATAGAATCCTTTGTCAACTTTGGTGGCTATGGTTGTTCAACAGATCAAAATGGTTCTTACATCAATAAAGATCAAGAGGTATATGTGTTTACTTGTGTCAGTCTGTCCGTCAGTCAGTTCATCTGTTTATCCACACAGTATCTCTCGAAGTTCTCCATGAATTTCAATGAAATTTTGTGGATGGGTGGGCAAAGAAAGAAATAGAAAATTTGTCGGGAAAAAATTCAAAATTGAGATAAAGTCTGACGAAGGTAATTGAGCCATTTTGATATCAATATTTATTTACATATGTCAATGTTACATAACAAACTCACTTGACCTCTATAGGCAGACAATCTGGATGCTGGTAATCCAGGATTATCCCCTGATACTTAACCATACTTTGATATAGCTTAAGCAATATTTATACATTCGTACCTTGCATAAATGCATCACCATAGCCCACACATGCACTAGAGCTAAATATCAGAAAAAATTATCTAAAATTATCTAAAAAATAGATTTTTGACCGAAAATTATCTAAAAAAAAATACCAGCACAAGATTTTGACATTGTTGGTCTAAAATGACCCTAGAAACCTCGAAAAGCACTTTAGAAAGAAAAACAAAATAACATTTTTAGATGGTGCCTAGTGGTGTACTCATGCAAATTTTCAAGGTTGTAGCCAAAAAAATGTGACCAGGAGTACCAGAAGACACACACAAATGGATACATAGATGAACAAAAAGGGAAGAATCTATAGATTCTTTAGCTGGTTGGTCATGTTGGCCATTTGTGGGGCTATGCTTATTCAATACAGTAATTTCTTATTGTAATGGCACTTGTTCTAATGACACCATTCAATGACAAATGCTTTCTAACAGCATGTTTGTTGTTATATTCTCAAAAGACCATTGTCATAGAATAGCTTGAAGCACATGAAGATTTTCAGTGCAATTTTTCAAGAACCAGAATCATCGAACTCTCAAAATAATACCGCCTGAAGCAACCCCAAAACCTGAAAAGAAATTCAAAAGTCTTATCAATTAATGACAATCTTGAAATAATCAAGATGATGGAATAGGTCTGGGTAGTCACTTAATAGAAACTGCAACATACCGTGTTGGAGGTGATCTATCAAAACATTGGAAAAAAGGATGATCAATGAATAAGTTACTGCTCACGCCTTTTGTTGGCCAGTGATGACTGAAAAAGTTTGAATTTTCAAAAAAACATGCATGACTCAAAGTGAGGGATCAATTAGGCATGACCTTTTATTGCAAATTGAGCCCCCTATAAAAACTATATTCAGAGGGAAACTTTTAAAATAAAATAACAATCACTAAAAGTTTTGAGATCTCTATCTCAATTGGTGTGGTCTGTATGAGTGATTCTTTAAAACAAACATAGCCAGCCAGCCAGCCAGCCAGACCAGCTTAAAAACTGAAGAAAACTGTTTTGTTGACAGCTTCTGATAAGTATTAGGTCTTCTGCATTGTGGATACAAAAAGTCCAAACTGAAACTTATGGAGTCAATTCCCACTGGTGATCCTCTGTGAAAAAGTTTGGAAAAAGTAATTTTTATCCGTACTTTTTGCTTATGAATACATTTTGCATAATATCCATCCATTACGAAATTCAGTAGAACGGCATTAACCGACCCCCAAGGGGGCTTTAATAACAGTACTAGAAACTGTCACTAAAACTTTCAACATATCAGCTAATGTTTCTTGCAGTTTTCAGGTGGATCTGGCTGGCTATCTATCAGGCATACAGGCTGCGCCAATGGAGCTAGAGGGCTGAAATTTTCAAAATTCACTCTTTATCATATCGAGTAAAAATACTTTGAAAATAAAACCTCTTAATCGGTTTTTAGTCGGGGTCAATTTACAATGTAAGTTCATGCTAAATTGATCATTGACCGGTGCTCGCTTTGTTTTTGGAAACTGCGAATTTTTAGTGATCGAACAGAAGGCGAGAGAAGAATTTTATTCATTGATTCCCCCTATATTCCAATTTTGTAATTGATCACCCCCAACACAGCATCCTGTCAAAAGACCTTTGTCATGAGATGGTTCCCATTGAGTAACTAACCAGACCTGTTTGTTTTTTCTATCATAGATACATTGCGTGTAAAATCCACCCATTATGAAGGCAAATTTGTTATAATGTTACTCTTAAATCCTCAAGGGTGTCATAATAACTGTATGTGTGAATTATCTTTTATTGCCTGAGTTACTTGCATACACAGAGACACAAAGGAATAAACACTCACACACACACATGTACAAATACGTAAGCAAATATGCACTCACACACATGCACATACACACACATACTGTCGAGAGATTCTCTGAAATAAGAAATAAAAAATAAATGTTTGATTACTAGTTCGACTATGAAGCAGAAAATCTTTGTGCATAATTCCGTGTTGATCACAGAAACTAATAAATAGTTTTGAGTTATTGATGTGGATGATTTTAAAGTCTCCCTACTTTCATGGCAAACTTTGAAGATGCCTTATCAGAAAGAATGGTTAAAAGCCTATCCTTATGATTAGACCATGTGATGCAATTTTTGTGTAGTGTGTGTTATTTGCTAATTTCTTATGTGTAAAAGATATAGGAAATGGACATTATTCCTTATTACATTGCTTTTGTGAGCAGGACTGTAATATTCATACAAAATTGTTTTTCTTACTTTATTTGATTAAAAATATGCAAATTTATCCTTTGCCCAACCGGAAATAAGCAGAGTTTCCCATTATGACAGTCGTGGTCACATGAGCAAAAAAGGAATCATTGTCATTTTTTATAGTCTATGTTGCAAGAATGTTAAACAAATGCTGGACATCACAACCTAAAGCGTGGGTCCTTAGAGATCATATGCAAAAATTGTGGCTGATAGAAAATAAGATGGCATGACGTCTTTGACAGGTTCCTAAGATATTTGCACCTTAGACGCCTATGATCAAGAGGTTGGGCAAATGCTGGGGAAGGTCTCCATCCAATGATGAACGTTTAAAGGCTGATGATGATTAGACATAATCAGTTAGAAAATAACATGACAAATGAAAAGTAAACCAATCTGGTTACTTACTCACTAGAAACTGTCTCGTGATCAACATCTTTTGGCAGCATGCTATGTTAGGGTGATCAATCGAAAAATTGGTGGAAAGGGTGACCAATGGATAAGTTACTTCTTATGCCTTTTGTTGGATAACTAAAAAGACCATATTTTTCTAAAAAACAAGCATGACTGCTGCCAGACGCAAAGTAAGGGTCTAGTTTAGCATGAATTAACATTGTAAATTGACCCCTTCCCTAAAAACAAAAGAAATGTTTTTCTAAACATTTTAAGACTCTTCAGCTCCTTCGTTGTAGCCTTTGAACATGACACATACAGTTGGGCAGAATCATTTGAAAACTGAAAAACCTACGTATGACCTATGTTGACAGTTTTTGTTGTTATTGAACACAAATTTGATCTCACAATCTTTTTTTGATCATATTAGAGCTCCCTTAATCCCCTATTTATTAGCATGTAATTGATTCTGTTAACAGATCAAGAGGATTAAGGATTAAAGGTTTGATAATTTTTAGCAAACTTTCGAATTATTTATCATCAAACGGATGTTGTTCCTCTTTATTTATCTTTAATGCAATTATGGTTGTATTTGTTACCTATACCATAAAGATTTGTTTTGGTTGATCAATTATTAACTATTGCAAGAGGAAAACATTCTGTGGACAGGGAAACTAGGTTCTAGTTGAAATTAGTGGTATTTATTTGTGTGTAACAGTTAAGATCTTTCATATGTATGTATCAATGCACTAGTTGTTTCATTATCTATCTATCTATCCGGCTATCTACATATATATATATATATATATATATATATATATATATATATATATATATATATATATATATATATATATATATATACATATATATATATATATATATACATATATATATATATATATATATACATATATATATATATATATATATATATATATATATATATATATATATATATATATATATATATATAATAAATAGTAGATTGTCGATTCACTATACAAACTAGCTCATGTTTCAGCCCTCTTTGGGCCTCATCAGGCTATATATCATTATATTGATATACTGCTAGCCTGATTTGTACCACATATACTATATATATATATATATATATATATATATATATATATATATATTGAATCATATTGATCTATCTGTCAATTAGTTGATTAATATCTATCTATCTATCTATCTATTTATCTATCTCTATATATACATATTGATTCATATTCATCTATCTATTAGTTGTGTAATATCTATCTATCTATCTGCTTCTCTCTCTCTCTCTTTATATATATATATATATATATATATATGTATGATTCATACTCATCTATCTATTAGTTGTGTAATATCTATCTATCTCTATATATATCTATATATTTATATATTCATTCATATTCATCTATCTATCTATCTATCAGTTGACTAAAATCAATCTATCAAAGTATCAGTTGAATCATATCTATCTATATATTGATTCATATTCATCTATCAATTAGTTGAATCATTATCCATCTATCTATCTATCTCTATGTATATATTGATTCATACTCAGCTATATTTCGGTTGATTCATTATCTATCTATCAATATATCTATCTCTCTCTCTTTCTCTCTCTCTCTCTCTCTCTATATATATATATATATATATATATATATGTTGATTCATATCTATCTATCTATTTATTCATACATATATATATATATATATATATATATATATATATACATACATATATATATATATATAATGGAGCAAAGATTTTGTACTCTTATAAGCCATTGAAAATGAATTTAAACATTAAATTTATGAAGGGAAGTAACTCCTGAAAAGATGTAGGGAATACAACAGGGTATGGCATATACCTACTTCTCAGAGTCCAGAGCATTTGTTTCTTCAATGCCTCCACCAATGGAGACATTACTGTGTACTTAGTTCCCAAAACTAAATCTACCATATACCTTGTTCCCAAAACTAAATCTTACCATATACCTTGTTCCCAAAACCAAATCTTATTATGTACCTCGTTTCCAATAGCCATTTCCATCATGGATAATTGTTGCTATAACTGAAAAGAATGTGGCACAGCAGTTTTTGATTACTTTATAAAATATTTTATGGCATCAATTCACATCTTGTTATGGAGAGACCAACACCTTGGCAGAAATCAAGGTGACACAGAAATCTTACAGGTCAACTTTTTGATTCTCTTTGAAGAATTTAATGAGCACTCTCCTGTCTTAGGAGGCTACTTTCTAGAGTGAATTATTCATTTATAGAGATCAATTGCTGTTTTAGTCAGTTTCATTCATGAATTATCGATAAGAAACAAGGTCAGCAGCCATTATCATTATTAAGTTTTGTTTCTAGTATTTGTATTTTTTTTTCTTTTAATTCATTTGTGCCTTTGATCTTGGTTTATGGGCAGATCAATGAAAAGATAGAAAAACAGACACATAATAAAGAAGCTAATTGGAAAATGGATAGAAGGGAGAAGATTAATGAATTGGACTGAATTGATAGAGCTTAGAGTAGCGGTTCTCAACCTTTCTGCTCTCTGTTTCACTATCGACAGCTCGAAAATTCCGAGGTTCTTATCACTACGATTAAACAAATTTGGTATTGGGAAGGTACTAGATTCGGTAATTTTCCTGAAATTCAGATTTCTGAATCAAGGAGAAAAGATCTATTGAGGAACAATTTTTTTTTTTTTTTAAAAATACTCATTTATGAATTTGATGACATTACTGAAATTTTCCAGATTTCTTTATTGTCTTAAATTTCATAACAACAATGCAATTATCTCATCAATTTTATACTTCACAAAGTTAATGAGGTGAGAAATACTCACTCTGGAATATATAGTAAATTCAGTAATTGATAGTATGATGTAATTAGTAATTGATAGTCTTATATAATTATCCAGTTGAGTCATAACAAGACTCAGTTTTTAGCCTTCGAAAACTTTGCTTTTCACACTCAAATTCCAAGTTGTCCCTCAATATATTCGAAGAAGCCCCCTGCAGGATGTGTTGGAATAAAGGTCTAGATACTTGAAAAAATGATATAGGAGAAAAGTCTTGTGAATATGGAGAAGGCTGCAAGACTTCAAATCAGAATTCTTCCAGCTTAGACACAGTCTGCTGAGAGGTATGGGGTCTGGCACTGTCATGGAACAATTCATTGAGTTAATGTGGTACCCATTCTCCAAAAATCAAACCTTTCCTATTGCCTTCAGATGATGTGATATAGTTGCTATTGGAGTTGTAAAGTCTCAAGAAAGTATTTGAACCATTTTTAGTGACTTGTTGGCCACTGCTATCAATGATTCTCCATTATCAAGAACAGGTTTGAGCTTGCGATAAGGTTTATTATATTCATATTCCCAAAACTGAACTTATTGAACAAATTTTGAACAATTTGCACTGTAGCAGTGTTCACTAAATATGTTTTATTGATGTTATCAGCAGGTTGAGAAGCATTATATCTTTGAAATTGCACTTGAAAAATGGTCTTACTTCTTTGGTAGACACCATTGTTGCTCTAGGCACAAAAACATATAATAATAATGAATTATATCTTTATTTGCATGAAATCAGCAAAAAACGCAATTACTTTAGTAAATCTTTTATGTTTGGCATTATTCTCTGTCATGTGTAACAACCTTATATATATATATGTGTGTGTATATATATATATCTGTATATATATAGAGAGATATGTATACATAAATATATATATGTATATATAAATATATATATATATATATATATATATATATATATATAGATATATATATATATATATATATTATATATATATGTGGAGAATCATTGATAGCAGTGGACAACAAGTCACTAAAAATGGTTCAAATACTTTCTTGAGACTTTACAACTCCAATAGCAACTATATCACATCATCTGAAGGCAATAGGAAAGGTTTGATATATATATATATATATATATATATATATATATATATATATATATATATATATATATATATATATAAATATGTAGATCTTACAAGAATAGATAAATATGTATTTTTGTGAAGGTCAATACTTTCAGTCTGAAAAACAATTGGCGTGAAACAGTAAATATTTTGGCATTTATTTCTGGATTAAAGCTATCATACATATATTTGATAGATAGATAGATAGATAGATAGATAGATATCATGAGTTGGTTTGTATGCAGTCTGAGATTAAAACCAACACAACGGATTTAATATTCTAATAGGTGAACACTCAATAGAAGTGGCACAGATAGTGAGTCACGCATGTTGCTATACTTACTGATCCCTCATCGTTAAATACATTTTTGGGATAACCTATGCAAGTAAGCCCTATTTCAAAAATTTTGACTTATGTGTAAAATAACATCCATATACAATTACTTATGACAATATCCTCTACAAAATATCAAACAACATGTATAACATAAGATAATTATTGATATCATAGCTGTAATTGAGTTGGTGTTTGATCAATACTGCTGTGGTGCCATGTTAATATGACTGTTTTGTTTTTAAAATCCCCGAAACATTTATATGGTAAACAACTGATGATCCCAACAAGAGAAAATGTACAGATAGTATCATAATAACAAAGTATATGTAACACAGAAAAAAAACACTGAAGAAGATTACATAAATTACTTTAACAGATATTCTGGAAATAAATGACTCAAGTGACAAAAAGATTTTTCATTTAGTGTCTAAAGCTGTAAAGCTTTTAGACTATATACATATATATATATATATATATATATATATATATATATATATATATATATGTATATATATATATATGTATATATATATATATATATATATATATTTCACGCATAGTGCCATGATATCAAAGTATGTATTAGACATAAACACAGGAGGAATTTACATAAATTATGTTAACAGATATCAGGAAATGAGTAACAGAAGTGACAAGCAAAAAAATTTTTTTTTCCAAGTTTTTAATGTTTAGTGTTTAAAGCTATGAAACTTTCTGGACTACATATGTATATATATATATATATATATATATATATATATATATATATATATATATATATAATATGATAAAGGAAGAAATCAATAGATAGATTGGTAACTTGGTAAATGTATCAAATCAATGAGCACAATGTCCGATTGAGCAGTGTAATGGTTAGCACGTCTGCCTCACATGTGGAAGGTCATGGGTTCAAAGAGTGTGGAAAACTCTTCATAAGACAAATTTTCCTGTGCGCTCAGCTGCTAATTGAGTACACTCAAAGCTGTCTGATTGGGGTGAAAGGCATGGATCGACCAAGGGTCATGTTCTCCCCAGGATGAAAAGCAAGCATGCCTTTGCCCATTGTCTAAGAATGTCTGGCCAACATGAGAGATTATGGCTAACTGAAACCCAAATGGGTTACGCATCCTACAATGTAGTGGCAGGAGCATTTATAAATGTTTCTTCTTCACTATATCTGTAAGAAAATTGGATTCATGTCAACATGGGTTTCTTTCAGTTTTTAAGTTGGTCTTACTGGCTAAGTATATATGTATATGTAGTGCCCCCTAATTCCTAACTAAAATAATAGCAGGCGCTACATATGTATGTAAGTACGTTTTATGCATACAGGCTGCACCAATGGAGCAAGAGGACTGAAAATTTGAACATCTTATACTTATTATGTCTAGAAAAAAAATGATTTTTTTTTTTCAAAATTTCCCCCATAATACCTTTCTAGAGGGGAGTACAGTTTGCAATGTGAGTTTATGCTAAATTTATCCCTTATTCTGTTCCTGCTTCTTTTTTCTTCACTTCTTCCGAAGGAAAATCAGGTTTATTCAAGAATACAATGCATATTCTTGAGATATCTTTCTTTCTTTTGTCAGTGGTTCTATAAAGAAAAAAAACACAACATTTAAGGACCCTGTCGATCTTTCCTGTCCCTGATGCCACTCTCTTCTGAACTAAAATCAGCACTATAACAACTCAATTTAAAAAAAAAAAGAATCTGAAAACTAAAACTGTCAACATAGGTTTCTTTCAGTTTTTGAGTTGGTCTTGTTGGCATAATGCATACAGGCTGCACCAATTGAGCAAGAGGGCTTAAAAATTTGAGCATTTACTTCTTATTACATCAAGAAAATAAAATGATATTTTGATTTTTCAAAACTCCCTCCTAATTACCTTGTTAGGGGTGGGTTCAGTTTGCAATGTGGATTGATGCTAAATCGATCCCTCATTATGTGCCCACCTGTTCTTTGAAAATTCAGACCTTTTTAGTGATCACTGCCAAATAAATGGTAGGAGAGGTAACTTATTCGTTGATCACCCCCTTCTCAAGTTCTTCTAATTAATCACCCCCAACATGCCATGCTACCAAAAGATGTTGGTTGTGTGACAGTTTCTACTGAGTGTCAGCCCTATCTTGACTTTTATTTTTGTATTCATACATATTCATCGTGAACTGATACAACAGTTGGTGACGGAAAGAAAAAATACAGAATTAGCAATCATCCAAAAGTTTTTTAGATATCAATTTACCAGAGCAATGAACTAGAAATGTTTATTACCTCCCCTTATTCCTCCTTGTTACCTCCCCTTATTCCCCTTGGCTCTCCTGAAAAGCTTTTATAAATCAGATGCAGTACCAATAAGGGTGAAAATAGTGCATTCTGTGCATCGTTGTACATCTGCCTTTTCTCTATTTGCCTGTGACTGTTTTTCTCTTCAAGGTTCATTTTGTCTGTTATTCTCTCGATGTCAGAATCAATCATGATTCGAGTTTCTCCTGCTCGCTCCTCTACTCTCTGCTCTATCTTTTAGTCTTTCTTTTGGTTACTCTCTCATTTTGTTTCTACCTCTTTATTCCAATCTCTCTTTCCATTAACATGGCAAATCATTCCAGCCAATAAAAAATACTTTCATGAGCAAATTGGCTGTTTTTGATGCAAGTAAACAAAATTGTCAAAATACTTATAAACATGGATCTTTTGCTATGGAGTCGTCAGGTTTGACTGTTACAACTGCAGGGAGAGCCTCACTTGCCACGGTACGTTTATGGCCTTGTGCCGAACTAACCTGACTATTAAGTTGTTACATATGAAATGTTGGGGTTCGGATAGATAAATAAAGGATGTTATGAATGAGAGAAAACAATAAATAAACTGTTCAAACTGTTAGAAAATATAAATCAGCAAGCAGCCAGATTAGTGTACAATGAATACAGCCACAAGCCTGGAACAATGGCATCACAGTTGAGAGAAAAGAACTGTCAAACTCTGGAGAATAGATTCACTGTGAACAGATAAGGAACGTCATCAAGATACACAATCAAATAGTTGATCACGACGTAGTGTTTTTCCATTAGCAAAGACCACGCATTACCCAGAAACTCTTGCAGAACGTTGTTATGCTGTGCCTCAATTTATCCAGATTGATTGTAGAATGTGATTTGCTGCTCCAGGAACCAGTGGATGTTAGTGTACTGAAAGAATGTTGAATTAATAGATGTATTTCATCACAAAGAAAAAATAAATAGATAAAAAACCTTCTATTTTAAAGATGTTTTCGAATTTATTTTCCCAGCCAATCAAAAGAAAGATGAAAATACCATATATACTCATGTATAGGTGGAGTTTTCAAAACCAAACTTTTGGGCAAAGATCAAAGGTCAACTGATGCATGAGTGATAATTTTGTGAGGTTGAAATTCAAATATAAAGGGAAGGAATAGGACCAACCTTCAGCTTCAAAAATGGAAGATGTTTAGCAGTTACTATCAGCACTTTCTTGATATTGAGGAATTTTTTATTAATCTACTGAAGACCCTGGGGAACCACATTGGCCCAGTATCACTTCTTCCTCTCTGAGGTCATCTGTGTGTGGTAGCCCTTAATTCAGTCACTTCTACCTCTGTTCACTTTTCATATGCATATACATACATACACGCATCCTCCAACACACATACACTCGCACACAGACAGATGCTCCTTTACACACACACACACAAATCACTTAACATTAAACTGATGAAAACAGCATGAACATGTCAATAAATATTAGGTGTATTACTTTTTAGTACATATTCATCTCAATAAGACAATTTTCGGTCGGTTATGATCACTTTTAACAACGGAAAGAGGTATTATGTTCTATTGATCTGCTGTTATTATGCCAGGAAAGGTGTGATATCATTAAAAGTTGTGATTTCATTAAAGCAACATTTATCACAATCAATTTTTTTACAGCTGCTATGAGGTCTCAATAAAATGTACGAAGTCTGCATAATTGTATTGAAATATAGCCAAAAATGGTCATTTAAAATTTTTATTGAAAATGATTCTTGCAGAATAATTCCCTATTGCGATATTATACATTGAGAATCAATTGGCTCAGAAGAAGATTACTTGCTCTTCTTTTTCTTCTTCTTCTTCTTCTTCTTCTTCTTCTTCTTCTTCTTCTTCTTCTTCTTCTTCTATGACCAGGGATGGTGGACACATTGTTGAACTTATCATCTCATCATCATCATCATCATCATCAGTCTTTTAACGTCCGTTGTTGGACATAGACCTTCCCCAGGATTTGCCACACTTCTCTATCATGGGCGTCACGGAGCCAGTACTTCCTGAACTTGTCTAGCTCGTCTCTCCAACTAACATTTTGCCTGCCTCGGTTGCGCATGTGGTCTGGGGGAATCCATGTTGTGAGTCGTGATGTCCATCGATTGTCTGCCATTTTTGCAACATGGCCAGCCCACCGCCATTTGAGATTTTTTATGGATTCTATGATGTCTCTAACTCTTGTCTTTTCCCGGATGTACTGAGCTGTTTTGTGGTCTCTCCATGTGAGGCCCAGCATTATTCTTTCATGTGCACGTAGCATGGTTCTCTGACTGTTTATTATGAAATTTATTTATAGTATGTACAATGTACAAACCATGTAGGTCTGTTCTTGGCCCCATAAAATATGAAGCTTTATTATCATAATTTGTTGTTCTATTGCAGTGATTATATCAAACAAAGCATCCTTAATGTTGGGTTAAACTAGATTAAGTGGAAAATTCAAGTTGGGTGCTGACATACGTAGTTATCTCTGTATATCTCCAAGTACCTATAATCTGCATTCTTTTCTGTGTGTTTTCTTACTAAAATATCAATATGCTTATTATCTATAGAAACATAATTGTTATACATATTTGTATACATATTATCAAAGAAGCAGCCCATGTCAATATGTCAACTAAATGTATAAGCCTGACAAGTGCAGAGTTCAACCCAATGTGGCTTCCACTATTAAACAGGGACAAGTTATTGTAATCCAAGTCCAACATAGAAAAAAGAAGAGATCAACATTATCTTGATCTTGCATTATAATATAGTAACCATTGGAACATTCCATTTGATACCATCATTGGAAAATTCTGTTTACCACCATCATATTTGGCTATTACACCTGAAGAAGACTGTAAAATGAATTGGCTGAAACGTCATGTTCATAATATAAATGATAAGAAGGAGCTCAATCAGTTGAAATCTCTTTGAATATTTGTATATATAATAGTATCCCTTATTTCCTATGGCCTATGCACACACACACACTCACCATCATATATCTTTGGTTAACTCATACACATGCACACTCATTAACACCTCATACTTACCCCTTTCCAGCCACATGACCTATTTCTCTCTATCTAATGAACACACAACCACCTGTTCAACCTTGCCCCTGTCAGAAACATGACACCATGCCAAATCAAGAACTCCATCCAACTTGAAATTATTTGACCTCGAACTTTTCAGTCTTCTCTTCCGATTCTAATAACATTACTCTATCTCACATGACACTCAGTTTCTTCTCATCAAATATCTGATAATCTATCTCCTGTTTTCGGACCTATGCCAAAATTTGATCACAAGAACAAACCAGCCCTGTCCTGATTTTTTTGTACACTTAAAACCCACTTAGTACAATCAATCACTAAACCTGTCCACTACAAGACATAGACCCTATATAACAGTCAATCTTCTGTATCTCTATTACACTTCTCCTGGAAAAGCCCAAATGAACTTGCAAAATGAACTAAAGAAATCTCATTTGTATAACATATGGTCTTCTGAATTATCATTCCACTCTTATAGTTGTATACATGGTGTAATGCATTTTTCAATCAAAATCAAAGCTCAATCAGCGATGCAGGTATCTATAGTTGCTGATTATCCAGGGGAAATACAGCATACCTCAAAAACCAGGGTTGACCAATTATTCACTGATTTTATGACTATGGATCAAAGGTTGACCTATACGCAAGATCAACTTATCAAAAAGTATTATATGATAAATCCCTTATGTTCACCTATGGATCTGAAACATGGAACCTAACCAAAAGATTGATCCACAAACTGAAAACCATACAACATGCACAAGAGAGAATCTTTCTGTTTTGTGATCTCTCTACATGACGTGTTCAACATCATTTAGAGAGATCACAAAACAGTATGTTAGAGAAAAAACAAAAAAAACGGGAGTCCGATATGCCATAGAATCCATAAGAAAACTCAAATGGAAACAGGCCTGTCATGTAGCAAGAATGTCGGACAACCACTGGACAACAAGGCTCAGAATGTGGATTCCAGAGATCATATCAAAAATTGCAGCTGGCAAAAAATAAGATGGCATGACAAACTGGATGATGATGATAAGATGACTTGACAAATTCAGAAAATACTGGCACCACGACGCCCGTGGTAAAGAGGTCGGGTAAATCTTGGGAAAGTTCTATGTTCGACAACAGGTACTAGGAGGCTGTTGCTGCTGCTGCTGCTGCTGCTGCTGCTGCTGCTGCTGATGATGATGATGATGATGATGATGATGATGATGATGGAAGCTCCTAAACATTTCTAACCTGATCCAGCATTTGCTTCCTTTCAGAATGAGTCATCATTTCCTGAGCTCAGTGCCAAATTGTGATCCGATCTGAAATTGGGCTGTGATCAAATTACTCTAGTCAAATCAGTTTCTACAAGATTCATACAATTGATTTGATATGATTGAACTGGAAATATCTGACTGTGCAAATATCCGACCCTTCACACACACAGTATCATTGTCAATATTAACAAATGTACAAGATCAATTAATCAGTCCTGACTGGTATTTGAAACTGTCAACCAGAACTGTCATCAAAATTGTCTTCACAGGTTTGTGAACATTATTATTAATTTTGACTAGTTTTTACCTTCATCCTAATTTCAGTTGCTTTTCAGCACAACTCTGAATCAGACTGTAATCCTACGGCAACAATTGAACAACGCTATTGGAAAATGAAGAACAAGTTGCCATTGCAGTGTTTAATCATTGCTATAGGATAACAGTCCAGTTCAAAGTTGTGATAAAATGTGACTGAAAGTTAGGATGAAGTTAAAAACTTGTCAAAATTAATAATAATGTTGCAATGCTTCAACTAGGAATAGATTTGGAAACTTTAAAAAAAAACTATAGAAAATATCTTTGTTGGTTTGCCAAGTTTTTAAGTTAGTGTGGCTGGCTTTGTAGGTATCATATGTGCAGTTCACACCCTTAGTGCTATAGGATTGAAAATTTCAACATTTACTCCTTATCATGTTTAGTGAAAGTGTTTTTAGGGTTTTTTTTAATTCTTTCCTGAATAGGTTTGCAGTGAGGGGTTCAGTTTGTAGTTTAAGTTTATGCTAAATTGATCTCTTACTTTGGTATCCGTGCTTGTTTTGTGAAAATCCAGGGTTTTTTAGTGATCACTGCCCAACAAATGTCAAGAGAACTAACATCCATTGATCACCCCTTTTTCCAATTTTCTTAATTTAAAAAAAAATCCCCCCCCTCCTGAATAGGTTCTTAGTTGGGGGTTCAGTTCATAATTTAAGTTTATGCTAAATTGATCCCTTAGTTTGTGCCCATGCTTGTCTTGTGAAAATTCAGGCTTTTTTTTAGTGATCATTGAGAGAAGTAATTTTATCATTGGTCACTCTTTTTTCTAGTTTTCGTAATTGATCATCCCAACATGGCATGCTGCCAAAAGCCATTACTCTGGTGACAGTTTCCATCAAGTGACCGATCCCTTTCATCTCAAACTTTTATAGCTGCTTTTTAATCACTGTTATAGAGTGAGAATCAGATAAAAAGCAACAGGAAATATTTGAGATGAAAGTAAAAAATCAAAATGCGCAAAAATACTCCATTTAGTCATCATCATCATCATCAGTCTCTCAATAGCCATCATTGGATATAGACCTTTCCCAGGATTTGCCAGATCTCTCTATTGTGGGCGTTGCGGAGCCAATACTTTCTGAATTTGTTTAGTTCATCCCTCCATCTTGTATTCTGCCGGCCTCAGTTATACATGTGATTTCTAGATATCCATGTTGTGAGTTGTGATGTCCATTGGTTGTCAGCCATTTTTGCAACATGACCAGCCCATTGCTATTTGAGTTTTTTTAATCGATTCTTTGATGTTTCGGACTCCTGTTTTTTTCCCTGATATATTGTGCTGTCTTGTGATCTCTCCATGTGAGGTTGGGCATAATATAAATAAAATTAAGATGATATTACTACTACAACTAGTGTATGTAAAAACAATAAGGACCATTCTTTGGCAGAAGTACCTGACATTATGACCAATTTAGACAATTGGTGATTCTTTGCTACAGAAGACCATAAGCATAAACATCTGCTTTGAAACTTGCATTCTTACTGCATACGTATTAGCTTTTTTCTCCAACTCAATTTAAACTGCGTATTTACTTAATTTGAAAAAAAAAAAACAAGTTTGTGAGATTTTAAAGAAACATTAATTTCAAATTTCATTAGTTTTTCATGTAAACTTTGGTTGTTTTTTTAAGATACTTATATATTCATATCTATTTTTGTAAAGAAATATTATGTAAGTATGTTTAAATTGATTCGATAGATTTTTGTAAAAATAAAATAGAAAAGATTTTTCATGATATTTGAAAACCTTTTTGAAAAAATATCTATAACTAGTTTGTTTTTTTTTTAATCATATCTAGAAAAATGTCCTCCTTCTGTTACTTATTGCAAAATGGCTCTATGTATTCTCCAAGTTTTCAAAAAATTAATTTTGTTATTGTTACATTTTAGTGATTTATTTTTACAGAATAAACTCTGTAGAACTCAGTATAAATCATAAACAGATTCCGATCTTGGACAGATTTTTAGTATTTTTTTGTTTCTACATTTAATTACTTTTAGATAATGGCTTAAGACCAATTACAGTATGCTTCCAAAAATTAGAATTTTATGAAAAAATAGATTTATCTGTTATGAGGAAATTCTGAACTTTCTATTGTATTTGTCTTGTCGAAGCTTGACTGATCTATTCCCAGTATTTTTGAAGATGTGATTTAGTGACAGTGGTTTCCATCGAAGGATTATAAAAAATCCAGCGAATCACAATGGTAAAATGTAATATCTAAACAACCATTCTTCATCAGTTACAATAGAGCTTGTTGGCCATAAATTGAAAGATGTGTTCATAATGTCCATCCATTGGCTGCAATTCCTCTTAGCATCAATGACTGCCTGAATACATCATGGCATCAAAGAAATCAGTCTGTGGCACTGCTTGGGTGTGACAGAGGCCCAGGCAGACTTGATAGTGGCTTGGAGCTTAGCCCAATCACTGGTAAGCAAGCTGGTCATCTTCCTCTTCACTAATCCCCATAAATTCTTGACAGGGTTCAAGTCCGCTGAGTTACCACATTGATGTGAGGATTAGCAAACCAATCTGAGGTTGATTTTGAATTATGTTCAGGAGTCAAATCCTGCTTGGATGCAGGTCCTGCATCATAAGATAGCTTTCCCACTGACAGAATGATGGAATGCTCCAAGGTCTTCTGGTAGACTGCTGCATTGACTGTGACTCTGGGGAACCACGTTGGCCCAGTATCACTTCTTTCTCTCCTTGGTCCTCGTTAGTCGGTTGTGATGCTGCCTATGGTTGAGAGGTCATCTGTGTGTGGTAGCCCTTAATTCAGTCACTCCTACCTCTGTTCACTTTTCACATGCATACACGCACCCTCCAACACACACACACACTCGCACACAGACAGATGCTCCTTTACACACACATACAAATCACTGAACGTTAAACAGATGACAACAGCATGAACATGTCAATCTAGGGACCAAGAATGGTGCAGGTCAATTGATGATACTCATTCTGCTCAGAGTGAATAATGAGATTCCAGCCACACCTACCCACCAGAGGGCCACTGTTATGTAGGAGCTCTTCTCCCATTCCAAATGACAATAGCAGAGTAGCTGAAACTAGTTGGTGAGAATCATTCATATACCAAACCTCAAATATAATAAAATGAAAGAGTTGAAAAAATGAATAATTCTCTCACGCTACACATCTGTTGGATTTACCTGTATTCTCATATAAATATATATTAGCTGAATACCTGTCCCACAAACAGGTTATTTGGCTGATATATACATATATATATATATATATACATATACATATATATATATATTGAATGGAAAATAAGGGTTCAGATCCTCCCTACAAAATGTTTAAAAATTCTTTTTTTCTCAAAACTTTTCAATTTCAGTCTAATTTAATAAAAAGTCTCCTTCGCTTTTGACCCCTTAAAAAGAGTGTTTCCCTTCAAATTACACGCCAAAAAGAATTATATATGAACATCTAAAATGAGATTTGTATATGGGTGGAAAGTAGGTTCCACTTTCTTCCTATAGCTACATTGTAAATAGAAGCCCCTCTAAAACCCTTCAAAATATTTTTCTCATAAACTTTTCATTCCAGGTCCATTGAGTAGGGATGCCAAATTGTTGGGCTGTTCCCATGTTTAGGCACTTTTTATTGTCTGACAGACTAACACATAAAACCTCTCGTTTATATATATATACTGGGTGAAATTTGAATAAAGCTATTTGTTCACTTGGACAAAAGATTGCCTCTCTTTGAAATATCATCCTCATTCTAAACGTCTTTTGGGTGATTGGCAATATTTGCATATAAGCACCACTTGCCAAAGAATAACATTAAAAGAGCAAAGTCCATGCAATCTAGAAGCTTCATGAATATTCGACTGGTGCTCCTCCTTCCCTTTCTTCCCTGACAGATCTTCAGGATTTCCAGATGCACTGTCAAGAAATTGGCACCAATCTTATACCAATAAAATGGTTGGATGAATGCCAGACAAGGTCTTCAGCAGCTGCGACCTGAAGATTCTCTAGACAGCTTAGTCTTAGAGTCATTCTTCCTGAAAATCTTTGAATTCTTTAAGGGCGTGTGAGAATTCATAGTAAATAAAAGACACACAGCAAATACTAAAAAAAAATTTACAGGTATATATTTATTAGTGTAGTGAATGTTCAAAACTGTATTGTCCAAAGTTTTGATATAATTCAATTTTTTTTTCCAGTTTATACATAGTGACATTAATTTGTAAAGAAATGCCATAACCGCACTACATCAAAATCCACACCAATTCATTGGAAATTGTTTTACTGTAGAAATTCATTGGAATTTATTCTAATCTAACTTTGCAAATCATTTCATAATAGAAATTAATTTGAAATTATCTTACTCTACAAAACATTGCATATTATATTATTATAGAAATTTATTGGAAATTATCTCACTCTATAAAACATTGCAAATCATTTTATTATAGAAATTCATTTGACATTATCTTACTCTATATAATATTGCAAATTATTTTATTACAGAAATTCATTTGGAATTATCTTACTCTATGAAACATTGCAAATTATTTCTTTGATAGAAAGCCACAATAATAAGATGGAACAAAACTTGTTATAAAATAAATATAGTATTACTATCATATGAATTCTATAGAAAACTGGTTTATGCCTTCTAATTCCTCACACAACAGAGGTTCCCAACCTTTTGATTCACAAGGACCCGTTTTATTCAAATGAATTTTCCTAAGGATCTCGAGCTTTTGAAAGATCTGATCATTCTACAAAGATACAACACCTAGGCATTTAAAAGGTCTACTCAACAAGATCACAGACCCTCAGCAATATCTTTGTGGATCCCCAGGGGTCCAAGGAACCCAGGAAAGGAACCGGTCATATGACTTTTCTCTCCTTGAATGACACCTATCTCTGCTGTGATTACACTTTCTACTTTGTAAGTCTGATTTTTTGTGCATCACAAGAACTGCTTTTGGTAGAGAAAGAATTTCTGGAATCAATTTTGCTATTGTACTTGAGTTAACTGAGCAAGTTCACCCTCACACGAACACAAAAAACATACACATAGAAATACACACACACATACAAAGACGGACAAACACACATACAAGCATAAATACATGCACATGTGCAAGCACACAGACACATACAAGCAGACTCACACGAACACACAAACACACACATACAGAAATGCAAAAATATACACACACAAACACTCATACAAAGATAAATGTAAACACACACAAACACGCACTCACCAACACCTCAACACACACACGCACACATAAACACACACACACACACACACACACATACAGTGATGTGTTCCATGAAAAATCTACATATCAATACTCTTGCTTGTACCATCAGAGTCCATTATTAACAATAGGGCTCATTTTGTTAATATTTCAATGCTTAATCATATCATTATCAGCACAATATGAAGTGGGCTTAATGGACAGCTTTCTTGTTTTTCTGAATCCCCAGTGAAATCGGTTTTTAGTTTTATTCGCTAAGTAAGCTTATGTTAAGTTGGTCCTTTAGTTAGTGTCCAGTCACATTCAGGCTTGTTTTTTTTAAACATCAGACTCTTTTAGTGATCACTGCCCAACAAAGGGTGATTGATCACATCAATTTTATTTAATTGATCACCCAAGCACAACATGCTGCCAAACAACATTGGTAATGTAATGATTACTATCGAGAGACTCACTAAACCTGTTTTCCTTTCAAACTACCAAAAATTGTTTCCAGTCATGTTGTTTTGGGAATGATGCTTTTAGTATTCCTATCAAAACTCTATAGACCCATAAATGGCCCATCCGACCAACCAGCCAAGCGGGTAACAGATTCTTCTCTCTTTGCTAGTCTATGTGTCCCTGGATACTCCTGGTCAATTTTTGGGGGGTACAACCTTGAAAATTTACACAAGTACAACACTAGGCACCATCTAAAAATATTTTTTTCAATTTTTCCAAAAAAATGAATTTTAGGGTCATTGTCATCATTTTGGATCAACAATGACCAAATCTGGTGCTAGTATTTTTTTTTTTATATAATTTCAGATCAAGTTAAGATATTTTTTTATATTTTTTTAGTTCTTCCATCTACGCAAGCTTCAATGATTCAATCATGCAAGGTACCTTTATCATTCCTATTTCTGTAAAAACTTGAATTTTATCAACAATGTAACTTATGACACACTGATATATTAATGATTGCTGAAATAGAAGAAATGTTTCTACAAACTAGATATAGTAATTAAGGGTCAAACTTTCAAAAATTTTGGAAGACGAGCTAATCCCATGAATATTTCATAGCTGTTGACAACTAAGATATCATCATCACCCACTTGGAACTGTCAGCCAAAATTGTCATGAATACTGTCAACATAGAAACCAAATTCATTTTTCGAAAATTACCCCCAAAATTCTTTTTTATAAAGGGGTTCAGTTCCTAATTGATGTTCTTACTAAATTGATCCAACGGCTTGTCTTTTGAAAATTCAGACTTTTTTCAGTGATTACCGCCTAACAAAAATTAGAGAGAAAAAATTCATATATTGATCACTTGCTTTTCCAATTTTTCTAATTGATTACCCCAAACAGGGCATGTTGCCAAAAGACATTGGTCACATGACAATTCCAATTGAGCAACTAACCTGACCTGTATAGTCTTGAAATCAAAGTATATAATTTATTACCAATGCGATTTATGATGTCTGTTCAGAAAGTGTCCGGACATTTTGAATCTCTGGAGAACTGATTTTTTTTATATGAAAGCACAAACAGATACTCTCCTGTGGGGTGACTCAGTCAGTATTGAAATGCCATTTAGTGAGGTTGTGTAATGTATGACCAAGTGAGTAGATCACCTTGCCTATTCTTCGTGCTGCAAAGATGGGGGGTGGGCAAAATATTGCATCACCCTTGTGATCCTGTTAGTCCTTCCCTCCCCGATGTAGATTTTGCTCCCTGTGTCTTCTGGCTTTTCCCATGGCTTTTGCTTGCAACCATTAAGTCATACCGCATAAAGCTAAATGGAGGGAAATGAGGGTCAGAAGAGTAGGTTGCAACAATCTACAATTTATCCATTTATAACATGAATGATCCCATCATTTTTGACAGGCACTATATATATATATATATATATATATATATATATATATATATATATATTTATATATATATATATGTGTGTATGTCCTGGAAAAAAAAATGAAAAGAGACAGAGAAGAAAAATACAGACATTTTACGCTAACCTAACTGAAAACACTGTCTTTATTCACCTTTGAGTCTCAATTTGGTGACTGAAGACTTTAAATCTTGTAACGATCTGACAAGGAACATCAAAGCCAGACAACAGACTACTTGATTTGTCATCCATTACAAATTCATCATCTTGGTACTTTGTATATGACTCTATTACTTGAGTAGGTAGCTCTTTGAGCATATACGTACATACACACACACACACACACACACACACACATATATATATATATATATATATATATATATGTATATTCACCATGGCTGATGATAGTTCTATATATATATATATACATATATATGTATGTGTGTGTACGTGTCTCAATAATGTTCAATTTATCAGCTTTGCAGTGTGTACAGATCTCACGGTATATATAGATCTCTATGAGTGTGTGCCTGTATATTTGAACATATATATTTACAATAGCTGATTATATATATATATATATATGTGTGTGTGTGTGTGTGTGTGTGTGTATATATGTGTGTGTGTATATACATGTGTGTATCTCCCTCTCTCTCTCTCTCTCTCTATATATATATATATATATATATGTGCATGTGCATATCTGTATCTCTCAGTATATATGTATGAAGGTTGGTCAAAAAGTAAAACCTTTTCTTCTCTTGCAACAAAAGATTTGATAGTAGAAGGATACAACACGCACAAAAATGAACAGAATGGTCTCAGGATTCAAAATCTAGTCCTCAACATTGGCTCCTTCCAGCTCAATCACCGTATTTGAAACAGGGCATGTATACCTTCCTGGTTGAAGCTTCTTTGCTGCTTTCTCAGCCATGTGCTAATTGCCTCATTCGACTCATCTTCATTGGAGATCTGCTGTCCCCTGAGTGCCTACTTCATGGGTTCAAACAGATAAAAGTCTAAGGTTGCCAGGTCAGAACTGTAGGATGAGCAAGGCAAAGTTGTCCAGTCAATAACTGTGATGACTTCTCTGACTGCTGTAAGGCCTTGCACTGCCATGCTGCAAAAGCACATCACTCACTTCCAAATCTGACCTTGCTCAAAGAAACCTTGCTCTGAGTTTTGCTTTGAATACCCCAGAGACTGCACTAAACTAAAGGCACTACCATGGCTTACCTGAAGGTTTTTGCAAAGTTTTGCAATAGTCATTCTACTGTCAGCTGTGATGAGATTATCAGCCAATTTGGCTTTATTCTCATTCACAGCAGTAGCTGGCCACAGACCCCTCCCCTCACTGTGCAGACATTCCATTAATATTCACCAGCCTCTTGTGAATGTTTGCAGTGCTTTCTCCTTACCAAAACAGAAATTGTATGACAGTTCTTTGCCTTCTACAAGTGTCCATTGGGGCAGCTATTTCAAAAGAGGATTATTGGTAGGAAGAGAGAAGATAACTCTAATTTTTTTTCGTCTGGGCTTCTAGACATTTTATGGTTTATAAAAAGAACACAAGGAATTCTGACTGATACTTTTAAAATTAAATTAGAATAGATATTATATATATCTCTCTCTTATTCATCGACTTTGTAGCAGTTATACATTTCTATTACAGGAGTGTTTATCTCTGCATGTTTAAGGATATATATATATATATATATATATATATATATATATATATATATATATATATAAATAAAGAATATAACAGATAAACTTTGTCTATTTAATTTTGGGGGTAATTTTTCTTGTTTGCATACAAACTTTTATCAACTTTTTTATTTATATTTAGGGTCAAAAGATCTACAACAACAAACTTTGGAATGTTTCTAAAAAAATTTAATTATGTTGATGAAAAGTTAGTAAACAAACAATACAAATTAACAAAATACTAAAAAGACTAAGTTTGTCTGATATTTTTAACAATTACGAATCACATTTATACATATATATATAAACATGTACATTTAAACTGAGAACCATGCAACATGTACATGAAAGAATCATGCTCAACGCTGCATGGAGAAACCACAAGACAGCACAGTATATTAGGGGAAAAAGAGGAGTCTGAGACATTGAAGAAACCATAAGAAAATTCAAATGGCAATCGGCTGGCCATGTTGCAAGAATGACAGACAACCGATGGACATCACAACTCACAATATGGATACCCAGAGATCAAATGCAGAACCAAAGCCGGCAGAATATGAGATTGTGAGACAAACTGGACAAGTTCAGAAAATATTGGCTCTGCGATGACAGCAATAGAGAATGTCCAAGACGAACCTTGAAGGATTTTTTGCATACACACTCCCCTCAATGAGTAGGGGGAAAAATTTTCTTTGTTTTTTGTGAATTCAACCCCTAGATTTAGTTTTTTTAGTGAGAAGGGTTCAATTTGCAATGTAAATTCATTCTATTCTAAATTGATCCCTTGGTTTGTATCTGACAGTATTCATACTTTTTTTTTTTTAATTTGGACTTTTTTAGTGATCATGGTCCACCAAAAGGTGAGAGGAGTAATTCATGCATTGATCAACTTTTTTTTCCAATTCTTTAATTGATCATACCCTAACCTGGCATGCTGCTGAAAGACATTGGTAGCATGACACTTTTTTAGTAATAAATTATTTTAGTCATCACTAAAGCATCTGAATTTTCAAAGCCAAGTGTACACAAATTAGGAACCAATTTAGGATAAACTTACATTGTAAAGTAACCACTCCCATCAAAAACCTATTTCGTGAGGGTAATTTAAAAGAACAAAACAAAACATTCTTCTTGACCTTGTAAGGAGTAAATATTCAAATTTTCAGCCTTTTTGCACCATTGATATTACCATCTGATATTTCATTTAATTCAATATCATCCCTGATCCTCAATTTAATCTAATAATTTGATATTTTTCTTTAAAATGAATATAACAAATGTTATAATCCCTATAAAATCCTTATAAATTTAAGCGTATCAAGACGTAAACATTTTGGTCACTTCTTGCCTACCATACATACTTTCAGGCTGTCACAACCAGCAACGAGTGGTGGAAAAATACTGTTTATTTTATCAAAAATCATCTAAAAAACAATTTCTACCATTCTGATGCAACCAAAACCAACTAGATCTAGATAAAAAAACATCTAAACTGGCAACACTGATTTAGGGAGATAACTTGGTAACATCTAAATTGGCAACACCTGAACGGTCACAACTAAAATTTCGATATGTCAGTCAATGATGGCAATCGGTGCTACAGATATCAGCACATCTAAAAATAGAACCTTTGATACTGGGAAATACGGTAGGTATTGTTAAAAGATATTATACATTGACCCATAAAAATGAGAGATCGACCAATGTTGTAGTGGATAATTTGAGCCAATCTCAGAGTTATATTTAGGGCTAAGGAAAACATATTTATTGACTTTTTCCAATCAAACTTTACCAGCTGATCAAAATAGGAAAAAAGCAATCATAAATTGTAGTGAAGAATGATATTTTTGGATTGGCTTATATTGGGTTGTTTCCAAAATCTGTTGCAGATTAAAAATACGTTGCTTGGTTTATTTGACCTATACTGGCTGACATTCTTGGCTGTAACATTGTTCATAGGTCAAATGGTCACGTGCTTTAACCTGTTCACGGCCACGGACGAGAAAACTTGTTTGAGCAAGTAGTCTGTCCAGTGCTGCGGACTAGACAACTAGTCTTAGCAAGTCAATTGTCAAGTGCCATAGATGTGATAACTCGTCTTACAATATACTGTGTTATTAGGAAGTATCAATCGAAAACTGTCATCAAAACTGTCAGCATAGGTTTCTTCAGTTTTTAAGTTGGTCCAGCTGGCTAGCTGGCTCCCTGGCTGGCTATGCATGTATTATATTTATAGGCTGTACCAAAAGAACTGGAAATTTTCACATTTTATTATGTCTATTATGTTTTATTATGTTTAGTAAGAACAGATTTTTTGTTTTTTTTAAATTTCCCCCAAAGTAGATTCCAAGTGTGGTAGGGTATCATTTGCAATGTAAGTTTATGCAAAATTGGTCCCTTCATTACACACTTTTCAATGATCACCAGTCAAACAAAACGACCATTGTAAAAAAAATTGGTTTATTTATGGGTCAGCCCTTAGCTCTATTCGTTCCTCTCCCTTCTTCCTCAGCCCTAAATTTTTTACTTCCGGTCTCCTCTCACACACACACACACACACACACACATGCACACACACGCATGCTCACACGCACACCGACACACCCACATGCACACACACACATACACACACACACACACACGCACACGCAATAACTGTATTTTTTCCCTGCTACTTAGTAATCTACTTCCTTGTTTAGTACAGGCGACAGTTGTGATATAAATATAGGTCTGGTTAATCACTCAATAGAAACCCTCATATCTTTTGCCAGCATGCCGTGTTGGGGATGATCAATTAAAAAAATTGCAAAAAGAAAAAATGAATAAGTGTTCTCCTCCTACCTTTTCTGGGAATAAAATATCTAAAATTTCAAAAAATGAGCGAGCATAAAATAGGGACCAATTTGACATGAACTGAAATTGCAAGCTGGATCCTCTAAGAACCTTGTTGAATATCATTTTATCAAAAAAAAATATAAAAAAAGTATGGCTGAATTTGGCAAATTTTGCTTTTTTTTTTTCTCTTCTTTTCAATTCTAACGTTCGGCCTTTCTGTGTTGTATTCTTTGTTGTTGTTGAAACAACAGCCTATCTCATTTTTAAAACAACTCTTCAATTGTTTTTTTAGCAGTTTTAATCAGCTAAGATTTCTGGATGGTTTGAAGGCCTAATTGATTGAGAGCGCATGAAATAAACACAAAAAAAATTTAATTTTCTCCATCAGAATTTGAACTAGGTTTGCCATTATAGATTTAAAATTATAACAGGAGTTGGACATACAAACATTCAACCAATAATACAATTAAGTATACTTATTTGTATACATGGTTTCTATATGGACATATATATATATATATAGATATATAGATAGAGAGAGAGAGAGAGAGATCTTGTAAAAATAAGATAGGGATGTGTGTACTTGCGGGGGACCAAATTCAAATATTGCTGTGTTTTATTATTGCAGTTAGGGTTAGGGTTAGGGTAGGGTATGAAGTTTTTGTTCAAAGAAAAAACATGTTTTATTGTCAGGTTAGGGTCACATTCTATGAAAAAATATTACTAACTGGTTTAAGCACTGAGGGGAAGAGAAACTCACATCCATGTTTTCCTATCATGAATGAAAAGTAAGGATAAAGTTTAGCATTACATTTACATTTTAAAAAGAGCCCCCATATAAAAATATTTTTCTCTAAAGTGACAAATTTCTGGCAAAAAAAATTATATTTTCTCATTAGAGGAGTAATCCTATGTATAGTATGGCTGACTTTGCATATATATATATATATATATATATTTATATATATACGCATATTTTATTGTGTCATCCACAAATATTACAACTGTTCATTGTGGCTATAGACTATCCATTTTCCCATCCAGTACCACGAGGTAGGTTTGAAACCTTCACTTCAGACGCGAAGGCCGGCATCCTACATCTGCTCCACGGAATTGGACGGTCAATGAGGTTGAATTTAAGCGATATATTTATTTACACATATATATTCCCTGTCCACCAGAGTGCTCCATTCCATGTTGGAAGAGCATTGCATAAGCTTACAATGAACGAATTACCTCACTTAAAGAGTGCTCAACCCTGAATAGGGGAGTGTTAATTTTTATGTCATCCACAGTCAGCTGTTTCGTTGTATTACAACTCTTCAGTCTGGCTATAGACTATCCATTATCCCATCTAAAACCACAAGGTAGGATTAAAACCTCAGCTTCAGAGGCTGGTATTTTATATATATTGAAACATACGTCAGAGACGTCACTATTTATACAGATACTTGAGCTGGCTGGAGAGGTCTGCAGCCCATATATGAGAAATACCTTAACGGTACCACTGTGAAGATTCCCACCTTTCATTAGGTTTTAACTTAGTATAGACCCCTTGTTTTCAACCGACTCCCATTCCTTTATCCATTTTACACTTGTTAACATCAGAATATACATTGCTTTAGACAAGATAAGAAACAGATTTTTCCCCTCTGGGGGTGGGGAAGGGGTTGCAAATAGTTAAATTGAAGAAATAAGAAAATATTTTATAATACAAGAGTAGGTAGAAAAAAAAATTTGAAAAATTAGTAAAAAGGTGAAAAGGTGGAAATATCAAATTTTAGCTCTTAGTACTGCCAGGTATCAGATGGTCGACTATCAGTGTTGCTGGTTTGACTGCCAAAAAGCACTAAAAAGCATTAGGTATTTTTTTTTAAATCAAAAAAATGTCCAAAATAGCAAAAACCCACCAAAAAAAAGCTGAAATGGCCAAAATGTTCAAGCAGGTCCTTTTTGATTTAGCACTTCTTTGCATTGCCAGATCGAATAATGGGCCACATATAGTGCAAAAAGTGCTAGATTGAAAATACTGGTGACAACGGGCTGCTTGGAATTTAGCAAAAATTATAGCTTGGACGATCTTAATTTACAGCCAAACTTTTATCTGACTTCATTTTGTTGCTATTTACCATATGCTACTTGAGCAAAATGTCGCAATAAGGGAACCCCAAGTGAAGATCAAATTCACAAGCAGTGGCCCACACAATTAACTAGCTATCTACTATATTCCATACAAATATACGTAAATATATACATATCAGTGGTCTATGGTGCTTCATATCTTGATTATACTGTGCCCTGTGTTTTATGGATGCAAAAAAACTAAAAGATATTTTAGTATCTCTAAAAAAAAGTCTTTTCATTACAATGTAGGAGAGGGCAGGTAGAGTTTCATACCCATGATCATTCTATGTTATAAAGGGCAAAAAAATGATAAGAAATAAGAGAATTAATGAGAGAAAAACAAAATTTGCATTGGAGACTAATATCGATTGAAAATAGTGTGTAATGTAAAATCTGCTTCCCATTATTTCTCTAATTTCTTCAATGGGGACCACCTTCTCTACATTGTGCCAAAAAGTCTTTAATCATTCATTGGATTTGACAGATACTAAAATATTATTTTTACGTGTTTGTGCATCCATAGCATGCAGCACACCCCATATACAAAGCACCATACACCACTTATATATATATATATATATATATAGATGTGGCAAACATTTATGTATAGTAAGTATAAATCAATATGGTCATATAACTATTATATATGTATATATGTATATATAAAATAAACATAGACATAAAAAGAGGGAGTATGTATATATATATGTATAATAAATGAATATATATATATATATATATATATATATATATATATATATATATATATACATCATTATATTGGGCAGTTTATGTCTAATAGAATATGGAATTAACTGTCCAATCTAATGATACACATACAGTCAGCAAAATGGGAACACAAATATACATGTAAATATGAGCAGTTTAAGTGTGCTGTTCCAAACTCCAGCTTATCATGAGTGTTGTTAGCTCAGTTGGTAGAGCACAGTCACATAAGACTACTTTCTGGTGGATACAAGTCACATACAATGCGCATTTTCTAAATTCATCTACTACTTTTGCTTCTTGATCAACACTGGTGATAGCTGAAATATGTTTCAAAATAAAATCTCATTACAATCATCAAATATATATTTATATATCTAGTAAATATATCAATATATACACAAGTGCTGATATGTATGATGTGTGTGTGTTTGTCTTCATGTGTATGTGAGTGCATATGTATTATTCATTTGCTTTCTCTTCATTTTAAGCATTTTTATTGATAGATAGATATGAACTGAGTTGTATATAGATATGGACAGACATTTATATAGATAGATATGGACAGACATTTATATAGATAGATATGAACAGACTGAGATAGCTACATAGATAGATAGATAGATAGATAGATAGATATGAACGGACTGAGATAGATAGATAGATATGAACAGACTGAGAAAGATAGATTGCTAGATATAGTTAGATATGAACAGACTGAGGCATATAGATAGATAAGAACAGACTGAGATAGATAAATAGATAGATATCTGTAGCTCGCATGAATGAATTACCCTAGCCCATGTGTAAACTAGAACTAATCATGTAAAATTATCTAGACTATACCCGCACAAGATTTGGACTTTGTTAGTCCAAAATGACCCCAGGGACCCAATAAAAGCACCTCTTAGATAGCAGTAAGTGGTGCATTCATGCGAATTTACAAGGTTATGGCCCCTAAAATGTGTTCATGAGTGCCCAGAGACACAGAGAAAAGATAGAAGAATCTCCAGCACATTTGGCTGGTTGGTCGGGCCCGTCATTTATGTGGCTACACTGATTCGATTGTGCCACAGTAACCCTTCTGTTGGTGTAAAAGCTTCCGCTCACTCCTCGCATTGATAAATCTTCTTGGCTATTCTTTTATTTAGTGCTTTTGGCAGTCAAACTAGCACAAAAATGCCTCTTGAGTTGGCAGCACAGTCTGCCAGTTAACTAACAGGATACCTCTGCTATAATCATAGAGCTTAGCATGTACTCAATTTGTTGCTGAGTGAACAGGGGAATTTGTCTTGAACAGTTTTCAACACTCTTCACTCATGCCAGGAATTGAACCCATGATTTTCTGCATGTGAAACAGATTTGCTAACTGTTACGCCATCCGAACGGACAACTAGAGATGCTTAAGCATCTAAAAAGATCTGGTCTTCACAGTTCAAAAAGCTGAGTTTATTTTCGTTCCTCCGATTCATTGATTTCTCATTCGAATGAACGAAGAAGAAGCATCGTCCATTTGTACAACTCTCGTCCATTTGTTGACTACGGTCATCATTGAAAATTGGCTCCATTTCATCTTCTACAGCCCCTCACATCCCCCTTCTCCTGGCCTCTGTCAGAACAAGAAAGAACGTTCCTTTTCTGTCCGATTCCCTTCTGATGTCTACATTACTTTTCTTGGCTAAAAAAAGACAAGCCACTCGCTTTACGGTCAAACATCAATACGAGGTTAAGCAAATGTCAGACCTGAAGCGCCATTGAATTTCCGTTAATTTTTAGCAAAGACAAATTTCCTGATATTAAGAGATAATGGTAATTTTCCAGCTTTTAGGTGTGGCAAATCATAGATCTAACTATTTTAAAGAAATTGAAGAAATTAAAGAAATTTATATGAAAATCCCATTTGTTTTAAAAAGAAGGGTCTACAACTGATGCATCCTCCATATAGTCACCTATGGAGCTGAAATATCAAAGCTAAGTAAAAGATTGACCCTCAGACTGAGAATTATGCAATGTACACAGGAGAGAATCATGCTCAAGAGATCACAAAACAGCGTTGTACATAAGAGAAAAAACAGAGATAGAGATATCCTAGAAATCATAAAAAATTCGAATGGCAATTGCCTGGTCCCGTACCTAGAATGCCAGACAACTGTCAGACATCATGACTCACAACATGGATCCCCAGAGATCAAATAATGCGGAACCGAGGCCAACAGAATATGATATGGTGAGACGAACTTGACAGGTTTAGAAAATCATATGTGAAACTGTGGCCGGCAAAATATAAGATAGCCTGACAAAATAGTCAAGTTCAGAACATATTGGCTCTGCAACACCTATGATAGAGAGGTCTGGCAAATCCTGGGAAAGGTCTACATCCAACAGCAGAAGTTATAAGGCTGATAATGATGATGATGATGATATGTCTTTGTGTGTCTCTAAGTGAGTGTATGTATTTGTCAACAAGTCAGCATTCATATACATATATATATATATATATATATATATATATATATATATATATATATATATATATATATATATATTTATTTTGTCTGGAAAAAAACATTTTTCATCAGCTTACAATTTAACCTATACAGGTATATTAATCTACTCATAAGGCAGTGCAGTGATAACTTTGAAAATTTTTAGATCAGTGGTTCTTGAGAAATCTAATATAGGAAATAGAAAAATAGTAGATGATTGATCTTTCTTCATAGTTTCTATAAATTATCTCCTTGATTTCTGCTCTTTAGAATCATCTAAATTTAGATATAAAACATATCTGAATTGGCAACCCTAAAGAGAAGTAACTGGAATACTTCAAAGACTTAGTTTTGTACAATAGATGGAGAGTTATTTACATGACAATTATGGCAAACTGCTCCATGCACCATCAAGTCCGGCCTCTTCCAAACATGCACCTTTGGAACAGGTACTGCCCCAGTATATATGATAAAAGCTCTATTTGTGACACTGATAGTACCAGTAGCAGCCATCAGCTCCTCACCCTTCCGAAGCTTTTATTGGATTTACTAATTTTCTCTTCTCCCTTCTTCCTTCCTGTCATCTTTAAAAAACTGCCCCCTCTATTCCCTCTCCCTTCCTACCCTTTTATAAAAGTACATAGCTTTCTTTTCTCCCCTTTCCCTTCCTGCTCTCTCACATATAATATAGTCATGGCTTTTGTATACTTATGACAACTATCATAGGTAGTATAGGTCATAGACTAGAATAACTAAATTAAAATTGGTATTATTGAACCATTCAAATTAGAAACTACCCTCCAAAACTGACAACACAGTCAACATCGGTTTCTTCAGTCTTTAAGTGTTCTGTATGGCTATATATGTGCCAGGCACACAGGACGCATCAATTGAGCTAGAGGGCCTAAAATTTAAACATTTATCTTTGTTCTGAAAAATTACCTTAATTAAGTTTTTGGAGGGGATTCAATATACAATGTAAATTCATGCTAAATATGTCCCTTAGTTTGTGTCTGTATCGTTCACATTCGTTTTTCAAAAATTCAGAATTTTCAGTGATGCAAAATAAGATGGTGAGAGAAATAACTTATTCATTCAGCAGTCATTTTTCCAGTTTTTTTAATTGATCACTCCCAACATAGCATGCTGCCAAAAGATGTTGATCACCTGACAGTGTCTATTGAGTGACTAACCAGACCTGTTTTATATAGTTCCAGGTCCTTTATACACCCACAACAGAATAATCTAAGTCAAATCCAGAAACCATTTTCTATATCTCTTAAATGTTTATGTTCCCACATGACAAAATGTGTGTTTTATATTTTTAGATTCAATCATGTCTCTCAACTGGTTCTTAACAAATCAAATATCACTTTTATCAGCTGTGCTATGTTGGATTGATATGAAACTTGGTCCAGACCTCCTGGTGAACCGTTCTCCACTTCCTCTTCCTTATTTTTTTCTCCTCCTCCTGTTATTATTATCACCAGAACTAATGATGCTATTTATAAATTTTTTCTCATTTTGAATTGATATGGAATTTGGACCCGACATTTAGGTGAGCCATCCTCACCTTTTCTTCTTCTCCTCTTGCTATTACTACCACCATATGTAGTAACGCTAAATATCAATTTTCTCAGCTGTATCATGTTGGATTGATATGAAACTTGGTCCAGACCTTCAGGTGGACCATTTTAATTCTTTGCTTTCTCTTCCTCCTCGTGCTACTACTACCATCGATGGTTGACATATCATTGAGCTTATGGTTCTTGTTTTGAGGAGAAACTGCAATGAATTTAGAATTAGAGGTTGGATTAATCATTAAACATATACTTGCCCTATTCTGTTTGTTACATTTGTTTTGGTATTGGAACTCAAAAAAAAATTGAGGCTCCTCAGATATCATCATCATCATCATCATCATCATCATCATCATCATCTTTATAGCATCTGTTGTTGGACATAGACCTTCCCTGAGATTTTTCAGACTTTTCTATATGTATCACGGAGCTGATATTTTCTGAATTTGCCTAGTTCGTCATGCCATCTCGTATTTTGTCAGCCACAGTTTCGCATATGATCTCTAGGGTTCCACGTTGTAAGTCACAATGTCTTGCGGTTGTCTGATGGCCATTTGAGTTTCTTAATGATTTCTATGATTTCTGACTCCTGTTTTTTTTTTCTGATACACTGTGCGGTTTTGTGATCTCTCTGTATGTGGTTGAGAAAATCAACTAGAATACTAAGAAGAGTGCTGGAGTATTGAGAGGATCTGCTGTCACTTGATTTCCTGTGAAAGCTAACAGCTACTGCTGGTGCAGCAGCTCAATAAGTACAAAGAATATGAAGCAAATTAGCATTGAGTAAGTACAATGGACACCGCCATATCCCCTATGTGGGATTCACTGAAATGATAATAATGATAAAGAGAGTGAAAAGCTTGGAAAATACCAGGACCTAGCAAGGGAGCTGAAGAGGGTGTGGAACATGAAAGTCTGGTTAGTACCAGTTATTGGAGATGCACTCGAGATTGGAAGAACTGGGGATAAGAGGGAGGATTGAGACTATACAGACCACAGCACTACTGGGGACTGCATGAATAATTAGAAAGGTGCTACGAATATGATATCTACGACCCCCAGTTGTTAGCAATGGCCCAACAGGGGGAGAAGAAGAGAAAGAAGGAAAGAAAAAAATTAATTGGTGGTGAAAGTACAAACCACAGCGCACTGTGATAGGCGAGGGAGAAATGTACACCCTTCTTCCTCTTTCACCTACACTGTCTACTGTATCTCCAACCACCCCAAACTCAAACAACAACTTAACATACAATCATCATAATTTTGTTGTCTGGGATCACTCAAAAACTTTTGCCGTACAAATTAATGGTAATTACTTCTTGGCTTTATGCCATTTTGACTTACAAAACATTCTTTCAGTTATTATCTACTTTTGGATAGCAGGAAAAACTGTACTTTCCAATAATTTTTAAAAATACTCTTTTTCTATCATCCTTGTGCCATACTTGATTCATTTTTCTTTTATCTTCTTGTATTTGCAGTTTATCATCACTGGTACATTGGGAGTTTGTTCTACAAAAAGAAAATCTCCATATTTGGTAAGTTTTTATATTTCCTTGATTGAACTTGTAAATATTGATAGATCATAGCTTACATGCCTTTAAGCGATTAAGTCAGTGCTTATAGAGCATCAAGGTAGGTTATTCCACGCTATTCTATACTCTCTATAATAAAGATCGCAGATTGAAGAAAACAATGTAAGTTCAAAAACTTTATCTATAATACTAAAATCTTATCTCGTTCATCAGTTTATGAGTACAAAATAGTTGCAAGATGTATTGATAAGAGGTACCCTTAAAATGCACTAGCTAAAAGATTGCAAAAAAATCCGAGTATATTGCAACTAAATAATTATAGTGTTGGGTCAGTGTTTGCATTCACATGACTCATAATGACCGATTTGTCAAGGGAGATAATTATCATATACAAAATTATATAATAGTCTCACTTATCTCTTTGCAAATTTGATGATGATCACATACATATGTATAATAGAATGACGATTTGCCATCCAAACATGTTTATGTTTCTGCCTTGTTTGGATTTCTTCAGGCAAATCAGCTCTACTCTAAACCAACTTAATATTTGAAGTTGAATGTATCGAGCGCTCTATGAAATAAACCCATCATACCTCGGATATCGCATTATATTATATCATATTATATCATGTTATATTGTAGTCTCAATTAGCACGACATATATATTGTGGATCTAAGAGTGGACATACATAAAAAAATCCCAGCAAAACACAATAAAAAAAACAAAACAAATTATCTGATAAAAAAAAGAAAGTTCGATTGAAATATATTGATAAATCTCTTTCATTTTGTAATGTACATAACTATATTCTGGCAGATTGTTTTATCTATCTTTTCAACTTGTTAAATATACAAACACATAAGTTTATTTTCATCATGAGCATCGCGGAACCAGTACTTTCTGAATTTGTCTAGCTCATCACGCCATTTTACTGTGTTTCAGCCACAATTTCAAATATGATCTCTGGGGATCCACGTTGTGGGTTGTGATGTCCATTGGTTGTCTGCCAGTCTTGCAACATGTCTAGCCAATGCCATTTGGGTTTTCTCATGGTTTCTATGATATCTTGGGCTCCTGTCTTTTCTCTAATATACCATGTTATCTTCTGATCTTTCCATGGTCTTTGCTAGATGGATGTGACTTGATTTGTGATAGCCTTTCTTGGTTGCTTAGTTGCTTTCTTAAACTTGCTGCAGTTAGGATAGTGAGCTGCTATGTGACTAAGGGAAAAATAGGGAAGTGCCAATGGCTGACTGACTGAGACTGGCTATAATCTGACTCTTATGGGTGAAATAGTGTATGGTGAAGTGAGTGATGTCGATTCAAGTGCTTGTTGCCTTTAAGTCTCTAATACATGTCACACAAAAACCTTGAAGAACTCTGAGACCAGGAGATTGCAGGGATATATGTAGTCTAGACCAGTATGAAGGTACTCACTTACTATAACCTACACTTACTGATCTATCATTGTAATAGTTCATGATTGAAGTCACTCAGGACCAGCCTTGGGTTTCTTGAACCCCAAAGGGACCAAACTTTGCACCCTTCAAAGCATAGCATTATCTTATATTCCCCAAAAGTCTGACCTCACATGAAGGAATTTTCTCATTTTGACAGTTCATTTTTCCATTTGTAGTTGGAAAGTCTAACTGTCTCAGATACATGGAAGGCATTGCCTTGTAATTGGCGCCCTAGGTGACTGCAGGTTCTTTGGTCAGCCTAGAAGTCACATCGGATTGACTGCCATGAAGAGAGTTCCACAGAGTTTAGAACAGCCTTTCTGAACTTGATTCTGTGGAAACCCAGAGTTCTGAAAGAGGTTTTTGGTGCTTATGCAAAAATTTCATTCATTTGTGAAAAAAGTGCCTGACATTTGCTTCATCTGAGTTTTTTTTTAATCTAATGAGTAGTGATCCCTGCCCTGATGACCGTTGACCCTAGGAGCACCAGAACTTTTTACCAACTGAAAAAGACATGTAGTTGTCATTTTTTACAATCGTAATAGATTTTCAATTGTTTGAAGGAACATTTCCAAAAAAGCTGGTCAATATCTCTTAAAGGTATCTATAAGTTTCAATTAAGTTTTTTTCGATGGATGATTAAATTTTCATCATCATCAGGCTTTTGTTGTCCGTTTTTGGATATAGATCTTCCCCGGGATTTGCCAGACCTCTCTATTCTGAGTGTCACAGAGCCAATACTTTCTGAATTTGTCTGGTTTGTCTCATTATCTTATATTCTGCTGGTCATGGTCTACAACTAATGCATCCTCCCAATAGTCACCTATGGAGCTGAAACATGGAACCTAACAAAGAGACTGACCCTCAAACTGAGAACCATGCAGCGTGTACATCAAAACATCATGTGCAAGATCACATGGAGAGATGACAAGACAGCACTATATATCAGAGAAAAACCAGATATATTATAGACTCAATGACAAAATTCTGATTGCAATGGGCTGGTCATGTTACAAGAATGGCAAACTGCTGAACATTACAACTAACAATGTGGATTGAATTTTAAGGCAGACCAATGAATCAGTTTTTGATTGAGAAATAATTTTATTATTTTACTGGAAAAGAGGTATTAAATGAACTGTTAATGAAACGCAGGAGCATTACATTTTCAAGGAATATTTAGATAAAAGTATTTCCTCTCATGATACATTTAATTCAGAACCACCCACCAAAACTGTCAATATTGGTTTCTTCAGTTTTCAAACTGGTCTGGCTGACTGGCTATGTATTTATGTGTCACACATACAGGCTGCATCAATGGGGCTAAAGGGCTAAAGGGCTGAAAATTTCAACATTTACTCTCTACTATAACCAAGAGACAGACCCGTAAACTGAGAACCATGCAACGTGCACATGAAAGAATAATGCTGGGCCTCACATGGAGAGACCACAAAATAGCACAGTACATCCAAGAGAAGAAAAGAGTTAGAGACATCATAGAATCCATAAAAAATCTCAAATGGCGGTGGGCTGGCCATGTTGCAAGAATGGCAGACAATCTATGGACATCACGACTCACAACATGGATTCCCCGAGACCACATGCGCAACCGAGGCTGGCAAAATGTTAGATGGAGAGACGAGCTAGACAAGTTGAGGAAGTACTGGCTCCGTGACGCCCATGATAGAGAAGTGTGGCAAATCCTAGGGAAGGTCTATGTCCAATGACGGATGCTAAAAGACTGATGATGATGATGATGATGATGATGATGATGATGATGTCAAGAAAAAAAGAGATTTTCTGTTTTCTGAAAATTAACCATGTAAATAGGTTTTTAAAGGTGGAGTTCAATTTACAATGCAAGTTTATGTTAAAATGGGTCTTTTAGTTTGTCCCCAGCAGCATTCACACTCATTTTTTTTCAATTCAGATATTTTTCAGTCATCACTGCCCCAAAAAGGGAGAGAGAAGAAACTCATTCATTTATCTACTCCTTCTTCCAATTTTCTAATTGATCATCCCCAACGTGGCATGCTGCCAAAAGACATTGTTCACATGACAGTTTCTGTAGAGTTACTAACCAGACCTGTTTTCTTCGAGTTTTTAGTCTGTGAGTGGTGTTTGGCAGAGGTGTGTGCTCTCTAATTTTATCCTTCACTAGGTACGACAAAAATGGCCACTTTTGACAGTTTCATTCATTTAATAGATTTTTTTTTCTCATATTGGTAAGTACCATGCTCATAAAAGTCAGAGATGATGCCCTTGAGATAAATATTTAGTAACTTCATTACTTACAACTTGAAGATCTATAGAATCTTTATTTTTAGATCTTTTGGCCTCTTGTCCGACTGGGTCTGTAATGTTTGGACATTATAAAGAATGGCTCAAGAGGATTGGAATCAGTGCCAAATCTCTGACAAAAGACAGACTTCTGATTGATTGGATGGATGAAAACTAAAACTGATTCATTGAAAGGCCTCGTAGAACCAAATGTGGCAAATATGGGTGTGAAACATTGATAGAAAAATCATGGAAGATGTCTTAAACTTAAATGTTATAATCAGTGAAGATGTGTTAACTAAGATGTTATAATCAGTGAATATATATTGAACAATGTGTTACAATCAGTCAATGTGTGTTAACAAAGACATTATAACCAGTGAATCTAAGATAACAAATATGTTATAAACACTGAATACATATCAACTAAGATATAATCTGAGAGGATGTATTAATCAAGACATTAAAATCAGTGAAGATGTGTTAACTAAGATGTTATAATCAGTGGATGTATGTCAACTAAGATGTTATAATCAGTGAAGTATTAACCAACATGTTATGAGCAATGAATACATGTAAACCAGCATGTTATTATAAGTGAAGACGAGTTAACACAGGTGTTTGTATCAGTGGATATATGCCAACTAAGATGTTATAAACTGCGGAGATTTGTCAATCAAGACATGGCTGGCTGGCTGGCTGGCTGGTTATGTCTATCTGTATTGTGCATACAGGGCGCACCCATTGAGCTAGAGGGCTGAAAATTTGATTATTTACTCCTTATTATACATAAAAACGTTTTTTTTTTGTTTTTCAGACCCCCCCGCCATAATAGGTTTCAGTATGGTGTTCAATTTGCAACGTAAATTTATGTTTGCTTGTTTATATTGATCATCCCCAAGATAACATTCCTAGCTTACAACTGCTTGATACAAAGATTGTCTTCAACAGTATGTCAGTGGGTTCCAATTATAATAAACAACAGAAATAGGTAGGAAAGAAGGGAGAGGCGTGATGTCATTAAAAGTTGAGATGTCATCAAAAGCTCTGACGTCATTAAAAGAAAATTTCTTTGATCAACTTTTTTATAAACTGCTATAATGTCAAACAATAATGTCCAAGGTCTGGATATTTGTAATTTAAAATAAACAGAAAAATGGCCCAAAAATTGTCTTGTTCGATCTTTATTTGAAATAAAACGAAGATTACTTGCTCATCTTCATCTTCTTCCCCTTCTTTCTTCTGCCACAACTACCGTAGATGCTAGACGCATTGTTGGACTTATGGTTCTTGCTTTCCATCAAGAGAATTTCATGAAGGCCATAGATAATAATCTAAAAGAAAACAATTCATAATTATCAAAATCTTTAATTCATGCTGTTTTCAACCCAAGACTGTGGCCCAGTGATAGTGTTCACCCCAGTTTGGAGGGCAATGGTTCAATCCATTGCAGAATCATACCAAAGACTTTAAAAATGGTACTCAAGCACCAGGACTCAGATTGAAGAACCTCTTCCCTAAGCTGAGGGGGTGTGGCCAAAATGTGTTGGATACACCGGTTTCTTGCATGATCACTAAAGTTGAGCAATGCTGAACTTGGTCAGTTCCTGGATAGGTGCCGTGAGCAGAATGATTCTTTGATAAGCCTGGTAAACAGGAAGTTGGTCTTATCAATAATTGCCCATGTGTACCTAACTCTGCAACATCCTTGATGATGGTATGAGTGGAGAACAATGATACATAGAGTTGTTGAGGGGGATGCTGGGCAGTGTACCTGTTATCAAATTTACTTACATGTACTATCTCAGTCTTTTCTTATTTCTCCTATCTTTATTCTTCTCAATCTTACTTTCTCTTTCCAGTATCAAAACTAAATAAGATTGTCAAAAAATATTATGATTTAGAAACCTATGCAACTTTGTTTGTTTGTTTGATAGTTTCTGTCATGCTAAAGCAAACAGAAAAAGAGGAAAGGGATAAAGCAAAGCTCTGCTGTGTCTGTGTGTTCATGTCTATACTACTACAACTACTACTTCTACTGTTGCTGCTGATTAAGTAGAACCACAGAAGAAAATTCCACTAGGTATCAGCATCTATGAATTCTCATGAATAGAATTGATATTTTTCTCATATTAAAAGAGAAATTTGTTTCCCCCTATTCTGTTACTTTATTGTTTTAAGATTATTAAGAAATTACAAAATATGGAGAGTTTTTAGAGATTGACATAAAAATAAAAGTTTTTCAAAGTATGCCTTTTTTTGTTTGCATGGATATATTGATACTAACTGTACACCAAAACCGTCAAACAGGTTTCTCCAGTTTTCAAATTGGTCCGGCTAGCTATGTATATATCATGCATACAGGCCATACAAATAGATCTGGAGGGCTGAAAATTTAAATGCTTAGTCCTTAGTATGGTATATTAGGGAAAAAACATACCTGTCATAGAATCCATTCGAAAACTTTGATGGCAATGGGCTGGTCATGTTGCAAGAATGGTAGACAACTGCTGGACATCACAATTCACTAGATGGATCCTCAGAGATCACATGCAAAACTGTGGTCAGCAGGAAATAAGATGGCAAGACAAAGGGGAGTCAATATGAGATGTAAATTTCTGTTAAATTGGTATCTAATTTGTGCCCGCTTTTTTCTTGAAATATCAGACTTTTTAGTGATCCAACAAAAGGCAAGATAAATAACTTATTCATTGATCACCCCTTTTTCAAATATGTTTAATTCATCACACTCAACATAGTATGCTGCTAAAAGATGTTGATTACATTATCATTTATTTCTATTGAGTGAGTAACAACACGTGTTTGTTTAATTTATTGATATGTGAATTATCCTGTCATTTTTGATGGGTAGTATGCTGGTAATTAAAATAAACTCTCTCGATTTTAATATATCAAGAAAGCAGATTAATTTGTACGCGACGCCATTCTTCTTGATTGCGTTTTCAACTTGCATCAATATATTGTAAATGTAATATCAATCAGAATGTTTTCTGCGTGAAGAAAGCGAGACGAAGTAGAAAGATGTCAAGGAAGGCATAAATTCGTTCTCGGTTATTTCATTAATCTATTTTCATAAATGTCTTCAAGGCTTTTTTGGCTGTTTTGCCAGCATTTCTTCTTATTATTATTTTCTTTGTTTTCCTTTTTTTTGTTTTTCTTCATTTTTTTTCTTGATCTTTTCTTCTTTTTTTCATTTTTCATTTATGTTTCTTCTTTTTCTTTACTTTTTTTATTCCTTCTTTCTCTTGGTTTCTTCATTTTTCTTTTTTTCGTTCTTCATTTATTTTTATTTTTTTATCTTTTCTTCTTTTTCTTTTTTTTCATTTTTTATTCATGTTCTTTCTTTTTCTTCATCCTTCATTCCTTCTTTTTCTACATTTTTCATCTTTCCTTCTTTTTATTTTTCATTTTTTATTTGTTTCTTTTTTCTTCATTTTACTTTCATTTGTTTTTCTCTTTTTTCTTTATTTCTTCATCTTCTCTAGATTTTTTCTTCTCTTCAAATTAGAAACTGTCAACCAAAACTGTCATCAAATCTGTCAACATAGGTTTCTTAGTTTTTAAGTTGGTCTCTCTGGCTCCATATGTGTGTATGTATATATCACTCATACAGGCAGCACCAATGGAGCTAGAGGGCTAAAAATTTAAGCATTTACTCCTTTTCATGTCCACAAAAAACATTTCCTTTTTAAAAAAAAGTTTTTTCCCCTATATACCGTTTTAAGGGGTAGGGGTCAGTTTGCAAAGTAAATTTTTGCTAAATTGATCCCTTAGTTAGTGCGTACTTGTTTTTTGAAAATCTGGATTTTTTAGCAATCACCTCCTAACAAAAGGCAAGAGAAAAGTAATTAATTGATTTATCACTTTCTTTTCCTATTTTTCTAATTGATCACCCCTAACACGTTATGCTACCAAAAGACATCGGTCACATGACAGTTTCTATTGAGTGACTAAATAGACCTGTCTATCTTTTATTTTTCTTCTTTATTTCTTCATCTCTTCTTTTTTCAATTTTCCCGGTTTTTTTATTTTTCATAATTTTTCAGCTTTTTCTTCTTTTGTCTCAATTCTTCGTTTCTCTACTTTTTCTCTATTCGTTCCTTTCATTTTCATTTTCTTTTATCTCCATCTTTCATTTTTCTTCATTCTTAAATCCTTTATACTTCTCTTTTGACCTTTCATTTATTCATCTTTATTTCTTTTTCTTTTCTTCATTTTCCTTTTTTTTCACTCATCTTTGTTCATTATTTCTGAACCTTTTTCCATATTCTTCTTCATCATCTTTGAAAAAAATTCTCTTGTTTGCACTTCTCTCTCGTATTTTTATTAATTAATCACCGCTACCCACAACAGACCAGTATAATCACTGTTTCTGGGTTTAGGTTATTAATGTGTTCTGGCATTTATATCTATCTATCTATCAGTCTCTCTGGATTTGACCCAGCTCTCACAGTAGAAAGTTAAAATTTTGCACACACACTCCCCCTCAATGAGTAAGGCAAACGTTTTTGTCACCGTTTTTTTAAATTCCCCTCCAAAGTAGGTTTTTAGTGGGGGATTCAATACACCATGTAAGTTTTTGCTAAACTGGTTACTAGTTCGCACCCACATGATTTTTGAAAATTCCGTCCCCTTTTAGTGATCGCTGCCCAACAAAAGGCAAGAGAAGTAACTTATTCAATGATCATCAGTTTTCCATCTTTTTAATTGATCACCCCAACACAGCATATATGGGAGGTGGTGATTCATAATGTCTCATGGAATGCTATTTACTCTTTTTTTTCTTTTCTTCCTTCTCCATTAGTCTCCTTTGTGAAACTCCAGTCCAATCTCGAAGTTTGAGAACAACCTGAACGCCAAATTTAGCAGAGTAAAAATCAACATTCCCTTGCCGTGAAGTGAAATCACGACCAAGTGAGTGGTAGTCAGGTTTCTTACCGACTGAGCCAAACCGGCAAGCCTTATATATTTACAAATTATATCTTACAAGTACACAAGGGCTTACTTCATTCTGATAAATAAATACATTTCTATTGAAAAACATGTATTTATTTATCTATTATGACCCCTATCACTGGATACTAGTCTTGCAGCTCTGAGGAGCTCACTGTCATGTATCCTCCCTTGAGTAGCGTTTGCTTGAGGAAGGACTGAATGCAAAGTCCGCTCCTAGCTTGGCAAAATGCTCTGCTGATCGGTGGCCGAGCATAAGCTGGGACGGCCGCAGAACAATCTTGTCTCTGCATATAAAACCTTGTATTCCTGGATAGTTGCACATCTGGGTTGTGTCCAGGCCCGATGGTGCTCAACTTTGATCTGATGGGAACCGGTGTTTCCCTTGCGATTTGTCCATTTATTTATCATGTATCCGATACAAAACTTACTGTAATTATCTTCTGTCGAGTTTGGCCCTGCAGCAGCCAGGCTTGTTTTACTTGTTGTCTTTTTCTTTTTCCTCTCCAGCTTCTTTTTACTTAATTCGTTTTCGTCTTCGTTTCATTCATTCACTCTTGGCTGAACATTTTTCTTTCTTTCTAGCCTTCTTTGACGTCTTTTCTTCTTTTTCTTATTTTTTATCCATTTACTCATTCATATCCTTTTTTCTCTTTTTCCTTTCCTTCCTTTTTCTCTCTTCCTTGGACTCTTTTTTACTTCTTGCCTATTTTCTTTTTCTTCTTTTCTTTACTTTCCTTTCTTCAATTTGAAAAAAAAAATCTTGTTTTTCATTTTATTTGATTCTTTTTATTCTTCCCCAATTCTATTTGAAATCGTCCGCCAGAACTGTCCACAAAGGTTTCTCCAGTTTTAAATCAGGCTGACTGGCTATGTATATTTGTATGTATGTATCACACGTACAAGTTGCCTGAATGGAACAAGAGGGCTGAAAGGGCAAAAGAAATAAATGATTACTGCATTTAAATTTCTTTAATTGATCACCCCAAATACCCAACCTGTATGATATCAATGGACATTGGTCATGTGATAGTTTCTGCTGAGTGTCCAAACAAACCTGTTTTTTTTTTAAATCTCTTTTTCTATTAAAATTTTTCATTCTCATTCTTCAGTCATTCATTTTTACTTTTTCCAAAATCTACTCATTCATTGTTGATCTTTTTCATCTTCATTCATGTGTTTATTCGTTTTTCTTTTTTTCGTTTTTCCTTCTCACTCCGCTTCCATCATCGCAGATTAGATTTATTCATTAATTCATTCCTTTTTTTTCCTTTTTTTTATTCCTTTTTTTTTCCTGTGTTTTCTTCATTAGATTCCGCTGACCGTTGTACGAGCTTATTAAATTTCTCGGAAAAGACGAAGAAACAAACAAAAAGAGAAGAAAAAAATATTCCACGAAATTCACAATTTTTTTTCTTCTTAAGCAAATCGATCTTGAATATTTACCGAATGCAAAAGCAACTCATCTTCCCGTCAAACCACATCCCCCACCTCAACCTCCACTACTCCCCAAACTGAGGCTTAGAGTCTTCAGGGTTAAACAGAGACGGCTTGGGCAATCAGGGTTGTTTATAGAAAAAATTCCTCCCAGGGTTCTCTCAAGTCAATAAACGTAGTCTAATAAGATAGAATATAGGACGTTGTCGATGGGACAGACCACGGAAACAAGCGAGTCAGAGTGGTTAAGGAATTGGCGGTGGGGGTCAGGGTTGGGGGTGATGAAGAAATGGGGGCTAGGGTGAGGTCGGGGGTTGGGTGGGTTAGGAATTGGCAGTAGGGTCTGGAGGTGATTGTTGGCGTTTGTATTGACTCTGATCTAACAAGGTAGTATGTGCTAGTGTGTAGTATGGATGACTTGATGAAGTGTAATCGATTGTTGTTTGGTGTTCCTCCTCGTTCTTCACCATCGTCTGTCTTTCTTCTTATTCTTCTGTGTCCGTTCTTCCTTACTTGCTTGAAGACCTAACGTCAGTCTTGATACTGCAGCCATTGCGTTCGCCTTCCCTGCCAGGCTTTGATATTTTATTCGATTACCAGCAGAAAAAATGGTGAATGACGCATGGCGATTACTATAGTAACAGAATTAAGACATTATTGTAAGGCCAGAGAGAGAGAGGGGGTGGAGAGTGAGAGGGGGTGGAGAGTGAGAGGGAGAGAGAGAAAGTGAGAGGGGGTAGAAAGAGAGAGAGTGAAGGGGAGAGAAAGAGACAGAGTGAGGGGGAGAAAGAGAGAGAAGGAGTAGAGAGAGAGAGAAAGATGGAGGAATAGTGAGCGAAAAAAAGAGGAATAGAGTAGGGAATCGTGAGAGAAAGAAAGAGAAATAGAGGGAGGGGGTTAGTGAAAGAGAGAGGGAGAGAGATAGAGAGACAGAGAGAAATATATATATGGGGCAATAGAGAGAGAGGGGGAGAGAAAGAGGAATAGAGTGAGGGAGAGAGAGGATCAGTGAAAGAGAAAGAGAGAGGGGATAGAGAGGAAGACAGAGAAAATAGAGAGAGAGGGGTGAGGGATAGAGAGAAAGCGAGAGAGGATAGAGAGAGGGAATAGTGAGAGAGAAAGAGAGGAATAAAGAGAGAGAGGGGGGATTGATGAAAGAGAAAAAAGAGGAAGAGAGAGAGGGGGGATTAATGTAAGAGAAAGAAAGAGAGGGAGAATAGAGATACAGAGAAAGATAGGAGGAATTGAGGAAGTGAGAGAGAAAAGAATGAGAAAAAAGAGAGAGGGTGTGATAGAATGAAAGGGGTGAGGGAAAAAGAGTTAATGGGAAAGACAGAAGGAAACAAAGTAATAGAATGAGAGAGGGGAGAGAAAAATGAAAGTTAAAGAATAAAATAGTGAAGGCAAAACGAAACAAGAAGAGACGAAGATGTCAAGTGAAAGAAGGAAAAACAACTGAGAAGTAAATAAGAAAGAATAAGAAGGAAAAGGGAATGAGCGAGAAGAAGAAGAAGAAAAAGAAGAAGAGGAGGAGGAGGAGGAGTAGAGGGGGAGAAACCCAAAAGAAATAGAGGGAAAGATGAAAAAGCATAGACAAATAGAAAAACTATAACGAAAAGATCTATTCATAATTATACGTCACAATGTCAAAGTTTGCAACTCTGTGTGTGTGTATGTGTGTGTTACTCAAAACAACGCTTTGCTTTGTCCGGTACAACAGTGGTCCCCAACTAACGGACATTGGACCGGTACCGGGCTGCAAAGCATGTGCTACCGGGCCGCAAAGCCAGACCAACCAAGTCTCCCGCATTTCGTGACAGACTACCGCATTTTGAAGCCGAGTGCACTTTCCATCCGCACCCAACCCGTATATCATGACTTAGTACGAATTTCCCGCATCGAAAATGTCAATGTTTTCCATCCTATTCGCAGACCTACCAAGTCTCAAACATTTCTTGGTTTAAAATCATGTTAAGATCGCTTTTCAATACACCGAAATAGCTATTTTAGAGCTTCTAGAATAATAGGGGTATTTTTAAAGAAATCTCCCCCCCTGAGAATTTATAAACCTTGGCAGATCTGCAAACAAAGTGCTGTTGGCATACTTGTCAATTTCCAATTTTAACCCCTTTACCGATCGGAAGACATTTTTGTCATCATTGGCTGACCGGAAGAGCGACATTATTGTCGTTTCCGGTCACTCTTATTTGAATGAACTCTGGGCATAAACTCCGGCTAAAATACTACGTCATGCTTTGATACACTGACCGTCTGATGCAATAATTGAATTAGTACCAAGTGGTACTGTACAGCTGGAAGAAAGATGACTGGTAAAAGAATTTCAATCCATTATAAAACTCAAATGGCAATCGGCTGGCCATGCTGTAAGAACGATAGGCAACTGCTGTCACTATTCACAACTTGGATCCCCAGAGTTCAAATGTGAAACTGTGACCGGTAAAAAAATTAGATGGTGAGACGAACTAGACAAGTACAGAAAGTAATGGTTTTGCGACGTCCATGATAAAGAGGTGTGGCGAATCTTGAGGAAGGTCTATGTCCAACGAAGGACGTTAAAAGGCTGCTGCTGATGATGATAATTATGAGGAAATATCCCCCTCAAAAAGGCGGTGGAGAAAGGATAGATTCAGCGTGCATGGCAAGAAAGTTGTTTGACCTCCTCTTCTTAATTCAATCAATATTCTAAAACGCCGATATGAAAATTCTGCAAGCGATGTTTTGAAATTTACACGAATAAAAAAACAATGAGTAAAAATGATTTACTACTACAAGAGAGTATTTCTCAATGTGCACAAATACTTTAGGAGTATTACATTCAGTTGCAAGAAGAATTATATTGGTGCAGAATAGTTGCGTCTTTTGTTATTTTAGACTTAGACGCTTATTTTTAGATAAAGTATTATTTAACTATGTTCATGGAATATACAATGTTAAAGTGTTTATTTCGCTCGATATATTTAAGCTGAACGTCATATTTCCACTTTTTATTCTGATCTATTTGAGGCTGTCAGACAAAAGATGGAAAAAAAGCTAATTCGAACAATTTTGTTCTATGAGTTCAGAATGGGACGTTAAGTAGCGGGAAATGTTCACAATATCAACCAAGTATTTGACCTGCACACCGTCAATGAACGTACAGCTCAACATTAGTTCCAAAAAATTCATGAGGTAGGCCCATGCAAAATAACTCTAGAGGTTGCAGAGGAACTAAACGTTGACCATTCGACTGTTGTGCGACATTTGTAACAAATTAGAAAAGGAAAAAAGCTCGCATGCCACGTGAAAGACCCTGCAGAAATTTTTTGTTGATTTTAGGCATACGATCTATTTTTCAAGATAATTCTAGATAAAATATCTATTCTTTTAGATAGTTTTAGATAATTAATCGGATAATTAGTTCTGGTACACGCACAGGCTACGGTGATTCATTTATGCAAGGTACAGATATTCAATATATATCTATTTTCAATGCGATCGTTAACTGCCGTAAACTGTGCAAGCAATAAAATGCAATCACGTTCACTGTGAGCGGTATCCACTTTCGATATTGGATGTTTGGCAAATATCAAGAAAACTCACCATCACAGTCAATGATTAAACAACCGTAGCGTCAAAATTTGGAGTCATATGAAAAAAATTCAATCGAAGAATAACTATATATATATAATTCTATTTATGACATCACTGGCATTTTCCACTGGAAAACATCTATAATAAAGTAAAAAAAAACAAAACAATCATGTACAAACATCTAGATTCTGGAGAATCTAGATGTTATTAATAAATTCAATAGAATAAGGCAACTGGAGAAGGTCGGAAAAGCTTTTCCCCCTAAAAAATGAAACTAAGATAATTTCAGAAGGCGTCTAGTGGAGTTGATGCAATTTTCAACTCACAAAATCTTCAAACTTACAAAAGAAATACTAAATTTAATCTGGGGTTTTGTCCGTTTCCCTGGTATTTCTTTCTGACTTCAGATTATCCAAAAAAAAAGTTTCACCATCAGCAAAAGCACTTTAGGCTTCTTACGTGATGTCCTTCCTCGTGGTTGCTGTTCAGTGCGGAACATTTTCCTGCCTTCTATCTTGGTGTTATTTTGAATTTTGCATCTTATCATTCTGTGTTCACTTCCTACATTGATTTGATTTAGGATCTGAATATCTTTGACGGTGTCACCCTTGTCCACTAAAATATAGTCTAATTCATTTTTGGTTCCGTGATTTGGTCTCCCCCAAGTCCACTCTCTATCAGCTTTTTTTTTCTTTTAAGATGTTCATGATTTTGAACCCGTTCTCTGGTGTAAAATTCATGAGATCTTCACCCCTCTCGTTTTGTATTTTGTATGCGTACTTGCCGACGCATTTTTCATTACCATGTCCTCATTGGACATTGAAGTCTCCCATAAGGATGTTGAAATATTTTTTGGTTTCTTGGGGTGTAGGATTCAAGTCGTCGTAGACGTTGTCTTTCTCCTCGTCGGTTGACCGTAAGATAGAAGTGTGAACTTGAATGAGACTCAGTTTGTACCTCTTTGAAAGCTGTACTGTGACACTAGCAACATGGTCTGAAATGGCTTTGAATCCTACAACATTATGTTTGATCTTTCATTGGAAAGCCAACTCCACTTTACTTTTCCTTTCCGTAGTTATATAGAAGATGTTTGCTGTTTAAGTCAATTAGTTATTCTCATCTCGCTACTACCAATAAAGCCTCATTTGATGTTATTCATTTCAGTTTCCTGAAAAAAAGCTTTATGAATAGTACTTTGGACATTGCATATATACTAAAATTATACAATAACAGATCTCAGTAAATGCTGGATGGGGACCTTCAAAGGGCCAGGCAACCCTACCTCTTCCTCCTGGGTTTTCAAATCTCTAGATACGTCACTGCTTTTAAAAGGATTGCCCACTGAAAAAGCTCATGGATCTTGGGTGTTTAAAACGTCTGCCCACGGACCCCAGGAATAACTTTGTTGTAACCGGTAGGATCCAAGGCCACGAGGTTGTGAACCACAACACTAAATATTGGAAGAAGGGGACTGTTCAAGGAGCAACCCCCCAAATATCTAGCCACGTCTTTGTTGGAGAGAAACGTCGCAAATAAGTTAATAATACAATTGGCCGAAAAATATGTACGAAGATTATATGGGCGTCCGGTGTCACTTTTCCCTAGGATTAGGTGTGTGTGTGTACAAAAGCATATATTTCAAGGACCAGAACAAAAATTACATTCGGAATATCTCAGTTAGGACCCTTTTACATAAGAGGCATTCCACCCGTCGAGAAAGCTGTAGTAATGAAGGTTTTTTTGTAACATTAAGTTGGGATTACATGAAACTGTTGTACAACACCATAATCCTTTTTCACTGTGATATTCCATCTTTCAAAACCCGATGCCCTCGGTGAGAGGGCCTGATGGGGGGGGGGGAGACAATTTGCCCCTGATTTTCTCGCCCCTAGAGGACGCTCATGGATGATACGATTGAGATGGACATTGTTCATCAAGTTGTTGGAAATCCTTTCACTTCAACTCGATGGTTCAACTGATGTCAATGGAAATGCTCTGCTTCTTGCTTTCGTGAGATAAATTGATTTTGACTACATTTGTGAACCTTTAGTTCTCTGCGAGAGTTCAGAGGGGAAACAACAGGAGGGGACATTTTTAATGTCGTTTACTCGTTCTTCTGTGAAAACGAAATCTGACTGCTTCACTGTTTGCACTAATGAAGCTACGTCAATGACAGGTCACATGAAAGGGCTCATGGTATGGATTCGAAATGCAAACCCTGAAGTGTAGTGGACCACGGTCCCTTCGAAGCTGTTTTCACCACGCCAAACAACCTCGTCCGTTAGCCATCCTTTTTTCATCTACTTCAACGCTTCTAGTGTGCCATATTGGATCCCAAGGGTGGCCAAACCGCGGCTCGCAAGCCACCTTCAGCTCATTGACATTTCAATGTGAGGCTCATGAAAATATCTTGGTAGAACTGCTTTTCTCAGCACAGTTAAAAAAAAAGTGTAAATAAATAATTTCATGTTTTAGAATAATTCACCGAGTATGAGCTTCAACCACGGGTTAAAAACATTTATAACGTTGATGGCTAGTACTACTTGTCGTTGGACATAGACCTTCCCCAGGATTTGCCACACTTCTCTATCATGGGCGTCGCGGAGCCAATACTTTCTGAATTTGTCTAGCTCGTCTCTCCATCTAATATTCTGCCGGCCTCAGTTCCCCATGTGATCTCGGGGGATCCATGTCGTGAGTCGCAATGTCCATCAGTTGTCCGCCATTCGTACAACATGGCCAGTCTTTTCCCGTATGTACTGTGTTGTGATTTCTTGTGGTCCCCCCCCCCCATACAGGGTTTAATATAATTAAAAAAATCATCAATCAAAATTTTGAAAACAGTATGTACATATATGCGTACTTTGAAATTACAAAAACTAACACAAATTAACAGGTCAAAAAATTGCTGGCACGAATATATTATCTCGTACATATATCTTTTAATATTTACATAAAATCTTTGTAACAAAACGTGTATGAAATACTGTAAACGTGTTCTTAAATTTTATTAAAGCCTCGCGACTCTCAAACATCCGGTGTTCATCATATATGGGTCTTACGTTGAAAAAGTTTAGCCACCCCAGCTATATTCTCTCAACCAATTTTTTAAATGGACTTATCGTATTGACTGCAAAGTTCCTATACTCAGCTGAACCCGAGAAACCTTAGGGTTACGCCCTTTCAGAGTCCCTGCAATGGGCTCGCTGCGTCATGCGCAAGGAAGCAATGACATCCAAGACAATATTTTCTGTGTAGTATGACATCCTGAATGACAGCGTCTAATTCATAAACCTTGTTGAAGGAAAAGCCGTTCGATGCTTGACTGTTCGTGAAAATATTGGAGCTGAATACGCAAATCTTTCGTGATAAATCGACCTAGAAAAAGCGACAAAAAACGCTAAAACGCGCTAAAAAAACAGTTACCTATTTTATAGCCAAATTTGCCAGATCTGTCTAAAATGGTTAGGAAAATTGCTGAAAAATAGTGCTAAATGTTGAATTTTGCGCTGCTGAATAAATAAACGCGGTGAATTCAGAATTATTGGCAACACTACACACGCTACTGCTATTGTACACAGATGTGTGAAGGGTCAGTTAAGGGAGAATACTCTATAAGCTGTGGGATTTGCAATCTGGAGTCTGCATCTTCCAACCAAAGCACAAATCTTTCGATGTCTCCTTGTTTGAGGACACAGACCGGCCTCCAAAGTTGACAGATCATCAAACTGGACGGACTGAATGATGATCTGCAAGGCATGAACACCAGCTTTCTTGACCTCTGTGACAAAGTGTCAGGTTTTCCGAAGAGAGCACAGCAAGATGAAACATGAGTATACATTCATTCAACCAATTGGTTTCTGCAAGGTCGGATCGGGGTCAATATTCCACTTATTAAATGTAGAAGAAATATTTCTATTTGTGGTGCATATCAATGAAACTTGGTAAAGGAAAAGAAATCATCATCATCATCATCATCATCATCATCATCATCATCATCATCATCATCATCATCATTGTTTTAACGCCTGCCGTTGGACATAAACCTTCCCCGGGATCCGCCACATTTCTCTATCATGGGCGTCGCAGAGCAAGTATTTTCAGAATATGTCTCGTTCATCTCTTTATCTTGTATTCTGTCAACCTCAGTTTTGCATGAGATCACTGGGGATCCATGTTGTGAGTCGTGATGTCCATCGTTTGTCTGCCATTCTCGTATCATAACCAGCCCATTGCCATTTGAGTTTTCTTATAGATTCTATGATGTGTCGGACTCCCGTTTTCTTCCTGATACACTGTGCTGTCTTGTGATCTCTCCATGTGAGGTTGAGCATGATTCTCTCATGTGTGCGTTGCACGTTTCCCAATTTGTAAGTCTGTCTTTTGGTTAGGTTCAATGAGTCAGCTTCATAAGTGACTATCGGGAGGATGCATTGGTTGCATACTCTTCTTTTAGGGTTATTAAGATCGTTTAGTTTTTGATGGTTGAGCTTGCTCTGCCAAAAGCTAGCTATTCTAGGGTGATTTGTCATTCGATTTCTTCTTCTTTCGTGGGTTTCGTGGCGATTCGTTTTTCTTAAGGAGATGTAGTGATCTACTTTTCCCAGTTTTGCATCTTCGATTTTGACAGTTATGACCTTATTCTTGATGCAATCGTGATGGTTAAACAAATATAAAAGCACGGTAAAAAAAAAAAGCTGATAAGAGTGTTAATTAATTAACTGATTAATTCATTTTCCATCAAAAGGACAATGCTTTTGTGGTTATCAACTATTATGTATTATCAGCTATCATTTTTTTTATGTTTTATCAACCATAACAAGACTCAATAAACATATCTAGCAAAATTGGAAAGATACGGTGTGGACAGTCATGTGTGTATAGATAAATGTATGAAGAAATAAAACCCGGAAAAATATCTCTCAATCAGAACAAAATTTCTGGATCAGCTCCAAAATGTAACCACTTCTTCCCCACCTTATTGTACACTTTTCATTGAAATCTATTTGGCACTTTCGGAGATATCGTGTGGAGAGATGGGAAGACAGGCGGAAAGACAGATGGAAAGGTGGAAAGATGGAAAGAAAGACATCGTGCAAGAATAACAGAGACATGGTGACGTACGCAAAAACTGATGACAAATTCACCCCCACTTCTAAATCCCAAGTTAGGTCGACTCAAGGAGTTGGAATGGAACACATAGCTTTGCAATAATATTGTATGGAGAATTTTTCTGTTTTGTTTACACTTTAGATTTCAATGAATCAAGGAAGTATGACCTTAGCGCAGACAAACTTGTTTATATTTGAGTTTTTATGACTGCTTTTTGATTGACATGTTCTTCAGCCTTCCTCGGGTGTTTTGTTGAAACTGGTGATCTTCAGATGACAGTCTGCTGATTATTCAGACTATACTACTCTTCGCATTTTCCTATCACAGCGTTTTGGTTCATATGTTCTTCAGTTAATAACTGATTTGTAGATGCTGGATTACAGTTTTGAAACTTATTATTCTTGGTAATCTACTTTGGCATGTCACCGAGGCAGATTTGATTCACATGCTCTGGCCCTTGTTAACGCTGCAAGTGGTTCAAGTATCTGCTTGTAATTTTGTTGAGGGTCAAAAAAAGTGCCGGATTATCGGTTGCTGGAAAATCAGAACTTTACTGGTACTCAGTTCTACCTAATGTTGTCATAGGAAATTGCGAAAGCCAATTAGATTCTAAGAGCAAGCAAAAGGGAAGACTTGGAAAATTAAACATAAATAATGGGAAAAACTGAAACTATTATCCGAAGTTCTGAGATGAAGGATTGAATCACCGTAGTCCTGCGAATGGCCCAGCCGAACTACCAGCTATATGAGCTACAGATTCTTCTTTGTTCGTCGGTGTTTTCCATTGTGCACCCGGTCACATCTTTGGTGCTAAAACCTTAGAATCGTACAAGAGCACACCACTAGACATCATGTGAAACCTTCTTCTTTTTTTTCCTTTTATCTTCTTGGAGATGTATTTTGGGGGTTTCTATGGTCTTTTGGGGCAAGCAATGCCAAATCTTGTGCTGGTATTTCTTTTTAAAGTTAATTTCAGATAAAAGATCTATTTTTCAGATAATTCTAGATAAAAACTGGAAAAAACAACTTATTTTGACAGTTTTGTTGGTAGTTTTGGGTTGATACTTTCTAAAAGAATCCATCGATGGATTTCACTGTTCCAGTTGACCAGTGGGTAAAGCTGGAAGGAAGTGATAAGTTATATAAATACCTGGACCTTGCCAGAGAACTGAAAAATTGTGGAACATGACTGAGATAGCATTTTAAAAATGAATACAGAGAAACAATTTTCATTCATTATAATTTTTTTTAGATTAAACGAACTAGTTATTATTATTATCTCTGCCAACCAAGTTGGAGAGGTGTATGTGTTACCCAGTCTCTTTCTATTTTTTCTTCTGTCTTTTCATATGTCTATCAGCCTGTCCACACAATATCTCCAAAAGTTCTCAATGAATTTCTATAGAAGGGTGGGCCATGAGATAAGGGAGAACTGATTGAATGGAGGGGGGCAGATTCAGGGATTGAACAATCAAGCCACCGAAGGGATTGAATTATTCTACCGAGGGTCGAGGGCGGAAGGGGGTTCGCGAATGCACGAAATCCCCAAATGATTTTTGAAGACCCTCAACCCCTTTGATAATAAACAAACGTTTACCATTTCAAGATTGTAAATTGTAGTTTAATTAAATGGATACAGTGAAACATATTTTTCTTAGATACGGTTGATCAACATAAACCATAAAATTATATATATATATATATATATATATATATATATATATATATATATATATATATATATATATATATATATGTGTGTGTGTGTGTATGCTTGTATGTGTGTGTATGTGTGTGTGTGTGTGTGGTGCAGTTTTTCACAGAATTCTGCAGAACTCCCCCAAATATTAAATTATTCATGACAAAACTGCAAATTAGCAAAACGTCGAATTTCCAAAACCCCGAATGGAGAAACTTTGCTGCGGCTTAATCTTTTTTGTGTGAAAACTCAATGAGATTAGGGCGCCGTTGAGGTCTGCGAGAAAACTGAGGAGGGTCTTGGAAATATGAGACTAAATACCTTGAAACTAACAATCTCCCAGTAACCAACAATGGCTGAACAATCATCATCAATCACTACACCTCTCTATCGTGTGCGTTGCGGAGACTATATTTTCTGAATTTGTCTAGTTCGTCTCGGTTGCACGTGTTATCTCTGGGGACCCATGTTGTAAGTCATGATGTCCGCTGGTTGTCTGCCATTATTGCAACACGACCAGCCCATTACCATTTGAGTTTTCTCGTGGATTATATGATGTCTCAGACTCCTACCAGCCAGCCAGCCAGCCAAAATTCCATCAAGGAATATATTTGGTCAAAATAAATGCTGGAAAGCATCTAAAATAGCAAAAACATCAAACAAAAAATCTATCAAAATAAGACCCTTAAAGGCCCCAAATTCGGGGGAAAAAAAAAACGTTTTAGAAGTGGCCTTGTGGAGTAGTGATGCCAATTTTGAAGTCTGTAAACAAAATGATATGGCCAGGAGCGCAGGAGCACAAAAAACCATCATGAGGCATACCCATAAACACTTGCACATACAAAAAGGGATAGAATTTTTAACCCCCTTTGGTGGATTGCTTGTTCATTTCCTGAATCCAACCCCCTGCCCGATTCAATCACATCTTTCTCAGTCCATGGCCCATCCTTTCACAAAATCTCACCGAAATTCATTGAAAACTTTTGGAGATATCGTGTGGATAGACATGTGAAAAACAGATGAAATGACAGAAATACACGAGGTAATACATATATCTCTCCAACTTTGTTGGCAATGATGAAAACAATAATTAGTTTGCTAAATCAAAAAAATCATAATGGAGGAAATTGTTTCTCTGTGTTCATTTTTTTAAATGCTATTTCTCATAATCTGTTCTTGGAAAAACCCTGCGGCAAGTATATGTTGCGGTGTAATAGCATTCGAAACCGTCAACCAAAACTGTCATCAACCCTGTCAACATAGATTTCTATCAGTTTTCAAGTTGGTCTGGCTGGCTATGTATGTATGTGTACATCACGTGTCCGATGGAGGTCGAGGGCGAAGAACTTTGACATGTCTACAATTTTTTTTTTCACTATCCACCCCTAAATACATTTTAGTGGGTGGATTCAGTTTGCAATTCATTTATATACTAAAATGAACCTTTATTTTGTGCCTAATTGTTACTTGAAAATTCAGACTTTTTTTTTAGTGATCACCGCCTAAATAAGGCTAGAGGAGTAACTTATTGATTGATCACTCCCTTTTCCAAATTTTTTAATTGATCACCCCAAACACGGCATGCTGCCAAAGGCGTTGGTTATGTAATGGTTTCCATTGAGCGTCTAACCAGGTGTTTCCTTTTTTAATTTTTTCTGAAATACCTAAATGAAAACAGATGACAACCGCTTCGGATTTTCAACTCGTTGCTTATCATGCAAGCAGAGATTATAAAGAATTTTAATATTGCTTTTATTTCCAGTTAATTTACTTTCTGATAATGTAAAACTTATTTCATTTATTTGGAAAAATATGATTTACAAAATGAAAAAAAAAACCTGAAAAATCTGATTTTCTACACTTCGTGTTCATCATCATCAGTAGCAGCCTTTTAGCGTCTATCGTTGGATATACTCCTTCCCCAAGATTCGCCAGACCTCTCTATTATGGCTATCACGGAGCCAGTACTTCCTGAACATTATACATTGTCTAGAAAGCTTTATATCTTCTAACACTAAACATCAAAGAATTTTTTCAAAAATTTTATCTGTTAATGTAATTTACTTCATAATATATATATATTGTGTCATCCATAGACAGCTGATTCGTAGAATTAAAACTCTTCAGTGTGGCTATAGACTATCTATTATCCCATTCAGTATCACGAGGTAGGATTGAAAACTTCGCTTCAGATCCGAAGGCCAGCATCATACCTCTGCGCCACGGAACTGGACGGTCAGTAAGGTTGAATATAAGCAATATATTCATTTAGCATATATTCCCCATCCACCAGAATATTCTATTCCTACGGAAGAGCATTGTACATATATATACGTATGTGTGTGTGTGTGTGTGTGTGGTTTATTTATGGGAGGTGACTCGACAGAATAGAAATGAGAATGGTCAATTTTTAGGAATATTTGTGCAAATGCATAAAAACTGACCAATTTCATCCTGGCCCGTCCTCTCATTGAACTTTCTCATTTTGACCAATCTGCTTCTCATTAACACTGATACAAAAACCTCATCCGTGCAAGTCTTCGTGGAAATGTCAGTGGAAACCAACGAAATGCATAAAAACCTGACCACGTGACACATGTAACACCTGTTCTTCTCTCTAATTTCTCTTCACCTTACAATTGTCAAATTATCACTATATTTAGGCATTTCTCTTCCTTTCTTTCTCTCCCCCTCTCTCTCTCTCTCACTCTCACCCTCTCTCTGTAAATATATATATATGTCCTTCAAATATATATCACTTTAGAATGAGAGGGGTTTTTTTTACGTATGGATCGGTTCTAAGGATCCTAAAGCTATTCTGATTGCTATTTTTAAAAAATAATTTAAAGATCCTAATTTTAAGTTTTTCCAAAGTCTCAGTTCAATTCAAGCTGTTTCAATGTGTGATCAGACACGAAATCTTCAAAGTTTCTATGACGTAATTTTCATAATTATTTGATAATAGGAAAGTAAATCCACCAATGAGATCATCCCAATTTGAAAGCAAAGAAACAGATAAACAGGAAAGTCTGCATATATGCTTATCATATATACATGTCTGTATTCCTCTGAGTGAATAGGGTTCTTATGTATTATGTAAATGCATTGCTAATGATTTTACTCGAAAATGCATTGAAATTCAGGAAGAAAGGTATCGTTGGTGGTCACGAATTAATGCAAGTCCTACTTTCTTAGGGCTATTATATATATGTGATAAATATATATATAAATGCAGTGTGTACATATGAATTGTTATGATTTTTCAGTGCTTCATATCGGGAATAAAGTATATGTAGATGTGGATGATTGCAGTATACGTTATTCAAAATTGAATGAGGTGGATATTCTTCGTTTCCAAAGGAAACGAGTGTCGGCCGGTTACTGACGAGTGCAAGAGGCACAAAATGTTAACATTCACCGGGTACATGTCGTAGTAAATATATATATATATATATATATATATATATATATATATATATATATATAAAGTGTGTATGTGTGCATACTTTTCAATGCACAGGCACTACACTCTGAGGCAATACTTCAGTACCTGCCAACAAAGGTGGATGTGACAGAGAAGTCGGTTTAATAAGGCGGCTCACATCCTTGTGTGGGGGCAAGGAAAAATATTCCCCAGTCCCCACAGTGTCATGAAAGAGTTGGGACTATTTCCAACAATCATTTAGAGCGCAATGGAGATATGCAGCCTCGGGATTCGAAGCCCAGGATTATGTCCACCCTGTTACAAAGAGAACACAACAGATACCGCACTAGCATCCCAGTCTGAAGACCACATATCTTTACTTTGATCCGTAATCACTTGCTCCCCTACAAGAGTGAGATGTAAAACAGGGTCGGTTTAATTTGTATGGAAATATTCAAAAATTGCTCCAATGCCCGCAACTGGTATTGCGAAGGCGTCAGGGAAAGTGCATCCCTTGCTTTTTCAGTGCTATTGAAAGGTGCTGCCCCGCAGCTTGCTGGTCCCTCAAGACTGTACAGAGTTATTTTTTAAGCAACAGATATCCCTGGCCTCTTGCACTTAGCACCACCAAGCCTCAACAGGTCATCATCGGCCACTGTATTTCACCGGCGCTGAGCTACTAGACAATGCACCGCAAACGGTAACTACCATATTTAATCACTTCTCTACAAGAGCAAGATGTAACACAATGATGGTTTAATGTGGGGTACTGTACCCGGGGAAGTTTTAAAAATTGCTCCAGCCTCCGCCGCTCGTGTTGCAAAGGCGTTAGGGCATGCCTAGCCCTTGCCTTTTAGTGCAATCGGAAGGTGCTGCCTCAGGGTTTACTGATTCCTGAGAAAAGCTTCTATTCACCTTAACCCCCACTAAGAAAGGATGTTGCACAAGTTTTTAACGAAGGGACACCATATACGCAACCGTGTGGGTGGGAACTTCAAAAAATTCTGTCTTTTCGACTATTGTCGCAAAAACATAAGCTTGGCCTTAGGACTCAGAGCGAACCCTGAACCCTCTGGTCTTGACCTCACAGGGTAGTACCATTCCAGATGGGGCAAAACCCTATTGGCCGTGGCACCGCAATCTTGAACAGTCTACTCTCCGGACACCAGGGAGCCGTGCAAAGCTACCAAAGAATGTACTACTGCAAGCTGATACTACACTTTGAGCGTAAGCAGAAGTATTGCAGTTTAACATTCTGATCCTAGGCAGGGTGTGCAGCTACTCCGATCCTAGATGGAAGTGCAGATCCATTCGTAAATATTCTAGTCACTTTCGACTATGCAATATTAACAGCGGTGTAGTGCAGAGGGAATGTGTGGAAATGGCATTCCCTTATTTGGGAGGGGGGATGGCGTTCCCTCCCTATCTGTAATCTACTAAAATTGTATACTTGAAAAGTTCACTGATGACAAAAAAAACAGCCAGTACATGCCCAAACACTCGTTCCATATAGCTTCAAAACATTATTGAAATTGGTCAAGTTTTAAAAATCTTCAGTGTGTAAGGACGGTCAGCCTCAACCTCACTCTCCACTGTAGGGCAGGCAGCCCTGCGTTTCCTCAGTCCTTTTCTCAGCACTACACCATTGTACATATCATGACTGCCATTAAACATAAGGCTGCATTTTATGCTTACTTCTGCCCAGACTCAAGCTGTCTGACAAGAAGACTTTCAAATGACATTCTGGCGATCGGTCCGATAATTACCAGAGTTACGCTAGGAATGTCGTCACTTGTTGGACTAAGAGTAGACATCTTTGATGTCACTCTATCAAATCTAAGACTGATCAAAAGTTGCCCAAGACACAAGAACCGATATCTTCTGATGTTTATGACAAAGTGTCTGTCTTGGAGGATGAAAACATGATTTGAAATAACTGATTTGCTTTACAACTAGTTACAATATATGTATCATCTTTCTGGCTTATATCCTCATTGACCTGTCACGCAGTTAGGTATACACAGGCATTCGTTAGCAAGACCCACTTCCAGTTCGCCAGGCCTGTGCAGACTTCGTCCTGTTTATGGTGCCCGGTATCCCTAAATGGTCACCTATCAAGGTACTGAAGAGGCTCGATGTTGCTTATCGGGTGATTTTACAAGAGCCCGTGTATCGAATGGGATTTTGCCATAACCCGTCAGCCTCAGGGAGAGGTACTCCAATCCTAGTCCTTGTGCTGAGTTTTTAATGGGGAGGCATTTGAAAATTGAAGCCTTTGGTATGACTCAACAGTGGATTGAGCCCACAACCTGCTGAACCAGAGATAAGAACATTAACACTGGGCCACGATTATCCGTTAATTCTTTGTTCATTAACAAAATGTTAGCTGTGTTATTATCATAATATATTTGAAACCATAAACCAAAATTGCCACCAAGACTGTCAAAATTGGTTTCTTCAGTTATCAAGTCAGTCTGGATATATATATATATATATATATATATATATATATATATATATATATATATATATATATATATATGATGCAGAATGACAATTTTTGAACTAAATTTTTGCTCGGAACGATTTACTCTCGCTAGTGGATTGGTCTGAGCGAAAAAAAAAATTTTTCATCATTCTGTTGGATATTATCATTAATTTATATATATATATATATATATATATATATATATATATATATATATATATATATACAATACACATACACATACACGCACACATATATATCTATATATTTATATATAATGAATGCTCCTCTATTCCGAGTTGAGCACTCTTTAAGTGAGGTAACTCATCCATTGTAAGCTTATGCAATGCTCTTCCATAGGAATAGAGCACTCTGGTGGACGAGGAATTTCTGCATAAATGAATATAACGCTTAAATTCACTGAAGAGATGTAATACATCAAAACAGCTGTATGTGGATGACACTATAATATATATATATATATATATATATGAATGAATGTATCATGCATACTGACCGCATCAATGGAGCAAGAGGGCTGAAAATGTAAACATTTATTCCTTATTATAAATATATTATTAAACGTAAAATTTCTCCTTTGTCTTTTAACTTCCTTTGGATAGGATTTTAGTGGGGGTGAAATTTGCAATGTAAATTTCTGCTAAATTGACCACCAGTTTGTGCCCACTTATCTCGGTGATTACTGCCCAACAAAGGGCGAAAGAAATAATTCATTCATTGATCACCCCTTATTCCAATATTTTGAATGATCACACCCAAAATGGAAAGCTGTGAAAAGACATTGGTCACGTAATGGTGTTTATTGACTAACTAACCAGACCTGTATCTATATATTTACATATATGTATATATGCATTCGTCCATGCAAACTCTCACTTTATGTATACACATATACAAGTTTGGTAAATCAATATTTACATTTTCAATGTCCTTTGCACAAGTGTGGAGATCACTTTTGTCATTTGGATAGGATCTGAATGGTCTCTGTTGTCAACAAAAGATTTTGAGAGGAACATCTTATCACATGGGCACACTGGAAGTTGTCCGAGGATCCAACAATTCTAGAAGTCTGGAAATGTAATTAAAAAAATGGGGATTAAGATTCATATTGTTAAATGGCAGATATAGAGAAACTCCACTAAATCTATGTTGACATCCAGGTTTAAATCAACTCTTTATTGAATCCATGTATCAAATCATGCAGAACCATGCAACATGCCCATAAAAGAATCATGTTCAACCTCACATGGAGAGACTACAAGATAGCAGAATATATCTGGCAGAAAACAGGAGTCCGAAACATCATAGAATCCATTAGAAATTTCAAATGGCTATGGCCTGGCCATGTTGCAAGAATTGCAGATAACCGATGGACATCAAGACTCACAACATGGAATCCAAGAGATCACATGCGTAAACAAGGCTGGTCAAGTAATAGATGGATAGACAAACCAGACAAATTCAGAAAGTATTGTCTCCACAATGCCCATGATAAGAGAGATTTGGCAAATACAGGGGAAGGTCTATGTCCAACAACGGATGTTAAAAAACTGATGATCATGATGATGATCATGATGATGATGATGATGATGACATGTATGGGCTATGGTGATCCACCTGTGCATAGTTCGGATATTCTAAATAATTTCAAGCAAATACTGAAATGCAGCAATACCTCATTATATCACCATGATTTACTGGTTTTCACAAAGTGGGGATGGCAGATACATACAGATGCATTCCCCATTCAATACAGGCATTCCAAGTTTAGTGAGCTATGCCGAAGTTGAGTTGTTGGGAAAAGCTTAGCATCTTTCTTTGATAGGAAATATATTTGCTTTCCAAACATGTTTACAATATTTTTCTCACAGATCTTCTCATCTTCTTAGCTCACATTCAAATATGAGTGTGTGTGCGTGTGTTCGGTGGGGGGGCATATATGTTTGAATAAGTTTATACAGATAGATTTGAACTGACTTAGATGGATAGATAGATTGATAGATATTGCCTTAGATAGATAGAGGTATAAAACTTGCTACAGAATGGTGCCCCAAAAAATCTGTTTTCGAGGATTTTTCTGGTCCGTCAATGGCCAGGGGTTAAGTTCGCTGGTAAAAAGAGTTACAACTAGAGGGAAAGTTTATTCCCCACCCCCAGAATAATTTGTCTCAACCAAAATACTTATGGAAAGTAGATTAACTCATGCTTGAAAGCAGAGAAACATATAAAGTGTGATGATCTATGATGGCTGATTTTTCTGATTGTTTTACCTTTCCTGTTCCTCTACATGTAAACAAACTTTGCAAACAAATAAAGTCATGTCGGATATATCATCATTGTCATTTTTAAAATTTGTGTGGCAAGAAATCTGTTTGGGTGTTTATTTAAGTCCCCACTGATAATGATTAAAGAAATGAAGAAAGATAAAAAATTGATTTCAGATATTTTTGTCAATTTTACCAGCAGTCGACAAAGCTGAAAAATTTACATGGCTAAAAGTGTTGATTTGACTGAGTTGAGGGGTCAAATTGAATTTTACTGGCTGATCGCATTTTTAAAAAAAGCCTCAAATAGCCCCCGAACGCTGGAAAGATGCTAAATATGGCCAAAATGTTTAAGCACTTTTGTCTTAATTTAGCAATTTTCACACTGACAAATTTAAAGATCAAAGACGGAGATTCAGCATCTGTGCTCAGACTGTCAATATACGGCCATTAGCCTCGATGAGACTTGAACTCTCATTACTTTTGCTTTGAGAAGCTTGGTTATCTACGTCAGCTGCTCTAGAGTTTGATCCATGAGAACCTTACAGCTGGCAGAATATCAAATCTGACAAATACATGCTGACAGACAGTTGTAAATTGATGGTCTGAGTAATAGTAATTAAAGGCAATTGGAGTATCTGTACTTCACGAATGTAAATCATCATTGCTTGTGGGTTAACAAGAACTAATCTAAAAGATTATCTAAAAAAATTAGATATTTTATACAAAATTATCTAAAAATACCAGTGTAAGATTTAGACATTGTTGATCCAAAATGACCGTAGAGACCCAAAAGAGTACTTTTTTTAAAAACAAAGAAAAGTTCTTAGATGGTGCATAGTGGTGTACTCATACAAATTTTCAAAATTTACCCCCCCCCCCCCAAAGGTGACCAGCTGCCCTAGAAACACATATAGATATACAGAGACAGAGATGAACAGAGAGAGAAGAATCTGTTGTCCACTTAATTGGTTGGGAAGGCTATTTTTTCAGGTTTCAGTGATTCAATTTAGATGATCAAAATGTTTTTAAAAAATGCTGAATAATACTTAAATTTTCCTGATTTTTTAACCTAAAAAATTGTGGGATGCATTATATTCAAGAATTAAATGTAACTCTCTTAAATGTAACTCTCTTTCCCCTGTTCTGCACGGCATGACTAAAAGTAAGTTATATCTGTTGTCAAAGCTGACCGATCTGTAACGAAGAGTTTAAATTACTATGATAATGTCACATTTTCCAATGGTAACTATGATATATTAAAAGTTTATTATATAATTATGCATTCAAAACACAAATTATATGTTTCTGGTACAAGTATTGATACCTGTTGCAAAAAAGGATTCTAAGAAAGACCAATGCATATCATACCTGAGAAATGTTTTTTGTCCTAGGATTTCATCATCCATGATTAGCAGAGCATATTATATATGAATGCATGTTATATATACAAATATATACGGTAATTGCTCGATTTTTTTTTGTTCACATGATTCAGATATATTTTATCTACTGACTATGTCTTCTTTTTCTTACTTTTTTTTCAGATCATGTGTTTCACTGCATTCTCAGTGGTGTCCTTAGTAACAGCGGTGGTCAGCATTCAGTTACTAAGACTTGGACTTGTCAGTCATACAACGGACGGCCATACTTTTCAAAAAGAGAAGAAAGACGTCCTTATTCTGATAGCCCTTGGTGCCGCTGGCTTTGAGGGTCTTGTCTGTTTACTCTGCATCTTATTTGGTTGCAAGCTGTCAAGGGTGACAAAGGAAGAATTATCCAAGCAACGCGAAGGAATGTTCCATGTCAAGGTTCTCGGACAAAAGGATATTGTCGTAGTCTCACAAACAAAGACCGAAACCACACACAACAGTACTACGGCATTGTGATGTTTAAATTGTTCGGTTAGTTTCTGAAAAAAAAATATAAAAAAACAACAAAAAAAAAAGAAGAAAAAAATATGAAGTCAATACTTGAATGTTATCACATTGTGAAAAGGCCATTTTTAAATTATTTCAATAACATTCTTAGTTTTTTTTTTCTGTCTTTTTTAAATTGTTTTTTCAAAAATTGTGGGAAAAAATTGAACTTACACTATTACATTCACTATTAATAAAAAAGAAAAAAAAAGAAAATGATTCTATTCCAATTTATATTGTATTTCAAAAACAAAAGAAGAAGTCTTTCGTTTTGAGGAGAAAATTCTTATAGCGATCTTATGCTTACAAATATCTTGAAAGAAAAAAAAAAGATGTTACCGAATACCAACAGTGACCCAAATCAATTTCAATGTCCGAGAATTGGTCATTTTCTAGTTTTAGCCAAACTGCAAAAAGACCATTTTACTATTTCCGAAAATTGTATGAATCAATCAAACTAAACAAAAACTAAGACCGTTCATTTGTTTTTAATCATACTGCAAAAAAAAAAAAAATGGTCTCTTTGAAAAATTCTTTCCGACAACATCCTAAAGCTTTTGGATATTGTACATAACAAACACCATTTAAAAATCACACTTCAAATACTGAACCGACCAGAAATGAAATTTACAGCGAAAATTAAGTTTATAAATGTTCCCAATGCCATGAACTGGATTTATGACATTTGATTTTTATTTCTGTTGAGTCTGAATCAGTTGCTTCTTATCATAGATGGGGGTCAGGTCACAGCAGAGTGTTGCTTTGCAGTCAAACAAGAGGCCATTCTGTTGTGACACAAAATCAAATTAACTCCTTTGAGTTAAAATAGTTTTACTAAATTTTTGAATGTTTTTGTTCTATTTTGGTTTTTATGAAACTTTGGTTATCATATATGCCAGCATATAAGTTGACCTTTTAAGCATATAGAACTTACCCTTATAGATCATCTTAGTCTGTTTACACCCTATGAACTTGACACTCTGATTGACGCAGTGCTGATATTTTTTGGAGAGTCGACTGATCTGGCAAATATTGGACTAAATTAAACCTCAGTTTTGAGATCGACTTATATGCCAACATATACGGTACTTTTATTTTCGTTTTGTACAATGTTGAAAAGACTAAGAATGTTATCAAAAATGGCAAAAAAAGGCTCTTTTGGTAACATTTGGAGATTTACTAAAGTGAATGATTGTAGACATTTCCTTATTTTTTAATTTCTTTTCCGTTCTTAATTAAACCAAAATGAAATAAAATGAAATAATAATGGGACTGATATCAATTACTTGAGTTAGTGTTTTGGTCCAATATTTCTAAAACAAAATGACTATCGAAACAGCAGTGAATTTATCTTTCAATATCATTTTTTATCAGACAATGTATTGTAAACCATTATTATTAATTTTTGATGATTATTTTTCTTTATTTCAATTGTGATTAAAAAGCAACCAGGAAATTAAAGATGAAGGAAAATAGATGCCAAAAATTGTTAATAATGGTGTACAATACTTGATCTATTAAAAAATAGATGATGGAAGATAATTGATTTACTGATATTAATAGAACAGAAACAAAAACAAACAGGGTGCCACAGAGACCAAGAATGGAGAGCAGGTTTAAGGGTTGGATTTGATCTTCTGTTGAGCATTCTTGTAGCTCATGTTATAAGAGCGGCTTGATACTTACCAGGCTTCCCTGGGCAAAAATGTGAGTTCAAGTCCCACCAGGAGCTTCTTTATTTCTGAACTGTGTTGTTTACTCTGTCAGAGACTGACAGCCTGAGCAAGTAGTGATAAAAATCAACTTAAAAATTCTAGATAAAAGAAAATACTAGTCAAAAATGAATATCACTGAATTTATTCAGACTAATATCTTTATCTTTATAGGTAAATTCAGTTTTTACTTTGAGAGCATCTAATATCTAGATCATGATTTTCTTTTATCTCTGTTTGGGAATCAATGGATAACTGATCTAATTTGCTCTTTCCTAGTTGGGTAGTCCTAATGTCTTGGGACAGATTATCTACCACCTGGGCCCCCCCTTACACTGAGCTTTAGGAAGCCGCCGCCTGAACTTGCTCGCCAAGCCCCTAGGCTGAGCTTTTGTATGGCTCCCCATAACCTTCCCTACCTTCATTGAATAGAATAAAGTGACATTAATTCATGTTAAATAATGTACATATGCCTAATCTACTGCGTATACAATATCATAAAGTATGAATTATTTACAACCTAATCAGAAACCGTAAACCAAAACTGTCACTAAAGCTGTCAAAATAGATTCCTTCAATTTTCAAATAGGTCTGGCTACTTATATAAGATTGAATGAGTGTATGTATGCATGCATTTGTCACTTGTACAGGCCAAACTAATGGAGCAAGAAGGCTGAAAATTTAAGCATTTACTCCTTATTATGTTTACAAAAAAACTTCTTCTGTTTTTTTAAAATTCCCTTCCTAAATAGGTTTTTAGTGGTGGGGGTTCAGTTTGCAATGTAAGTTTATGCATAATTGGTCTTTAAATTGTGCCCGCTTATTTTTTGAAAATTTACACTCTCTAGTGATTTCTGCCCAACAAGAGCGAGAAAAGTAACTTATACATTGATCACCCCATCTTCCAATATTTTAATTGATCACCCGCAACAAGGCATGCTAATATTTATTTGATTCTCATTTTAGAAACCAAAATAGTATTAATAATATTCCAGTTATGAAAAGAAAAAAATAATAAACTGAAATATCATTCAAAACTTGACTCTCAGTTACACCATTTTTTTTGCACTCAGACCCTCCCAACTTCTAGGCTTCAAGGCTTTAGTCTACTCAGCTTAATTGTTAATCTGCCACTGCTAGTGTCAACAGTAAAAGTTGTCTAAAATGGCATTGTGTGTTATATGCAGTGACGTATGGTGCTTTGTATCTTGGGTGTGTTGTGTGCACAAAAATATTTTAGTAACTGTTTAAAACAACGGACAGTAAAAGTCTTTTAAATACAATGTAGGGAACGTGGTCTCAATTGTAAATTGTAGAATTTCACATCCTTACCCATTCGATGTCACAATCAGTGAATAGATAAAAAGAAATAAGAGAACTTATGAAAGAAAAGCAAAATCTGGATTGAACACTATTATCAACTGACAATCCAGATTCTGTTTTCCAGTATTTCTCTAATCTCAACAGTTAGGACCACTTTCCCTACATTGTGACCACTGCTCTAAACAGAAACTAAAATATTTTTTATATTTTCATGCATCTGTACCACACAGCACACCCAAGATACAAAGCACCATACGCAACTGATAATCTGTCATCTGTTGCCCAAGACAGATTCAGCGCCATTTGGTCTTTGCAAAACCAGAAGAGAAAGTAAAGAATATTTCTGCTCTCTCTCGCAGCAGAGCCGACTTGAGAATCCAGTGATAAGAGACACACCCTGGTTAGCAAGGGTCAACAAAACCATGGCCTGTGGGTCAAATCTGGCTGCCAACTTCATAGAGTATGTAACAGTTTTATAAAGTCTTTGCTTGGTTTATCAAACAATAAAATTCAATATCAAAATGATAGAGCTAAAGTCATTTTTGCAGTGGTCTCAAATGAATAAGGCTTCATAGCTAAACACATTTTAACGCTACACATTCCTGCTTTTCTATCGATACTCACAAAATCACATTTTGACAATATTTTGTCACCAAAAATATAATTCATTAGATCTCATTGAATGATAGTATATGAAAAATTTATCTAGGTATATACCTGTATAATAAAGAAAACCATTAAAGTACTGTACTTTGAATAGTACTATTTTGATTTAGGTTTTAAAGTACAACAGTTAAGGAATTGCTGTTCAAATCTATGTAACTAAGCATAAACTAAAAACAAAAACATGTTGAACTCGCCATCACAGTCAATAATTGAACAACTATAGAATCAAATTTTGAAGTCATTTGAAAAAATTCAATCGGAGAATAAATATGGTCAGAATATAATTCTATTAATGATATCACTGGTATTTTCCACTTGAAAACATCTGAAATAGAGTTTTTTTTAAAAACATCTAGAAATATCTAGATTCTGGAGAATCTAGATCTTGTTAATGGACCTGTCAAAATAAGGCCCAGAAAAGGTCAAAATTTTGTTTTTTTTTCCTGCAGGAGTACTGATGCCAATTTTTCAAGTCAGTAGACAAAACTGTATGGCCTGGAGCACTGGAACTAAAAAACAAAAAAGAAAGCACATAAACAGACATACATATATAAAGGATAGAACCTTTTATCATCTTTGATGGCTACAGTTGTTCAATTATAACAGAACCTGTGGACAGTGCAGTTTTCAAAAGTAAGAAAAGTTTTGAAATGAATTAAATTTACTATTCGAGGTATACATGTAATTTGAAAAGCTAACTGTTTCGATTGCCTTGTATAGTGATTATTTCAATATTTATTAGCCTTGGGCCACAAAACAAAAAATCAGTTCTAATCCAGACTGCCTTCAAAAAGGTTTGTCGAACCCTGCTGTACAGAGTGAAACTTTTGATCTCCAGTAACAAAAGTCTCCAATCTCCTCTCTTTGGATCAAATCAAATATCAAAATCAACACTAACATATTTATCAAATTATTAGATTATCAAACATGATAAATATACTGAGGATTTATATTTCTTTTGCTGTCTTCAAATCAACAGTCTGTAAGTATATTTGATCACCTTTGTTTATAATCATATATATATATACCTACATCTATAGAAATGTGTGTGTGTGCAGGCAAACAAATGAGTATAACATTATGATAGTGCACATCATGAAAATGTGATATATCTCTAAAAATGAAACTTCAGTATGATATTACAATAATATTATGATATCACGATGTAGTATAATATCAGCAATCAAAAAGAAAAACAAATAAACGCTTTCAGCATATTTTCCCGTTTTTTTTTCATGATATAAAATATTTGTTTATTCACAACTGGTTTTTCCCTCTCTTGGTAAATCTTTTAGTTTTCAACCTTATATGTAAAATAAGCCAATAATCATTTCTGTAGGATGACACTGAAGAGCAAGTGACTGCAAGTTTCCCCAAACCTCGAACACTCTCTTTATTATCCTAGCAGACCCCAGCAGTGCTGTGGTTTGGACCCTCACAATCTTCCATCAATTCTCCAATCTTGATTCAAGTTTTTTTCTGGCAATAGCAATATCTAGGGTCTCTCACTGAAGATCAAGCGACAGCGATTCTCTTCATTACTCCAGGAAGGACTAACCTCAGTATTCTAGCTGACTCAAGTAATGCTCTCGTCCGAATTATCTCAGCACTAGTTCCTTGTTCCTCCAAACTTTTTGCTAGGTTTTCCAAGACTATTCCTAGTTCTCCAACCATTCTTGGCACTACCATCATCTTCGTGTAACACAGCTTCTACAGCTCCCTAAACGCATTTGCATGTTCCCACAAGATGTCAGTTGGCTGCCTCTGGGTATTGAGTCGCAAGTCTCCTCTAATCTCCAGCACCTTCCTCAGTACCCTTGCAGACCCTGATAATACTTCAAAAAACAATCCAAATTACTATATACTACTGAATTCTAAAATACTATTTAACTTTGTTGTCTAATGATGAACAGGCCTACAATATGGTAGAGGTACTTATATAGTACTAGGTATATGAGAAGTACCTAGGCATCCATTTACTTATATACACACCTATTTATGTATGAATAAGAATATGAATATGTGTATGTAAGTATGTATGTGGATATGTACTAATCATAACACTGCGCTTTCATGCAAATATCCAAACACACACATACACACACACACACAAAAATGGCTATATAAATGAGTGTCAGCATGTATATTTTAAGAGTAGACTTGCAGTTATGAATGTCGATGTTTTTATTTATGTTGAATGGTTTGTAATATGTTGTTAAGAAATGTTGTTAAGAAATGTTGTCAGCCAACATTGTTCACCAAATTTTTTTATTTGAGAATATCCATGCTTTTTGATTATATTTCGGAAATCAAATTGTCTATGAAAATGGAGAGATGGTCGAAGAATGGTATGAATAGTAACCTCTGAATCTTGAAATATCTCAAAAGTAGACAGCCAGCCAACCAGCTAAAAAACCGACAAACTAACAAACCAACTGACTAAGCAAGCGAGTGACCAAAAAAGGAATCAAGTAACAATCAAAGCAAGCAACAATCCAAGCAGACAAGCAACTGACCAACAAACAAGACCACCAACCAAACTACAAACCAAGCAACTAGTCAACCAAGCAACTAGTCAACCAAGCAACCAGTCAACCAAGCAACAAACCAACCAACCAATCAAACAATCAACCAATAAACAGACCAATCAACCAACAGACAAGGCAACCAAGCAACCAAGCAACAATCCAAGCAAGCAACAATCCAAGCAAGCAACAATCCAAGCAGACAAGCAACTGACCAACAAACAAGACCACCAACCAAACTACAAACCAAGCAACTAGTCAACCAAGCAACTAGTCAACCAAGCAACTAGTCAACCAAGCAACCAGTCAACCAAGCAACTAGTCAACCAAGAAACCAGTCAACCAAGCAACTAGTCAACCAAGCAACCAGTCAACCAAGCAACTAGTCAACCAAGCAACCAGTCAACCAAGCTACCAGTCAACCAAGCAACAAACCAACCAACCAATCAACCAATAAACAGACCAATCAACTAACAGACAAGGCAACCAAGCAAACAAGCAACCAAGCAACCAAACAAGCAATCACTCCACAATCCAAACAACCAAAATCATCAGTCATTCTCAGATGTTAGATCCTTGGTGAGATTCATCTTTGAAATAATTGGAAAAATCAGGACAACTGGGGATAAATTCAGGTGACTGAAGCCGATTTGAATTCAAAAAGGAAAAGAAAATTATAGAAAAGAAGGAAAAACTTCCACAAAAGACTAAAATTGATGAAACAAATATATATATACATCAATAGATAAAAACTTGCTGGAAAAAGTCATATTGAAAAAAAAAAAAAACAGACAGTCTTTTTAAAGAAATTTTTGCTAAATTTTATTTCCACACTATTGCAATAAACCATCCAGAAAAAGGTGAAAATATCCCTCAAAAGACAAGAAAAAACAAAATAATGCAAGATTTTCGGGTGTCATTTATTTATTTATTTATTTATTTATTATTATTATTATTATTATTATTATTATTATTATTATTATTATTATTATCATTATTACTATTATTTCACACCAGTCATAAGAGGTAACTCTCGTTGGAGATCAAGTGACAGCGAGTCTCCTCAAATACTTCAGCACTTTCCTTGACTGTTTTCAGTAGTGCCGTTCTCTGGATAATCTCGATTTTTTCTTGGGTTTCAGTTTCCTCCAGCTTTTTTACCACACTTTTCGGGATCGTTCCCAGTAGTCCAACAACGATCGGCACCACTGATACCTTCAAGTTCCATATTTTTTTCAGTCCTCTGGCGAGGTCCAGATACTTTTTTTTTTTTTAAATTATTATTATCATTATTATTATTATTATTATTATTATTATTATTATTATTATTATTACTATTATTATCATTATTATTATTATTATTGTTGTTGTTGTTGTTATGATTTTTTTCTCATTACGCTGTAAAATGGAGAATTGGAGTGTGAAATTATCAAGTTTGGGTGGGTGATTGTTAATTGTAAAAGTGAAAAAATGAGAGAAAAATGAAAAAAAAAAAGAAGGAAAATGTATGATGAGGTGGGGTTGGGAATTGAATTTTTTGAAAAATATTGAGAAAAAAAAGAAGGAAAATAACAACTGCTCCAAAAGGGTAAACGAACTAAAGATTAAAAAAAGTTTCAATTTTTGAGAAAATTTCAAAAAATTTCAGAAAATTTCAAAAAATTTCAAAAAATTTCAAAATGTGTGATTTTTGAAAAAAATAAAAAAAATAAAAAAAATAAACAAGGACAGAGAAGGAACAGAAGAAAGCTTCAAAAGATGAAAAAAACTAAACAAAACAAAGACAAGAAAAAAAGAAACCAAAAAAAAAAAACTAGGAGAAAAAAATAAACAAATTAACAATGGATATTTTCCAAAGAAACATTTCTTGCTTATTTTAAAAGATTATGGAAAAAAAAACAAGAAAGGGATTTCAGAATACATGTGTGTGAATGCATATAAGAATCATTTATAGACCCACACACCAACTCATAAAGGAACATGTATATCTATACATACACTGATATCCATATCTGAATCCATCTATAGATGCATACACATATATAAGTGTACACATGTGTTGAATCACTTGATAAAATGTCTACATACATAGTTACATATACACTTTCACCAAAGGTATTGTACACCTCTGCGTGTGTATATAGGCATATATGTATATAAGCATATATATATATATATATATATATATATATATATATATATATATATACATACATACATATATATATATATATATATATATGCATATATATTTATATATATATATATATATATATATTTATGTATGTATATATATATATATGTATGTATACATTCATATATATATATATATATGTATATATATATACATATATATATACATTCATATATATATATATGTAGATATATATGGACATATATAAAGATATATAGATATGTATATGCATAAATATATATACATATATATACATATATATATATATATATATATATATATATATATATTAATAAACACACCTATAGATAAATATATATATACATATATATATATGTATGTGTGTGTGTGTGCCTACATAAGTATATATATATATATATAGAAATATAGTAGGCCAAAAGTCAGTTTCTAATGTTTTTTGTTTTTTTTTGACTGAACATTAGATTTGGGTCAAAAATTAGTTCAAAAGTACTTTTTATATAATTATTTATTTTGGTAGAAATTAATTTTTGAATTTAGAAATAGACTTTTGGATTATTCTGAATAAGCACGAACCACCAACCCACCTACCCACAGATGCACTTGCACACACTCACACACACCTACGTATATGTCCCACATAACGATATATGTGTATTAAACTTCATATTCGTTCACTTTTTCGAAGGCACACACATAAATATACATTTGAGAATGGAATGGCCATATCAGAAATCTTGCTAAGACAAATGAGTCATTTGTTTCAGCTAACCTTCCGATATGGTCATCTCACTCTCATATTATCGGATTAACCATAATCCATACCAATACATTGATCAAATATCCATAATTATATGAAGAATAAGCCATTAGTTGATCCGCACCGGTATCTTTAGAAACTAAGATATATAATAAAATGTATATGCATATATCAATGGATATCTATCTATCTATCTATCAATCTATCTATCTGTATATATGTATATATATATATGTATGTACGTTTGAATGATTTATTGAATAATATCTGTGAGGACATTGCCTTCTTTTTTCATATTTCTGTTATTCTACAGTGTGCTGCTCACAAAATGTTATATATTAAATGTACATAACATGTGTATATATATATATATATATATATATATATATATATATATATATATATATATATATGTATATATATACTTGTATATGTATGTGTGTGCCCATGTATGTATGCATTTATATATGTGTACATGTATGTATGTATATATATAAATGTATAATGTTCATGGTGCATCCAACCACCTACTCAAATATCTTGAATATACTAAACCAAAAAAAAACATTCTCTTGAAATTGAATCAACACTAACAACAACTTATCATATCAATAACAAATTCATATTTAAAACATTCAAAATTTGCAATAATCAGTTTGTAATTTGTTTTGAGACAATTGTATGGTTACCTATATATATATATGTATATTATAAAATGTTATTGACTTGTAACAAAGTTAACCTTGTTTCACTATCAACAAGACAATTTGAATCTTCCTGTTCATAGCGAGACAACATTAACTTTGTTATGAGTCAATACAATTTTACAATTTTTATATAATTGCTCTACATCTCTGTAAGATGAAACAATTATAATATATATATATATATATATATATATATATATATATATATATATATATATATATATATGTGTGTGTGTGTGTGTGTGTGTGGTTATGATTTGGTTGGATGTATCTGACATATATATATATATAAGCATGTATGCATGAATAGACAATAACTTATATATGCTTGTATTATATATGTATATTTATATGTATTTGTATAGATTTATGTAGTGGATACACACAAATATATGTATATATATATATATATACTCATGCATACACAACTTCTCTTTAAATGTTAACAAACTGACAACAGATTTTAAATGAAAAATATAAACAAAGACATGTTCTTTGAATATTTGTCCACTGTTGCTGAGAGGGTAAAAATAATCCGTGGGGTTACCTTTTACCAGGTTTAGTACCTTTAGTCCGGTTTAGGGCTCATAATTTCCACCAGTAAAAACTGAGGGGCTTAAACTATCCGTATTTGGAATCTTTTTTTATGTGCTATTTTACATTTCCCCTTTCATGTAATAGACCACTGAGAGCCTCTTGTAATAGCTCCTCGGCAAGCAATGTTTGGAAGCAATGTTTGTTACGCTCATTATGTCAAAAGAAGAAAAAAAATCAAAAACCTTTCCACAAGGTTTGAAGGGTAGTAACTTGGGTCAGTTGTTATTCCCCTTGTTATCAACATCTAAATTTTCTTGTATGAAACGAAGAGTTAAGAATAAAGCTTGAATTGTTTTATGCAAAGATTATATAAAGATATTCTGCACTAAATTTGTTTTTTTTTGTTGTTGATTGTTTCTTGAAGAACAATTCATATTTTCGAAAAGAAAGAAAGTGTAAAAAACAAAATTTCTTCTTTTTTGCTTCTTTTTAAAACCTTCTTTATACCCACTTTAATTACAAGCTTATTTAATAAGCCAACATATAGATAGATATATCACACTTATATATATATATATATATATTATATATGTTTGTACATACGTAGAAGTTTAAAGAGATATATGCATATATACATACAATTGGAATTTTGAGCATCTTTATATAATATATATACATTTACAAAGACACGTGTATTTACATAAAAAAGATACATACATTCAGTTAATGTATGTTATACGTACATATATGTGTATGTATAGCACATACACTAGTACAATATATATATGTATATATATATATATATATATATATATATATATATATATATATATGTATATATATATGAATGCATCATATTATCTGAAAATGTTTGAAATGACCTCCTGTAATTACACAGAGAACTTATCATTTAGGCTAGACTGCAAAAATAGAATAGATAATGAAAGGCAATGGGGTTGCTGCTGGAATCGAACCTGCAACCAATAAGTAGCTGCTTAACAGCGCGCCACTACGTCAATGACCCAAAAAACTGCTTTATGTCCAAGTTCTCATCTTCTTCATCCATTGTCCATATCTCCCTTCCTCTCTCTCTCACCCTCTCTCTATGTATATGTATATATATATATATACTGAGATAGATTGATGAAAATTATAAACATTTGCACAGAAGATATACAAACTCTCTAGAATAAATGAACACATACATAATCTTGAATGAGTAAATATTCATATAGTTGTTTACACATATTTATGCATGCATATAAATTCATATCATTAGATTACATATTTATGTATGCATATATATATATATATATATATATATATAGGCAAACAAATTTAAATTTATTGTTTTATATATGGATTTACTATGAATACACACCAATACACATGCACTGGTCGTTATTTTGGTGATTCTATTACTATACTATGCTGGCTCTATTTTGACTGTGAACTTGGATTATTTATTTTGATGTCTTTGTTATTGAGAAATGAATTATGTCCAACTCTTATATTCATAAAACACTTGTAACTGCTGAGAAACTCTTCAACGAATAGAATTTAAAAAAATAGAACTCTTTTGCAAATTTAATTAAAAGAAAATATGAAAAAAAAACTACCAAAAGTGAAAGTGAAGTAACTTCAAGTTATCTCTCTTGGTTTGGATTTCCCAGTATGAATTTAAAAGTTAAAATACCTAATTGAAAGTTTGAAGATATGTGTTATTACAAAAGTATGATATCTACTTAGTTTCGGATAGTTCAATCCTCTCTTTTCATCTCAAACGTTGTTACAACGTTTCAGACAATGTATTCCTACGACCCTCTTCAGGTGAAAATTACAATATCCGTTTGTAAAGAGGGACTTTCCTATCAGTCTCTGCTTCTGGTACTTCAAAGCAAAAAAAAAATCAAACAGAAAAATTTAAGCGTAAACTATGGATGCTTGTGAGTATTCTATTCCAGCAATGATAACAATCTTCTTTCACAATTTTCAATATGGAAACGTTCTCATTTCCTTTCTTTGTTAAACAAAGTCAGTTTATGACTCTTCTTGAAGATAAGTGACTCTTCTTGAAGATAAAGACAACAGTATTATTAAGTCATTATGAGGATGACATGCTCACAACAACGAAACAAGGAAAGTACACAAGTCCCCAAATAACAATTAAGTGCAATCTCTTAAGCAAAAATTAAAAAAAGCTACGCACCTAACATGTTTTCAATAATAACTTTTGCACCACCGAATATATATATACACACACCACACACACACACACACACACACACACACATATGTATTTAGCATTGTAAAATATGCTTTAAGCGAAACAGTTTACATGGAAAATCTTCAATGTCAATTGTTTATTTACTGAGCAACACAGTTACGTACATACACGTGTGTATACATCTGTTTTTTACCTGTTAAGGAACAAGTATCTTCCTTTTTGAATCTGTGTGTATTTATGCATATATATATGTATATATACTCATACGTAAAAGTACTACCAAAATTATTTCAAGAAAATTGACAGTTTGATCTATGTTTGTGTGTGAGAGAGAGAGAGAGAGAGAGAGAGAGAGAGTGTGTGTGTGTGTGTGTGTGTGTGTGTAATAAAATATACATACATATAAATATATATGCATATATATATATGTCAAATTCCCTGAACTTTTTGGTAGTACCTCATATATATATATATATATATACACACACATATATATATATATATATATATATATCAACATATATATATATGTACATATAAGATATACATTTTTATGAATTTTTCAATAACTTAGTTCAACTAGGCTGATCTTTAGTATCATATATATATATATATATATATATATATATATATATATATATATATATATATATATTCATGTGTATATGCATACATTATCATCTTCGTATATGCGTATAGGTAAAATTTGTGAACGTATCACTAAAGAATATGTATGTATGCAAAATGAATCTGCTGTGTGGTACATCATCTATGCTAATGTGTGTGCACATATACACACACACGCACATATGTGTGTGTGTGTGTGTGTGTGTGTCTGTATGAATCTGTGTATATATCATAAACGCATTTGTGTTTCATTAGTAGAAATAGATGCACATAGAAGTATACGTCTTTATATATACTACACTCGTATGAACCAATACAAATGCACACACACACACACATATATATATATATATATATATATATATATATATATATATACATATATATATATTTATATATATATATATATGTATGAAAAGATAAACGTATTTATAAATACATACATATATATATATATATATATATATATATATATATATATATATATATATATATATATATAATGATATTTATATTATACATTGATTCAACTCATGGCACGAGTTTCTTTGCATATTGCAATTTTTCAGACCAGTAATATATATATATATATATATATATATATATATATATATATATATATATATATATATATATATATATATAAATATATATATATATGTATATATAAGTGTATATATATATAATATGGTGTATATAAAAACATGAACGTATTTGTATATATATATATATATATATATATATGCATAATTTACATTGCATATAAGTTTTGCATACACATTAAAATATATGCACTTTTGTGTGTAATTTATTCACGTATATTTGCGAAACGTTACTTTTAGATTGTGTGTGTGTGTGTTCATGAGTGAATATGTACATATAAATGTGTGACTGTGCACCAGTACACATAGGTATGTGTGTGCATGCGTATGCATTTGTATGTGTGCGTGCACATATATTTGTGTAACTGCTAAACATTATATATCCACAGGTACGTCTATAATATATTTCGATGTATTAATATAAAATATACATATATACGATATATATATATATATATATATATATATATATATATATATATACATATATATATATATATATATATATATATATATATATATATATATATATACATATACATATATATATACATATTTAATCATGTACATATATGCATATTTGTATATTCTTAGATACTGATCTATACATACTCTGTGTGTACATATTTATATACATGTATTTTTGCAAATTTCAGTATGTTTGTACCACGTGAATATATACATAAATACATTTATCTATGTGTATATATATATATATATATATATATATATATATATATATATATATATGCATGTACTGTGAGTGTATGACCTATGTATTGGCGTGCATTATGGTTAATCCGACAATATGAGAGTGAAATGACAATATCGGTTGGCAATGCTGTACTAATGATTTCTTTTAAGCCAGCTCTGGGGATATATGGAAATCAAATAGAACAAATAATTTGAACAGCATAACCTTCCGATATTGGCATTTCACTCTTCATGTGAGGGTATGTATATATGTACATATATGTTGTTATATATGTGTGCCCACATAATCTCATACAAATATATCAAAAATATATCTATATCAATATACAAAGGTGGATCAATACGTCTGTGGCCTGACACAGCTGTTAGCTGAATTTTGATCTGAAATTTCCGCGGTATAATGTTCAATTTATGTGATTAAGGAAGGGGTGTCAGATCAAATGGATTGACATTAGAGGAGATTATGTTGAAAAATAGATAATATGTATTATGAATGCTTTTGTCATCAGTAGGCTACAGGCTTATTGATGTACCTCTGTGTGTTGTATATATATATATATATATATATATATATATATATATATATATATATATATATACATATATATATATATTTGCATATATAAACAAACACACACACATATATATATACATATATGTGTATATAGATGTGTCCATATGTATATGTATGTGTGTATATATATATGTTGACATATACATAAGTGTGTATGTGCACACACATTCTTACACAGGTGTGTTTTGCATATCTACTATGTTTATATGAATAAATATATATATACACACATATGTATGTATACACACGCACATATATATATATGTATTCATAAATATATATATGTATATATATGTGTGTATACATATATGTTTGCAAATATACACACACACTCGCACATATACATATATATGTATTTCCATGAGTGCATATATATACATGTGTGTATGTATATATGTAGATATATATCAAAGTATGTATGTGCACACACATTCTTACACAGGTGTGTCTTTCATATCTACTATATATATATATATATATATATATATATATATATATATATATATATATATATATATATATATATATATATATACACATATTTGTATATATATGTATGTGAATATATAATTATATACACATATATTTGCATATATATATATATATATATATATATACAAATATATATGTGTGCATATATATATATGTACAAATAAATATGTGCATATATATATATATATATATATATATATATATATATATATATATATATATATATATATATATATATATATATATATATATAAAACTTGAATTTGCTAGCTAAGGGTTAGACCGTCTTGCTATGTTTCTACTAGCAAGACTTGTCCACCCCTAATAATAAAATGACCATCCATATTTGCCTATAAAGCAAGCCTTTTTTTTCCTTTTGATGTCAATTTTTGTAAGTGTTAGTAAGTATCTATTTTAAAACCATGTCAATATATTTTAACAAAAGAACGAAACAGTGTGTGCTGGGAGACTTTGTGTTTTTTGATAAGCATGGTAGTATCAATATGTAAACTTCATTATTGTAGTCGTAGCGGTGGTTATCATTCGGATAGCATAACGAAGGTATGATTGGAATTTTCGGATTGTATGTTCATCTGGTAAGAATGTTATTTAAGCTTCAGCTTTTTTTGTGAAGCTGAAGACATCTTGAGTTAAAAGAAAAAAGATGAAGGAGAGAAAACTGTCGTGTAGAATTTGGTAGAGGTTGAATATCCCTTATCTGGATAGTCTTGGGAACAAGAAATGCTCCTGGTTTTAAATTCTTTTTTATATTTTATTTTGGAATATTTATTTACACATAATGAGATATCTTAGGGATCGGACCCAAGTCAAATCACAAAAACCGTTCATGTTTCACATTTACCTTGTACTCATAGCCTGAAGGTAATTTATACGATATTTTAAAATAAAGTTTGAAACAAAGTTTGTGCACACTGAACCATCAGATAGTTAAGGTGTCACCACTGCAGCTGCCTTTGTAGAAAATCTGTGGTTGTTTTGCTTACACATTCGTTATTGGCTTTGAATTTATATTCTACTGAGAAGTAATTGTTTTATTACACTTATTCACACATAAGTATTTAACAGTAAAAAAAAAATAACACATCATCAATCTGATGAAAAATACCACACAAAGAGTAACTGAAAACTTTCGGATTTGGGAGCATTTCAGATTTCGGATTTTCAGATTAGGGATACTCAATCTCTACTGTATTTTCTCTCTCTCACAGTGGCATCTGTTATGAATCAAATTGGTCCAACTGACTGATATATCTAAGCATAAAAAAGATATTTAGTTTTTGTCTTGCAATATGAGTCTTGTATGTCGTATAAGATAAAAGATTAGATCTCTGGTTACCGGGGGAGGGTTTCCAAATTAAAGTATTTTAATAATAATAATAATAATAATAATAATAATAATAATAATAATAATAATAATAATAATAATAATAATAATAATAATAATAATGATAATGATAATGATAATAATAATAATAATAATAATAATATCATCATCATGGGCACATCAGTAGTAATAATGATTTTCAGTAAAATGATCTTGATAATAACTGAACTGCTACCAAAAATGGCTGATTTTACAATTCATAATGAAAACAGAACATTACTGATTAAAAGCAACACTAAACTCAGTAATGATCATAATAATACAAATGATAATGATAATCTTAGTTGGTTGATCATTGTTCTGATAATGTCTATGGCTGTGCTATAATCGTTGAACCCGAATGTGTCTGACAAGTTCAATTCTTGAAGTGCACACTCAGGGACAGTTGAGGCACTGGAGTGCCTGTGGATAAGGATGATGCACCTTTTCTGCTATCTCTGGCACTCATGATCCACATGCTTCGGCTCTTTTCAAAAGATTACAGGCCACGTGTGTTATGCTGCACCTTCTGGCTCTGTCCTTGGCATGAGGTTCCAGCTTCTTTGCAGGGATGCCCCAGTGCTTCAGGTGTTTTTGATGCAGTTCTTGTCTTTTTCGGGGTGTCCAGCATTTCTGTGACCCTGCACTGGGGCTCCAGAGAGGATTTAGCGGGTCTTATATGAGGTATGCACATGATCGCGTGACCTGTCCGATGGAGCTGGGCTGTCAAGATCATGACAAGATCATTGCTGAGGAGGGCTCTATCCAGAACTTCCTGGTCGGTCACCTGTGCAATTATCTGATTCCTGTGCTTAACATAGAGCCCTTGGGTAGAAATGCCCGAAGTGCAAGAATAAGACTAACATTTATTATATTTGATGAAGCACAACAATTTGCAATAACCACTACTTTTTACGACATCGTTATAAAAAGGAAAATAGATCGAAGCAGATAGTTAACAGCATAAATTTTTAATTCATGGAAATAACAGGAGAAACAACTTCTGATTGAAATTATCTCCCTTTGACCATTAGGTGATTTTGAAAAAATCCTATGCAATTCACAATTGAAAGAGTTCCATCATTTTTTATTCCATCCATTTAAGATTTCCACTATCAATACATGAATTTAAGAGTTAATAGTAAATCCAATAATGATAACGATATGACTGGCAACAATAGATAAAGAACATTGCATCTGTCTTTTCCAATGCGACCGTTCTAACTCTTAAATTCATAAAATTCTTGATGCCGCTCTTGAAACATAAGAAACAACTTCTTTCAAAGAACAATGAGCAACTGAAACTCACTAGCACAGAGCGACCTAACTATACTAATAACGAAACCAAAAAACAACTTCAGGAATACATTCAACAAAACACAATTCATAAAAAAGCAAAAAGATTTTCAAGTCAATAACTTCATATAAGGTGAGACATAAGTACAGACATGTCCATCATTTTTACTTGCAGAATTCTCATACATTTCTTCCATGAGGAGCTCTTCTGTGGGTAGAATGAAAAATTATGGAACTCTTCTGTGGATGGATTTTCTAAATTTTCTTCCCGATTAACTAACGGTCGAAATGAGGTAAATTTAATCTGTAGTTATTTCTTGATTTTTTAAATTCAATTTTTTTTATATGAATTTAAGAGTTAAACTAACTGTTTGAAGAATAGTTATGCTATTTGGAGAGTTTTTTTCTCAAATAATTGCCGTTTTGATACATGAAGTAATATCAGGAAATATTGCCAACATCAGGTATTTTTAACATGGCCTAAGGTTAATGTATGATTCTGTTGCTTCTGTAAGTTATGACACTGAAAATGTTTATATTACTAATTAGAATAAAGGTCGTTAAAATACTAATAATTCTTTTTGCCCTGCATTATGAGAAATTGTCAGAGCGAGGGAAAATGTGAATTGTTTATCTTCATTCCAATGCAAAAACCATGAATTAAAAAAAAAAACCCCAAAAAACAAGAAATGTCTTCTTTTTTTAAAAATCAATTTCTGTGAACATTTCCTTTCGTCTTGTAGTCTTTCATTTTGAAAATTAAATATGAAAGATTGTTTTTGCTGAAACAGTTTTTTTTTTCAATTTATAATTTTATCACATTTATTTTGATGCATTGTTGATGTGGGTGCTTATTGTGCAAGCACACTATTGTTCTTCTGTCATTTATTCATTATTTTTTGTCTGAATTGTTTTTTAGATGAGAGAATTTTATGCAAGGTTTTTTTTTCTCTCTGACTGTTTTTCTCATCTTCGTCCATTTCTCGAACACAACATTTTGTCTGTGGTACCTTAAAGCTGTCTTCAGATGACAAATCGATATTTTACGAGCATCGAAATGGGGAAGTTGTCTCAGAGATCGTTGTCTAGTTTCAGAGGAGTTGATTCTTCATCCCTAACCTTGTTGCTGATCGTAGTTGTTGTGAAAAAAATCTAAATAGTCTGACGATCGTAAAAAGAAATACAGATTTATGAAGATGACTGTTGGGTACAACTACCGAAACGTTGGGTTCAAGAAATGCACCAACATGAGGACATCAGTCCCCGCCAAACATTACATTATTTGTTCTTATTCCACTTATTTTTGGCGCCGCTTCTCCTCCTATACTTCTCGAGATATCAATGCTATTTTATTATCAATTGGTGTTTTTTAATGCCATGTATTGCACTTACATACCGTTGGTGCTTTTAAAGTTTTAGGGAGGGGTTATTCACAATATAACTACAATGTTAAACTCTTCAACAAACTGCTGCTGCGGTGCAATCGCATTTAAACCTCGTCAAGAAACGCACCCAGCCAACAAACTAACAAACGTACGAAAGCTCTGAGGAAAACCGAGGATTCTATCATTACAGGGCCCGAGGACAGGAGTTTCTTATATTCCGATGGAAGATTACGGCAAATCACTAAAATTACCTCCATCTCCAATTCCTGTAGATCTCAATATCTAAAATACATCATGCACATAACACAACTGGGAAATTCCCCATTGCAAGGACAACTGCTGTTTAGAACGGATGAAAATAAATATAATTAATGCTTATGGGAGAGAAAAAAAAGCAAACATTATGATCAACTGTACAACTCCAACATAGGATGTAAAATAATGTCGGGTTCAAATCTCTGGTGATCAAAATACGTGGAGCTTAGGAGGCAGTCTCTGAATTCTAAGAATTCAAAAAGACGAGTTTCAAAATAGTCCTTAAAAGAAATGAATGACAATATCGAGAGTTTTATTTTATTGAAATTTCATTCTGACATTCTGGCCATTTTCGGGATGTCTTCGAAAAACCAAATAAACGAAAAAACAAAGAAATAAAGATCAAAGAGACAAATAAAAAAAAAAGTGTTTTTCGGTGAAATCTAAATAAGCTGAACTGTGTATCATTTTTTCAAAACGGTTGAATGTTTTGACCTGTATCAGGTGTTAGTGGGAATCTTTATGGAAATGTTGAACGTAATAAAAATGTGTATCTAGTTCACAGATATCTCGGAATTTTTGAGATGAGGTATTATTATTTCCATTATTATTCGGACCATCCTCATCTTTGTTGTTTTTTTTTTTTTTTTCCCAGATGATACCTGACGAAGGCCGTAGAGTGCAACGGCCGAAACGTTGTATAAAAAATAAAAAAAAACAACAAAGATGAGGATGGTCCGAATAATAATGGGAATAGTTCACAGATATTTGAAACTTGTATCATTGTCATCTCATTTTCTCCTTTCATTTGTCCTTTGAAGAAGTTAAGGAAATGGACTCAACATTAGAATGAAATTTCAATAATTTTGAAACAAAAAATTAAATATTGCCAATCTCTCCTTATATTGTTGGGTTAACCATCATCCATACCAATCATTTATTCTCATCTATATAAGTATGATAATTTATATACGATATATATAGTATGTGAGAGTCATAAAATTACCAAATTAGCATATATAGTGGACTCAAAGATGAATGGTTTACAAGGACATTATGAGATCTACCGCTTACTGCAACTCATCCAAGACCCAAAGTTGCCCATATCAAGCTTCGGAAGTGGCCCTCTAGCCATAATACCAACGCAGTGGATGCAGTGTGTGATTTGGAAAGTTTTTAAAAAAATATTGGAGATTCGTACTATATACTGGCATATTCAGCATTTTTTTCTCATCTTATGATAATATTTTCAAGTAACATATTCGTAGTGAGGTCCGATCGACACAGCAAGAAGATACCATCATATAATACCTGTACTTTTTTTAACATCCCCGAAACAGGTTCATAGTAAAACGGCTGACGATCTCAACAATACAATTATATGTACTACATTAGGATCCAAATTTAAATAAAATTGTGAATTCTGACGTGGACACGGAATACCCTGAACACAATACTTTAAGAACAATCGGAATTGACTTGCATAACATACAATTGTTTATAAGAATATATATATATATATATATATATATATATATATATAATTCCAAATACCTATTAATGTAATTTACGTAATTTTCTTTAGTGTCTTATGTTTTACACAGAATTTCGTATCATGGTACTATGTGTGAATTACTCTTGTTGGGATCATCAGTCGTTTACCCTGTAACTGGGATTTAAAAACAGAACAAAATAGTTATATTAACATGACACCCCATCAGTGTTGATCAAACATCAACTACCTTTCAGCCATGATTCTAATATATAGCTTATGTCATACTTGTAGTTTGGTATTTTGTATAGGGTATTATCATAATGGATTGTATATGGATGTAATTTTTTATCCTACCTACTATTTAATCTGTTTGGAATATTAGGCTCGCTTACGTAGTTTATCTAAAAAAAACTATTCAACGAACATGGATCAATAAGTTTTTACATTAATAGAATATCGATGGGAAAGATAAGACTTGAGGTTGATTAGTACATCTCAAACTCATTATTGGTAGCCAGCCTTTTGTCAGAAATTTGGCTTTCTTCAGAGCTCATAGCAAAGAGAGGTAAGAGAAAACGATGGTAAGTCTACAAAAAGCAAAGTCTAGTATTGGATTCTTGTTGTTGATGATGTCGTTTTGGAGACAAAATTGAAAAACAATTGTTTCAGCAAAGTTCCCTTGTAGAACGTTTTTATGGTGAGAATGACAGAGCTTCAGGAGCGTGAAAGTCCTATACAATCTCTGGAAAAAAACTTTTACCTGAACGACATCATTAACAACAAAAGATCCTTTACGACTATATTAAAACTAGATTTTGCTTAATGTAAACTTACCATCGTTTTCTCACACCATTCTTCCCTAGATGCTCTGAAAAAGCCCAAATTTCGGACGAAACGTTGGCTACTAATAAAGGGTTTTAGATGTACTAATCAACCTCAGGTCTTTTCTTTTTCAAAATTGTCAACTTTTTTTCACATCATGTACACTTTTGAATATCATGTTGGCCTTTTGCCAGTCCCTCTTTAAATCCAAGGATGCTGGGTACAGTGACAGTGGACACACATAAGACGTTCCGGTCTTTCACCACTTTAGCAGAAAAGTTTTTTTCCTGTTGCCAACAGCAAGCCCAATGGGTAGTTTTAGAGAGTGACCACGTCTGAGTCTGCTGAGACTTTTTTGTTGCTTTCTTTCTTGGGACAGACGCTGCCGTTATTTTTTCCAGACAGTGTTGGTTTCAAGGAGGGAGTATCAAAGTTTTTATTATTGAATGATAGTTTAAAGCAAGGTTTCTTCAACTAGTGAATGATTCAATCAAGAGCGATTAAAATTGTTTGGGGGGGTCCATGAAACCACGGGGGTCGATGAAGGGTAATTAAAATTTGAATGGTGATTTCATTTGTATTCTTGATACTTGAGAAAAGTGAATTTCATAGTAAATACATGTACAATAAGAAAACTTAATTTCTAAAAATCCAATTCTAATTTTTCAGACTGTTGTTTGTTGACTTTACATAAACGAAAAAAGTAGTAATAATTTTTCCGTTAAATTTTCGTTATTAGTTTTTTTCACACATTTTTAGGATATCCCGTAAACATGATTAAAATCAACAACAATGAATGATAGTTTTGGAGAGAGTTTTGGTTTACAGTTTCCCAAAACTGGTATAATCAGTAAAAACCCTCACATGGCCAATGTATTTTGGCAGAAGGCCGTGTTGGGGGAGATCGCTTGGAACATCGGAAAAAAGGGTAATCAATGAATAGGTTACTTCTCTCGTCTTTTGTCGGGGCTCTAAAAAAATTTGAAGTTTCAAAATACAAATTTGGACAAGACCGGGCATAAACTAAGGACAAATTTAGCAAAAATTTACATCGTAAATTGGACTCCTCTAAAAACTAATTTTGCTTTTTTTTAGCCTAAAAGTTCTTTTGAGATATGATAAGGAGTAAACGTCTGAATTTCAAGCCCTTTTAATCGGCCTGTACTCTTGATACATAGCCAGACACCCAGCCAACCAGATCTACTTGAAAACTGAGAGAAACCTTGGTTAATAGTTTTAGTGACAGTTTTGGTGACAGATTTCACAGTTAATACACAAGGGTGAAAAAGATGAAAATCATTCGAGGAAATTTAGTCCTCGTTAGACGGGACTTTGTAATAATGATTTGAGGCTGAATGATACTGTCATAGTTAAAAAAAACACTGGGCCAAACCATTAATCAAATCAATAAGTTAGGTAGACTAGACAAGCCCATTTACAAAATGAATCATGTATGATATTATATACGAGGGACAATAAGACGAATGTGATTAAAAGCATTGGGAAATTTAGATATGGATGAATAAAATTTTGTAATAAAGGTTTGAGGACGAATGTCTCTGAAATGATTTAAGAAGCGCTGGTATGAAATATTTTGCGTTTTTAAAAACCTGGGACTGTTTTTGCCTAACTTTCGGAGATAATTACTATATCTATACACTGATTTACTTGAACATGTTCCCATCTTGATTGTAATAATATCAACATTTTGGCTGTTTTACCATTTGGTCTTTACAATCGCATTCAGTAATGTTCCAAGGATCACAACCTTTATCTAATCTAAAGGGGTAGACTGTTCTCATTCAGCTATCTATCCTAGGGTGTATTCTGTTCATCAACGCTACCCACAACCGGCCAGTTTAATCCCTGTTGCTGGGTTTAGGTCATTCATGAGTTCTGACATTTATATCTATTTATCTATGTATCTATCCGCCCTTACCATTCATTGTAGGATCTTGAGATTTTGCATCTCCACTCTCAATGAGTATGTTCAATTTTAATTTTTTGAAAATTCCCATCCAAATAGGTTTTTAGCGAGGAGTTCAATATGTGTGATTGGTTTATGTAAAATTGGTCATTATTTTGTGCCCGCTTATTCTTGAAAATCCGGACGTTCTTTAGTGATCACAGCCCAACAAAAGTTAGTGAAGTAACTTTTTAATTGATCATCCCTTCTACAACTTTTTAGTTGATCAACCCAACTCTGCTGTGATCACTAAAAAGCCTTGATTTTCATTAAAAAAAAAACAAAAACAAAAAACAAATGGACAGAAGCTAAATTTAGCATAAATTTACATTACTAATTAAAAACCCATCCCTAAAAAGGTATTTAGGAGGCACATTTCAAAAAAATGTTTGATTTTTTGAAAATATGATAATAAGCAATTGCTCAGCCTACTTAGCTTCATTGATACAGCTTGCACACGTGATATATACATACATAGCCAGCCAGACTAACTTGAAAACCGAAAGAAACCTACAGTGACAGTTTTAGTGATAGTTCTTGATAACACTTTTTAATTAACTTGGAAGAATTATCAGAAATAAGATATCAACTGACATGGGTAGCTGAATGAGAGCAATCTATCTTTTCAAATAAGTAAAGGGTTCGGTTCGAAATTCCACGAAGGTTACCGAATACGTCAAACACATGAAGAAGGTCAGAAGCTACTGTGGCCGAAATTTTGTAACAATGATAACTAAGATGGGGATACCAGTCCGAATAGATCAGTATATCATCATCATCATCATCATCATCTGGTCTTTTTCTACTGTGTTTATTCTCACTTGGTACCAATAAGATTTTCTTTTTTCTCTACATCGTTCCATCAACAACAGGTTTCATGGAATCATTTTTTGCTAGATTCCCACGCTCATTTGACTAAACCACTTGTTGTTTTGCTTGGGCAATTGATAAAAGGATGAAATCTAAAACGTTCAATCTTTTGATTTGGGTGCATGCAAATTTTAACCATTGACGAAACCGACTACGGAAGCACAAAATGGTCCCAAACAAATGCAAATAGTGATCATTTTTTGATTGCAACTTTAAAACAAATCACTTATTCAAATTCAATATGTATAAGAAACCGTCAACAAAAACTGACACCATGAGTGACAAAATAGGTTTCGTCAGTTTTCAAGTTGGTTCTGCTGGCTGTGTATGTATGTAAAGGCCACACCAATGGAGATAGAGGGCTCAAATTTTATAAAAGTCTCCCTTTGTTATCTCTAGATTTTTAAAAAATTACTCCATGATAGGATTTTAATACAGAGTTCAATTTATAATGTGAGTTTATGCTAAATTTGTCACAGATTTGTACCTGCTTGTTTTTATTTTTGTACATTCAAACTTTTCCGTGATCCAAAAAAAGGCAAGTAAGGTAAATTATTTATCGATCATCCCTTATACCAGTTCTTTAATTGATCACTACCTACACGATAAAAGGCATTTTACAGTTTCTATTGAGTGACTAACCAGACCACTTATTCGATATTGTTCATCTATTCAATTTTTTTTATTAATTTATGCTATTATTCGTTATATAAACATTCATTATCAAAAGTTATTAAACGAAAAATTGCCACGTTTACATATTTGTCCCACAATTCTATCAAAATATATGTGTGTTTCTCTTTGAAAACTCATCTTTCTACGTGCAAACTTTCTGCTTCCTCTGCGTAAACTTTAATAGCACCACATTTTCTTTTATTCATTCTACCATTTGGTCTATTTTGTGCATCCGTAGTCAATATCCTCAATGGTTAAAAAGTCACGCGCGCACAAATCCCTAAAGAAGATTCCCCAAAAACATTTACTTTAAAGACGCAAAAGAGAAGAAGATTTAAGAATTATACTAATTACAAGTATAATGTTGCTCCACAATAGAACCTGGGTCCAATAAATAGATAATAAATCACATTGTTAGTGACATAATTGCACAACACAAAGCGATTGATGCTTGATTGAGGCCAGAGCATGATGCAGTCATTTCAACTGATAAATTCTGGTGTCTCTGAGTACTGTGTTGCTCTGTGATTAATATTGTGGCATACAATTTATATGTGGACAAATTCTATCCTCTTATACTAAAAATTGCATCCTTTTTTTTTAAACATCTCGTATATCCCAGCAGTAGAAACCTAGCTATGTATGTCCCAGGAGTCTCTAAATCAGGGGTTGCAAAACCTTTGGACCATTGGCCCCATTCATGGAATCCTGGATCCCTTATTGACCCCTGGACAGGGTTACCAAAGAAAAAATTATCATACGTACTGATTCCACAGCCTAAAATGTACCGAATATACTGATTATATACATAATCAATAGTTTGTAATTATACATACATATATGCGTGTGTGTGTTTGTGTATGTGAGTGTGTGTGTGTTGAAATGGATAAAAAGATACGATAATTATGATGTCAGTATATCATATTCATTGAAAACTTGAACAGAATATAAAATAGAATTGGTACCTTGCATAAATGAATCACTGTAGCCCGCGCTTGTACCAGAACTGATTAACAAAAAATTATCTAAAATTATCTTTAAAAAATAGATCTTCCATCTAAAATTATGTAGAAAAAATAGCACAAGATTTGGGCATTCTTCATCCAAAATGGCTAAAGAGACGCTTGAAAGTGTTTTTTGCAAAGAAAAATGTTTTAAATGATTCATGGTGGTTTACTCCTGCAAAATTTCATTGCAGCCTCAACAATATGACCACGGACGTCTGAACACACACACAGGTGAGCAAAGAGGAAAAAATCTGATGGCTCGTTGGTCGGGCGGGCCACTTGAGAGGATGAAGTGATTGATAGACAATAAAAACTAACAGCTCTGGTTTGTCAGTCAATATAAACAGCCATGCAGCCAATATCTTTTTGCAGCTCACTTTGTCGGCGGGGTAGAGTGATCAATTAAAAAGAATTGGGAAAGATGAACAATGAACAAGTTGAAGCCTGAATTTTCAAAAAGTTAGTGGACATAAACTAAGGGATCAATTTAGAATGAACTCAAATTGCAAATAGGACCCCCTCTTAAAACCATTATGTGTGGATGGTGGGGATTTCGAATAAAAAAAAACATTTTTCTCTAGGCATAATGAGTAAATATTTAGATTTTCAGCGCTCTAGCTCGATTAGCGTGTTCTATACGCATAGCACATGCATACACAAGGCAACGCAGTCTATTACAGGAAAAACAAGAGTCAGAGATATAAAATCCATTAGAAAAGTTGAATTGCAATTGGCTGGCCATGTTTCCAGAATCTCAGGCAATCACTGGGCATCACGACTCACAACATGGATGTGCTGAGAACTAACGTTGAATTGCAGCCGATGGAAAATAAGATTCAAAAAGTTTGGGGGCGATTGAACTCCTTGTTATTTGTGTTGTAAACACGATGTTTCGGTTGATTCATTCTACAGCCTTCTTCAGCTTTAATATCCAAATGTGAGGGTGGTAAACATAATTTTCGAATGATGGTAGTACTCAGAATATTCGGATGGTAACTACGTTATGACATGGGATTCAGGAAATCCAAGCCTAACAAGGAAAGAGGAAGAAATCCACATTACTCGAATCCTACGTTGTAACGTAGGTACCATTGGAAAATTCTGTTTACCACCATTACATCTGGATACTACATCTGAAGAAGGCCGTAGAATGGATGCATCGGAACGTTGTGTTTACAACACAAGCGACAAGAAGGAGTTCAAACGGTTATACATTTCTTACTGAATGTAACTGGCCCTTCTCGAAACAATAGACAAAAAATAAAATGGTTTGACAATTTTGACCGCTTCAGGAGATATCAGAGCCGTTATTCGTGACAGCAAGATCTGACGAATCTCGGAGCAGGTGTGTAATTTAAACAACACAAGGTGAAAAATCGCCAAAACTGATATATTATTTGAAAGGTAATTTTAGAAAAGTTCAACACAAACCCAACAACGTTCAGTATATATATATATATATATATATATATACACACACACACACACACACATATATATATATATATATATATATATATATATATATATATATATATATATATATATATATGTTTTTAATAAATTGATGTATGACCCGACAGAACGATTATAAATTGCGTTTTGTTACATTGAAACTCTTATTTGAAACGATATCCTGTTATTACACGGCGAATGTATCAGTTGGCCTAGACAATACAATAAGTTGTTTAGTCTATTTACGTTGTCTAGGCCCAATGGTACATTCACAGTGTAATAACGGCATATCATTTCAAATAAAAGTATAATATAACGCAATTTTTAATCACACACACACGCTTATATATTTGTATACTGTGAAACATTACTTAGTCCAGCTTCTAGAAATTACTCTAATTTGTTACTTCTAAAGTCATTAGTTTGTCCCCACAAATATTTACTCTTTAGTCAAGTAAATGTACTTTGAGACAAACTGGTAGATTTAGGCTTAACAAGTTGAGTATCTTGAGTTAGTCCTGAGTGCATTTTTTTAGTGTAGAAAATTCTGAGCAGTTGTGGCCCTATAATAAAAATGAAGTAGTCCTGAATATTATTTTTGGCTTACGATTAGACCCCATTAGCTTGCACACTGTACACTAATGATCAAGCAGACAAGTTCTTCACTAAATAAGAGAGTAGATGCGTTGATTTGAAAAAAAGGAAGTAGTAGTCGTCCTGTTGTGCATTCATATTTGTAAAGAATCTTAATGATTCACCGTGCCCCATGATCCACTGTACCACGGTCTCTTTCCCTCTATCCCTCTCCCCCCCTCTCACTCTCTGTATCTCTCTCCCCTCCCCTCTCTCTCTCTCTCTCTCTCTCTCTCTCTCTCTCTCTATATATATATATATATATATATATATATATATATATATATACATATATATATATATATACAGTCTGATACAATTATTAAGGTGTGCTGACGACATCATCCTTTGTGTTGAGATCCATCATGATCTCTAAATAATGCTAGACGAACTGGATGAAAAAAGCAAGAAAGTTGGTCTCCACGTGGATTTCAGTAACACAAATGTCATGTATAGCGAGCATGTTGAGTACAAAGATACTACGATCAAAATCGAAAATGCAGGGCTGAAAAGAATAGTCCACTACAACTACCAAGGACAACGAGTCTCCAAGAAATTCTCAACAAAAAAAAAAAAAAAAAGAAAGAAATCAACCGGAGAATCACATTAGGTTGGCAAACTCAAGTAGTGCAAGGTAAACCCCTGAGAACAAGAAGATCCCAATAGTCCCGAAAAGGAGGGTCAACAATCATATTGGGATTTTCCTTATTGTCAAATACTGTTTCACCGTCCGAAGTGTCGTTGAAATGGGGAGGGGATTTTTTGAAAACGCCCTAATATCAATCTGGCATAGGGAAAAGGAATCACCTCCAATCATACAGCGAGGTGATAGTTTCAAAAGTTCCCCAGTTCAGATTTGAGTCTTGAGTATCAAAAGACAAAGAACATCTATTTGCAATTGAAAATGAAAAACTGTAGATGCTTGTAGAATCAAACCCACATCAAATCTCACAGATATTGGGTTCTTACACTGAACATTTCGATATGATTATGATTTAGATATCTCAATTTGAATTCATCCTGTATTTATTATACTTTAGAAAAAATGAAATTACTCTTTTTTTTATATTTATTGCAGAAATTTTTCACCAAATCTTGCAAAAATGAAGTTTTTTTTTCATGCATTTTAGCAGACGTTTTTTGAATATGTTTTCTCAAATAATGTTAAAAGTAAGGAATGTAAGTTTTGGTGTCAGTTATTATCATAGTAGACGGACCTATTTTTAGTTTCAGTCAAGATTGTTTACATCCTCTTTGCACTACTGCCCTTGGGAATGGCATACACCTCCTGCCATAGTTAAATAACAGAGTAGTTAGAGCCCTTTAGTCCTGTAAGGCAGTCCATCTGAGATAGTGTTACGCTTTCAAAAAAAAAACTACACTTTGGCAGTCACTACAGCTGGTCTCAGACCTAAGTAGAAAGGGGGGGTTGGGTGTGAGGCTAGCAACTTCACCCCCGTAAGAACTTCTTGCTGTCGAAACTGCAGCAGATTAGTTGCAGCCCTATGCCCCACAAAAACTCTATAGGCAGTATAAGTAAGTATTGGGAAAGGTATGAATCCACTTCTTCTCATAGATATGGAGTTGGAGTTCGTTAGCCCTGTAAGGCAGTTCATCCAAAACACAGAAAAATCTACTGCTTGGCAGTCACCATAGCTGGTCCTAAACCCGACTAAGGAGTAGGGTTGGGCGTGGAGTAAGCAAACCCTACTTGCCTCTGAAACCACGGCAGAATGGTTGCAGCCCTGTGCTCTTTTGGGAATAAACAATGATAGATATTCTAGAGTTCATGACATATAGATCGGAGATGGAAGCCACATTTAATATATAATTAGATTTTTTTTGCTTTCTGAGATTTTGCAGTCATTAATTAAAAAAATAATCTTGGGAATTGTTATCTGATAAACCAAACCAGAAATAAATCTTGGAAATTTGATAAAACCGTGGATCGAAATAGAATTAATCATATTTCGACAATTAAAATTTGTATATGGTACACAGATATTCATAAGTACATTAAATCCAATTACTTCATATATAGAGAAAGATTTACATATCTATCTATCACTCTATCTATGCAAACTATAGTGTAAATTGGAAAAGTTGAAACATTTTTTTATCCAAAATGCATTTCCAGGAAGTCCTCAGGACACGATACTAATAGTCCCCAGAAATCCTAGTTGGAAAATCAAGTTCGCAGTCATGTTCCAAGATGGTCACCAATTCAACCTCCCAATATTTGTACAGATGACATGATGTATCTTTGGGAAGAAAATTTCATCAGACGTATCTTGTCAGTTTGTATCTGTTATGCAAAAGAAATTATAGTCAAACACGTAAAGGTGAGCACTCCAACTTATGCTGTTATTAGTCTATCTCAAAGTGAAAGTTATCATTGGAGAGTCGGTTAGAATTTTGAGAACCAGGTTCAATAATTTTCATGAACTATCCATATCAAAAAAATAATAGTTACCAATTTTTTTATGAACTTGAAAGGTGGCCATTTTGAAACATAGTTAAATGGACGATTGTGAACGTACATTTTTTCTAATCATGACTTAGTCATTGTGCATGGATCGAGCTTTTTTGCACTTCCAATTTAATGCAAATCTCAAACAATTGCGGAATGATCAACATTTAATTCCTCTGCAAACTTTCAAGTTGTTCTGTGTGACCTCAACTGGATGTCGTCAATCACAGAAGGATGCCCATATCTTCAAAGGTCTCGTCTCCGTTTCAAAATTTTTGGAATCAATGTTGTGCTGTACGTTCGTTGACGGTCCCCTGACAATATACTTGGTTGATATTGCGGACAGTTTCCATCGCTTTACGTCCCATTTTTAACTCATACAACAAAATTGCTCGAATTTGCTTTTTTTCCATCTTTAATTTGATAGCCTCAAATAAACCAGAATGAATTGTATATAGAAAAGGCTTAGCTTATGTAAATAAAGAGAAATTCACACCATAAATTGACATATTCCATGAATATAGTTTAAAATAGTTTATTCCAAAAAACTGCAATTATTTTTGCACCAACAAAATACATTCCTTGGAAACGAGTGGTGTTCAGTCAATGCTTAGAAGAGTTCAGGACAGCTTTCCACACATTATGCCATTTGGCAACTAAAATAAGTGATAGACGCTTATATAACCCTTTTCAAACGAAATTATATTTGACTGGATTTTAGAAACCGTCAACCAAGACTGTCAACATATTCAACACAGGATTCTTCCAGGCTTGCTGTGTATGTATGCAGCCCACACCAATCAAGCTAGAGGTCTGGAAAAAAACACTCACTCCTTATTATGTATAGAAAAACGATACTTTATTGTTTTTTGAGAATCCCAACACCGCCACCAAAAGTTCCTAGGTGGTTTTTAAGGGCTAGGCTGTATAAATGGTCGGCGATCTTGTGATGTCATTAATATAGCTCGATTTGTGTATTCAAATTGAAGTTGCTGTTAGTAACACGTCATAGAAGACAGGTGTTACGATTCAAATGACCAGAAGTTATTTCTCACAGAATCAATTGAATGCAAATACGTTCATCGGAAACAGTTTATTACAAACTTTCCGACATTATAATAGCCATCTTACGAATTCTAAAAAAAAAGAGGTTTTCTACGCTGAATGATCTCTCAAACCGTAATCTTCTATTTTTTCCTGGCCCCCCTTCAAAACACTTTCCATCAGATTTGCTTCATCTTCCCATACAGGGTAATATGGAATCTTTCTCTGATTCAAAACATATAGACATCATTTTGATAATCCTGATTACAGCACTGTCTACAGAAAAAACAGAAAGATTCTGTTGATTGGTCTACATAACGACATAACTTCCATGTTTCTATGTGGCATAGTTTCAAAGATATAATTGTAAATAATCAGACTTTATACTCTCTCCGTAAATTTACCGAGGGCAATCATTACCTTTCCCGTTTTGGAACAGTTGCTGTTTCCAGGCTGGGCTTACTATTTTTAAGGTTAGGTTAGGGTTGATATTGTCTCAGGAATCTTGTCGTTTGCTTCTTTGATTTGAATTTTGTCGTCAGCATTTGTTATCCTGCAGCTGGAACGGTGGTAATTTTAAAACGGGAAGGGTAACAATTGTCTTCTCTTTTGGGTGTAACAATAGCTGAAAATATTTGGACATGTAAATATCTAGCTTCACACGAACACGTTTGGTATTTATTTGTGTGCTCTCAAATTGTCTTCTTTCTAACCGTATATTCCTTGCAAGAAAATTTTGTACGGTACTTCATAATCAACACGTCGAGAGTATGTCTAGGATTCATCAGACTTGTGCTCTCCGTCAGCTTCTGTCTGCCACTACGCTTGGCAGGTATTCTGGTTGACATCCAACATCGCTTGCTTGCAGGGCGTGTCCTTTGTTGATCCATGCGACAGGCTATGCGATATGAACGTTGGGATGTGAATACCATCGTACAAAATCTTTCGATAGATAATGTCGATTATGATTCTCTACTTCTATAGTCGAGCGTAACTGCGGATTTTGTACTGCTTCAATCTCCAAACCGATAATATGTGAGGTACTTAGTTGACTTCATTGAATTCTGTTTTTGCAAAGCTGTTCTGTGTCAATTGCTCGTTTGTATAATTATTATTCAAATCAAATCAATCATGAAAAGTGAAAGAGAACAGGTTGAATACATTCGATACACAGGAAGATACGGTGTGATATTTTTTCACTTTTAATACCGTTAACTATTCTTGATAAATTTTCCAAATATACACACGGACACATACATACGTACTTACATGGACTCAAGTATTCCTAGAATGAATAGAAATTGAATATCCTTCATGAGAAATCTGCCTTTTCAGATTTTATATTATATTTTGAAAATTGGGTTTATATATATATATATATATATATATATATATATATATATATATATATATATATATATGCTCGTCCAACTCTGGGATAGAGCATTCTGGTGGCTGGAGAAGCATGCATAAAGTAAATATATCGCATAAATTCGGTCCTACTGACCGCCCGGTTCTGCGTAGGGCAGAGGAAAGAAATGCCAGCCTCTGGGTCTGAAGCGAAGGTTTTGATCCTACCTCGTGGTACTGAGTGGATATTGGATAGTCTATAGCCATACTGAAGAGTTGCAATACAACAAAACACACTTATTAATCATTATGATACATATATATATATATATATGTGTGTGTGTGAAAATCCAAGCCTAACAAGGAAAGAAAAAAGATATCACACAGATCCAACATTGCGGCAATTGCAAAAATGTCTGTTTACCACCATCACGTTCGGATAATACATCTGAAGAAGGCTGTGGAGTGGATCTGTTGTTTTAACGACACAAACATCAACATGGATTTTAATTGTCCGAAAAACTCTTTGAAATCTTCCGTATATATATATATATATATATATATATATATATATATATATATATATATATATATATATATATATATATATTAAAATGTGATAGACGATATGGAAACACGGAAGTTTGGAAAACTGGATTGTATCTATTCCCGTAGCATGTTTCGAGAAACAACGCTATGGGAATATGTCAACTGTGGAATAGGAAAAATGATGAAATTTTCGAAAAACAAGGTTTGGATTGGGGGATTATGCAAGGTTATTGTTTTTTCAAAATTTGTTATCTTCATTGGTGAAAAAAAAGATGTCTTCGAGTCAAAGTTGATATCATTTGCATATAAGCAGAATTGTGAAAGGTTTTGTGCGTGCAACAATCACATCGAAAAAAACACACAACGATCAAAATTGGAAACGCTGAACTGGACAAAGTAGACCATTACATCTAGGTCGAACAAAGACAGGAGTCCGAGATATTATAGATTCAATCAAAAAACTCAATTTGCAATGGGCTGGCCATATTGCAAGGATGTCAGACAAAAACGATGGACATCATGACTTACAACATGGATCCCTGGAGATCACATGCATAATCGTGGCCGACAGAATACAAGATGAAGACATAAATTAGACAAATTCAGAAAGTATTGGCTCCATGACGCCCATGATAGAGAGGCCAGAAAATCCTGGGAAAAATCTCTGCCCATCAAAGGACGATAAGAGACTGATCATGGTGATGGTGACGATGTGGTTTGGTCTGGTGATTGTTATTGAAAAAGTATGTATGTATGTATGTAATGTGTGTAAGTGTGTATTTTGGCCTACACATGAACATCAGTAAAACAAAGGTCATATGCTACAAACAAGACGGAAATAGACTCACAACGATCAAAATCGAAGACACAGAACAGGAGAAAGTACACCGCTACATCTACCTAGGAAAACAAATTTCCATGAAATCTTCAAAGGAAGAAGAAATCAAGCGTAGAATCACTCTAGGTTGGCAAGCCTTCGGCAGAGCAAGTTCAACCTCCAAGAACAAGATCCCATTAGTCCTGGAAAGAATACACAACAAATGCATCCTCCCGATAGTCACCTATGAAGCTTAGATATAAAACTTGAAAAAAGAAACTGACCCTTAAACTGTGAACCATGCAACGTGCACATGAGAGAATCACCTCACATGGAGGGATCACAAGATAGAACAATATATTAAGGAAAAAATAGGAATGCTAGATATAGAATCCATTAAAAAAACTCAAATGACAATGAGCTGGTCATGTTGCAAGAATTTCTATCGACGGATGATAAAAGACTGATGATGATGTTCGAGGAGAATATGTCTGTATTGATATTTTGCCGTATGAATATGTGTTGGTAATCTTGG